>OY282559.1:203727555-204379430 GCA_958295665.1 Tipula vernalis | reverse complement strand
CCTTATTAAAAATTACAAATTCTTTAATTAATGACCCAGCAGGCCAAGAAGTAGGTTGTAATAAATTCTCAAAATCAGTAACGTCCACATATAATTTAAATGACGAAAAATTACGGTCTGCATCATTAATCCGTCGAGATATAATACGCTGGCAGTTTACATCCTCAATGTTAAATTTATCTTTAAGATAATCCAAAATTACAGCTTCGGAAACATCTTTATGGAGTCGAGAAACAAATAAAGAATTAAAAATATTAATATTGAAGATAGAGTTTCCACAAACCAATAAAATACAAAAAAAAGTGTTTACTTTATTCCATAACTTCCACGCCCTTGGGATATGGGATATTTTGTATATTTGAACAATTTATCGATTTTACCCCTTAAATTGTAGGTATGTATATTTAATTTTTTTTTTATTGGGTGTGTAGACTTGTATTCTATAATCAGTTGATTTTTCGGCATTTTTTATAGACATTTATATTACTTGTTCATGGCAATCCCAATATTTTCGATATGGTAAATCAGAGAAATACAGAGGCCAATCGCTCATAACAAATCTACAGAAAAAAAAAGTAGAAATATCTTCCCCCCTCCCCGTAGTTTTGGCTGAAGGCCCAAAGAGTTATACCAATGTATTACTCTGCAAAAATGAGAACGAGAATGAGAATAGTTTGGTTTCGTACTGAAAAGTTGGTCTACTCATCAGGTAACAGGTAGCTACGATCAAACTACAAAAAATTCCACTCTAGCCACTTACATTAAGTATCTGGCCAGAACGTACTGACATAGAGAATTATTATTCACTACATCAAATATCAAAAACCCATGGAGAAACATCATTTGTTTGTGTATTATTCTCACACGAATATTTATAATATTTATTAAGAATTTATTTTGTCTGTCTGTAATCAGATGATTTTTCGGCATTTTTTATAGCCAAATATATTTTGTATTCTCTAGTTCTTGATGTCAGCTATCAAGCGCAGTATACGACATTTGGTTCAAGTGTAAGCAAATAGTATTTTTAACTCTTTCAAAATGTCGAATTTTATTCCAAATATACATCATTTGCGGGAAGTTTTATTACATTATTTTATTGCAAAGAAAAGTGCAGCGGAAACTTGTCGTTTGCTTGTGGAAATTTACGTGAGCATGCTCCATCGAATACAACGTGTAAATAATGGTTTCGACGAAGAAAAAGAGCATGGAAAATCACCCAACAAATTTGAAGATGCTGAATTGGAAACGTTATTGGCTGACGATTCTTCTCAAACATCTGTTTCTCAACTATTGCAAAATGTTTACAAACAATCGGAATGGTTCAAAAAGCTAACAACTTGGTTCCACATGAATTAAAAGAAAGAGACCTCGAACGTCGAAAAAGCATTTGTGAAATACTGATTCAAAGACAACAAAGAAAAGGTTTTCTGCATCGGATAGTTACTAGAGATGAAAAATGGATTTATTATGAGAATCCCAAACGCCAAAAATCTTGGGTGAAGCGTGGTGAAGCTGGTCCATCGCAACCAAAGCAAAATATCCATTGCAATAAGGTTATGCTCTATATCTGGTGGGATCAGAAATGTGTGGTATATTATGAACTGCTGGAATCAGGTGAAACTATCAATGGCGATGTGTACCGACGACAACTAATACGTTTGAAGCGAGCAATAAAGGAAAAACGACCAGAATAGGTGAATAGACACAAAAAATTAATTTTTCAGCATGACAATGCAAAACCACATCTTGCAAACGTTGTGCAAAAGTATTTACAAGGACAGTACTGAGAAGTTCCACCCCACCCGCCGTATTCACCAGACATAGATCCTTCAGATTACTACTTATTCCGGTCGATGCAGTCGTCTCTTTCTTAACCGCGGTTCAGTTCTCGCGCAGAGATCGAAAATTGGCTTAATGATTGAACGCCTCCAAAGACCAAGATTTTATCAGAGAGGAAGTCCATAAACTGCCTGAAAATTGGGGGAAAGTTGTAGCTGCAAATGGAACACATACTTTCAATAAATAATTCTTTCATTTTCTAAACAAGCAATTATGTTTTATTTTAACAAAAAAGGGCGGAGTAATATTCACACACCCAATAAAATGAGTCATAAATGTATTTAAAATAAAACATTAAGTCAATTGCTTTCAAAAATTTTGTAATTTTAGCAGAAAAAGACTCCAATTTGTAATAAAATATGTTTTCCCAATTGTTTTTTCCCAGTACTGTATATAATATTCATAGCTGTAGAAGTTTGATGTTATTTATCTGAGAGTAAGTGTAATATTGCTGTAATGTGTTCCAAATAGTGTTTAGAAATTGATCAAGAGCTAATGACCAATCATTGAGCCTCAGGACAATATTCTAATCAGCTTGTTTAAGAATTTAATTTTAGAATTCAAAGTTGAGTTTCTTTTTATGACAAAATTTTATGTTATGGGATAGCAAAACTTTGGTAAGCCCAAATAATACCTCAATAAGATGATTAAATAAGATGAGACGAGCAAATAAGTGATCGATACTCGTAGATGTTAATGTTTTTACTTTACTTTTTTACGGGAAACTAAGATTATAAATGTTATGTCACCAATAATAAATAGATTTTTCGACTTTATTTAAATAAAAATTCTTGTAAAACTATTTAAAGCTAGTTTTAGTCTACATTTAAAAACTTTATTATAATATATCTTATTTATTTAAGGGGAGGTTCTCACCAAGCGACAAAAAAATAAGGTGATTTTCTTGAGTTCTTTTTTTTCATAGTGGCAACGTGACCGTTTTAAAATAAAGACGAGTTATCGGTCTCCACTGTAGCACTTGTAAAAATTATCTGAAATCAAAAAAACCAATAATTTTTATTAAATATATAATATTTGTTGGAGATTGTACCAACAATAGCAATAAAGAATTGAAAATTAAAAAAATGGCGGACATGCAATTTTTCGGTACCGTTTGTTCACGTTTTTATTCGTTCTTTATAGAACTATAAAAAAAAGCCAATATTATCTGCATTTAGGTTTATCCTTCAATAAATTAAATGAACATTAAAATAAAAAATAAAAAAAATAGTGATTCATTGAGTAGTTTTTGAGTTATCGCGGAGACAGATATAAAAAACATCGTTTTTCAGGAAACGCATTTAAAGATTTTGCTAATGATTTTTTGAGATGAAGCGTAAAAAGTTGGTCTAATTATTAGCCATAACTTTTTTATGAAATTTATTTTAGTCAAACGGTTTGGGGAATACATTCTACACATAATAGGCTATCAAAACTGAAATAAAAAAAATTGAATTTTCGGATCGAGTTCCATGAGACGCCGCCTCAACTTATATTACCCAACAAATAGTTCCCAACTTATTTCGATGAACAAGTTTTAATTTTATTTACACTATTTTATTTTTGTAAAATTTTTAGAAGACCCCATTGAATTCATCTTTAGTCATAAGTATATTAATTTATAAATGGGGGATATTATTTATCTGATAGGACAATTAAGTAAAAAATATAGGAGAAAATAACGCAATATCTGGTACAAAGAACAACATTTAAATTAAGTGTCTCAGAAAATATAAGTGATTCTTGGGTGCGATTATGTATCCTCTCACATTACGAGTTACGAGTCTCGAAAACTCGAAATATGTTGACAAATCTTCTTTAAAAAGAATCTTTTTAATCATTACGAGTTGTTCTGACATACTTAAAAAGTTGTACGAGTAAAACAAAAACAACAAGTCCCATTAAGAAGAACTCGTAATGTCTTACACATAATACCCTTTTTTCGCAATTTCTCGTAACTCGAAACTCCTAATGCTAACATAATCGCGCCCCTTACATAAAAAACTGTAAATTTTAAATCGATTTCTTTCAAATAATAACTTAAATATTTGTTTTTTTAATGTTAATTGTAAATGATATCGTACTTAAAAAAATAACAAAAAGGTTCATTCAAATGTGAAAACAGAAACAAAACCTAGTCAAAACATAAAACATACCTCAAAAAATTAAACATACTTGAATTAAATAATGGAAATATGTTGAATTTAACTGTGTGTATGTTGACCCTTTTGAGCATCTTGCCTCTTCTGATAAAAGTTTGCTCAATTCTTCGAGCTTGGCCCTTTTTAATTCTTGTTTATTTCGTATAGTGTGTTTTTATGTAGACGTCTTCCAAGCAAATCCCAAAAATGTTTAATGGCATTAAGATCTGGTGATTACGAAGAATGTGGGAAAGTCGATTTAATGTTACAGATCAACCAATTTTTCACAAGTTAGGGTATTTGTTTTATCTTAAACCAACATAAAACTCTCTGGAAATCTAATTTTTTGTACAATTGATTTTAGATGATTCTCTAAAATTTGCAAATATTGCTCTTTGTTCATTGTCGTCTCCAAAAACACCAGATCATCAACCCCGGCATCCATTGCACCCAAAACCATGATATTTCGGCCGCCACACTTTACAGTAACAGTAATAGTTTTGCTGTCTTATGCTGTGCCTACTTTTCGCCATATGTACTTTACCGTTGCTCTGACTTATTTACCTAGTCTTTGGCAGGCATACGCTATTCTCCTACCAACGTCCTTTTTTGAAATGCATGGCTTCAGGTTTGCTTATTCTTTTCTATGTAAAATGCCTGTTTTTAGGTCGATTTTTACCAATCTTTCAATTTTCCATTTATTCCTGACTGCGCTTTCTTTCGGCCTATACCTTTATAACGACGTGCGAATGATCTTACGGAGTTCCATGGTATAAACGAGGTAAACGTTTTCAAATTTCCCGTTATATTTGAAATCGGGAAATTAAATGTTTTGAGGTAGGTTAGCAATCCCTGAAATTTATAATTGGGGAAAAATAAACCAATAAATAGGGCATGATGCCACGAATTGTCTTTCTTTTGATCAGTGTTATTTCGACTGTGATTTAAACAACATATAATAAGGAATCCCCTGTAAAGGAAAAAATATTTGAATAAAACATTATAAAATTATAATTTATAATAAAACGCGTGGGGATCGCGTTTCTTTTTTATATATTAATTACAATAGTAATAGTTATTGGGAATGGTTTTTAGTGTACTATTATTATATATATCGTGTACTTATATTACAATATAAATTAAACGTTTTTTTATTAATGAAAATATCTTAAAGTGTGAAAATTGAACATGCTTGATGTGTAGTAGTATTTATCGAACGATTTTTAACAATAAAAAAATAACCGTTCAGATTTTTGCGACAGGGTCGCTGTGTAAATTAAATGCCTAACGGGCGTGCATTAATTTAATGGGTTTTTATAAAATAAGAAAAGAAAATAATAACAAGCAGAGAACATAGTGTTAAGTTTTATAACCTGCCTATTAATAAAAAACCAAAACATAAATTTGGACCATATAATAGATTATTAAATCAGTTTTTTTGAATTGTGGCTCTATAAAATCTTATTTAGTTATTTTTAAGAGATACTTAGTGATAAAACAATAAAACTTAGTGATAAAATAATTAATTTATAAAACAATAAAACTTCGTGATAAAATAATTAATTTAAATAAAGACATAAATAAAAATAAAAATAGGAAAAAAAACTGTGATATTGAATTATATTGTACATAGATTCATTCATATACCCGTTTATTGTACTTGATAATTTGGTATATAACATAAAAAAAAACACAAAAAAAACGTACAACAATCGGTATATTTACTGCATCTCAATATTATGTATATCTGATCTGTACCTAAAATATGTACCTAACACAACCGATACCAACGTATATAAAAGCAAAATCAGCGGTATTACACTGGGCAGCTCCATGTCATCAATCTGGATCAGGACAGCGATTTTGGTCGCAATTTGAGGATTGAGTTGAGAATTACCGGAAGGCAATAGTATTGGTAAATTGTTTAAATGGTGAAAAATCAACCGACGTACATCCTCCCTTTCGTGCGCTTGAATTAACACTAAGTTAAAATTCTAATTTACTTCTCATATTTTTCACGTTATCCCTCTTATACGATGTTAAACAAAAAACCTTTTGCCCTGTTAAATAAGAAACATTAAAAATCGCACATTTGATAGTGTCAAATGGGAGTTTTTTTTAGTCTTTTGTTTAACATGATGCAAATAAGAGAGTTAAAATGACACGAAAAAGAGGGATATAAAATATAATGTGGAAAATATAAGAAGTAAATTAGTTATTTTGGCTTAGTGTTAATTCAAGCGCAAGAAAAGGGTGGATAAACGTCGTGTGATTTTTCATCATTCAAAATTATTAATAAAATTATAGTTTATAAATATTTTTCTGACTTATTATTTATCTTTAAATCATTCTACGCATGAGATAACACTGAAGACTGAATTGTTTTTTTTAATTTTCAAATGTTTATTCTCATTTCTCACATATGTAACTCAAAAAAAAAAGTTAAAAATATTATGAATATGGCCGACGAAGAATGTTTAAATTAAAAACCATTTATTTATGCTGCTTTTTGTTTTTTATATTGAAGATCACGAGCATTTTTTTGATTGCATATATTGTTTTTGATTTTTATTAACGAAGTAAAATGAATGCCTCGGTTACAACAACAATAGGTAGAAAAACATGAATTCCTCATGTTAGAAAATAGGGAAAAATAACTCAAGGGGAGCAGAAGCAACAAAAAGTTGAACCGGTTTCACCCACTTAGCTTATTTTTGATACTTACCATCATGAAAAAACACACTAATACAATAAAAATATTTGACGGCACACAATAGAAAAATGTATATTATACGCCGTGTATATATACAAAATTCTCAATTCTCAATCTTCGTTTTGCGACCAAAATCGACGTACAGAAGTCGAATCAGTTACATAGATGAGTTATTATTTTTTATTATATTACTTTTTTTCACATTTTCGTAGTTATTTAGGTTTTTTTTTTGTTTAATTCTCTTAATATTTAAGTTACACACAAATAAATAATTTAGTTGAAGTCCGGACTAATTAATTTTTTGATTAAAGCTAATTTATACAATAAGTTCGATTTTTGTTTATAATTCATTTGTATAACATTTACTATCAAAATTTAGTTCTTTTATGAAATAAGAAACTTATAATTATATTTAATTAAAAACATGAGGCAAACATTATTTTTTTTCTACAATTTTTTTTGATTTTGGATAAAATGATGACGTAAAGAAGACATTTTGACGGTGATGATGAGTGTGAGTTGAGTGGTTTATTATATAGTTTTGTGATTCAGTGCATTCCCTTCTAATCTTGCGGTATATTCAAGATTAGCGATAAGTTTATGGAACCTCCACGACTATACACCCTGAGCTCTAGCCGGTTAGAAAACCACCGTCCAGAGACCGCTACGCTGATATTCTGTTAACTGACGTTGAATAATTGACGTTCGTTGCAACCTTCATTGCACCTTAGACCGATTTTTATTTATTTTTATAATTTTTTATCACAGTTTGAAGAGTAGCACGGGGTCTTTTTGTTTTACAATTATTTTCTTTTATTTCCATTGACACTTTTCGTTGCAATATTTGTATATTGTTTCCAGAAATTGTCCATACTTCATAAAAAATTGCTTAGTCGAAAATATAAGAATTCATCTATAATTCATTTGCAATAAAATGGTCTATCAGACAAGATAGAGCTCACTTGACGATTTGTATACAAATGTAGTTATCTATGTCTATAAATTAAGTCAAAATAGTGCAAGTCGAATTGTGAAAGTTGAATGGTGCCAAGTGGAATTGTACCCAGTGGAATTCTGCCAAGTGGAATTGTGGCAGAGGAATTGTGTGCAGTGGAATTGTGTCCAGTAGAATTTTGCTGGTGTAATAGGCCTGGAATCCATTCTACTCCTAAGGATGTTCTGGAAGTATGCGAAAAGGCTAGAATTCCAGTAAGATTGAAGAAACATGTAATATCTGATGTAAAGAGCTTCTTTAAGAAATCTGCGATATTAGATTTAAGGAAAACAAAGCAAAGCGTTCAGATTATCTATAAAGTAAGGAAAAGATCTGGAAAGTAGCTCTGGATTATCAGACGGCTTTAACTGATGGTACAGAGTCATTGGCTATTGTTGATATCAGTGAAGAACGAATCACGTTTTGTAAAAGTTAGTTGCAAAAGTTTCAACCTAGAGATGACTATCAAGAACCACTGGAGTTGACAATCAGCTTTTTAGGAAGGATTACAACTAAGGAATCCTCCTTTAAAGCTCCTGAGGGGCTACACAGAGCCCGATGGATGGCTTCGGCCATTTATTCGTTGAAGATCTGGATATTAAGAAACATTTTCACAGTTTGCATGTACATCCCAGCATGGTACAGAGCTCCGTTAGCTCAATTATACGCTCAGAATGATCTTTAGCTTCTACAAGACATCGACGTTTCAAGAATCATAATACGGCCATTTCAGAAGTTGCCATGAACAAGTTTCTTGGTCACCTCTGGTACCTGTCAGAGGAATTAGTTGCATTTGTCTTTTTCATGATGAAGTTTGCAATGACGCGAAAAATTAGATTTTACAAGCTTTAAATAATACTACCGATCAGATTCATTCAAACAGGGTAACTATGGACCCATTAGTGACCCAAACAATGAAACTTGAGGACTTTGTTTCTTACCAGACTATAAGATTTTTTACGATTAAATCTTCTTCATCTGGGTTTTTAAAAAGAGACTCTTCAGAGTGGTAGAATAATAAAGAATATAAATCAGCAAAGGCAACCATCAGCTGCGTGCAGGTAGATAACGACACTGCTAAGCGGGGGAGATGATTAGTTTTTTCTTTAGCAATAAAAACAAAACCAAGTGCCTGAAATTTTTAAATATTTTTATTTATATTTCTTAAAAAATACAACAACAGCAACAAATTTTTTGCCATAAACGTTTTGTTTAACTAAGTAGTGCTACACATCCAAAACATAAAAATGATAAAATTCAAACATGACTTCCGGTCCCATAGAAAGGATATGCGATTATATATATATATATATATATATATATATATATATATATATATATATATATATATATATATATATATATATATATATATATATATATATATACATTGCGCCAATTAAAAAACGGAACAGAAATATTCTTCGAAAAAATACCCAGATTTGAACGCTTGAATCTTAGTGAAATAACACCTTTCAAAAAAAATTTTTGTTTCTAGTTGAAGGACGTTTGTTTTCTTTTTGATACTGGAAACCGTTTTATTTTATTTTGTTTTTTTATGACTTTTTTGAGTAAAACAAAAGGTGTCTAAAAAAAATAAAAATTTGCTGCTGTTTGAAACTGTAAACGAACTTGCTCGATATTTCATTCAAAAATCCAAATTGGCCATTTTATAGAGAATTTAGAAACCTTGCAAAATGGTCCTAGGAAAATTTCTGTGCGGCCACTTCTTGTTTAAGTTTTTTCATTGAAGTTTTAATTGAAGTTTTAGAGAAAACGTATCAAAAAGCGTATACACGTTAACAAGTAAATTTTTGTATCTTATAAACTGAGTACTCTACGATAAAATTTTGAGCCACTTTAAATTTTACGTTATTTTATGGAAAACAATAATTTAATTTTCCTACAATCGCCGTGAAAAGCAGGCTTTTTTTCTCTGTTTCCAAAGCCCAAAGTGTCTGTTTTTTTGACAGTTAATAAACAAATTACTTTGTCACACGTTTCTCTTAGAAACGTGTGACAAAACTTGAAACCGCACGCTAAATTTGAACATATGAAAAGAAGAGTAAGAGTAAAAGAAGAGTATTGAAAAGCGAAATTTCACATAATTATGATGTAATTATTTTTATTGATTATTATTGAAATTTACATTAATGGTACAATTGGTGCAGTTTTGTATGTTGATGCCGCGTTGATTGAGTTATCGATTTTGGTCGCAAAATGAGGATTGAGGATTGAGAATTTTGTATATGTACACGGCGTATAATATACATTTTGCTATTGTGTGCCGTCAAATATTTTTATTGTATTAGTGTGTTTTCTCATGATGGTAAGTATCAAAAATAAGCTAAGCGGGTGAAATCGGTTCAACTTTTTTGTTGCTTCCGCTCGCCTTGAGTTATTTTTCCCTACCTTTTAACATGAGGAATTCATGTTTTTCTATCTATTGTTGTTGTAAACGAGCCATTCATTTTACTTCGTTACAAAAATCCAAAACAATATACGCAATCAATTGCTCGTGGTGATCTTCAATATAAAAAACCAAAAGCAGCATAAATAAATGGTTTTTAATTTTTACATTCTTCGTCGACCACATTCATAATATTTTTAGCTTTTTTTTTTTTTTTTTTTTTAAATATGTGAGAATAAACATTTGAAATATAAAAAAAAACAATTCAGTGTTATCTAATGCGCACGAAAGGAATGTTGTACATATTTTTATTTCCAGTAATTTTCTGCAAAATTTAAAACTAATAAAATTGTTAATTAAATAATGATTTAAAGATAAATAAATATTAACTAAAAATGGAAAATAAGTCACATAAATATTGATAAACTATAATTTTATTAATAATTTAAAATGATGAAAAATCACACGACGTACATCCACCCTTTCCTGTGCTTGAATTAACACTAAGCCAAAATAACTAATTTACTTCTTATATTTCCCACATTATATTTTATATCCCTCTTTTTCGTGTCATTTTATCTCTCTTATTTGCATCATGTTAAACAAAAAACTAAAAACACGCCCATTAGGCACTGTCAAATGTGCGTATTTTTTAGTTTTTTGTTTAATATAACATGTCAAAAGGATAAGAGGGATAATGTGAAAAATATAAGAAGTAAATTAGTGATTTTAACTTTTAGTGTTAATCCAAGCGCAGGAAAGGGAGTATGCACGTCGTGTAATTTTTCTAACTTAAAATTATTAATAAAATTATAGTTTATAAATATTTTTGTGACTTATTTGCCTTTTTTAATTAATATTTATTTATCTTTAAATCATTATTCAAGTAACAATTTTATTAGTTTTAAATTTTGCAAAAAATTACTGGAAATAAAAATATGTACAACCTTTCGTACGCATGAGATGACACTGAATTGTTTTTTTTTTTATATTTCAAATGTTTATTCTCTGTTTTTCTCTATTCTTTGGACACCAATACAATTTACCAATACTTTTGCCTTCCGGTAATTCTCAACTCAATCCTCAAATTGCGACCAAAATCGCTGTCCTGGTGATAAAATAGAATGAATGTTTTCCGGCGGTGTATTTGAGAGATCGCTGTCACTTAAATCCATTTTTTTTAGTTTTTTGTTGCAAAAAATAAATTATCAATTTTTAAGAAAGACTAATGTTTGTATAAACACACACAATGTTTGTCACGCTCGAAAGGTTGCTGGCCTCCGTCCCGTCGGCCAGCAATTTCCTTTCTCGCGTGACAAACTGGCACTTTGCGCTCTTGATACACAAATAACTATTATCGCATAGTTATTTGAAGAGTCAAGCGAGATGAATCGAAAAGAACAATTTCTCGTTCGCGCTACAAAAATTATGGCTTTAGTTGAAGCCGGTGAAACTTATCGGAAAATTGGGCGAATCTGTGATATTAGTGTGTCTGTTGTGAACCGGATTGGCATCGATATTTATAAACAGGCAGTGTGAGTCGACGCGAAGGGTCTGGTCGACCAAGAAAAACTACATCAAGAGAAGATCGAGCTATTGCACGTTATGCTAGAAAAAACAGGACAAGCAGTGCTCAAGAAATAAGAAGTAATGTACCTATACAAAACCAGACATTAAAACGGTTGAAAGCTTATCGACTAAGATCACGTCGACCTATCAGAGTTCCGTACTGATAATCACCGTCGACAAAGAAGAAATTATACGTTGCAGGGTGGCAACTGGACTCAGAGGGACTGGTGTAAGGTCCTTTTTTCGGATGAATCGCGGTTCAATTTGTATACTCGAAGGAGTACAATAAAATATAACAGCGCTTGAGGGCGATGTCGACAAGAAATTGGATCTTCAAGATACGATTATGAGCAATATGAAAGAAGAACTTGAAAAATGTCAAAATGAAGTAATGGAGCTGAAAAAGGAAAGGATGCCCATCTTGTGCAGCATGGAGAAGGTAGCTTACAGTCAAACTCATCAGATTACCACCGAAATGGCAGCTCCAGTCACATGAAACCACCAGTATTCAATGGTGAGTCTTCTTGGTCAAATTTCAAAGTGCAATTCACGGCAGCAGCCAAAACTAAAAAATGGGACACGGAACAGTTATCCAGTGGGTTAATTTTGGCGTTAAGGGGTAAAATAGTAGATACCAACCAGAGTGCGCCGGAATCGCAAAGGAACTTCGAGCAGCTGATGAACGCGTTGGGGTTACGATACGGAGACTCCCATATGCAGAAGCTTCATAAGACACAACTACAAAACGAATATTGTAAACAATTTGGCTGTGGATGCATTCATCAATACGGTACGAGATGATATACTAAAGTTACATCTCCGGACAATGGCTAAGCGAGCTACGCCAAGTGACGCTTTTATAGCCGCTGCTAGATTACAGAAATTGGAAGCTGCAGATGTGAGTCAAATTCAATGATTACTGAGTCCTTAAAAGTATTCAAGAAAGAAAGTTCAAGAACCACTGCAGCAGTATCCGGACCAATGTGCTACAGATGCAATAAACGTGGAGACTTCGCCAGAGCATGCCGAGCTCCAAGAATAAAACCAGCAGATCAAAATTCTCTTTCATTTATACTTCAATTCTTACTATTGTTTCTGAGGAAAAGTATAATCACTCATTTTATGCTGAGAAAAACCTATTATTCTATTCACAATGTAAATTGTGCATCTCGTTTGCCCTTTGCACTCGTATGTCGTGCTAGAAGTAACAACACAAATTTACTACAAAACTCGTATGACACCTCTGGAAGAATTACCAAATTTGAAAAATTTCTAGGAAATTGCTTATATAATAATAATAAATAAATAAAACAAAGCAATACATTTTACGTTTGTTTGTAATCTAACCTACCTTACCTATAACAAGTACAACTAAACACGGAACAACATTGGAACAAATTGACAAATGGTTCAAAGAGTTAAGGTTTTCGGGGAGTCCCGCGATATTGAACAGAAATCAAATTTATTTATTATGCATTGTTTAGCTGATGTAATTTTTAGTTGGATTTCTAAAGTGCATAAGATCTATTTACTGCATTTTTCATGTATCCGTCAAATTCACGGATGGTAAAACTAGGTATACATTTAATGTTGGTAATTTTAGTGTTAAACAACCCACTTCATTCCAATTCATTGATAAAAATTCTAATTTTATTTCAGTCTTTCTCTTTTATACACAGAATTTTAGACGCCTACGTTTGCTTATTTCTAGTCTTTACAATCATTAAAAGTCTTTGGTTTCTACTTATAGATACATATGTATATACAAAAACAAAAATGCAATATTGAAATACACTTGAAACTCGATTATCTATAAACCACTATTATCCGTGATTTTTAGTCACTTATTATTTAACTTTTACAAATCCTTTAGGACCTTTACATTTCCTTTCCTTATTTTCTTGAAATTTCGAAGAAACCACTATTTTTGTTTAATATATTGAAGTGTACGAATTATAGCAGTATACAGAAACAATGAGCATATTTCCATGAGAAATTAAAAAATTGCACACGGTAGAAGAATTAAATAATTACAAAAAAATAATTATTAAATTCATTTCTAATTTTAGTTATGATACGTGATCAAATTATTCTTGTTTTTTCGTTTTATTTTAAAAACTTTGACGTAAAACGATTTTTCGATGGCTTGTAAAAGCAATTTTAACAGCACAAATTCTTATAGTGTGAAGCCGCCGTGGTTTCCATAATTACAGTGTTTAAGTTGTCTCGTGAAATGATCATCTACTCGATTAAAATTAGAAGACACAATTTAACATTTTTTAATAAAATCTGTTTTATTTATTTAAATGAACGTTTTCGACCACTAAGTGGTCATCTTCAGATTTCATTTACAACTATAGTGAATAAAAGCATTAACATGCCTGCATAATAAGTTTTGTATCTATTTTGTGCTTTAGGCCCTTTCCGAAAGTTATATTTATTTATTTAGACATACTTATTAAAATAAGTATGTTGGCGAGGTAACTTAAAATAAGTATATTCTTACAAAAAACAAAAAAATCTAAAATGAAATATTAAATAAGTATGTGAAATCAATTCGGATAATTTTTCATATGTACTTATTTAAGATGGCGGCAAATAAGTATATAACTTTAAAATAAGTATAACTTTCGGAATGGGCCTTAATGCATAAAAGCAACAAAGAGAGGAGAAATTCATAACATTAACACCTAATGTGTATGTACCAGTTAACCCTTGATTACTACTCAAAATAAATTTTACACGTTGACTATTCTAAGGTCTGCCTAACCCTCCCATAAAAACAACTATTCAAGGGTAACGGAACCACTACTGTTATGGCGGAAAATATGCACAGAGCTGCTGAACACACCCACAATGCGCAAGCGCAAGCGCAATACTGAGAATACACGGGCGGCAGAGCAGGATTGTTCAAGGGTTATTGTGCGAAAATTTTGCTTCCAAAGTTCACAGGCTCACGTAGACCCATGAGTAGTAACCAAGGAAACCTAAAAAAACGTACTGAGAAATTTACAAATTAAAAAAAAAATAAATAAAAGACTGTCAAAAATTTTTTAGCGAAGTTAGCTTCGTACCTGAGTAATGTGTTTATGTGCCATTTGGAAAACTCCATCAAAAATTGGTTTGATTAATAATCAGTACCAAACAATTAAATTCACATATAAGGCGGAGGAAAACGGGGACTTACCTTTTCTGGATTTAAAGGTGGTAAGGGATCGGAATACCGGTTCTTTCGGTATTTACCGCAAGCCTACAAACACCAAAAGGCTAATTACAGCAGACTCTCACCACAATGGAGCTCATAAAAAAAGAGCGTTTCATCCTCTGACTCATCGATTGTATAACATTGCTATGTCAACGTTCGAATTCGAGTTGGAAGAAAATTTCATTAAAGACAAACCGTTAATAAACGGCTACGATATTAAGTATACTAAAACAATGAAGCGGATATGTTTACCTTACTTTGAAGAATCTTTTCAAAAGGTTCAATTTAGAGCTAATCACCAAAAACACAAACATGGGAGCAACTATTAGCAAATATAAAGATGTCATTCCGCTATCATCTAGGTCTGGCATTTATCAAATTGCTTGTACCAAATGCGAAGGAAAATACATTGGGCAGACGGCCAGATCTTTTCACAAATATTTCCAAGAATACACTCTCGCCGTAAGAAACAATGACGCACATAAATCCAGTGTTGCGGACCACATGGTTAATAACAGAGGCCACGAAGTAGATCTCAACAATTCCAAAATTATAAAGTTGGTAAATGAGATTTGAAAACTAAATCCCTTCGAAGCACTGGAGATGGAGAAGCATAAATCCGTCTTGATGAATAACGAGGATAGTTTGATTTCCTCTAATTTATTTAGTGTTTTGTGAATTTCTATTACATTTTGTTTTTGACAGTATTTTTTTTTTTGTTTTTTTTTGTTTTATAAATTTCCCAGTATTAACTGGTATGTACCTACATACATATTAAGTGGCAATGTTACGAATTTCTCCTCTCTTTATTGTTTTTATGCATCAAAGCGCAAAATAGATACAAAACCTATTACGCAAACATGTTAATGCTTTTATTCTCTAGTTGTAAATGAAATCTGAAAATGACCGTGCTCGAAAACGTTCATTTTAATAAATAAACCAGATTTTATTAAAAAATTTTTAATTGTGTCTTCTAATTTCAGCAGTGGTTAAAGCTGCGGCGGTTGGATCAGGGGTACCGGGTTCGAACACGATAGGGGCGGGATGTAAAAGGGATTTTTCATCATCTGATTACGATCGGTGATGAAGATGAACACATCTATGACCCCCTGTTGAGAGTGCAGAATCCATGGGCCGACCCACCTTTCATGTCAGCACTATAGGTTGGCATGAAGCAATGCAATGTGCAGGTGGTTTATACAAAACGGGTCTATAGAGCCGTACGTCCTCGATTTGTCTACTAATGCGTAAAGTAAGACGGTAAAAGTAAACTGCGAAAGAGTTGGGAGTGCCTTGAGCCCCAAAACAGATTGCATAGATTAAAACCAAAAAAAAAAAAAATAATAATAATTCGAATAAAATTTTTCCTATCAAAATACAGCTGATATTCTCGTGTGTACAATGATAATAACCTGCCTTATTTTCGATAAAAATATCGCAACAAAAATATGGGAGTAGTTTTGTCGCAATCTATTAAAATATCCAACTAGGCTATCGTAGCACAAATATTTCGTAGATAGAATAATTTATGAATATAAAGTTACATATTTTTCGCATGCCAACCAGCACCGTAAACAAATCGTTTCATCACAAATTTAATCGCTTTCATAGTACGTTATGTGAGCATTCATTTGAGTTTTAATTGGGGTATTATAATTTGGGATGAAGATGTAGTGCAAGAAGTTTTATTTGAATATTTGAGGCAATTGCAAATATTGGCTGCTTACTATTCGCTATTTACAAATGTACAATTATAAAATGGTATTTATTATTAGATTGTGGTAAAATCTTATTTATTTTGTCAAATTTTAATTTATGACTACAACAGAATTACTTAATTTTTGCCTTAAATTTTTTTAACTATATTTCTCTCTCCTTCTAAAATCGTTGCAAAGCCAAAAATATTGCATTTGTCATAAAAAATGCATGTTTTGCGATATTTGTGTTTGCGATATTTTTGTCTTATGACAAAAGTCTATGCAATATTCTTTGCTTTCCTGGATTTTATTTCCTTTCGAAGAAAAAGCTTTCGATACTTCTTTCAAGCGTCTATTTTGGTTGCTATGTACTGCGATATTTTTGTTACGATATTTTGTTTTCGATAATAAGGAGTTCAAATATAATAACTGGAAAAGGAATATGCCGTTACAAAAAATTTGTTTGAATGAAAAGTATTTATGTCAAAGCCTTCGAATCTCTCTGTAGATAAACATAATTTAATTTATTGAATTTCTGAAAAACATAAAAATGAATTCCACGCTTTGATAATGTTTCCTTGTGTTTTTATTCCATTTATACTATAATAATGAAAAATCTAATTAACCGAGATATTTGATTATCCGGAATGCCTCCGGTCCAAACATCCCGGATAATCGAATTTCAAGTGTAATAATCTACTATAAAATTATAAAGTTTTTCGGATTTCATTTATCATTAATACATAATTTGAATTGTAATTTTGTTAACTACCTAGTTCTAAAACATATTTGTTATGTTATTTAATATATTATATAAATATGTAATATGTATAACTAAAAATTACGAACAACAAGACAAAATTCATTATAACTTTTTTATGATTTAATTATTAACTTTAACTCAATAATCAAGAAATAAATTAAAATAATTATCAATAGTACGTCAGAATAATACATACAGAACAGACGTGCGGCATATGAACCAAAACACCACCCACAGAATGGGGTTCTGGTTGTGGTACAGCAACTGAAACCGGTCCTAAAAAGTATTACATTTATTTTAATATTAATCAATTATTGTTCGAATAATTTCAAGTAACTCGATTTTTTCAAAGGCCGCGAGCCAATTTTCGAGTAAATCTTAAAAATGGATTTTCTCTCCTGAGAATTGGCCCGCTGCTTTAGTAGTTATTTGTATAAAATATTAGCCGCATTTCTTGACGCATCCTTGATCCGTTTCAGATCAAAGTTTACATTGAAAGCAACAACAAAAATTTAACAAATATTTGTTTTTGGATCAAAACTTTGATCCGAGTAGTAGATTTTATTGCTTGTCGTTTCATGAAACATGATCTGATCCGGGTCAAACGTCAAGAAATGCAGCTATTTAAAAAACATTCTTTCGTAAAAATATTTTATGTTGAAAAAAATAAATAAAAAAACTTTCTAAGATAAACACTTTTATTGAAAATGTACTTATAAAGTAAAAAATACATTTTGGGCAAGAAATTTCTCTTAAACATTTTTCACTAAAAATAAAAGTGAGTCAATCAATATTTACAGCTTTAAATTTGTTTTTTTTTTACAATTAACGAGAACTTAGATAATGGATGTGTTCTCCTTTTATATTGATTGCACCACCTAGGACTTTCATTTTTAGTGAAAATTGGCAAACGAAATTTTTTTATGTATTTTGCACTTTTTACTCCATTAATGTATATTGTATACTAGTAAACTTAGTATACCTATGTAACGAGGGATGCCTGGGATAATTTAAATGTGACCTACATATACTGAATTAGAAAATTTTTAGTTTTACAATCAATTTAAGCACGTTTAATGATTAAATCACAAAAAATTATTAGCGTATAATTCGAACTCTGAACGTTTCAGTATTTAACCTCCGCTTTATCACCACGTCTAATGAATGTTATGGATAGTATTGCATTTTACCATTAATTAGATTTACTTCTAGAAAGATTAGTAAAAAAAAATGTACCGACGCATGGAAACGATCCCACGAGCTGTATTCGACCATTAACACCACTCGGCAGCTAGAAGTTTTTGAAGTATCTCTTTGTTACAATACTGGTATATAAAAGCAAAACTTTTGTATAAAATGCCGAAGATTTTCCACATACAAAATATAATATTAAATTTTTTTAATTAATTAAGTTTTTCGATCTGAAATTATCTCAAACGCGTATTGTCATCGAAAGAAAGTATGTACGAAAAGTTTGAAAGGAATCGGTACTGAAAAAGTAGATGAATAATTGATTCTAATATAAATTGTAAAGTTCATTGATTAGATCAGGAGTGATATTTTACATAAAAGATAAGAACCGACCGAGTTTATTTATTTTTTTGAAAGAATAATATTTCACTCGCGATCTCAGCCAGTTATATCTATACTAATATTGTATAATATAAATTAGTCCGTTTGTATGTTTTTATGTAAGAGTATCCTCAAAACTCAAGACGATTTTGATTTCACCACTTTTACGGTTTTTACGTACGTTTTGGTTCTGGGAGTACGGTTTTTACGTACGTTTTAGTTCTGGGAGTAACATACGTATAGTATCCCTATCATTCTACATTAGTAATAATAGAAAGATTTTCAAGTTCGTTGCTTTGGTTTGCTAAATCACTTTTCCCTCATAACTAGAATTTTCAATATGTTTCTACTTAGGTTTCGGGAATCGTAAAAGGACTTAAAATTACATTTTCATAATGAACGGAAAACGAAAAGTAGTTATCCCATTTGCGCTGACATGTGTAAGAATCGGACCCAAAACCTCATGCGACACAGTCCCGCAGATTACCAACACACCAACCAACCCAATTTTATGCAAATTAACCGATTAACCGATTAAAGGGTTAATCAGCATTTTGTTAAAAGTAGAAAAGGTGTAGGGAATCAATCCAATTTTCAAATATTAGGGCTATTCAATTGCATGTTTTATAATTAACAGTGGGCGAAAAATACATATTTTTACGGTGACACCTAGGGTATAATAGAATAAGTTAAATTAATAGATCAAAGATTTACTGTACTAAAATGGAATTTTCAATGATAAAACTGTTCTAAATGTGTCTAGACCATTTTTACTGGAAAAGTCCGTATGTCCACTGATGGAAGTAACGCTGCTGTACAAGCACGACTAGGTGAGGCCATGGAGAACCAAGGGTTAGATGCGGAGCATCTTGATTTTGGAGAGAAAGTAACGGATGCGGCAACAGTAGACCAGAAAGAAGAGAAACAAGTAAAACCAAGAAGTGAGACCCAGGTGTCATTTTCGTCATTCCTATACCTACATTCTTAGTTTTCTCTCGAAAAAGTGAAAATAAATTGAATTATTTGTAAAAATAACTTTTGTAAAAAATCCTTCTGATTCTTTGCTATTTTGGCAAATTTATTCAATATTAATAAAATGAATAAATTCATAAATTTGATTGTGTTTAGTGCAGAACTGGCATTTTATTTTTAAGTCGTGTACACGCACAAATAATACAATAAATAATAAAATACAATAAGTGGCGACGCCGTCAGGCAACACGCCGTACAAAAGATAAAAGAGTGTAAAATCAGCAGCACGGAGGTGTGATTTAGCCGAAAATAAACACCAAGTGTAAAATAAAAGCCTGGGACAATAATTGTACCAGGCATAATGTACGTAAAGTGAATATATTAAATTATATGACATACCAAAAGAAGTAGTACTGCAGAATTTTCTCTCATTGTATATATAAAGGGACACTACGCACATCCCATATAAAAATACTACAAACTCAATTGAAAAATTATCCTGACGGTTTAACGGTAATTCAGCGATACAAAACAATTCGATTACACATCTTTTATTAATATACAGCGAAATATCAAAATAAGAAAACATCTTTAAAATCAGCTGTTACTTTCGTAAAATTATTTATAATTTAATAAACATACACCTGCAATTATTCATTCGTCACAGTATAACGGGAAAATAAACATCAACATTTATTTAGAGCACAGCCACATCAGCGATAACAGCAGCAGTGAACAACAACAACAAAAGCTACAGATGAGTTTTTCCAGCGTTTAAAATTACTCTTCAGTTTGTTTTTATTCTCATTATTTTCGTTTTAAATGAATTTTCCAATTGTCTTTTCTCTTCTTCGTTTAGAATAGTATACCAAAAATTCGTAAATACTATTCGGTAACAAATGAATAATGAGCGAAGAATAGAAAAAAATGAGAGAATCGATCTATTGAATAGAACAGAAATATATTTTTCTTCTGTTTTGTTCACTGCTGAGTGAATAATTAGTGAATAATTTTTGAATAGGATTTTAATGTACAAGTTTTATTAAAGGTGAAGAATTGTTTTGATTTATTTTCGAAACGAATAATCAACACAATATATTTTGTTTTCTACTCACTATTCAAATCGATCAGTTTTAAAGAATATTATTCGATCAGTAAACAGCGAATAACAAATTTTACGGAGCGAGTTTTAAAACGCTGGTTTTTACTTTTTCTTATGTACAAAATAATCATTTAAAGATTTTTTTTCTCAATTACATCTTTTTTCTGCTTTTGAAAATACTTCCTAATTAACGTAACGTGACTGTAAAGATGTAGCGTGGACCTTTCAATAATCCCATTTCGCAGGTTCATTAATTTTATTCCAAAAATAACTGACCTGTTCCTTTCGGTCGCAAATGGCACAACTATCCACACTTACGGCACAAAATTGTTTCAGGTGGGTATCGGACTTAAACGAACTTTCACGTATGCTTTTATTTTAGCTGACGTGAATCGTCCGTGCAACTTCGGACTCCTTTTCGATTTCAAAAATAAGCGGCTGGTTGATTCAGCGACAAAGCTGTCAATCAATGCCACAATGGTTCGTGTCGACACACCAACACCGATTCACTTCACAATCGCCAACGACTACGGCACATTGCTCAAGAAATTTCTTTCTGTAACTGCACAGTCGGATTACAACTTACCCGTTCGACAGAGCATCACATTGTCACAGTAGGCCATCTGCCCATCATAGATCTGTCCATCACATTGTCACAGCAGGCCATCTGCCCGTGTCAAGACCACGCAGGTTAGATCTGGTCCGCCAAAAGCCACATTCGCAGAATTCCAGCACATGGTGGAATTAGGGATTTGCCTGCCATAAACATCTCCCGTCTCTTGTCCGCTCCATATGGTGAAGAAAAAAGGTCACGATTGGCGACCTTGTGGAGATTATTGTCGATTAAACGAATGCCATTCGGTTTGCAAAACGCCGCTCAAACGTTTTAGCGCTTTATGAACGAAGTCGTTCGTGACTTATACTTCGTTTTTTGTCTACATTGACGACATTCTTGTAGCTTTGCGTAATGAGGAACAGCACACACTTCACCTGGAACAACTCTTCCGCAGGTTAACTGAGTTTGTTGTTCACATCAAGAGTTCAAAATGCGTCGTTGGCGCATCTACTCTTGATTTTCTCCACCCCTAACGGTATTCTGCCGTCTGAGGAACGAATTAATGCCATTATGGAATTCCCAGCTCCAAAATCAATTAAAACTATTCAGCGATTCATCGGTATGGTAAATTACTACCACCGATTTATACTAAAACTTGCTGAACGAATCGCACCAATTCACAGCCACTTGACAGCTTTACTAAAAAGCCCAAGACAGCCAAGAACTTCTCTTGGCCCGACGAATGTCAACAAGCATTCACGTCAATTGAATTGGAACAAATAACACTGTTAGCACATCCCCTGAGGGATTCAAAGCTCAGTCTGACCAATGACGCGTCAAACACTGCTGTCGGTGCAGTACTGAAACAGTACAATAACGAGTGTTAGGAGCCACTGTGATTCTTTTCCAAGAAACTCTCGGATGGCGAAAAGAAATATTCCGCGAAGGATCGGGAATTACTCGCAATTTATCTGGCAGTCAAATACTTCAGGTATTTTGTCAAGGGTCGGAACTTCACCATTTACAATGACCACAAGGCTCACCACATGACAACCTTGTCGCGGACACACTATCCCACACAACCGACAATGAAACGGCCACAGTCGAGACAGACTCACATCGACTTGCACAAACTCGCAGAAAAATTTGGTAGTGAAAAATAAATTGAATTATTTGTAAAAATAATTCTTGTAAAAAATCCTTCTGCTTCTTTGCTATTAAGGCAAATTTATTCAATATTAATAAAATTAAGAAATTCATTGATTTGATTGTGTTTATTGTAAAAGTGGCATTTTATTTTTAGGTCGTGTACACGCTCAAATAATACAATAAATAATAAAATACAATATACACTTCACACTAAAAAAGGTGTGAAAATCTTTAATTTTTTCAAGATTTCTTCAAAAAATGCAATTTTATCGTAATGTTTTTTGCGTATTTTTTAATAATAATAATAATAATGCTTTATTTAATGTATAAGCCGTTGTTTTTGTACAACATATATATTCACAATAGTATAGAACAACTTAAAATTACCAATAATAACATTTCAATTTCCCGTATAACAATAATTAACAAATTTATACAACAATGTACATAATAAAAACAGCAGTTCTATAACAGTAAAATTCAAACAAGTCTCATATAAGGATTGAATCCTTAAATTCGGAAATATGATCAAACTTTCTAAGGTCATGAACATGTCTCACACAATTATTAAGAGTAACGTCATGGCCAATCTCCATTCGTTGCGACGAACAAAAAATGGCATGACGTCATGACAAAATTGGTATATTATACTTACAACTACTAACATAAAGTCGTGGCTACACGAATGGAAAATATAGACCAACGTTGAAAATTTATCCAAAAAACCAATCGTGTAGACAGAAAAAAACTAACAAATACAAATGAAGGTTATATTGGCTCAACATTGGTATCCATTCGCTAAATAGGCGGTTTTTATAAAAAGATCAAAGGAAACTACCAACGTTGGAGTGTATATTGGTACTTCGTCTACACGATTGGTGAGAAAAAATGTATTTTTGAATACTTAACGGCAGATGTCACTAAATACAACTGTAGATGTCATTATATTTTATTATTTATTTATTTATTTATTTATTTATTTATTTATTTATTTATTTATTTATTTATTTATCAATATATGACATTTTTATTTTTTTTGGTTTTAATTAATTAAATTAAATAATAGTAAGTTTTACTTAAGTTTATCTAAATACTAATGTTATCTTTAATGAATATATTTAACAAATTTAGAAAATTCTCGTACTTTAATTCTCTTAATTCACCTAAAGTATAAAAATTACTTAGTGAATTATATAGCTTAACTCCATTGTAGGCTAATGATCGTTGGCAAAATGATTTACTATATAGCGGCAATCGAAAATGAGTGTTTCTTGTATTATAGTTGTGAACTTCTCTATTAGTGCAGAGCATTGAATCTAAGTAATTTGGAAGTACTCCGTTTTCAAGGCGAAACAACAATTTCAGAACGTTAAAGTTAATCCTCTGCTTTATGGACTTCCACTCCAACACTTCAAGCATTTCTCGTATATGGGTTCTACTTTCTGCCCTTAAAATAGCTCGCATAAATCTATTTTGTATCTTTTGGAGACGATATATTTGTGCTTGGTTCATTATAAAAAATACTGATGAACAATAGTCAATATGTGGGGCAACAATTGATTCGTAGAATATAATCTTTGTTTCAAGCGGCAGTTTGTCCTTAATTCTATTAAAAAGTCCCAATTTTTTATTCATCTTTTTAGCAATATAGTCCAAATGATCGTTGAAATTTAAATTTTCATCAATAACAACACCCAGGTATTTATATTTTTTTACACGATCTATGATTTGGTTATCTACTTTTATATTTTCATCACATTCTATTGTAGTCCTTATTGACATTACCATATACTTAGTTTTTGAAATATTAAGTGATAGTTTGTGGAACATTAACCATTTCCTTAAATTCTCTAAATCTTGATTTATTTTTTGTACGGCTTCTATAAGGGTTGGTGCAGAAGTTGTAATTAGCGTATCATCTGCAAACATATTCACTTTACAATCTTTTATGACTGTGACTATATCATTAATATATAGGATGAAAAGCAATGGTCCTAATATAGATCCCTGGGGAACTCCTAGATTGTTTGGTGTCAATTTAGAGACACAGTTATCTATCTTTGTGTATTGTTGCCTTCCTTCGAGATAATTAGTGAACCATTCAAGTTCTTTCCCTTGTACTCCATATTTAATGAGCTTTTTAAGCAAAATTTTTCTATCGATTGTTTCAAAAGCGCGTTTAAAATCCAGGAAAACTGAAACCACAACTTTATTATCATTTATTTCTGCCTTCCAGTTATCTAGCATTAGATTTAATGCTGTTTCGCATGAGTGCAGCTCTCGAAATCCGGATTGTTGGTCGACTAGTATATTATTTTTGTTAATGTGGTTGATTAATTGATTTTTAATTACACGTTCCATTATCGCTTATTATTTAAAAATAAATAAATCCAAAATGGAATCTTACCGGTCGGCTGAGTTAGTGCTAGTATTTATAAATTTATATCAAAAGTGTCCCGAAATTTGGGATTTAAAACACTGTAAACATAAAAATAAGCTCGTAAGCAATATGTTTGCATTGGCTTCCCTCTTGTGGGAGATATTGTAATTAATGTATGACTAGTAGTGACAACTAGTGATAAATATCAATATATAAACCACCAAAACTGGTTATTTATTGGTAGCCATTCGAAAAATAAATATTGGGCTCATCGTGTAGACAGTCAAATTTTATTGCACCAACATTTGTCCAAAATTTGACAAATCACATTGGGCCAATGTTGGTCGACATTTTCCAATCGTGTAGCCGCGGCTTAACAAATAATTATATTTTCTCTGTTTTTGTTTATAAAATGGAAATCTATTTACATGTTTCATTTTGTATTAATAAAATATTCATTCAAACCAAATATAGACTTGTCCTCCCGTTTATATTTGTAGTTTTTACTTTAGGATTTATTATTTTATTTGCATAAATAAATTAAATTCAAGCTGCTGACAAATATGTTAAGCTGAAAGAAATGTATGAAGCCTTTAATAATATGAATGTCGGTCGTTTTGCCACCGATAGCAATCAAATAATTTTCTCCAACTGAAATTACAATTAAAAATTATGTACGAGTACAAGTTAAGCCTTGTTACAAAAACCATTATTAAATTAAAATAATTCAAAAGTAACATTTCATTATCAATAAATTATGTTTATTGTTATTGTTACAATTATTATTATTTCTCTAATGATTTTGAAGGAACTAAAAATTTTTTTCGCATGGCACAAATAGTGAAGAGAGTAAAATAGAAATTGCTCTCACTTCGTCGTGACAAAATTTCAAAAAAGATGGATACTGTGATGTTTTGGTTCTCTTCGTCACGAGTAATGCGCATGAGCACAATCAGATTTGTTTTTGTATTCATCCAATTTTACCCAATAAACAATAATTGGCACAAGCTCGTGCCAATTTTTCTTCGTCGTGACGAGTGGAGACCGGCCACCAAGTAACCATTTTGAGGAACTATCACAAATAGAAAATATCACATCACAATATCACGGAGAAAAAAAATTACTAATTTTTTTTCCAATATTGTTATGGTATACAAATTATAGCAACGTGTACTTTAGATTATTGAAAAATATATCATTACTGGCTGCCTTCTCTATTTCATTAGTATAATATTCCATATAGGAATTGCCACTATACCTAGAAAATATTTACTATGTATTATAGGAATTACCTGCTACTGCTAAAAATTTCTATATTTTATAGTGTATTATTTAATATATTATATAGGAATCACTACTACAACTATTATGAACAACTCCAATAACGTATCATAATCCGATGATGTAAAAGGAGAACGCGATATAAATCTCTTTGTCCGTCGTGATCATAACCAGTTGTGACTCTAAAAAGGAAAGACGTGCTTATTATCAAAAAATAACGCAAATAAAATACATAGTAATTTTCAAAATAATTAGAGTTAAAACAAGTCAATTTAAAAGTGATCAACTTTACACCTACAAATCGTGTAATTATTATGAAAAATGACAGCGAGTTCATCAGTTCATTATTAGAGAGTTGGGGATTGGGAAATTTTTTACACCTTTTTATTGGTAAGTTTTTCCTTATTATGTAATGTGATTTTAAATAATAAAAAAATGTATTATGGTATCACAATGGGTTTTATAAATTATAAGAGATATCGATGTAACACATTGGCTATTAAGTGGTAATGATTTATTGGATTACAAAGGCAAAAAATTAGTGCTTGCTATTAATTTTTAAAGTTATAAAAACACGTGAATTTTTTTTTTACGCAGAAAGTGATTTACCGTTTAACTTGATGTATTAGTTAGTGTTGGAATGAATTTACATAACTGTAAAAACAGAATTTTTTACACGGTAGATGTGTTCCCAATCGTCGTTATGTAAGAAAAAATTGTATACAAACAAGTTTAGATAATTTTATGTTTTGCTGGTTAGATATGTATATATGTACCCTAAAACAGGGGACGCCGAAAATTTTTTATGACGTGAATTCACTTTCAACATGCATCAAATTCACGATATCAATTTTTTTTTTAAATGAATTAATTTGAGGCAGATTTAATTCAGTTTTTAAAATGTTGATGTTGCGCATCTAATTCATGTCGAAAATAAACTACATTTAATGTGTGTATGCGTACATAAATCCGTAAATTACAAGAAGTTTTTTTTTAATAGAACAAGAGTTTACAAGGGAAAGTTTTTCTAACTTACAATATGAATGCCTGGCAGATTTATTTCCTAAAGCTGGCCCTCAGAATCAGTTTTGGGCAGAATATAAGAATCAATTCTTACCTAACCAGGTATACAAATAATATTTTTTAATTAAATTATTGTGCTTTAGCACCAATTTTTATTTTAAAGGATGTATCAGGATGTACAATAATGAGTGTTACCACATTTGATGATTATGATTCATTAGTTTCTTCTATAACACCAGTAAGTCGATTTTGGTCGCAAAACGAGGATTGAGGATTGAGAATTTTGTATATATACACGGCGTATAATATACTTTTTCTATTGTGTGCCGTCAAATATTTTTATTGTATTAGTGTGTTTTCTCATGATGGTAAGTATAAAAAATAAGCTAAGCGGGTGAAATCGGTTCAACGTTTTGTTGCTTCCGCTCGCCTTGAGTTATTTTTCCCTATCTTCTAACATGAGGAATTCATGTTTATCTATCTATTGTTGTTGTAATTGAGACATTCATTTTACTTCGTTAACAAAAATCCAAAACAATATACACAATCAAAAAAATTGCTCGTGATCTTCAATATAAAAAACAAAAAGCAGCATAAATAAATGGTTTTTAATTTATACATTCTTCGTCGACCATATTCATAATATTTTTAACTTTTTTTTTTTTTTTGAGTTATGTGAGAATAAACATTTGAAAAATGAAAAAAACAATTCAGTGTTAATTCCAGCGCAGGAAAGGGTGGATGTACGTCGTGTGATTTTTCTTAATTTAAAATTATTAATAAAATTATGGTTTGTAAATATTTTTCTGACTTATTTTCCATTTTTAGTTAATATTTATTTATCTTTTATTTATTATTCGATTTACCATTCTGTTAGTTTTAAATTTTACAGAAAACTACTGGAAATAAAAATATGTACAGCATTCCTTTCGTACGCATGAGATAACACTGAATTACTTTTTAATTTTTCAAATGTTTTTTCTCTGTTTTTATCTATTCTTTGGACACCAATACAATTTACCAATACTATTGCCTTCCGGTAATTCTCAACTCAATCTTCAAATTGCGACCAAAATCACTGTCCAGGACAACATGACATGGCAGTCAAATAGAGAAATATCTTTTATTTTTTGAAATTGTTGTTATAAAAATTAAATTGTTTATAACAATATGAAGAAAATATGAAGATTTGTTAATAAAAATTACTTAAAATTTCTAATCAAATATTTATAACAAATCATATTGATTGTTAGAAATTCAACTGTACCTATTTATTAATCAAAAATAGATTTGTTTATAAAACAATAATTTGTTATTAATAAATTATTTTGTTTATAACAATTTTAAATGGATTTTAGAATTTTTGGACAACATTTTCATTGTAAACATAACAGGCTATACATTTTCAAAATATATACTTAGTTATTAACAATATAAGAATAAATAATTATTTTATTTTTGTTGCAAAATCTTTGAATTGAGAAATGGAAGATACATGATGTTCAACTTTAAAGTTATAAATGATTTAAATTGAAAATCCTTATGAAATTATAAACAATTAGAATTTGTTATTAAACAATTATTTAATTAAAAACGAAAAAAAAAATTCTTAATAACAATTGTGCTTTAAAAAATAAATCTTTCAGTAATTATTAAACTCCGTGTTACAGTACAATTTTGTTTGTCAATGAAAATGTTGTCCAAAAATTCTAAAATCCATTTAAAATTGTTATAAACAAAATAATTTATTAATAACAAATTATTGTTTAATAAACAAATCTATTTTTGATTAATAAATAGATACAGTTGAATTTCTAACAATCAATAAAATTTGTTTTAAATATTTGATTAAAAATTTTAATTAATTTTTATTAACAAATCTTCATATTTTCTTCATATTGTTATAAACAATTTAATTTTTATAACAACAATTTCAAAAAATAAAAGATATTTCTCTATTTAACAGCTTTGTACTGATTTCCCATATGAATTTTGCGACGAATCGTGTTTGCGATGAATTGTTAAATCTTCATATAAAATTTCTGTGTGGCGCGAAAATTCATAGAACAACAATTCATCGCAAACACAATTCTTCGCAAAAATTTATAGTAATTTTTTTTTTTAATATGGGATTTGGTTTTGATTGAGTTTGTAAGATTTTTCCTTAATAATGATTGATTAAAATTACGAAAAATAAATAATTTTATCATAATAAATATATAAACAATATAATTGTTTATTAGTTTATATTTATTTGTTATTAACAATATCAGAATAAATAATTATTAAATTTTTGTTGCAAAACATTTGAATTAGGAAATAGAAGATACGAGTGCATGATGTTCAACGATAAAGTTATAATTGATTTAAATTGAAAATCCTTATGAAATTATAATCAATTAGAATTTGTTGTAAACAATTTTGATTTATTTATTAACAAAACCAAGATAACAATTATGTTTATACAAATAATTCTTTGGGTTATTATTAAACCCCCTATTAACAACTTTTTTTATTCAACGTAAATTTCCGCAAATTCTAAAATTTTTATACTCCAATTAATTTGTTGTTAACAATAATACGTGACAAATATGTTTTTAGTAATAAATGGGTACATTTGAATTTCTATAATTTAATAAACAATTTTGTTTAACTTTTTTTTTATTCTTATTAATAAACTTCCATTATATGTTACAAACAAATCAATTTCATAAAAACAAAACCAAGATAAAAATTATTCTAAATCATTTAGTTGTGCCTAATATAGTTTAATAAAAGTTGAATTCTACTATTGATCAACATGAATTCAATTTTCTTTTATCTACGCAATATAAAATATTTTACGATTAACTGTTTTTCGATAAATTACTTTGCGACGAATTGTTATTACGAAGAATTGTTTTTTCGTAAAATTGTGTTACTATGAAGAGTTATTGCATGAATTGTTTACGATGAATTGTTGTTTTATGAATTGTGGTTTCATTGAATTGTGTTTCGCAGAATTTACGGGGTACCAAAATCGAGTACCTCCACCCCCTTCCAGCGCCAATTCTTTATACAAAGTACCTTTGATGTATATGTAGTAGAATAAAAACCGGCACATTAAAGTTAAAATATTTGAAGCCAAATATTTACATATGTATATAGCAAAGGTACCTATGTATTGCATCGGGGTGCTCAATGTTTTGTTTAAGAGATCATACAAAATCGAAACTGGAAACCTATATAGATATTTGGATTAACCAATGCCATTGCATAAAAAGCCGTGACAGAAAAATTTGTAGTGGCTTTAGTTAAGGGAATATTTTTATTTTCTTATGAAACTTAAACTATAATATGTGATTTTCAAATAAATTTTTTATATCGTATTAATTTTCATTTTAAATGAAGATTTTCATTTAAAAATATAAATAATTTGATATTAAGGCCGTGTGCGAATCGGTTAAAAAGTTAAATATTTAACCTGTGGTAGAAATAAAAAAATTCACCTCATTTTTTAACAGTTTTGCTGTGCGAATTGCAACCAGTTAAAAAGTTAAAATTTTGACGTTTACATTCTATACTCGTTCATTTGACACGGTTGTGAATAATATTCGATTTAATTTTTAAATTATTAAAACCTAAAATGAATTCCGATTTAATACTATACTATTTGCCTATTATTACTCGATTGTGTGTTTTGTATCAAAAACACCTCGAGTTAATTGCAAAACACTATAGGCAAAATAAAATTGTAAAGGTAATGATCATCATAATTAATATTATGTCAATAGAGTAATAAATATTAAATAATACATTTTTATTTTAGCGTCCAAAATATTTACAAATTTCCGTAGTATCAGCAACGATTGAGGCTATTTTAAATGGTAATGAAGTAGAGACAAAAAGATCATTGAGAATCAACCAAAAAATCTTTAAATTTATTTTGGCAATCATGCCACAGAAACATCACGGTTGGTCTGTAGATTACGAACTCATTGTATTTCTATACTGGATGGCGTCAGGTTGTAGCTACAGGGTCGTGGGAAATTTTTCTGGGCTAAGCCGGTATACAATTAGAGCACCAATATTTAAAAATGCGGTTGGAGCAATTGACGGATGCCACATCAGGATAAAGTGCCCCGTGAAAAAACACGACGAATATATAAATTACAAAGAATTTTATTCCATTGTGCTTCAAGCTGTCGGTGATACCAAGGGAATGTTTCGCAATTATTTTATTGGGTATCCCGGATCGGTGCACGATACTGGAGTTTTACAAAACAGCCCGTTATACCGATTGAACACGTTTCCTCCCACAAATTTTTATTTATTAGGTGATGGTGGATACCCATGCAAACTTCAACCGTGTGCTTTAATAACACCGTACAAAAATCCAAACGAAAATCAAAAGAAGTTCAACACGGCGCACAGCAAAGCGAGGAATGTAGTGGAATGCGCTTTCGGCATAATGAAAAGTCGGTGGCGAAACATTTTTTTCAAAGCGTTGGAGCAAAATATCAAGAATTGTGTGAAGATTATCACAGTGGCTTGTATTTTGCACAATATATGCATTCTGGGAGATGATTTAAATCTTAATTTGTTAGAATCACACGATGATCCTGATAATTTTGATATCATTAATAGAAATAGAAATGATGTAGTGAAGGAGTTAATTTTAGAGACTCGTTATTGGAAGAATTAATTTTAAATAGTGAATAATAAAACTTAATGGGGTTGAATTTGAATTCATTTATTCATTAAAATCCTTCGTACATTTTTGAATTTATTTTATTTTATTTAAATTTTTTACTCTGAATTTTCTGACTCCGTAATTAGTTAGCTCGATACGTCTATATCGGGAAATTGTTTTTGAACAATTTGTCCAAATATCGCTAACGCGGAGCTCACTTTGTTGCCAATTTTGCGACTTTCTTTTAGAAGCGCATCTTCGGTTTTTGATGTTTTACCTCGCGATCGACTGATGTTTCTTGATGAAACGTTGGTTGATGATAGTGGTGTGGTGGATTGACTATACGATGATAATGGCAGAGCATGAAAAGTCGTTTGACGGCCCGGGCGTTGGACTTTCTACATTGTCAAATTCGTCATCGGACGAATCTATACACATATTATCATCTGTTATTCCCTCGATACTACACGAGGTACGTGACGGATAAAAATTATCCTTTTTCGACGCATATTCATGTAAAATGCCGAAGTAAGGCCAGCTTTCAGGCGGGCCTACATCCCCCTCCGGTGCTTCATCACCATTTCCCGACCGATTTAATTTCAAAATAATGTACTACAGCAAAAACAAAACAACGAAAAACAACACAGCACAAAAAAAGTGAAGATATCGAATAATTATTTTTAATCAATTTAATGAATACTTAAAATAAATATTTGAGAGCCCAAATTATTGTATTAAATTCAATTGATCACAAATGTCACAACAAGATAAAAATTTTAACTGGTCTGTGACCAGTTAAAATTTTTGTGGTGAATATAATGTCAAAAATTTAACTTTTTAACTTTTTATGCGATATTTTTTTCGTTTCGCACACAGACTAAATATATCGAACTGTAATTTGTGAACAATTTTGATTAAAATTAGTAATCTAATTAATTATTTAATAAGTAAGTATGCATTTTTCTAAAGTTATTTTTTTCTCAAAACATCGTCATGCTTCGTGTTCCTTTAAACATTTTATTTTCATTTGAGTAAACTAATCACCCATTCCACACGAGTCGTGCTTACGCTGTTGCATTTCTTCGTCTCTTACCTCTTTGCACTGTTTTTGCCTATAAACAAAATTTAGTTTATAGGGAAAAACAGTGCAAAGAGGTAAGAGACGAAGAAATGCAACAGCGTAAGCGCGACTAGCGTGGAATGCATGAATAACATTAATCGTAGCAATCTAAGAAATTAAACTTTAAAGAAACACGAAGCCTGACGATCTACTAAAATGCAAAATTGTGTATGAAAATTTTATTAATTTCAATTAGAGTTGTCTAGATTCTAGAAGACGATATATATATATATATATATATATATATATATATATATATATATATATATATATATATATATATATAATATATATATATATATATATATATATATATATATATATATATATATATATATATATATATATATATATATAATTTTAAAATCCCACATGATATGTTTACGTGTCGTAGGGAAATAAAAATCTTTATTCCCTTCGTATATTAGAGATTTGACTTTTTTAGACTGAAGTGCAATTTTTAATGCGCTCACACAGAAATAGTCAAAAACATTTATAATTTCAAGACAAACTATACAAAATTTAAAGGTACAAACTACAAAGTGACTACTGGTCATAGCGTTAGTTGTGTACATATAAAGGTGGATTTATATTATCAGTTCCTTTCAGTTCCTATTCGTATCGTGTCAGACAAAAAAAACATTGTTACATGTACTTTCTATATGAGTAATTATATTATCCATTCCTTGCCGTTCCTACTCGTAACGACACCGACACATATTGTTGTAAAGAATGTTTTGTCTGATATCTGAAGGCGAAAAAATACGAAAGAATAGCGATACAAACAAAAATTGTAAATTGCTACTAAAACATTTTTGTATTTTTGTGTGTTATCTTTATTCTATACGTAACCCAAAGATACGAATATATAATGATAATATTGATAATCATACGAAGAAAATGCCTAGATTGAAAAGGTAGGGATAGTATAAATTGATGATGTCTGACACGATACGAGTAGGAACTGAAAGGAACTGATAATATAAATCCACCTTAAGTCTTGGTTTCCACCGCAAAGTTCGTTGCTATTTTAGCAAAGGGAAATTTATTTATTTTTACGGTTGTGTCTATTTCGTTTGTAAATGTAGTTGTAATACAATTATAATTGTAATTTTATTAAACATCAAAACTTACAAATACATATACAAACGAAATACCGACACAATCGTAAAAATAAATAAATTTCCCTTTGCTAAAATAGCAACGAAATTTGCGGTGGAAACCAAGACTAAGCCTTATCTAATTTGTTTTGGTTTTGTTCTATGAAATATTAAAAAAAGCAAAAAATACATAAGAAACAACAACAATTTAGATCTGATAGTATAATAACACAGAAGAAAGATTAACCAGAATAGACATTGCGTGGATACATTTTTTTTTTCATCTTACCTTCTTTTTTGGACATTGAAGTATAATTATTTTCGAATATTATGAATTTTTTGAATATTTGATACAAATTATGCTGTCAAAACAAAACTTGTCAAATAATTTCACTAACTATACTGTTAAGGATTCTCAATTTTTATTATTTCAAATAAAAACCAGTAAACCAAAGAATACATAACCCAACTTTCTCTTACCTTCGGCAAATAAAGCAGGGTTTCGAACCGAACCCGAACCCGAACCTCGAACCCGCTCCGGTTCAAAGATTTTTAGTAATTTTTTCGAACCTGAATCTGAACCCGAACCCAACATTTCGCGGGTTCGATTCAACCGGGTTCCGAGTTGACAAAAAAAATCGCATGTTATATATGTACGAGTATATTATTTATTATAATCCAACAGTTTAGACAGCTGGACTAACTTTGAACTAAACGTATAGCAGGAGTTTACTGTTTATGAATCATTTTCACGGGTCCACAAGGAGAAAAATATTATGGAATAGTGGGAAAACCATAAAATTGAAATTCCACTTTTATACGAAGCTGAAAAAGTTTTGTTAGCGATTCCTGCAACGAAAGTCAGTGTGGAATGGGCATTTTCGGCTTTAAAGTTTATTTTAGCACCACAAAGGGTACATCTTCAAGAAGAATCATTAAGATATATTCTATTCGTCAAACTAAACGAAATGTTTTTAATGAAATAAATAAATATCGTCATCTCAGTATTTAAGTGATACAAACGCATTATTGTAATTTTGGAGTGAGAACTGCCATTTTACGTAAAAATGTAGACTGTATCGTCAAATCAGTTTCCAATGTAGTTATTATACCACTTCGTCAGTCCAGTGTTTGAGTGACACAGATGAGTTTTAGTCAATTTGCAGTTAGGATCGTCACATTAGATAATGGCAAACCTAACTTCAAAATAATCAGAATGCGTTTGTGGCGCTTGAATACTGAGGTGACGATATATAGATTGTTTTAAATATCTGTGAAGTTTTATTTTTTTGTTAACCCGAACCCGAACCTGAACCCGAACCCAATTATTTTCTTGCTTTGAACCTGAACCCGAACCCGAACCCAAAATTTTGCTGGTTCGAAACCCTGAAATAAAGGTCAAAAAAATGAGTCCAAATTTTTCCATACAAAAACAACGTTATGTCTTTTCTGGTTGTATTCTGTGATAATAATATCAAATAAAACGAAAGCTATTTATGTGTATTCTTCTTGGAACAACAATTTAAATTACAACAACAAGTAGCATATTTTGTTGAGAAAAAATCTTAATTTATGGATATTACCAATGAAATTATTGTTTTTTTTTTAAGAATTTAAGTCGAGAATTATTATTTCGATTTAATTTGTAGCTTTTATGTTGCTAATTCTCCTATTTTTCTGCGAAATATTTACGAATTTTATTTGTTCGAGTTTGAATTAAATAATTCGAATTATTTTTTTAATTACTTAATTTATCTGCCTAGTGCAATTGTTGTAAATTTCTCAACAAAATACGCTAAATGTTTGTTCTTCATTCGTCATATTCGATATTCGTGATAAATGTTTGATATTTGAGGAAAAACAAAACCAATAAAAATGTCTATAAATATTTCTTTAAACATTTTGGTTGTTTTTGGGAAAAAGATCTATAACCTATCTTTATTACACTCGTAGACCAAAAAATGACATATTTCATTGTTTTAAAAAATACGAATAAGCCTACATACATATTTCAATGCTTTACTAAACGTTAAATAGAAAAATATTAAGGCACAATTCAATTTTTAACATCAAGACACCTTTTAAATTTAAATTATCTTAATAATTTTTTTATTAAATTCAAAAATGAATTTGAACATGTACAATATTTTAATCAAGAGCGTACATGTACAAATAAAAAGTAAATATGTGTTTGTACAAAACCAACAAAAATGTTTATACAAGCCGTCTCGTTCGCTCCTTACACAGATCCTATCAAAAAAATGTACACTATATTTATTCACCTATACTTATTTGTTTTGTGTATATACAAAACCAACAAAAATGTTTATACTAAACATTTTTGTTGGTTTTGGTATATATATACTTTCTGATTTATTTTATACGCATCACCAAAAACATCTATAATTCTAAGACGAACTATACGAAATTTAAAGGTACAAAGTGACGACTGCCCATAGTGTTAGTTGTGTACATACAAGCCTTCAATAAAAAAACTAACCAACACTAATCTAATTTGTTTTGGTTTTGTGCTATAAAATATGAAAAAAATACAAAAAATACATAGGAAACAACAACAATTTACATCACGGCAACACCGTATAATAATATCAAATAAAACGAAAGCTATTTATGCTTGTATTTATGTGTAGGTTTTGTTTTGGAAAATAAAACCAATTACAATAACAACAATGGTTCTGTCATTCGTCATATTCGAAATAATTGACTGAACGAAGACTGACCTTTTTTTTAAATGAAATTCATTATTTATTTTAATTAATTATTGAATTATTTATTTATAATTTTGTTAATTACATGTTCATTGGAAAAGGTTTTATGCCTAACGGAAGCACTAACTGAATAGCTTACTAAGAAATGTGCTTCCATACGGCTTTTACTTCTTTAATATATTTAAAAAAATTATACCTTGTTGTTTATTTTATTTACCTACACGAAATTTATTAAATCGGTCTACATATACGCCAAGAGCTATGAATTTTTTTGGTGATTTGCAATCTTATGCAGTGTACTTCGTAGTGTATTCGTGCTCGCATTATTCAAATTTAACATAATTTCACACGATCGAAGTCATCCGAATGCAGCGAATGTATCAGACTCTGTTGGTGAATATTGCTCAGCGGAGTGTGCACCATACTTGATGGTAAATATCCAGGTGGACTGAATATGGATAGACACATTGTTGATCCAACGTTGTTCGTTCGCAAAATCGATTGAGTTATCAAAGAATGTTCACCACCAATTTGTTTGCTTTGGGCCGTCGCCGTATTATTATTAGTATTGAAACCTCCACCACTGCGCGTTATATTCAAGTCTTGTAGAGCATGTTTTCGTAATCCTTGCACAAAATGGCGGGCCCCACTTGGCATTTTCTATTGCTGATTTTTCATGGTGAAATGAACCAGTGATAATTCAGTCTTACCGTCTTCAACCTGCGTATATTGATTCGTTTGGCAAACTGGTTGTGATGTAATTTGTTCCTCCTCATTACTGTTAGTGAGCTGCCAATCTGGATTCCCATGTTTTCGCATATCCATTTCGCAATCAAACGAAAAAAATCAACAATCTCCAAAGCCCGTGACTGGAAAGAGAAGTACATGACAAATGGCGTAACTAGTGGACTATATTTCGTTAACAAGATGAATCTGGAATAACATGAATTTAATACAAAATTAATGTAAATCAAAAATACTAGTAGTTACCACTTTCAGTTGCAACAATTGTCCGAATTGATCAGTTACTCTTGATGTACATATGTGATAATTCACGATACGATACTGGGAGATAATGAACTCATGCGCCGAATGGCTGTCATCAATTGTTCAGGACACCAAATTAAATTCTCATCAGGAATAAAGTTTTGAGATATAACAACAACCGCCGTTAACGGCATTAATAGTGTCATTTTAGTGAGGACATTTTCAACCAGAACAACATCCTCATCATAAACGGTTAATATGTCAAAAACGCTTAAAATACCACAATAAAAACTAATTCACTCGTTAAATGTCGTAGATATAGTCGGCCATATCGTGATCAGCATCTCATTCAAGTTCCAGGTTCTCGTTTAATCAACTCACCATAATTAAAAAAAAATACATCAACTGCCACAAAAGTATTAACAGACAGAGTATTAAATCTTCTACAACAAAACACATTTTTGTCGTGACAACTTTGTGACATCGTCGATTTGATTTGTTGTACGTACGCCCAAAAACGTGACCATAACTTTAGCCGGAACTAAATCCTTATTCATGATAGCTACAATATAATTTTTGAACCGCACAATACGATCATAAATATCGAGCTCGGTCAGTAGCTTCTTATGTATACACGTTGGCTGTTCAGATTGTACTTCTCCGATTCGTTTTTGTACGCATGACACGTTAAATTATCGAGCTCCGACTGCAATAAAATGGTTATTAGACGTGAAATAGAGAATATAAACAAATTACTTACGTCTTTAATCTTGAGCGCTCTGTTAAAATATATTTTTATATAACAAGGGCCACAAAAACAAGATGTCATATGTTTGTCGTACATAGTTTTTGACATAAGGAAAAAGATGTATAACCTAACCTAACCTATCTTTATTACACTCGTAGACCAAAAAATGACATATTTCATTGTTTTAAAACAGGGTTTCGAACCGAACCCGAACCCGAACCTCGAACCCGCTCCGGTTCAAAGATTTTTAGTAATTTTTTCGAACCTGAACCTGAACCCGAACCCAACATTTCGCGGGTTCGATTCAACCGGGTTCCGGGTTGACAAAAAAAAAATCGCATATTATATACAGTGGAAGTCGGATAACACAAAATCGAGGGGAACAATAAAATATTTCGTGTTTTCAGAACTTCGTGCTAAGCGAAAATAATATGAAGAAATAGTGGAACTTGGATCAAAAGAGTGTTCTTGTCAATTGTGAATTGATATTTCGTGTTATCCGTTTTCGTGTTGACCGAATTCCACTGTATAATATTTATCATAATCCAACAATTTAGACAGTTGGACTAACTTTGAACTAAACGTATAGCAGGAGTTTACTGTTTATGAATCATTTTTACGGGTCCCCAAGGAGAAAATACTATGGAATAGTGAGAAAACCATAGAATTGAAATTCCACTTTTATACGAAGCTGAAAAAGTTTTGTCAGCGATTCCTGCAACGAAAGTCAGTGTGGAATGGGCATTTTCGGTTTTAAAGTTTATTTTAGCACCACAAAAGGTACACCTTCAAGAAGAGTCATTAAGATATATCCTATTCGTCAAACTAAACGAAATGTTTTCAATGAAATAAATAAATATCGTCACCTCAGTATTCAAGCGACACAAACGCATTTTTGTAATTTTGGAGTGAGAACTGCCATTTTACGTAAAAATGTAGACTGTATCGTCAAATCAGTTTTCAACGTAGGTAGTTATTATAACACTTCGTCAGTCCAGTGTTTGAGTGACACAGATGAGTATTAGTCAATTTGCAGTTAGGACCGTCACATTAGATAATGGCAAATCTAACTTCAAATTGATCAGAATGGGCTTGTGGCGCTTGAATACTGAGGTGACATAGATTTTTCTAAATACATATCTGTGAAGTTTTATTTTTTTGTTAACCCGAACCCGAACCCGAACCTGAACCCGAACCCAATTATTTTCTTGCTTTGAACCTAAACCCGAACCCGAACCCAAAATTTTGCGGGTTCGAAACCCTGTTTTAAAAAATACGAATAAGCCTACATACATATTTCAATGCTTTACTAAACGTTAAATAGAAAAATATTAAGGCACAATTCAATTTTTAACATCAAGACACCTTTTAAATTTAAATTATCTTAATAATTTTTTTATTAAATTCAAAAATGAATTCAAAAAGGTACAATATTTTTGTCAAGAGTGTACAAATAAAAAGTAAATATGTGTTTGTATGAAAATAAATCAAAAACATCTATAATTCCAAGACGAACTATACGAAATTTAAAGGGACAAAGTGACGACTGCCCATAGTGTTAGTTGTGTACATATAAGCCTTCAATAAAAAAACTAACCAACACTAATCTAATTTGTTTTGGTTTTGTGCTATGAAATATGAAAAAAAAAACAAAAAATACATAAGAAACAACAACAATATACATCACGGCAACGCCGTTTAATAATATCGTGTAAACACAAATCCTGTTTATGTGTATGTTTTGTGTTGGAAAATAATACCAATTACAATAACAACAATGGTCGTACATATTTTTTGACATAAGGAAAAAGATGTATAACCTAACCTAACCTATTTTTATTACACTCTAGACAAAAACATCTATAATTCCAAGACGAACTATACGAAATTTAAAGGGACAAAGTGACGACTGCCCATAGTGTTAGTTGTGTACATATAAGCCTTCAATAAAAAAACTAACCAACACTAATCTAATTTGTTTTGGTTTTGTGCTATGAAATATGAAAAAAAACAAACAAAAAATACATAAGAAACAACAACAATATACATCACGGCAACGCCGTTTAATAATATCGTGTAAACACAAATCCTGTTTATGTGTATGTTTTGTGTTGGAAAATAATACCAATTACAATAACAACAATGGTCGTACATATTTTTTGACATAAGGAAAAAGATGTATAACCTAACCTAACCTATTTTTATTACACTCTAGACTAAAAATTGGCACATTTCATTGTGTTAAAAAATACGAATAAGCGTACATATTTTAATGCTTTACTACATGTTAAATATTAAAATATTAAGACACAATTCGATTTTTAATATTAAGACACCTTTTAAATTTAAATTATCTTAATAATTTTTTTATTAAATTCAAAAATGAATTCAAAAAGGTACAATATTTTTGTCAAGAGTGTTCAAATAAAAAGTAAATATGTATTTGTATGAAAATAAATGTAAAGTAATATGCGACGTTGCCGTCATGATTTAGTCACCAATACTACCTACAGTAGTAATTACCAGACAATGACAAAAAATAGTTTGGCTTGGAATTATAGATGTTTTTGAAATAAATGTAAAGTAATATGCGACGTTGCCGTCATCATTTAGTCACCAATACTACCTTCAGTAGTAATTACCAGACAATGACAACAAATAGTTTGTCTTGGAATTATAGATGTTTTTGCGCATCACTAATACTACACCTTAGCGTACTTTTTTATATCTTAAGTGTTTGTACTGTTTGGCTTGTATAAACATTTTTGTTGGTTTTGGTTTGTATGAAAATAAATGTAAAGTAATATGCGACGTTGCCGTCGTCATTTAGTTACCAATACTACTTTCAGTAGTCATTATCTGACAATAACAAACAATAATTCGTCTTGGAATTATAGATGTTTTTGGAAATAGTATATACACTGACAAAATTCTCAAAATAAAAAAAAAAAATAAAAAAATCTATATAAGCGAATGGTATGGCATGGAAACGATCGTTCGTTTCATAATATACACACATGCTAGTGAAACTCAATTATATGGTGCGTTTATTATTGTTTCGTTCATTCATAAAGTTTTGTTTACTATACTCGTATAGTATAAAAACAACAGAATCTCCTTTGTTTTCCTTCACCATAATGTGCAACAAGGATAGGAACATAATTAAAACTATATGTTGGCCGCTTTCTGCATTGGAGCACATACAGTTAGTAATTATCGATTTTAGTGATTCGAATGCCATTTTAATAAATGGAAAGAAACATTTTTATATCCTTTTTCTATGGTATTAGATTAAATGTCGGATACCAGTAAATCGGTTTAAAAAATATATAAGTAAGAAAAGTAAGTCATATGTAGATTTACTGGATGTAATTTGCTATTTGGTTTTCAATCGTAAGTAGGTTAATTACATAGTTATTTTGATGTGAATTATTTGAAATTTGCATCTTATACTAAAGTGCGTTTTAGAAAGATAAATCCAGAAATGATTTCTTTTACAATATAACTGTTTCATTAAAAATAATGGAAACCTTGAGAGATCTTAGCACTCAAGCCACAGTATTGATTGAAATATGTGATTATTTTATATGTGATTACTTTAAATCAAATGATTTTAATTTATGGGTGCGTTTTGTACAGCGCATTGCTGTGCGCAACTGTATGATTTTGTGTCTCATCGCTTTATTGCATTGCTGATCAATTTGTACAGCGACAAATAGTACGCCTTTCTTTACAGCAAATATGTTTGATCCAAATCTTTTTAAATCTGTAGGATTGACTTTTAAATTTAAGGCGAATTATTTCCATGATATTGGATTCGGTTCGAACCAACTTGCGGTAAAAACCAATTATATTTAAAAAAACATAAAATTAAATGAATATTATTTGTAGAAATTATTGTCAGAAACTTTAAGTGAAAAACAAAAATATATAAGAAACAACAACAATTTACATCACGGCAACGCCCAATAATAATATCGAATTAAAATCAAACCTATTTATGAGTATGTTTTGCATTGGAAAAAATAAATAAATTTTAATAACAACAATGTTTGTGTCATTCGTCATATTTGAGACAAATATGAGATGCATTATTATTTATTTTATTTTTCTTTATTAATGATTAAATTATTTATTTATTATTTTATTAATTACAAATTCAAAACTGAATTTGAACAAATACAATATTTTTGTCAAGAGTGTATAAATAAAAAGTAAATGTCTGTTTGTATGGAAAAAAAATGTAAAGTAATATGCAACGTTGCCATCGTCATTTAGTTACAAATACTACCTTCAGTAGTCATTATCAGATAGTAACAGTCCAATTCTGACGTTAAGACTCTTAAGGCGCTCTTAGCTAAGACCCAGTTTGTAAATTATTCTTTTTAAGACGAAAGTCTTAATCGGTATTCTGGCGGTGATAGTCTTAATATTAATATGCACTAAAAACTCTCCAAAGATTGTGTATTTTTAAATATATTTGTGTTTGCTTTTCTTTACGTAAATACCATTTTTAGTTATTTAACTAGAACAAATTTATTAAATTTTCATTCTTTATTCCAAAACCAACAAAAATGACTATACAATTATGCCTGTGAAATACTTCCCAAAATAAAATCCCAAATTTTGCGTACATATACGTATATATTTTATGTATGTGGTGGTAACTTATTCGCCTAAATGCTATTTCCAAAGATAAGAATTTTCAAATAATCATCTTTAAGGAGAAATCCAATATTCAATTTAATTCAAAATATAACATTTAAACAGTTCTTATTAGTCAAAATGACTAAACCAATAACGACTCATTGGCTTTACATTTTGATTTTATGTAAAATTAAATAAATAACAGGCCCCATTGAAACAAAATACATACCGTCTGTTGCACCAAATTCAACGTCGAAATCCGTTCAACAAAAATCAAAAGATTGACATTCGGCTATAGTTTCTAGGATCTCTATTGTATAGGCCTTGAACGTAAAATGTCATATGGTCGATCCTAGGAGTCAGTGATATAAATAACATTCAATATATAAACGGCATGTTGCATCAAATTTCGATGACGAAATCTTTTCAGCAAAATTCAAAAGATTGATATTCGACTGTGGTTTCTACGATTTCTATCACATAGGGCTTGTATGTAAAATATCACATGGTCAATCCTAGGGGTTGGCGATATAAATAACAAGCAATACATTTACGACATGTTGCAACAAATTTCGATGACGAAATCGGTTCAACAAAAATCAAAAGATTGATATTCGACTATAGTTTCTGCGATTTCAATTGTTTAGGCCTTGTACGTAAAATGTCACATGGTCGATCTTAGGGGTCAGCGATATAAATAACAGGCAATATATATACGACATGTTGCATTACATTTCGATGACGAAATCTGTTAACAAAAATCAAAAGATTGATATTCGACTATAGTTTCAGTATACGACATGTTGCATCAAATTTCGATGACGAAATCTGTTCAACAAAAATCAAAAGATTGATATTCGACTATAGTTTCTGGGATCTCTATTATATAGGCCTTGTACATGGTCGATCCTAGGGGTCAGCGATATAAATAACAGGCAATAGATGTACGGCATGTTGCATCAAATTTCAACGAAGAAATCTGTTCAACAAAAATCAAAAATTGATATTCGACTATAGTTTCTGGGATCTCTATTGTATAATATATAATGTATTGCATAATTTTTTATAAAATGTCACGAATGATTTAAACATTAAACTGCAAATTGTTTTGTTCACGTTAGATGTTCAAGTTTCCAACTCTGGTAATGGCAATTAAGGTGCTGTGAACTGTTCGGCCACCTTATAGCAAAGTTGGTGCTATTCCTGTTGTGGCGAATGGTATTGCCATTTGTCCAATACCTCATTTAAAATGTATCAACATATTGTAAAGGTTTATCATACTGTATCCACCTTAGAAGAAATAGTCCCCAGATTATTCTCGAAATCTACATATAGCGAAAATAATATTTGTGAATGATGTCAACTGCTGCGAATTCAAAGTTCGAATGCGAATTTCTGCTATCGCTTCTTTCTCAAGTACGTTGAATTGTGTAGGAAAATTCCGAGTTTCCGTTGGTTGAGGTAGACAAAACATAGTACCTTCAGCACAATTTACATGTCGCTTCACTGTCATAATCTCGCAAAAAACTTAAAGCCAAATCCAACTTGAATTTATCCCAAAGAACCACAGCATTGATGGGATTGCAGAAAACACAAATTAATGCAAAACCTTGCCTCATTTGGTATGACATTTGAAAAACGAATGCTTCATCTAAACATTTCTCCCAGTCTGCTCTGAGTCCAACGAATTGCGATGAAACTCTGCTTCCTTGAAGTTTTTAATATTCAAAATAATTGCATGGTTCGCATGGTTCATACATCGTACAATGGGAGTTGATCTCATGCAATCTTGGCTCGGTGTAAATATCTGGAACTTCGGCAGTACGATACGATCTATGGCTTCAGAAGTTTTAAATTTATTTATCTCTCCAATTTAAACACTTGAACAACTAAATCTGCACGATCTGATGTGGTTTCTTCTTTTGGAGGTTCCTAACAATTTCAGGTCATTTAAGATTTGAGATAACTTTAATGAAAAAACATAATTGAGAACATTAATCAACTTGCAAATATGAATCTTTGGGGTTAATTTGATATTCTTATAACCCGCGTGTTTATTTTAAGGTTGATGGAGCCCCACAATTCACTGCGCACAGCGTACACGCTATATTTGAGTCTAACCTCACTCTTCGGCGTTATACGTTTTTTTTCGGGTGTGTAAAATAAATTTAGTACACGGCGACACAACTTTTCTTTAACTTTATTTTTATTATTATTCAATTTAGTAATAATCCAAAAAAACTACAATTTTTTTACATTTAATACAATCCGAACGTACCAAATATAATGTTCGGTTAGCTAAATAAAAACTGAACTGATCGGTGGTACGATCTTTTTAGTAATCTTATTTTATTTTTTTTTGACACAAAAAATGTCCGCTTTTTGGGTTTTTGTCTTGGGTATAGTTTTGTTGCCCTAAACACCAATTTTTGTTTAGATTGACATTTTTTATATTTTTAGTTGAGCCAAACGCCACAAATCTACTAAGTAAGACGACAGGCATTAATGATTGGATTATAGAAATTTCTAAAAGCTATTTAAAAAACGGCAAGTTTACGGAAACTTGAACATCTAACATGAACAAAACAATTTGCAGTTTAAATCATTCGTGACATTTTATAAAAAATAATACAATACATTATATATTATACAATAGAGATCCCAGAAACTATAGTCGAATATCAATTTTTGAACAGATTTCTTCGTTCAAATTTGATGCAACAAGCCGTATATCTATTGCCTCTTATTTAAATCGCAACAACTAGGATAAACCATGTGATATTTTACGTTCAAGGCCTACACAATAGAGATCCAAGAAACTATAGTCGAATAACAATCTTTTGATTTTCATTGAACAGATTACGTCATTGAAATTTGATGCAACATGCCGTATATATATTGCCTGTTATTTATATCACTTACCCCAAGGATCGACTATGTGAGGCCTATACAATTGAGATCGCAGAAACTATAGTCGAATATCAATCTTTTGATTTTTGTTGAACAGATTTCGTTATCGAAATTTGACGCAACGTGTCGTATATATATTGCCTGTTATTTATATTGCTGACCCCTAAGATCGACCATGTGACATTTTTCGTACAAGGCCTATACAATTGAAATCGTAGAAACTATAGTCGAATATCAATCTTTTGATTTTTGTTGAACAGATTTCGTCATCGAAATTTGATGCAACATGCCGTATATGTATTGTGTGTTATATATATCGTCAACCCCTAGGATCGACGATGTGACATTTTACGTTCAAGGCCTATACAATAGAGATCCCAGAAACTAAAGTTGAATATCAATCTTTTGATTTTTGTTGAACAGATTTCGTCATCGAAATTTGATGCAACATGCCGTATATTTATTGCCTGTTATTTATATCGCTGACCCCTAGGATCGACCATGTGACATTTTTCGTCCAAGGCCTACACAATTGACATCTAAGAGACTATAGTCGAATATCAATCTTTTGATTTTTGTTGAACAGATTTCGTCATCGAAATTTGATGCAACATGCCGTATATCTATTGCTTGTTATATGTATCGCCAACCCCTAGGATCGACCATGTGACATTTTACGTTCAAGGGCTATACAATAAAGATCCCAGAAACTATAGTCGAATATCAATCTTTTGATTTTTCTTGAACAGATTTCGTCATTGAAATTTTATGCAACATGCCGTATATATATTGCCTGTTATTTATATCGCTGACCCCTAGGATCGACCATGTGACATTTTACGTACAAGGCCTATACAATTGAGATCCCAGAAACTATAGTCGAATATCAATATTTTGATTTTTGTTGAACAGATCTCGTCATTGAAGTTTGATGCAACATGCCGTATATATAAATTGCCTGTTATTTATATCACTGACCCTTAGGATTGATTATGTAATCGACCTTGTGTCATTTAGCGTACGTGATGTACATAGCTAGTAGTCTAATATAGAATATTTGATACTTTTGATTTCAAGTTCAACTTTCTTGGGATTTACAGTGCTGGTAAAAAAAAATTGGGCAAACAAATTTATTGCAAATTGGAGTCTTTTTTTGCTAAAATTACAAAACTTTTGAAAGCAATTGGTTTATTGTTTCATTTTAAATACGTGTATGACGTAATTTTTTGAAAAAAATGCAATTTAGGGGCAAAACACCGAAAAATGCCAAAATATTCAAAATACGTTTGATTGGAGTTAAAGTAATGTCAAAGAGAATAAGATATATCTTATTCTCTTTGGTAATGTAATAAATTAAATACTTATTTTTTATTTTTTTTTTTGTTTTTTATTGATTTATTAGGAAGTTCAATCTTTAATATTAATATTTTGTTGGACCGCCTTTTTCTTTTATATTACAGCGATACACCTCCGATTCATTGAATTTGATAAATTTTTCAAAGTCGCAGGAGATATGGATTCCCAAATCATCATCAACAAACTTTTTAAAGCTTCAATCGATTCTGGGCGCTACCTTGCTACTTCTAGCTTCATTATAGACCAAATATTTTCAATTGGATTTAAGTCTGGACTATACGGGGCCAGCTCAACATATCGATACTTTTTTCTTCGAAGTACTTTTTTACCTTTAAATGAAGAGATAAGAAAAAAAAACAAGTTTTTAACAAATTATTTATGTTTATCTGAAAGCCAATTTGTCTATCTACAATTCAAAATTAATAACTCACAATTTTGGCGGTATGGCACGGAGCGTTGTCCTGTTGAAAAATAAATTTGCAAGTCTCGCCAAAAAGCTTTAACGCAGAAGGCTCAAATTCGTTCTGAAGGACCTGCAGATAAACAGCTGCTGTAACGCTGGAATTAAGGAAGCACAATCGACCGGTTTCATTTCCAGAAAAGCATCCCCAGACCATAACTCCTTCTTTTTTCGGTGTAAGTCTTAAAAGACATTCGTTGCTAAGTCTCTCGCCAGGTTTTCTCCTTACGAGAATTCTTCCATCTTCAACATGCAGCTTGAATTTTGATTCATCGGATAAAATCACATCATTCCACATCTCTTGAGTCCAATTAACATGCTCCTGGGCCCATAGAAAACGTTTTTTTTTTCACTAGTAATGTGAACTCAGGCTTCTGGACTGGTTTAAGTGCTCTCAAACCAGCTTTAACAAGTCTTTTTCTCACTAAGCCGGCTGAAATTGTTTTTCCCGTTGCTCGCTCAAGATCCTGTCTTATGTCCGATGAAGTTTTAAAACGGTTCCGACGACTTTGTAATAGTATAAGACGATCTTCCACTGGCGTTGTCTTTCTGGGCCTTCCAGAGCCTTTCTTTCTTTGTGTACCGCCTATCTCTAGATTTTTTTTAATATTCCACGCGACAGTACTTTTAGGAATGTTTAATCTTTCACCTATTTCACGCGTGGTTAAATTTTCTCGCGCCAAAATCAACATATTGCTTTTACACTGGTCACTAACTTTTCCCATTTTTTTAAACTAAAATTGCACTTTATTCTTTATTTGTCTAGGATCACTTACATAATAACTTAATCTTACAAAATATGCACTATTTATACTCAAAAAATAAATTACAGGCAATAAAACATCTGCACCCTAAGGACGGCCAAGAACGGTAGGCGTAAAAAAAAAAAATTGCTTGCTCAATTTTTTTGCACATCAGTTGCGGGGTTGTACCGGCGTAATAAAAGCAAAAGGCGGTCCAACAAAATATTAATATGAAAGATTGAACTTCTATAAATCAATAAAAAACCAACAAAAAAATAAAAAATAAGTGTTTAATTTATTACATTACTTTAACACCAATCAACGTATTTTGAACATTTTGGCATTTTTCGGTGTTTTGCCCCTAAATTGCAGGTCAATTTTTTTTTTTTTCAAAAAATTACGTCATACATGTATTTAAAATGAAACAATAAACCAATTGCTTTCAAAAGTTTTGTAATTTTAGCAAAAAAAGACTCCAATTTGCAATAAATTTGTTTGCCCAATTTTTTTTACCAGCACTGTATATGCAACATTTGATGCACAAAATATCACCTGAATGAATGCTATTTGTACAAACCCATACTTACATTTTTTTTTGTTATTTGGGAAGAATTTCACTTCGGTATACAATTCAAATAGCACAAACACTTAAGATATAAAAAAGTACACTATACATATTTGTATATACTTATATACAATCCGAACAAATCTGTTTTTATTGTTGTTTAAATATTATATGACAAAACCAATAATATAGTGTACATTTTCTTGATAGGATCTGTATAAAGAGCGAACGAGACGGCTTGTATAAACATTTTTTTTGGTTTTGTTTTTCCATTTTCATTCTTTTTTGTAATCTGTCCATTTTGTATTTATTATATGTGTATGTATTCCGTTTGTACACTGCAATTTTCTTTGATATAAAAAATATTTCTTTTTATTATTAATTCCAATAAATTCAATTTTATAAATTTAAATTATACTTATTTAAATTTTGAAAATTTTCTATACGAAAAATTATAAATTATGACGCTTAAGACCATCAAATGTTCCGATGCTACGTAAGACCGTGTTTTAAGGCCAATGACAGCCATGACGACGTGGAGAATACGAAATAGTCTTAGTTAACACCTACTCTCCACCTGCCATTAACATAGAGTTATACCATTAAAATTCGAACAGTTGCTAGTGGAGACACGAAATTGTAACAACTTGCCATATGTCATACAATCATTTGCTGCCAAGAAGGCATAACTTGATTGTATACCAAAATTTTACATTTTTTGGCTGGATTCAAAAACATGGCTACCAGTTTCGAATCGAAGTTTTCTAATTTGTAGTTAGAAAGATTTTTTACAAAAATTTGTCGTGTCACAAAAAAAAAAAAAATTTTGTTGAGATATTTTTAAATACATACTTAAAAATATGGCAGCCAAAAAAGAATCATTAAAATACATATACGTGTGACGATCTTTTTTGCAAAAATTTTTGCACAATTTCTTTAAAATATCAAAGCGCAAATGATTTCTAACCGTCAAATTTATTGTATGTTTTCCTCACCCGACGCCATTTTTTATATTTTTGTTACAAGATATGGTAATTGCAATGGTAAAATTAATGTCAGGTGGAGTAGCCGGGTAAGACTCGAGTACTAAAATAAAGTAGAAATCTTACATAAGACGATTTTTTAGTATGTGACTGTGCGTCAGAAATTCAGAATAGGCGTGTAACAAACAATGATTCGTCTTGGAATTAGAGATGTTTTTGATATAACAAAATCCTAGAGTTCGCTGATGACAAGGGATAAAAAATATCCGGATATTTTTTGAGCAAAGAACGAACGCATAAAAAAGATCGGTATATTTTTAATTCTACTTTTATTTGAATTTTATTTTGGAGTTTTTTTGACAACCGAAAATTATTTCTTTTAACGGCGCAAAAAAATCGAAAATTTCTGCGAAATGAAAAATTAAAATTAAAAAATATATAAAGCTTCGATTTAAATAATGATAAATTTTAAATACCAAAATTATGTGTCAAGTCAAAAGTTGTTCACTCACTTCATAAAAAAAATCCGGATATTTTTAGGGTAACATTTGTCAAAAATATCCGGATATTTTCTGTCAAAAAGCCATCAGTGAACATACGGAATGTGTGTGCACACAGTCAATCGTCGATCATAAAAGAACGAAGGAAGAACTTTTTAATTTTGTTCTGAGTTTTTTTTAAAACAATATGCTTAATAAAAAATAACCTTGGAATCAACTTTTTATCTTTCTATTATGATAGATTTTATTTTTAGATTTTCAATGATTTGTCTTCTGTGTAGTCTAAAATATACACTGTATCAAAAAATTGTCCGTACAGCACTCGGTTAAGAAAACATTGATAAAAAAAACAATTACAAATCAAACAAAAAATTCAGTTTTTATTTTTTTAAAACTCAAATTACATTTAAAAACCTGAAAATAATAATAATCATGATATAAATTAAGTTACTTTCACGTTTGATAAGATTTACTATTTAAACCGCCCAAAACGATCTCAAATAATTGTCCGTACACACAAAGAAGTTGAGGGAATTTGGTAAAAAAGTTAGGTCTAATATTTCGTGTTGTAACCTATTCATGAAATGACACTTTAAAGCGTTTTTTTATTCGCTCCGGATAGCTGCTATCGAGAGCCGTCATTTTTATACGCCTAAATTTAAATTTGACGCGCTATTTATTGGTAAACTATACTTATTTAACATCAAACTATCATTTTTAATTCAATTGTTTACCAAAAACTTCATATAAAAAATATTTGGCTCTACCTATTTAACGCGGAGCGCTATCGGGAGCCACATTTTATGTGACGGCTCTCGATAGCAGCTATCCGGAGCGAATAAAAAACACTACTTTTGCAACCTTCTTTTCATTGCGAAAGTCAACTTCCGAGTTATTTCGGGGGAATTTTTGGCTCATTCCTCCACAATGACCCATTGTAATTGTTCCTTGCCACTAATTTGGTGTTCACGGATCTTTCGCTCCCAATTTTGGCATAAATTATCAATGGGGTTATGATCTGGTGGCTGGGGAGGATGAGGAAGTATTGACTTTACATTGTACAATAACCATTCTTTTATCAGCTTTGACGAATGCTACGAGTCATTGTCATATACGGTGCGAAAGTCTTGCCCATGTCCAATTTTCTCAGCACTTATTAACAAATTACCCTTCAAAATATCCAAATAATTAAACCCGTTCATTATGAATGTCAAATGTCCTACACCTCTTCAGCTAAAAGCTCTTCAAACCATTATACTTCCGCCACCATGGTTTACTCAAGTTCAGTTTTGGGTTTCCACCACAACATAACCCGCCCATCTGAACCAAAAACGTTAAATTTATTTTGGTCCGAGGAAATAACATTTTCCCAGAACTCTTCGGGCTCACTCTTATATTCCAATGCATATTCCAGCGCTTTTAATATTTTTTTTGTCGGCAAATACATTTCTTGCGTGTTGCACATCGACGATACTCTTGTTTATGCAAAATATTGCGTATTGTCTGAGGTTTGATCGCTCCTTTTTCGCGTTGATAAACTTTGGCAGCGATCGTTGGAGCACTAAGCTTTCAATTCTGTTTGATTTCCTTCTCTATTAGATATATTTGACGTTTGTTAGGCTTTCGGTTGCGACCACGCCCAGCAACAATCTCTAGCCATTTGGTTTTTTGGGAGTTCTGGATGATATATTGAATCGAGGATCGAGGGCGATTAGTTATTTTGTAATTTTCCTATAAACTTTTACCTTCACTCTCCAATTTAATGATCAATTTTTTAATTTTTACACCATTTTTGGTACGAGAATCACACATTTTTAATTAACAGGACAATATTTCATTCGCCATGAAAAAAGTACGACTAATTAACTTTTTCGCAAAAACAAAAAGCGTAATTTACCGTTAGTTCTAAATAGGAGTACAACAAATAATAAATTGTTAATGTGCTAGTGTTAATTTTCACAAAAGTGGAAGTGTACGGACAATTATTTGAGATCGTTTTAGGATGTTTAAATAGTAAACCATATAAAACGTAAAAGTAAATTAATTTGCATCATGATAATTATTATTTTTAGGTTGTTAAGTGTAATTTGAGTTTAAAAAAAATAAAAACTGAATATTTTGTTTGATTTGTAATTGGTTTTTTTATCAATGTTTCTTTAACCGAGGGGTGTACGGACAATTTTTTGATACAGTGTACATATATGTAAAACTCTTGGGGTCTTTTAGAAACTGGCTCGGTCAAACAAGAACAGTTTTAGGTACAATCGTAAAACTCGTTCCACGTTGAGTTCGTAATCGCATCTATAAGTAAAATTCTACATTCACTCTCAGTCGCTTACTAGTCAGTCAGTTGAGTTTTTTCGTAATACATATAAATCGCACAATAAACAAATTTGACTTTTCTAAACCATGTCTATATATTTAATAAATCCGTTGGTTGCTTTAATTTTTAAATTTAGGTTTGTTCTTTTTATAGGTCGATGAACTTAACAAAAAGCCATTACTGAACAGTAAAAGTAAATAAGAACAAAAATTAGGAGGGCCGAGTTAATTCCGAAGAAAATTTTATAGGATGAAATTAATTGATTAATGTTATTAATTCAAGTCTATAGTTCAAGCTAACAATTTTTTTTAAAACGAATAAATTTTATTTATTATGGTTTGATTTAATTTTTAAAAAATGTTGAGGAAATAATTCATAATTAAAAATGAATTTATTTCGCGGCGAAAATAGAACGAAATGAATTATTTTTTTTCAGCAGAATTAATCCCCCTGGCTTAATTCATAGAGCCCAGCAGCTGTATTCTGAAAAAACGTAACTAGCTGATTTACGTTTTTTTTTACAGTTGAAAACGTGAATCGCAAAATTAACGTTATTTCCTATTCTGATTGAAGAAAAACGTGCACATTTCCGACGTTAAAAAAACCCACGTTTTTTGGTTGGGTTTTTGAAACGTTTTTCATTTTTTGTAATATGTAAACTAAAATAATTTGGTTAGCGTTAAGTGTTGGAGCTTAACAATAATAATAATTCAGCACACAGGACATGCAAGATAATAAGCGGAGCACTCCAGTGACAAGCAAACAGCGGGATAGAGGATATGCTAAGTAAACAAAACTAACAGTCATATCTTATTACCAATTATTTTAATTTTAATTTTTGTTAATTAACCTTCTGTTAGATTTCATTTAAAAGATTCAAGAGAAATTCGAGCACGGTTTGGCCAATCCGACAATGTTATTAATTATTATGAATATATTGATGTTATATATTATGAATGCACTGAAAGTATTACTACATTATATAGTGCATATGTATGTGCATAATTTAAAATTAATTAACGTTTCAGTTCGGTGGCTTCCTTGTTGTCGCCTGTTCACCAAAACATATATTTTATTGCTGTTATATTCGCAAACAGACTTGTATACTATTAAAATCGTTGTCAAATTGCATAATTTGACAGACCATTTTTCTGTTTTCCAGTATTCTATGTTTTTTTCGATGTTCGTAAACGTTTTTTTTATCGGAATAGGAATTTGACAAAAAAGAAACGTTCACGTTAAGGAACATCACGTTACCCATCACGTTTTTTTTACTTTTTTTCAGAATACAGCTGCAGCAAATATTTTTTTTATATTATATGTTTGCCAATATGTATTGATAGTTTCGATCGAAATTTTGTACAAAGATTTATTTTAGTAATAAGCAGTGTTGTGTTAACTTTTGGGGCTCTTCGGGTCTATAATAGAAAGGGTTACAGTGGAAAAGCCAACTACCAAATGGATTTTCTCAAAAACGCAACCGTTGATTTTTTTGTTGTTGTTGATAAATGTGACATACATACTTATATACCTGTTTACAAAATTTGAAGCCATTTGAAGCATCGTGTGGGAGTTATTTTAACAAAAAAATAGTAGAACAATTTTATTGAACGGTTTTCCAATGTAATGTCAAACTTTTCGAAGTAATATGTACGAAATTTCAATTTTTAAATTTACCTAAAATACTTTGCTTATGGCAAATAATATCGGCAATATTTCAAAAACAAAATCTAGTAAGCTTTTAAATACAAATTCTTTCCATGACGTTTCATTGATATTTTTTGACATTTTATTGATGGAAATTTCGACGAAATGTTGATGGCATGTTTGACATTATAAGTGAATTGCTTTAATAAAATCGCCTTTAATGCCGTAACTTGAAAACTACCGACAATAACTCCGTTGGTGAATTAATTTTTCCTCATCTTTTTTCAAAAATTACTAAAAAATTTCTCGCCGTCAAGTTTTTCTGTTCCAATATTACCAAAAAAGTTACTGTCGGTAGTTATCAAGTATGCGGCATAAAGGTATTATTTCTGAGTATTAAATTCTCTTGGTATTAAAGGTCGTGCGTAAGTTTTAATACTAAGTTACTATGGGACGCCCTGAAATAATACCATGTTATTAAGGCGGACGAGGTTGCGGAGAGAGGTTGTATGATATATAGAAAATATAACACTATGTGACAAGGAGGTGGGGTTTCGGTCACAAAAGATAATTGACATTTATTCTGATTTTAGATTGTTTGTGTTTTATTTGTTTATATTGCTCGAATGGTCCACAGTGATTATTTCAGCAAATTCCCACGATGCTTAAATAATGTGGTAACCTGAACAATCGCTACAAATCTTCAGAAAATAAATTTTCAACGTTGTGTATGGTCTCTAAACCGAATAATTTAAATTCCTAAGATTTTTTAGTAAACTAAAGATGTAAAATTGGAGCGAATTCTTAAAAATCGAATAGCTTGAAAAATGAATAATGCGGTTTTGATTGCTGTTTAGCACGTCACATTTTTAAATAATTAAACATTAATTGTGGGGGTCTCCAAAACTGTGTTTGAAGAACTGCCCCAGGTCACAAAAACTGAAAATTTTTGTAAATGGTTGGTTTGGTGAGGTATGCCTTGTAGGAAAAGTGTCGTTCGAGGAGTCGGATAGAAATATTTTTTTTTTAGTTGAATTAACAAATTTTGTATACATAAACAAAATAAAGATTACGATTTTTCCACGATCACCTAAAATTTATTTGGTTTTTGTTTTTATTTAGCATTTTCAAAACGATGTACTGTAATAAATATTGATATGCGTACTGTTTGTGGAATTAAACAAAATCAGGATATCTGCAAAAACCAAAATATTGGGAAATCGCATTTAAAGTTAAGCGCTTTACCCACTGAAAAACGCAACGAAAAATCGGATTTAGTTTTTCCGATATATTTTCAAATTTATTACTTTGTTTTCGTTATAATCTTCTGGTTCTTGATCAAATGTATGAAACAATACTTTTTTCAATTTAAAAAATTCAAAAAAACTTTTAATTGGTTGAGCAAATGAAAATTCAATTTTTATCGTCCGAATAAATTGTTTAGAACCGAAAAAGTTTAATCCTCATTTTTCCAGCCAATTAAAAATTATTTTGAATTTTTTAAATTTAAAATAGTATTGTTTGATACATTTGGTCAAGAACCAGAAGATTTTAACGACAACAAAGCAATAAATTTGGAAATACTACCTTGATCAACAAGTTCTCGGAATAACCACCGTGTGGCGCTCCCATCGTTCCGATTTGAGTTCGGTTTTTTTGTTAAGTTGGTACATCTATTGTTGATATTCCCTCTAAATCTTAGCGTCATAGCTTGACATTTGCAAAAGTTACGTAGTCAAGAGTACATCTACTCTGTGTGTGTGTTGGCGATTTTTCCATTATTTCCTCTCGGCTGCTGAAACGCGTTCCCCATAATGGTTTTTTAACTCGATTGAACAGAAAGAAGTCACAGGGAGCCAAATCAGGTGAATTCGGTGGCTGTTGGATGGTATTTGTTGCATTTTACGTCAAAAAATTACGAATAATGATGGCACTGTGCGCGGGTGCGTTATCATGGCGCAAAATCCACAAGTTTTCTGCCCACAATTCTGGTCTCTTTCGGCGAATTGCTTTACGCAAATGTCTCATAACGCCCAAATAATACTCTTTGTTTACGGTCTGGCCTTCTGGCAAAAATTCATGATGCACTATATCGTTGTAATCCATGAAAACCGTGAGTAGTATATCAAAAAAACTAAATCCGATTTTTCTTTTTGTTTTTAAGTGGTTAATTGTGGGTAAAGTGTATGATTTTCTTTAAATACTTTTAAGCACATATTGCATGTAAATGTCAAAGTTTTCAATTATATTGAATTTTAATACCAATTTTAAATAAACTTTAGTAATTAAAACTGAGTAAAAATCTAAAAATTTCTAAAGCAAAAGTTTATTCGAATAAATACATACATACTATGAATGTATATAGTATATCCCATTTTCTTGTTTGTTTGGTCCCGATTCAATGTAAACCTCATGTCAGTTTTTTCGTCTATTCTATTATTATTTATGCGAGAACTAGCTAGATTCGATTTTTATACAGTTCATGAATTTGCGGGTGATTTTGTTTTAATAATACCAAGTTTTCGTAGAAATAATAGCAGAATAAAAGATTTACATTGAATCGGGTTCGTTCTTTGCATAAACTTGATATGTGCAGATTTCTCATATTTTTGGAAAAATAAATTGGGTTATAAATTAAACATGAAACGAACAAACATGCAAATATAAACTGTTTTTTTAAATTTTTTCCATATTGCAGATGACTAATTTTGAAGACAATTTTCTCCGAAAATGATGTAAATTATGGAAATACTGAATGTGCTTATTGTGAAGCTTCAAATTCTGGAAAGAATGGTAAAAGTGATTTTTTGTAGATAGCCTGTTTTTGTTTATTAAATATGCATACAAGATTAGTCTAAAGTATGGACCCATTGAAATATCTGAAATGAAAATAATAATTTTAATGAAATTTGGCACGTAAAGCAAAGTCATATGACGATTTAAATAGAACACTCTGTACATTTTTACATATTTCAATATGCCCCACTTTTCTGCAACCAACTATATCAATTTTTATACCTTTATCTTCAAAAGTCAATAAGATAAACAATACCGACCAAACGGCGCAGTGGTTAAAGCTCCGGCGTTTGGATCGGGAGGTACCGGGTTCGAATCCCGATAGGGGCGGGGGATGCAAAATGAATTTTTCATCATCTGATTACGATCGGTGATGAAGATGAACACATCTATGACCCCCTGTTGAGAGTGCAGAATCCATGGGCCGACCCACATTTCATGTCAGCACTGTTGGTTGGCATGAAGCAATGCAATGTGTGCAGGTGGTTTATACAAAACGGGTATATAGCCGTACGTCCTGGATTTGGCTAATACTGCGTAAAGTAGAACGGTAAAAGTAAACTGCGAAAGAGTTAGGAGTGCCTTGAGCCCCAGAACAGATAGCAGAGATTAAAACCAAAAAAAAAAAAAGATAAACAACTTAATATTGCACATAAACACCATACTTGCAAAATAAACTAAATATTAATTTATAATGTACATATTCACTATAACTAGATAGTGTTTGTCATCTCATGAAATACCTCGTTTGTAAAGTACTAAAAGAATTGAAAATCATTTTAATTTTTATTTTTTAGTCATTTATACCTGATAGTGGTTCTAATAGAAATTACCAAGAAGTCTGTGACTTTTGAAAATAATGGTTTACACCCAGAACGAAATCATATTTTGCGCTTTGTTGTTAGCACTTAAGAGCGTATTTACTAAGGGCAAGGGTGTTTTGTGCAGGATCGATAAGCATATGTGTGAATATTTTCTACTAGAGTTTTTTTATGTTCAATTACGTGCCTTATTTTTTCCCCCTATTTTTATAAATATTTTGTTATTAGCTCTCAAACTTGGATAAGTTGTGCAAGTTCAAAAAAGTTTCACAATAATAAAGTTAGTTATCAGTTGATTTATAGATTTTTTATAGACAAATATAAGGAGGGGGGAAGATATTTCTACTTTTTTTCCGTAGATATATTATGAGCGATTGGCCTCTATATTTTTCTGATTTAACAAATCGAAAATTTTGGGATTGCCATGAACAATTAATACATTTGTCTATAAAAAATGCCGAAAAATCAACTGATTACAGACAGACAAATTAAATTCTTAATAAATATTCGTGTGGGCATAATACACACACAAATGAGGTTTCTCCATGGGTTTTTGATATTTGATATAGTGAATAATAATTCGCTATGTCAGTACGTTCTGGCCAGATACTTAATGTATGTGGCTAGAGTGGAATTTTTTGTAGTTTGGTCATAGCTGCCTGATGAGTAGACCATACTTTTCAGTACGAAACCAAACTACCAACCGGAAGAACTCATGGACGGTTCTCATTTTTGCAGAGTGGTAGATTGATATAACTCTTTGGGCATTCAGTCAAAATTATGGGGAGGGGGGAAGATATTTCTACTTTTTTTCAGTAGATATATTATGAGCGATTGGCCTCTGTATTTTTCTGATTTACCAAATCGAAAATATTGGGATTGCCATGAACAATTAATATATTTGTCTATAAAAAATGCCGAAAAATCAACTGATGACAGACAAACAAATTAAATTCTTAATAAATAATAAAGTTAAATCTAAAATCTCGTGCCTAGTTTTTTTCTTTGGTAAATATTTTACTTTTATATTATAGAAATAATTAAAATGAAACACGATCAATTCGTTCCGTGTTGTTTAAAATCGTATTGTTCGAGACTACAAAAAACAACGAAAACAACGAATGAAAACATGAAACGATTTTTTTTTTTGTCAAGCGTGAGCAAGAGAATACATATGTATTTTATTATTTTTCAAAAGAATAACTCGAAAATCGTGTAGTTTGAAACCGTGTAATTCGGGGGAAGGTATCCGTGTTCTTCGAAACTCGTGTTCTTCAATTACCGTGTTCTTCGAGGGTTACCTGTAATAATAATAATTTACGATAGAGGGGTGGTATAGATACAAATGTATAGATGGTCATAGCAAATCAAATATTTGGGCTAGGTTCGAAACGAAATTTAATTTTCTACAATTTATAATAATCCATATAATTACGGATTGTCTTAGAAGATTTGTCTTTCTGTAACCAGAATATTGAAACACGAATGGTACCATCTTTAGCTAGTCCAACAATACTGTCGGAATATGAAGATTTTTTGCAAATTATTTTAGTTTTCTCTGACAAGATAAATTGTATTTAAATATCGTCATAATAAACGATATTGGTAAATCAACAATCCTCACATTTTGTATGAATAATCAACAACCAGAAACGTTGTAATTGTAAGGCATATGATCATTGGTCCAATTTTTTTTATTTATGGTAAATTGACTCAGAGTTGAAATAATTTTTAAACGATCAAATTAGTGGTGCTATTCTAAAAATGGATATTTTCTCATATTTAGTTTTAACCAGATACTTCTTACAACCAAAGGCGAGTTAAGGATTTTTTAATATAACATATCCAAATCGATATATGGGACATCGAGGGTTCAATGAATGTCCTGTATGTTCTTACTCTTCAGGATTTTTTTCGTTCTTTATGTACCTACATCCTTCAAACAATTTGCAAGAATTAAGGCAACGGATTATAGATGAATGCGATAAAATTCGTAGGAAATTCTTGGCAAATGAGAATCAGGAACATTTGATCATAGATTTGTGTACTGTTAAGAAGTTAGTATTTCGAACTTTTAAAATAAAAAAAACACTTTGTTTCTTCACAACAATATGTGTTTTTGTAAATTAAAGTAAATAGTTAACTTAACGTGCGGGGTGGTTTATCTTATTGGCTTTTAAAGATAAAGGTAAAAAATCTGCTATATTTGGATGCAGAAATATGTGGCTTTACACAGGAGTTATGATCTAAAATATAAAAGTAGATTACGAAATGTAATCTTCAAAAATTCATACATCCATCATGTGCGCTAAGTGGATTTAACTTTATGTGCCAAATTTCATTGAAATCGTCATTATATTTGCGTGAATTCATACTTTAGACCAACCTTTAGTATATGTGTAATCGTTTATATAATGTATTTATGTATGTTATAACAAAATGTAAAGCTTTCTTGTGCATTTAGTAGGAGTAAAATTTAAAGCGAAATATATTATTATTTTATTTATAATAAACTAAATTGGTTTGTATTAGATAAAAATATTAATTTCATTAATATAATAAAATAATTATAAAAGCAAACTAAATAAAAAAAGATTTACCTGCAAATCCTCCAAGTGGGCCGAGTGGAATTGGAAATGGAGTGATTGACAGCGTTCCATCACGGTCACGATTTTTAGAATCCTTTTCCGATTCCGGTGGACTTTTTTTCACACTTTTTTCCTCATCAACGAAATCAAATAATGGGGTCTAAAAAATTTAAACGTTAATATATGATTTTTTTTCAATAGAAATATAGAATTACATCTGGTGCCCGTATTGGATGTTCAGGTGCAATAAACTGAACTAATTTCGTAGAAAGTTGATGCCACATAACTGAAGCTTCACAATAAGCACACTCAGATACTTTAAGTGAACATACATGGCTTCCTAAGCCAACTCGAGCTGCTGTAACCATACATTTAAGCAATCGGCACACGTTTTCACAGACTGAAGTGAAAATTCCCGTATGCGTTTCAACATCTTGAAACTCCATCTAAAATGAATATTTGCAAATAGTAACAAGCTCTTAATATACATCGATAGAGAAAAGAAATCATTTATTTAACATACCTGTTTCAAAAGGATATCCAACATTAATATACAACAAATTAAATTTTGTTCAGAATCGGATGAAAATTCGGTATTTTTCGAAGTTGGTACTTCATCGTCTGAAATTGCCGATGTATTTCCGGAATCGTCTTCAACAACAGGAGCTATAAATTAGAAACAGCTTGTAAAAAATGGTTACATGCCCATTTATAAAAATTTTTACTCACAAATAGAACTCCGCCTTGGTGGTAAAACAGTTTCCATATCTTTTGGGTGCGGAGATTTACCAATCTTATCGTCTTGTATTCCCCAAATTTCATGTTGGACGCCATGTTTCATAATTCGAACACCATCACCAAACATTGCAAAAAGTTGTGTCAACGGTATTAAAATTTCAAGTTTTGTTAGGATTTGCAACCAATGCAGGGCCTGTTGTTGTACTTTGGCAGTAGTTTTTTCAAATCGTATCGTTACAAAATTGTACATGGTTTTTGCATCTAAGCCTAGAGGACTCATGTCAGGATCTAAAATTTTGCTAAGAACGATTTTTAATTCCGGAAGCTCTTTTTCGGGAACGTCATTTGTTATTGCTTCCATCCAGTGTGGCATTACTACATCCCAAATTTCCGAAGTTATTATTTCGTAAGGAACAAGACATATTAGTCTGTGCAAACCTTCTTTCAGGTGTGATGTCCGTGAAGCTAACGTGTCCCAATGACCACCGACGCGACCATATTCCGGTGGATGTGGTAATAAACATGCTATAAATTCTTTATAATTTGTCTTACTAATATCTTTTAACCATCCACATACATGTTCTACTTTAAGTTTTTCGAGCGTTAATTCTATTTGGCCGTCATACGAATATGCAGTAACGTGAAACCAGTGAAATAACATAGACAACAATCGGCCAAGAACTTCAACTTGTGTATCTGGCGTTGGAGTACATCGACCCACTAACAACCAAATTCCGTACCTGCCCAACATTTGCCGTTCTTCGAGTGATATATTATCTTGAAGTTGATTTGAATTACAAGATTTTGAATCTGATGTTGACACATCCCGGCCTGGTTCAAAATTGATTGGTTTGGCCTCTCTTAATAAACTAATTATCGCCTCTACCATGTAATTTTGCATTTCCGCATCCATTTGCCAAGTAGGTGGTAAACTTCTATGTACAATATGATCTCCACCACGTCTGCTATTATGCCTGTTGCCGTGACACTGGGAGCAATAGCGAATCGGATGATTTCCATTATAACTTGCACATTCCATGGAGAAACAAATTGATACGGCTGATTTGTCGGATGACCGACAATTTTTATTCTCACACACCATCGATACTTGTTGCATGGGGCGAAGTATATCACTAAAGATTTGATTTGGATGTTCTCGGTGTATGTCATTGGCACATTCAATACATAAATATAATGGAGGTGGTGAGTCCGGCGCATAATGTGTACTAATTGAATGGTCGTAACATACTTTAGCTGCTTCTGCGTTTCCAGCATTGGGACATGATTCCCGTTGGCACACAAATGGAACTAAATCATCTAAAGGAAATTACTTATTAGTAAATATTTAGAAAAATAACACTCTAATTTCATACTTGTAAATTTACAAAGGAGTCCTTTGCGATCGAACAAATTAGGATTAAATGCAGGCCAATAATAAAATAATAATTTTGCTGCCGAAGAGCGAGAGGCTGCGGTTCCATAGGCAATTACACACAACAAATCTTTAACGACATTTTGTTTTAATGCCATTAAACATTCTAGAAGTTGACAATGGTGTGCTGGGTTATTAGAATATTGAAATACGAGCATAATAACTGCAGCAATCGATTGGCAAGCTTGACATTCTTGGTCTTCAATACTTTGCCGGGCTAAAAACAATTTAACTATTATTATCTGTATAGTATATCGTTATAATAAAACTATAAAAATAACTTACTTATGGTGAATGGTAGTATAAAGTAACATAGATAGTTGATAACATCTTGATGTAATGAAGGAGGTAAAACGGATATACTGGATGCAGTTAAATATGGCAAATTATCGATTAAATCTTTTTCCAAAAATGGTAGAATGCAACCTAAACACTGTAGCACCGCTTTTCCAAATGCTAAGATGCCATATTGAATATTTGGTGCAACATCCAACAACATAGCCAAAACATTAAATAAATTTCCATATTCAAGGTTAGGATATGCAGACATGCGGTATTGATCTTTCGATGAATCTCTCATCATAGTCAACGGCGAATCAGGAACATCCTTTAAAACCGTTAGCAGTGTTTGAGAAAAGTATTTGATTGTATTGGCTATATCAACGCCCGAAGGTGGAGCCGGTGTCGTTGACCCTTGCAGTAAACGAACATGATTTTCATGAAGCGATCTTAATTTAGCTTGAACTGAAACGAGAACGAAATAATAAATTGATTATTTATGTTGTTACGGTGACGCCTACGGTAGAATATAATAAGATAACTAACAGCACAAAGTCTACTACTAGTAGTGAGTACTAGTGCCACCTAGGTTAGGGTATTTCATAATTTGTTTATTGTACTAAAATGGAAATTTTCCATGCTACAACTTTCTACATTGTACGAGATATTCTTACTGAAGGATATATGAAAAGGCGAATGAGATCAAATTGGATTATTCGTATTTGGGACGCGATAGTGTGAAGATTAAACCGAGTAATTTAAAAAGTGAATTAGTGCGGTACAAAAATTAGAAGTGATCAGTAAAATTGTACGAATATTAAAATAAGTGATTTTTTGAATTATTGTAATAATTGTGTTAATTAAATTTTGTATTAAATAAATAAATTTGTGATAAAATTGAAGTGATTTGTTTTATTCACAATCCAGTGATTCGAACATTGACAAGGCAAAAACGTAACTATCGCTGACAGCGGTGGAATGGATTGTATCATCAGCCTGGATACGAGAGCAAATTTCACGATTGTCCGTAAACATTTAATCAATGGACGTATACAACCAGCATATAGATTGAAATTACAAACGGCAACTAGAGATAGTGCAATATTAAAAGGAAAAAAAATCGTTAAAATAAGGATCGGAATATTAAAAATCTTAATATACTCAAAACAGCATTAATTAAAAACACAAATATACGCAAAAAACAGCCTTTCTGAAACGCATAAAACTAAATTTGTTCTTGTCCTAGTTTACCCTAGTTTTGTTGTGAAAAATTATTGAATATTTACAGGTAATGGGAATTTTCCTAATGATTTTTATAGACTAAAAATAAACGATTAAAAATAGTGCAAATTTTGAAATAATATAGCTACAGTTTGACCACCAGAGGGCTGCAAATCTTAAATTTATAGATTTTTCGTAACAATAATTGCCAAAATTGATTAGGTATCATAATTAACGAAAAATTTACTAATAATTGTAAAGCTTACACACTAATAATTAAGAAAAATGTAAATCTTGAAACTTTCGGTTTGCAGTTTGGCCACCAGAGGGTTGCAAAATTGGAAATAACGTATTTTTGTAACTAAAAACTGTCAAAAATGGTTAGATATCACAAAGAAATTTGATTTACAGTCTCATAGCTAATAAATCAGTGATTCATCACTGACCAAAAAATTGAAAGAGTACACTTTTTAGTTAACTAATATTTAAAATCAATTTTGAACCGGAAAACCTCTGTATCACTTAGGTTACACAATTGTTGTTAGAAGAAGAAGAGCTGAAGACGCAAAAGTTGTTATTTTCTTTATACAATAAATAAAATAAATGAAGAATGTTATTTTTACAATAATTTTTACACATATTTTAATTTTTTTTTTTCATTATTACAAAAATCTTTCATGTACAGAAAGAGAACTCGAATAGCTTTAATAAAATTTGTATCACAACCCGGCATTACTTGATGAGTTATGTTACGACCGCTTGTGTTGTCGTAACCAGCTAAGAAATGAAAAAATAAATGGAAATAGCAACTTATTGTCATATATGAGCTGTTATTTTTGAAAGTGGTATAAGTCCATTTTTCAAAAAAATTAGTTAATGATAACAATAGACAAATGACAGTATAATCTTTCTAACGGTAAGAAATTTATAGAAAAAATAAAAACAAATTCGTCTCTAATACTTTTGCAAAACATAAGAAAATTCAAAATCCCGTATATTTTTGCATTTATTGTTTCTCTATTCTTTCATTATCTCGTTTCAACAAAATTGGACTTATACCACTTTCAAAAATAACAGCTCATATATAAGATATCCCACGCGCATCATGTAGTTGTACTGTTTGTTTTTATGCTTAATTTATGTTACGGGCGTTTGGTAGTAAACATATTTTTTTAAAATCTGTATATTGAGCATAAAAAATAAAGTTGACTATTGCATGAGGCGAGATTTGTAAATAGAAAATCGATGGCTACATAAATTAAAAAAAGCTGAATTAAAAAAGGTATTTTTTCTGAATTTAAATAAGCGTTTTTAATTCATTTTAAAAATGAATTAAAATCAGAATTGAAAAAGAAATAAAAAAGTTTGACAAAATGAATTTAAAAAGGCATTTCTTAATTCATTTTCAAAATGAATTAATATATATGTTTATAAAATGAAATAATATAGTATGTATAAGCCTGTTTTGTTTCGTTTTGGTAAAGAATTTGGATATATGGTATGAAATTTTGATTTCGTATTTTCATTAATGAAAACTCGAATAATAAAAATTAATATTTAATAATTAATAATTAATAATTAATAATTAATAATTAATAATTAATAATTAATAATTAATAATTAATAATTAATAATTAATAATTAATAATTAATAATTAATAATTAATAATTAATAATTAATAATTAATAATTAATAATTAATAATTAATAATTAATAATTAATAATTAATAATTAATAATTAATAATTAATAATTAATAATTAATAATTAATAATTAATAATTAATAATTAATAATTAATAATTAATAATTAATAATTAATAATTAATAATTAATAATTAATAATTAATAATTAATAATTAATAATTAATAATTAATAATTAATAATTAATAATTAATAATTAATAATTAATAATTAATAATTAATAATTAATAATTAATAATTAATAATTAATAATTAATAATTAATAATTAATAATTAATAATTAATAATTAATAATTAATAATTAATAATTAATAATTAATAATTAATAATTAATAATTAATAATTAATAATTAATAATTAATAATTAATAATTAATAATTAATAATTAATAATTAATAATTAATAATTAATAATTAATAATTAATAATTAATAATTAATAATTAATAATTAATAATTAATAATTAATAATTAATAATTAATAATTAATAATTAATAATTAATAATTAATAATTAATAATTAATAATTAATAATTAATAATTAATAATTAATAATTAATAATTAATAATTAATAATTAATAATTAATAATTAATAATTAATAATTAATAATTAATAATTAATAATTAATAATTAATAATTAATAATTAATAATTAATCATTAATCATTAATCATTAATCATTAATAATTAATAATTAATAATTAATAATTAATAATTAATAATTAATAATTAATAATTAATAATTAATAATTAATAATTAATAATTAATAATTAATAATTAATAATTAATAATTAATAATTAATAATTAATAATTAATAATTAATAATTAATAATTAATAATTAATAATTAATAATTAATAATTAATAATTAATAATTAATAATTAATAATTAATAATTAATAATTAATAATTAATAATTAATAATTAATAATTAATAATTAATAATTAATAATTAATAATTAATAATTAATAATTAATAATTAATAATTAATAATTAATAATTAATAGTTAATAATTAATAATTAATAATTAATAATTAATAATTAATAATTAATAATTAATAATTAATAATTAATAATTAATAATTAATAATTAATAATTAATAATTAATAATTAATAATTAATAATTAATAATTAATAATTAATAATTAATAATTAATAATTAATAATTAATAATTAATAATTAATAATTAGTAATTAATAATTAATAATTAATAATTAATAATTAATAATTAATAATTAATAATTAATAATTAATAATTAATAATTAATAATTAATAATTAATAATTAATAATTAATAATTAATAATTAATAATTAATAATTAATAATTATGCTTTCGATCAAATTCCATATAGTTTGATATAAAAAAATTAATTTAAAATTTTAAAAATGAATGAAAATTACCATGATATGAAGTGCAAACCAAAATTTTTTGTTAACAAAAGTGATGATTTATTTTGATTTTCGTTTAAGAATTGCTTATTTTTTGTCCATTTCTATTAGGAGGATGATTGTTTTTGTGAAATTTGTTATTCTAGGCTACTAGAATGGTTCTGTTTAACATACAATTGACTATACAAAACTAAAATAATTGTTGATTTTTATATTCCGTTTTCTTGTAAATTTAACAATAATCCATTAATTTTATTTCAATAATATATAAATGATTATTTTGTTAATAAATATCATTTATTTATCATTCGCGTCAATGAAAATTTCATTCATTTTTTGGAAATTTTGATTAGAGGAGCTCCAAACTCCATGGTGGTTGGGCGACTATTGGAGGGGGGGACCAAAGTTGAGTAGATTAATCTACCAGCTCCGTAACCTTCCAGTAGGGTGCGCATCACGTGAGCTGTTCTGGTCTTGTCATTAGGCAGCTGCGTGATGGGTACAATTGTGTAAGAGGTAATCTGTTCACAATTCGTAAGTGTACGTGCTGCCTCCTCGTGGCAACCACTGGTAACTAAGGCCATTTGGCACATTTTTGGCCATTTGGCACAGGCTAAAGTACGGCGCTAAAGGAGAAAACCTTGACAAAAAAGCCCTAATCTAAGGTGGAACAGCATATGCCGATGGATGAATGGCTGATAGGCTAATTAGTCCAAAATATGCGGACTCTGGATACCAGGCACCCTCCAGTTTTATTTAGCCTTCCTTTAGTAAAGCTGGGTGAACTACAGGCGATTTGCAATTCCCAGCAACTCGTAAGAGTAAAATCAAACGGAATACGGGGCAGGAGTAGGAATATACGGGAGTGGGACAACCCTCTCGAGGTCCTTGGGTTCCAATGCTACCGTCTTTCTAGCGGAACTACATGCTGTAGTAAACATCTAGGAGGGAGAGCAATAAGGCCAGATAGTATGTATCAATTACCGGGAAGCAGCATTGTCAGGTTCATTAAGAACCTGAATGTTGACTGGACGGATAATTAAGCAGGGTCCAGCACAATAGATCTTTTAGATCGCAGTGCGAAGTGGCTGATCGCCCGCATGGCCCTCCAATAATAATAATAATAATAAACCAAACTCCATATAAAAAAATTTTAAACAACATAATAAGAAATATTTTCCACTTGTAGAAGTAAGACGGAAGTTATTGTGGTCATTTTCATTAAAATAATTATACGACGTGACGTTGTTCATCCAAGATGGGACCGCAGTAAGCTACGACAAATGTCAGTTTATTACAGTTTTATCACCAATTGTGATATAGCACCATAAAATGACCACCCAGGTATGTTTGTATGTGCTGTAAGGTCTCCTGCTACGCACATGAAAGATGGTTGAAAATATTTACCGTCAATGTGTGTTGATGGTTTTAGTATATAAGATTTTGTTACTTGTATGCTGGTGTTGTTTATCTTTTTCTGTTTCTTTGTATTCATGAAACAACAATGGTATTCTTGTAAACGTGAACTATATGAGCCGATTTAGACGTGTTTCTTGCATCAGTTTCTTTCCTCGTTTCTTTACCCCTCTCTCTATAAATTGATTTCGAAGGTCATATTTTTGTGATTCTTTTTTCAACAAAAATTTTGTTTGATTCTTCGGTTTCTTTGCACTGATGACAGAAAATTTGGAATATCAAACGGACAATTGAGTCAGGGACAAACATTAGAATTAATTCAGGAATACCAAAAGTATCCGTGCTTATATAGTCCAAAATATTCTTTTTAATTTTTCCTTCGTCAGTTTCTAATACATATATGCTCTACTATTCATTTTTTTAAACTAGAGGATTTTTACACACACATAGATAAATAACAAACAATAAATAACGCGTTCCGCGGCTGATTTCGTCGAAAGAATGGCCACCATATTCACCAGACTTGAATCCCATGGATTTCTCCATATGGTCCATTTTGGAGAGTAAGGTGTCCACTAAAAAATACGAAAGTGTTGATGCATTGAAGTCAGCTCTTGTTCGAGAATGGAATAAAATTCCGCAAGCCCACGTTCGGTCAGCATGCAATGCTTTCTATGGAAGACTGAATCAAATAATCAAAGCCAAAGGAGGTCATATCGAGCAGTAACATGTTTTTCATAAAATGTAATATGTTTTCAACATATTCCACGAAATTTCAATAAAAAATAATCAAAATTAAAAAAATTACAGCGTTTTCATTTGGTAACACTTGGTCTCAGCCACCCTGTATATATGTACATATACCAAAAAATAAATTTGTAACTAAATCATTTTCAAATTCACAAATCGTTAGTGAACATTATATTTCAATTAAATTTATAAATTGAACCATACATTTTTAGTGTTTTTATCCTTATTCTACCGTCTAACCTTTTCGCCAATTTTGCTTTGTTTTTGTTCGACATGGTCGCAAATAGCGAAGAAATGGAATCAAAAACATTCTTGAAACGAGATTCATTCATATTTTACTTACGTTGTGTATTTATTAAGAATGCCTTACGTTTGAATTAGTGTAGTTTAAATTTAAAAACAAAAAATAACGCTAGTGCCATATTTGAGTATGTAAAAGCTAATTAGTTAAGCTTTATTTTGATTATTATTATTATTATATTATTATTATATGAAAACACATATATAAATGAATTTTCATAAAATTAATTAATTAAAACAATTAACTTTCTTTTTGTGATATATTATTTATTTTTAAAATTCAAGACCGGTTTCGGACATTCGTCCTTCTTCAGTTCTTGTTCTATTCTTTTTTTTTTTTTCTGTCCATTTTGTTGCCTTTATGGAGTCTATGAAGAATGTGTAAATTTGTTTCAAAATCCGTGTATGTATGTTTCTCGGTTAATAAATGTTGTGCAAAATTTGAATTACATTTTGTGGTTTTATGGGTATTGTTGGCTTCATATATATGTTCGCTGAATCGTTGTTTGAATGTACGCCCTGTTTGGCCAATATAATATTTTGGGCAATCATTACATTTTAATTTGTATACGCCGCTGTCAATTTCGTTTTGTTGTATCGCTCTCAATTTGTGTTGTATTTTATTTTCTGTTTTGTACGCGATATTGTAGCCATAATTTTTTAAAATTTTGTGTAATATGTTGCTAGTGTGTTCATTATAATCTATTGTGATGTATCTTTTATTTTCTTGTTCATCAACATGTAAAGTGGTTAAATTTTGTTGTTGCATCTTGGTTACTATTTTGGTGTTTAATCGGTGAATAATGTTTGGATTGAATCCGTTCATATCAGCAATGTTGATGATAGTTTTTAATTCTTCAAAATAATCGGTGTTGTGCATGGGAATGCTGTTGAGTCTATGTATCATATGGCTGAATGCTGATATTTTATGTTGGAATGGATGATAAGAACTGTTGTGTATTGTGTGGTTTGTTTGTGTTGCTTTCCTGAATATTTTAAAAATGTGATGTCCCTCAATATTTTGTATTGTTAGATCCAAAAAAGTGATGGCTTTATTTGTTTCGGTTTCCAATGTGAATTTTATGTTGGGGTGTATATTGTTTATGTAAATGTGTAAATTGTCTATTTGCCATTGTGTGCCTTTGAATAATATTATGATGTCATCAACGTATCGATGCCAATATATCAGGTTGTTTTTGTATTTGTTGCGGTTGTTGTGTATATATGTTTCCTCAAAAAAGTTTAGATAAATATCGGCTAGTGTACCAGATAGGGGGCTTCCCATTGGTAGACCTTCATTTTGTCTATAAAATGTTTGGTTATGTTGAAAATAGTTTTGCCTGGTTATTTCATTTAGTAAAACAATGGCTTCATTGACTTTTCTCACGTCAACTCCATTTTTCATTAGTAGATTATTAATGATTCCTATTGTTTCAGTAACTGGTATGTTTGTGTACATATTCGAAACGTCAAATGATGCCAGTTTTGCGCCACTGGGGATTGCGATTGATTTTATTTTGTGTACTAGTTCAATATTATTTTTTACCGACCAATTATTTTTTAGAACTATGTTATCCTTCAACCATTTGTTCAATACTTTCGCAATTTTGTATGTGGGTGATGTTGTGAAGTTAACTAAGGGACGTATTGGAATTTCCGGTTTATGGAGTTTTGGTAATCCGTTTAAAGTTGGTGCTGTTGGTTTTATCATTTTGCTATTATATATCTGGTGCTTGTTTAAGATGTTTTTCGATTGACTGATTACTTTATTTATGGTTTTATGATAAAATTTAGTTGGATCATTTCTGATGTTTAGAATGTTGTTGCAGGTGATGTATTCTTCTATTTTATTGTTGTAATCTGTTTCATGGATTAAAACGGTAGTGTTCCCTTTGTCTGCTTTTGTGACTATGACGTTGTTATCTAAAATTTTCTTTCTTAACTTTGAGATTGTGTTTTTGACTCTAGTGTCCTTATTGTTTTTTGTTTTTATACTTTTTTTGCATATTTCGTTGATGAATATTGTCCTAATTTCGTCTTGGTGGTTAAAATCGGTTTTTTTGAATGGCGTTTTCAATATTTAATAAATGGTTTTGGGTTTTCTTGTTATTGTCCTCAGGCTTAATGTTGTGTTTTAATCCTTTTTCTAATAGTTTTTGTTCATCAACATCAAGATTTAATGTGGTCATGTTGTGTATTCGTTTGAAGAAGGTATGCGTGTTCAGGTTAGATGATGGTTCATGTGTAGAAGTTATTGCAATGGTCGCTGATTTAAGTTTTTTAAGCTTGTTTTTAATGCAATTCCTTTTCTTCTTCAATGTCTTCTCAACCAAAATACACGTCTCAATAAAATTTTTTAAAATTATGGTATATTTAGTTTAATATCTCATTTAATATTTTACCGTTATATATCGGATCAAAAAAATTTAATTTTGATTATAATTTTATAAGAATTTATAATTTCGATATTCACTCTAATTAACGCAAAAAAAAAAATTTAAAATCGATTAATGTTTTAATTCATAAATTTGCCTTTGAAATTTACTCCAAATGGCGTTTTTCACTATTTTTGCAAAACTTTGGGACCATAAAATATGTGTTTTTAATTTTTTTAACTACTACACGTACACTAAAAATTAAACAAATCAAAAATCATGAAGTTCAAATTTCCAAAATTTTTGCTGTGTAAAAATGAAATTACTCATATATATATATATATATATATATATATATATATATATATATATATATATATATATATATATATATATATATATATATATATATATATATATATATATATATATATATATATATATATATATATATATATATATATATATATATATATATATATATATATATATATATATATATATATATATATATATATATATATATATATATATATATATATATATATATATATATATATATATATGTATATATATATATATATATATATATATATATATATATATATATATATATATATATATATATATATATATATATGTATATATATATATATATATATATATATATATATATATATAGATATATATATATATATATATATATATATATATATATATATACATATATATATATATATATATATATATATATATATATATATATATATATATATATATATATATATTTATATATATATATATATATATATATATATATATTAGGGCGACGGGCGGCTACAAATCCGTCTTTGAAGAACCACCTGCACATTGCATTGCTTCATGCCAACCTGTAGTGCTGACATGAAAGGTGGGTCGGCCCATGGATTCTGCACTCTCAGCAGGGGGTCATAGATGTGTTCATCTTCATCACCGATCGTAATCAGATGATGAAAATCCCTTTTGTATCCCGCCCCTATAGGGATTCGAACCCGGTACTTCCCGATCCAACTGCCGCAGCTTTAGCCACTGCGCCGTTTGCTCGGTGTCAAATTGAGCTATTGATGCCAATCGATAACTAATAACAAACATTATCATTAAAATTAAAAATAATAATTAAAACTAAATTGAGAAACACATGAGAAGAAAAATGGTTTTAATTTTTAATTCAAAATACATTGATTTCAAGTAGAACATGCTTAGCACAGTAGTGTAGCACTAAGTAAAACAAACAATTTATGGGACATCATTTATATTGTTGTTATTGTTTTTTAAGATACAGGGTGCCAAATATTTAAGAACTTCATGCACTTGTTATTGTATTTATTGATATAAAAAAAAACTAATTATCCGAAAATTATTAAATTCGGCTCCTTTTAAAGATAAATGTATAGGAATTATAAAATAATTATAATAATTATAAAAATTGTACCATCTAAAATTTCTCCTTTATCAAAATGGCCATTAAAACATTAGTTTTCCATTTTATTCAATTTGCCTATTACTTTCTTTTACTCTAGTAAAATAAAGTATACATACCTAATAATCATGAAAATTTTGGACCTTGAGATTTTTAGAGATTTATCTGTTTTGAGGTCCTCTGAGTCCGAAAAAGTGGGTTTCGAAATGGTGTCTGTCTGTCAGTCTGTCAGTCTGTCAGTCTGTCAGTCTGTCAGTCTGTCAGTCTGTCAGTCTGTCAGTCTGTCAGTCTGTCAGTCTGTCAGTCTGTCAGTCTGTCAGTCTGTCAGTCTGTCAGTCTGTCAGTCTGTCAGTCTGTCAGTCTGTCAGTCTGTCAGTCTGTCAGTCTGTCAGTCTGTCAGTCTGTCAGTCTGTCAGTCTGTCAGTCTGTCAGTCTGTCAGTCTGTCAGTCTGTCAGTCTGTCAGTCTGTCAGTCTGTCAGTCTGTCAGTCTGTCAGTCTGTCAGTCTGTCAGTCTGTCAGTCTGTCAGTCTGTCTGTCGGTCTGTGTCTTCTCTACAGCCCATATGGTTTAACCAATCGAAATGAAACTTCAGATTTAAGCTTTTTTGATAAATTGGGAGGCCCCAGTGAATTTTACTCAATATCGGTCAACCGGAAGTGGCCACTCCCTTGGTACACAAAATTTATTTTGCAAATATCTTAAAAAGTATAAGGTTTACAAAAACTACTTAATACAAAATGTTTCCAAAAATTGAAAACAAACAAAATTAAAAAATTAAAAAAAAAAATTAAAAAATTTAAAAAGTTAATAAAAAAATGAAGAAAAAAATAAAATTTCTCAAAATTCTCGGTTCGTAAAAGAAAGTCGTGTGTACACCTCCATTTTTTGTTTATCTTTTGCCTCATTTAGTTCTATCACAGAAAAGGATATAAGTACGGCGTTTTTTTATTCGCTCCGGATAGCTGTTATCGAGAGCCGTCATATAAAAAGTGGCTCCCGATAGCGCTCCGTATAAATAGGTAGAGCCAAATATTTTTTATATGAAATTTTTGCTAAACAATTGAATTAAAAATGATAGTTTGATGTTAAATAAGTTTAGTTTACCAATAAATAGCGCGTCAAATTTAAATTTAGGCGTAGCAAAATGACGGCTCTCGATAGCAGCTATCCGGAGCGAATAAATAAAAAACACTACAAAGAATATTTCTTTTCATATATTAAAATGGTATTCGAATTATTAAAATAGATAATTATGTACTAACTAACTATATGTGCTCTAGTAAAAAAGCGACCAACATATAGTTTTAATTATGTTCCTATCCTTGTTGTACATTATTGTGAAGGAAACCAAAGGAGATTATTTTGTTTTTATACTATACGAGAATAGTAAACAAAACTTTATGAATAAACGAAAAAATCAGCCATTCCACACGAGTCGCGCTTACGCTGTTGCATTTCTTCGTCTCTTACCTCTTTGCATTGTTTTTGCCTATAAACTAAATTTTGGAGTGGGGATATTTCTGTTGCGCTTTTCCGCAAAAATTTTTATTGCGGAACGATGTGGTACACTCTAATACACTGAAAAAGCAATAAAAAAATTTTTGGGTCGAATTTTTTTTTTTTTCTATTCATTTGAAATATGACCATTGAGGGAGTAACATAAAAAAATTAAATCATATTTTTTCGATTTTGTTTTAGCGTTTTCCGTCTTTTTAAACGTGGTTTAGGTATAAATTCGATAGTTTTAGCCGCTATTCATTTGAAGTATGCGCATTACCCGGTAAAACAAAACCTTTTTATGGGAAGCATTAGCCCCTAAAGCATTAAAATTATCATTCTTGTGTATTCTTGTGCCACGAGAAATAGAACAATGAACAGCACCCTTATTCTATAAAAATTAAGATAATGTGTAAACGTGAAAACGGGTAAACTTTGTGGTTTTTTACTAAAATTACATTCAATTGTTTTTCGATTCTCTTTTCGTTCACTGTTTATCATGTTTACACATTATCTTTTTTTTTACAGAATAAGGGTGCTGTTTTTCAAATGTTTAATTGAAATTTTTGATTTAATGCACTTACAAAATGACCAATAAATTATTTATCGTTCTTTATAAAAGACTAAAATAATACGTACAGGTAACCCTTGAAATATGCAGCAAATTGGTTTCACAAAAACCGCGCACAATTCAAATTCGCATAATTTGAGACTTAGAAATACTGTTAAAGTTAGCCGAAAGTTGCCAGCCGAAAGTGAAAAGTTGATAATGCAGATTGTGTTAGTCTAGCCGAAAGTAAAGAAATGGTAATGCAGATTGTGTAATCCCAGCCGGAAGTTTCCAGCCGAAAGTAAAAAGTCAATAATGCAGATTATGATATTAACATTCCAGCCGAAAATAAAAAATTTAGTAGTTATCAGCCGAAAGTAAATAGGATACATGGAGTTCAATAAAATTGTCTGTAAATAAATCAGAAGAATCAAGAAAATTGGAATAAAATCAGCCGCTAGAGTATATCTGAAGTTGAATCGTTTTTATGTGATTTGTCAATAGCTATCGAATGGAAAAATTTTGTTCAAGTTTCTCGTGGGAAATCTCGGAAAATTCGATTTTCCAAAAATCATTAGAAAATTTGTATAAAATCAGCCTCCAGAGTGTTATGTCTGGAGATGGATTGCATTGATGTGATTTGTCAACAGCTATCGCAGGATAAAAATTCAGTTCGAGTTTCTCGTGGGAAATCTCGGAAAATTCGATTTTACAAAAATCATTTGAAACTTTGTATAAAATCAGCCTCTAGAGTGTTATGTCTGGAGATGGATTGCATTGATGTGAAATGTCAATTCTCTCTTGCAATATGTTTGGTTTAAATGTTGGTGTCTCTTCAGATTCCGATGTTGGTGTAACTTCAGATTCATTCTCTTTCATTAAATTTTGGTTTTCTTCAGATAAAATCAGAAGATCTTCCTCAGTTAAGTTTTCTTCTAGTCTCATGTATTCGTGCACCTCATTCAATGTGATATTATTAAATCCTTCACCTTCAACCGAATGCGCCAAACCCACCACTTGGTTCAATTCAGGACTGAGATTTTGCACAAAAAGCGATAAGCGAGTTTGTGTCTCTGTTACTAAAACTGAAAATGAACACACTATTTCGCTTAGTAGATATATATTTTATTAATGCGATCCCAACTAGCTAAAATAAAATGATATTCTATTTCAACTATCATTCGTCTGTGTCTCTCACCAATGGAGGTACGTGGTCGAAGCGGAGAAAAGGAGATAGCTCTTTTACATAATATAATCGACAGAGATCGCAATAGAAAAAGCGACATAGACCGAATGAAATGGAGTAAAAACTTATTCTTTTAAAAAGAGAGATAAACTCTCTAAGAACCTTGGAGTGTATTCTGCTTTAATTCCTTAACAGCTTTGGCGATAAATTATACACAATTCCTCGTAGAGTATTCTTTCCATATTTCGGTAACTGTTACATCTGGTCGGTTATCTAATTTATCTATGATAATTTCAAATGTAACCCGTAAAAATATTGCTTTAAAGGTGGCTATAATACCCTGGTCTAATGGTTGTATCAACGATGTCGTCTTAGCTGGTAAGAATATTATTTTGACGTTAGGATGATTTCAATCCGGTGGATGGCAGGGTACATTATCAATGATAAGCAAAACTTTGAAACCTAATTTTTTTTTTATTTAGGTATTGCGCGACTTCTGGAATAAACAAGTTTGACGCCAACCAGCCGAAAAGGCTTGCTCTCCAACATATCGGTAATTTACTTTTATCGACATTCTTAGGAGCTCGAGGGTTTAATGAGCGTTGGTTTTGTTACTAAATCCCCCGATGCATTACTGCATAATAATAGTGAAATGCGATCTTTCGCAACTTTAAATCCCTGTGCTTTTTTTCGTGCTTGGAAATGTATGTCCGATCCGGCATTTTTTTTTCAAAATAAGCCGGTCTCGTCGGCATTGAATATTTGATCGGCAACATATCCACCCTCGTCAATGATTTTCTGAAGTTTTGGTAGATACAATCTGGCAGCTTCTGCATCAGCAGATGCTGTTTCTCCGGTTAATTTAGATTTTGTAACAAAAATCTCTTTTTAAAATTTTCAAGCCAACCTTTGCTTCCAGTAAATTGTGTTAGCTGACTGGACGAAGTCAGTTCGGATCTGATATGATTAAAAATTCGCACCGCTTTCATACGAAGTACCTTTCCATTTAAAGGCATGTTGATTTGATTTTTATGTGTTATCCATATCATCAACATTTTTTCCATCAAAGGATTTCTAGCGTGAGATGTCTTATTGAAACTAATTGAGGCACCGGCCGCTACTGCATCTCTTATTTTCTTTCCATTGATTTTAATCGCACGAATTGTGGATGCTCCTAATGCAAAATCATTTCCAATTGTTGTTGGACCATCTTCTTTACGTAACCTATCAAAATTTGAATTTTTATCTCTAATGTTATGGTTTTCCTGTTTTCTTTCTTATTGTCACAAGTAAAATTATTAGGAACTTTGATGACAATAAAAATCCAAATTTAAAAAATGTTCGAAAAACAATGCATGCAATTAAAAAATGTTAAAAATATTTTGACTTCAAAATTCAAATTTGTTGACTTATTATCGTTTAGGATTTTCAGTTTAAGGCTGTTTTCGAAACGAATACTTATTTGTGGAACCTAACTTATTCAAATAAGTATCCTATCGAGGTGACTTATTTTTTATCCCTTTCTTACAAAAAAATCTAAATTGCTTGTCATTTTGCCTATGAATATTTTTCTAAGGTAGCGCTAGCGCTATACCGAAAAATGTAAAATTTGCTTTTGAAAAACACTGAAGTAAAAAATGAATTCTTTCAGATCAGGTCAACAAAATTCAATACTCTCATTGTTTTATCGAGCGTTAGTGTTATAAACATATTGATACGTTTTTGCCTTGTCAATAAAGGTTCGTATCACTGGATTGTGAATAATACAAATTCAATTCAATTTATCACCAACGAATTTATTTATTTCACAAAATTTATTACAACACAGTTTATCAATTAAAATTCACAAAATCACTTTATATAAATTATTCTTAAATTTTACTGATCACTTTTACTTTATTTATCGCACTATAACACTTTTTAAATTCCTTTTAATCTTTATACTATCGCTTACCAAATATTACTAATAATCTTACAAGTTTACTCTATTGCGTTCCAAATACTAATAATCCAATTCGATCTTGTTCGCCTTTTTATATACACAAACCAAGCTTCTCGAAAGTTCATGACTTTTCCAGTTGGAATAGCGTAGAAACATTACGTAACAATTTTTATCATGGAAACTTCCATTTAGTACAGTAAAACATTGAGCCATTAGTTTCACTTATCCCATCACACACCAGGTGTCACCGTCACACTACCCCTCACCTAAGCCTGTTCGTCCCGAACAGGACCGAAATTACCTCCTCTGTAGAGGGCCAGCCTCTCCAAATGCACCGCCATTGGTTTACCTCCTTGTCCTTTTCTTGTCCTGTAGGGTGCCGTCCATATAGGCTGCACTTTCGACGACGAATCCTTCTTCCACTGTAGAACACGGTTCCGTTTCAGCCGCTTTTATCCAAATCTTCCGCCGTTGGCTTGTTTGTCATAACGATCCCTCATCCAGCCACCGAACACTAGTACTCCTCTTCGCGCAACTCGGCCCTTTCTATCCAATATCTGTTTAACTTGGTGTTCATTCGTTTCCTCAACAATTGTTTTAGATTTCGATGGCAGCTCCTCGCAATGACTGATTGTTACTCGCTTTACCGTCGTATCCGTACCGTTAAATTTAAGTTTCAGCTCGATGTTATCGCTACTCAATATTCCTCGTCCAAAATCCAACACAAAGCCATTCATCCTCATGAAGTCCGTTCCCAAAATAACCTCGTCCACAATGTCTGCGACCAGGACAGCGATTTTGGTCGCAATTTGAGGATTGAGTTGAGTATTACCGGAAGGCAAAAGTATTGGTAAATTGTATTGGTGTCCAAAGAATAGAGAAAAACAGAGAATAAACATTTGAAATCAAAAAAAAAATATTCAGTGTCATCTCATGCGTACGAAAGGTTGTACATATTTTTATTTCCAGTAATTTTTTGCAAAATTTAAAACTAATAAAATTGTTACTTGAATAATGATTTAAAGATAAATAAATATTAATTAAAAAAGGCAAATAAGTCAGAAAAATATTTATAAACTATAATTTTATTAATAATTTTAAGTTAGAAAAATTACACGACGTACATATACTCCCTTTCCTGCGCTTGGATCAACACTAAAAGATAAAATCACTAATTTACTTCTTATATTTTTCACATTATCCCTCTTATCCGATGTTAAACCAAAAAACCTTATGCCATGTTATATTAAACAAAAAACTAAAAAGTACGTACATTTGACAGTGTCTAATGGGCGTTTTTTTAAGTTTTTTGTTTAACATGATGCAAATAAGAGAGATAAAATGACACAAAAAAGAGGGATATAAAATATAATGTGGAAAATATAAGAAGTAAATTAGTTATTTTGGCTTAGTGTTAATTCAAACGCAGGAGAGGACGGATGTACGTCGTGTGTCTTTTCATCATTTAAAATTATTAATAAAATTATAGTTTATAAATATTTATCTGACTTATTTTCCATTTTTAGTTAATATTTATTTATCTTTAAATCATTATTTAATTAACAATTTTATTAGTTTTAAATTTTGCAGAAAATTACTGGAAATAAAAATATGTACAACAATCCTTTCGTGCGCATGAGATAACACTGAATTGTTTTTTTTGATTTTTCAAATGTTTATTCTCACATAACTCGAAAAAAAAAAAAAAAAAGTTAAAAATATTATGAATGTGGTCGACGAAGAATGTAAAAATTAAAAACCATTTATTTATGCTTCTTTTTGTTTTTTATATTGAAGATCACCACGAGTAAAGGTGGATTTATATTATCAGTTCCTTTCAGTTCCTACTCGTATCGTGTCAGACATCATCAATTTATACTATCCGTACCTTTCAATTCAGGCATTTTCTTCGTATCTTTTGGTTACGTATAGAGTAAAGATAACACACAAAAATACAAAAATGTTTTAGTAGCAATTTACAATTTTTGTTTGTTTCGCTATTCTTTCGTATTTTTTCGCCTTCAGATATCATACAAAACATTCTTTTCAACAATACGTGTCTGTGTCGGTACGAGTAGGAACGGAAAGGAACTGATAATATAAATACTCATATAGAAAGTACATGTAACAATGTTTTTTTTGTCTGACACGATACGAGTAGGAACTGAAAGGAACTGATAATATAAATCGACCTTAATTGATTGCGTATATTGTTTTGGATTTTTGGTAACAAAGTAAAATGAATGTCTCCTTTACAACAACAATAGATAGAAAAACATGAATTCCTCATGTTAAAAGGTAGGGGAAAATAACTCAAGGCGAGCGGAAGCAACAAAAAAGTTGAACCGATTTCACCCGCTTAGCTTATTTTTGATACTTACCATCATGAGAAAACACACTAATACAATAAAAATATTTGACGGCACACAATAGCAAAATGTATATTATACGCCGTGTACATATACAAAATTCTCAATCCTCAATCCTCATTTTGCGACCAAAATCGATACCCAGAACTTGTGTGGGAAAAGAGTTTCGCCGATCCTTATGCTCACGATCTTTTTTCCTTTAATCGTTGTACTCTCCCCATTTGCCATTCTTAATTTTAACCCATCAACCAGCTGCACTGCTCCTGCGATCAAATCTTTCCGAACAATTGTGTGGGTTGCTCCGGTATCCAGCGTAATAATACACCTCCTCCCATTAACACCGCCCCTAACTGTGACGCTGCTTCCGCCTCGTGCTTCACTCGTAACAGGGATGAATGTTATGGGGCAACCAGACGGCGAAGCCAGCTTCGGTTCCTTCAAACTGACTTCTAACCTTTCCACTTTACCGACTGTTGCCATCCGCTCATCCAATTCCTGCTCTTCTCTTCGTGCTCTTTCCACAGAAGATGGTGATCCGTGCCGCTTTCCTCTTGCTTCCAAGCAATCTCGCGAGATATGGCCAATCCTGTTACATACCTAACATCTTCGCTCGCTGCTTCTAGACCTTTGTCCCGACCGTTCGGCGTTTGTCCGCATAAAAGGTGGGGATTTCATCTTTCTCTGTATAACACTCCGACAGTCCATTGAGATGTGACCCAACTTGTCGCATTTCCAACACCTAAGCCTGCCTCTTCCGACTGTCGGTACCATTCGCTCCATGCTGCCGTTCGTGTCTGGTTTCATTTTGTGCCTAAATAATGACGGGCTGGTAGAGTTCTGCACAGCCTCGATCGTTAACGCAAACGCAACGGTTTCCACGAACGTTGCTTTAGGTGATAACATCATCGCCTTGCGTGTTTCTGAATCTCGGATGCCGCCAATGAATGCGTCAATTTTAAGCCTTTCCATATAATCGGCTGATGTTTTGGTATGTGCTAGATGTACTAATCGCTCAAGTGCCGATGAAAATTCCTGAAGTGATTCTCCTACCTTTTGGTAGCGGCTTTTCAATTCCATTCGATAGATTTCCCGCTTGTGATCACTGCCGTACTTCCTATCCAGCGCCTTCATAATTTCGAGATAACTGTTGCGATCTTTTTCCGGAATTGTTTGTAAGGCCTCCGCAGCTTCACCTTTAAGGGCCACTATTAAAGCTGCGACAAGATGTTCATCATTCCAACGGTTTTGATTGGCTGCCGTTTCAAAATGAAATTTGAAAATGCCGAAAGATGTTGTTCCGTCGAATGTTGGTGGCTTTAACTTGATTGATTGGACGGTCTGTACTACTTGTGTCGTTTTTCCACTTGCCTTGACATCAGTTAGATCTTTCTCGAGACGTTGACATTTTTCCACAACTTGTTGAATCTCCGTTTGCAATTTCTCTTCAACATGTTGAACCTTCGTTTCCAATTTTTCGTCAACCTTTTGAATCTCCATTTGCAGCTTTTCCAACTTGTCCATTTGTCGTTTCATTTCTTGATTCTACTGCTCTCCTTGTTGCGCCATTTGATTTTTAATTTCTCCCAGCTGTCGTTCGTTTTGTTGTTTCATTAGACTCATCTGTCCAGTCATCTGCTGGTTCACGCTACTGGTTCATAGCAGCTATTAACTGCGACAAATCGAAACTTCCAGAATGTTCTTGTGTCTTTTCGACCAACGGTTGTTTAGCTTCTGCTTTCTGCTCTACGGTTGCCGCATCCGTTACTTTCTCTCCAAAATCATGATGTTCCGCGTCCAGCGATTCGTTCTGCATGGCCTCACGTAGTCGCGCTTGTAAAGCTGCTTTAGCACCATCAGTGGCCAAACCCCGTTTCTCTTTAATTCGTTGAAAATCATTTTCTTTATCTAATTATTCACAATCCCACCGCTGTCACCAATTGTTACGTTTTTGCCTTGTCAATAAAGGTTCGTATCACTGGATTGTGAATAATACAAACTCAATTCAATTTATCACCAACGAATTTATTTATTTCACAAAATTTATTACAACACAGTTTATCAATAAAAATTCACAAAATCACTTTATATAAATTATTCTTAAATTTTACTGATCACTTTTACATTATTTATCGCACTATAACACTTTTTTAAATTCCTTTTAATCTTTATACTATCGCTTACCAAATATTACTAATAATCTTACAAGTTTACTCTATCGCGTTCCAAATACTAATAATCCAATTCGATCTTGTTCGCCTTTTTAAATACACAAACCAAGCTTCTCGAAAGTTCATGACTTTTCCAGTTGGAATAGCGTATAAACAATACGTAACAATTTTTATCATGGAAAATTCCATTTAGTACAGTAAAACATTGAGCCATTAGTTCCACTTATCCCATCACACACCAGGGTATCGATTTTGGTCGCAAAATGAGGATTGAGGATTGAGAATTTTGTATATGTACACGGCGTATAATATACATATTGCTATTGTGTGCCGTCAAATATTTTTATTGTATTAGTGTGTTTTCTCATGATGGTAAGTATCAAAAATAAGCTAAGCGGGTGAAATCGGTTCAACTTTTTTGTTGCTTCCGCTCGCCTTGAGTTATTTTTCCCTACCTTTTAACATGAGGAATTCATGTTTTTCTATCTATTGTTGTTGTAAACGAGACATTCATTTTACTTCGTTACCAAAAATTCAAAACAATATACGCAATCAATTGCTCGTGGTGATCTTCAATATAAAAAACAAAAAGCAGCATAAATAAATGGTTTTTAATTTTTACAGTCTTCGTCGACCACATTCATAATATTTTTAACTTTTTTTTTTTTTTTTTGAGTTATGTGAGAATAAACATTTGAAAAATCAAATAAAAAACAATTCAGTGTTATCTCATGCGCACGAAAGGAATGTTGTACATATTTTTATTTCCAGTAATTTTCTGCAAGATTTAAAACTAATAAAATTGTTAATTAAATAATGATTTAAAGATAAATAAATATTAACTAAAAATGGAAAATAAGTCAGATAAATATTGATAAACTATAATTTTATTAATAATTTAAAATGATGAAAAATCACACGACGTACATCCACCCTTTCCTGTGCTTGAATTAACACTAAGCCAAAATAACTAATTTACTTCTTATTTTTTCCACATTATATTTTATATCCCTCTTTTTCGTGTCATTTTATCTCTCTTATTTGCATGTTAAACAAAAAACTTAAAAAAACGCCCATTAGACACTGTCAAATGTGCGTATTTTTTAGTTTTTTGTTTAACATAACATGGAATAAGGTTTTTTTGTTTAACATCGGATAAGAGGGATAATGTGAAAAATATAAGAAGTCAATTAGTGATTTTAACTTTTAGTGTTGATCCAAGCGCAGGAAAGGGAGTATGTACGTCGTGTAATTTTTCTAACTTAAAATTATTAATATAATTATAGTTTATAAATATTTTTCTGATTTATTTGCCTTTTTTAAATAATATTTATTTATCTTTAAATCATTATTCAAGTAACAATTTTATTAGTTTTAAATTTTTCAAAAAATTACTGGAAATAAAAATATGTACAACCTTTCGTACGCATTAGATGACACTGAATTTTTTTTTATATTTCAAATGTTTATTCTCTGTTTTTCTCTATTCTCTGGACACCAATACAATTTGCCAATACTTTTGCCTTCCGGTAATACTCAACTCAATCCTCAAATTGCGACCAAAATCGCTGTCCAGGTGTCACCGTCACAATATTATGTTGCGAATAGCAGTGTTCTAACTCAAAAAAATGGAAAATAAATCATTTTTTATTGTTGCTGTCAAAATAAGTAAGTGAAATGAATTCGAATGATTTTACTTACTTATTTAAGATGGCGTCGAATAAGTTAATAAGTATGAAATAAGTATCGGTTTCGAAAACAGCCTAACACTAAAATGAAGAAAACAAAATTAAAACTTATAGATTAATCACAATAAAACAAAATTAAGAGGCCAGTGGTACATAAGACTGATTTTTAAAACAGAAACTATTCTGATATGGTTTTATCGTTCTTACACACTGTTTTTATAAATTTTTTTGTTGAAGGTATGCACGAATATGTAAGAGAAAAGGAATGAACCAGTCTCCTACATTCATATTTACAGTATCATAAAAAATTGTAGAAGAGAGCTAATTATGTACTGTACATATGTGTGTGTGGCGTTTTTATTTTCTGTAAAATAAAACGATTTTCTATTCTCTTTATCGTATATATATATATATATATATACTCGTATAATAAAAGGAAGAAGAAAAAATCGGAATTGCACTAACCAGAAATAAAAAATCGCACTAAACCGATATTTCCCGCATAATTTAAAAATCATGACACAAATTTTGAATCGCATAAAACCAAAATCGCACAAATTAAACCCGCATAATTCAAGGGTCATCTGTATAAATATAAATTTATATTTATTCACCCATTCCACACGAGTCGCGCTTACTCTGTTGCATTTCTTCGTCTCTTATCACTTGCACTGTTTTTGCCTATAAACTAAATTTTGTTTATTGGCAAAAACAATGCAAAGAGGTAAGAGACGAAGAAATGCAACAGCGTACGCGCGACTCGTGTGGAATGGGTGATTTGTATACATTTTGACGCTAGTCAAAATGGTGACGACTAAAAAAAATTGTTTGTTAAAACTGTTTCATTTTCTTGTTGAGTACATTTTTTCTCGAAACATCATAATGAAATGAAAATAATTTCACACATAAATTGCCATTGGTGCAACATTCAACATTTTATGTGTGAACGCGAAATGTGTGCAATGATGCTGTGTAGTAAATATACGTCTGGACAGGCGGAATAAAAAACGCAACCACGGGAGACTTGCTTAATGCTTGATCGTAAATCAAAGTAGCAACAGCGAGTATCGCAAGTTGTTTTATAACGGTGCCTTTCCCAAAGTATACATAATATGTCACAAACAATTTTTCCTACGATGGGGGTAATAAATGTTTAAATTTAACGAAAATTAAAAATGGTTTAATGATTTAAAAAATCAAGAAAGTTTTGATTTAATTAATTCACACACATCAATGTTGAGCTCGCCCATTCTGTTAATTACCACACATTTTCAATTAAAGAGAATACAGATCTATTATCTTTTTCAGGTCAGCTCCCAAAAAGGGACCGACCGAAATGCACGCAGGAGCTGTACTTTTATTTCAGGTGCGAAATGTCACCATGAAGCTCCCGATTTGAATGCTGAATATTAATGAAAATAAGAATAATGAATCATCTTTAATATGGGATTACCTTTGCTAAAACCTATAGAAAAGTATACATACTTATATGCTTTTTCGTTAGTTGTTATTTTCATATTCTTTAAAACGAAACGTCGGTAGCCGCCGAAATTAGCAATACACAAACCCCCAAAATTTCACTAACATTAATTTGTATGTCACAGAGCAACCAAACTCATGGCCGTAGAATACAAACTAGAATACAATTTTGATGTCCACTTGTTTTCCAACGATATATGTAGGTAGGTCGGGGTGATCAAGTCCAACCCAAATTCAAAGCATACCTCATTGAAAATTACTTTTCCTTTGAGGGCCAAAACCAATCGTCAAAAAAATCGTATTGTTTTACAAAAAAAAAAAAACAAGAAAAAAAAGAAAAATGTTGAATATATCATTTTATGTTTTATGGGTTTTAAATTAAATTTTGACATTTTAACCAAGAACACAAAATAAATTGTTAAATGAAATATCTTAAAAGTAACAAATATAATCTTTTTCGATTTATTCCGAAGAGACGAGAGACAAATATTGTCACCATGTTCTGATCTTACCTAAAAAATAAATTTTTGAAACTCTGCGATTGAAAGCGAGTACTATCAGAGCCTTCTAGAGTATAGAGCCATAATCTTAATGACGTATTTTTTAGAAGCTTTTTTAGTGGTATCACTTTTCACTGATTTCCATAGGAATTCATAGTAAAAATAGTGTTTTTTAGCTTCAAGTTTTTCAATGAAAAAAGCAAAAATATTATAAAATGTTTATATAAAAGTTTTCTACATATCTTTAAGAACAATATACAAGAAGGCCATATTGGTATTAAGTAAATATTAATTGCAGAAATAATAAAATTAAATTATTTCTAAAATATATTTTTTCGAACTTTCATTTTGAAAAATACATCAAAGTTGGCTCTGACAAATTAAAATAATACTTGCTAAATTTATCTTTAGTTTTACTAGTGTACGTAAGATGTCTAAATGGTTACAGAAAAATACGAAAAAAAGTTATTTAATCCCAAAATTAACAAACGTTCCTATATTTTGTGAATTTGTTTTGCTTTTCCTACAATTTTTGAACTTGAAATTTCCCCAGGTGGTAATTTTTGGTACGATTTTTCCAAATTTTTACGGCCATCACTGCCATCTATGTAATGTATATTGACTTAATGACCAACGAATCGTAGTAAGCTTTTATTTTAATTTGACCAGAATGCTGTTATGAAATTTTTTTTTAAATTTTGGTTTAAATAAATCAATTATTACAAGAAAATGAAAACGATTTACTTCAACGACATTCATATATGTTGAAATTCAAACATTTATGAAAGTATTTCAGAAATCATAATTAAGAATTTGTAACGTTTTCATTTAAAAATTTGTCTTAGGAAAAAAAGTGATTTCCCATATGTTTTGTGTATTTTACTATGAAAAGTTCCGTTTTTTCCTCGTTTCTAATTCCCTTATAAAAGGTCAGATTTTTTGATTATGGCTCTGTAAAATACAGGGTGCTCTGGTACTATACATCAATAGCACATAGGTATTACATTTACAATATATTGAAGAAAACATAATGTTTCATTATTAATTTAGGTAATAGTTTCATTGAAGAAACGGAAGAAAGCTTCGTAAATTAAACCAAAGTCTTCGGACCAGATGATAAGAATTCACAGTGGCCTATGAAAATGTGTTTTGCACTTTTTTGTTTTCAAATTGTAACGTTCGTTCCATTTTTGCTCTCGTCATGGTGAGGTTGAATTTCTGTGGGTCGGCTGTATTTTCAGATAATTTTTTTTATTTTTATTTATTTTTCTCTCGAATTCTCTCGAATGGGTAATTTGTTTATTTGTTTATTTATTTGCATAGAAATTTATTAAGATTTTAGCACACTCTATTTTGAGCTAAAGCTCATTCACAATACAGCGTGCCAAAAACTTATGATATATTTATTTAAAAACAGTAAATGCATCTGTCAGCAGGTGCTTAAATTCCATCCAGCAATTGGTCAACTTCGCCTGAGCTTTATTTTGGTATCACTCGATCAGCAGGGGGCCTCCGATTATGACTTCATTATTTCCCAAAAACTTAATCTGATACCAGATGAATTAATTTTTTTTCGGTTAATAAATTTTTTCGGATGATGCGGCTAGAATATCGTAGCTTTGTATCATTTGATGCACAAACAAATATGTAAATTTAAGTTACCAAAAAAGAAAAAAAAAATTAGTTCATGAGAAATAATTTTCAGAAAAAAAAACGTCCAATTGACGTGAAAGTCAAAGCAACGTCAGTGGGTGAAATGGATGTACATGAGATGTATGGTTGTGTTATGATTAGTTTTATTCACCGGTTCGATCGAGGGACTGTTGTTTGTTTTTCAAATACATACAGTCAATTTTTCACTAATTCATTGAGTATTTGAATTGTTTTTTCATTATCAATTGTTTCATACAAGGATATTTCCTACATTGTTTTCATTGGATTTAAGGTGGATTTAAATTATCAGTTCCTTTCAGTTCCTACTCGTATCGTGTCAGACATCATCAATTTATACTATCCGTACCTTTCAATTCAGGCATTTTCTTCGTATGATTATCATTATATATTCGTATCTTTGGCTTACGTATAGAGTAAAGATAACACACAAAAATACAAAAATGTTTTAGTAGCAATTTACAATTTTTGTTTGTTTCGCTATTCTTTCGTAATTTTTCGCCTTCAGATAACAGACAAAACGTCCCAGTTTACTTTGCGTGAGCAATCGAGAAATTTTGTTTGAGATAGCACGTTAAAACATGAAACAGAAGTATAAAGCAAAAAAAAAAGAAATCTTCGGCTTTCTTTAATTTGATTTCCATGTATACAATGTTCGCATTTTTTCCGTGCTATTTTTACGAAATATGGTATAAAGTGATAATCACGGTGAGGTATAAGAGAGCATCACCGTGATAGATCATTGATCGCTCTTGGAGCGCTCAGTCGTACAACGGGGATTCTTTTCAACAATATGTGTCTGTGTCGGTACGAGTAGGGACGGAAAGGAAAGGATAGTATAAATACTCATATAGAAAGTACATGTAACAATGTTTTTTTTGTCTGACACGATACGAGTAGGAACTGAAAGGAACTGATAATATAAATCCTCCTTTAATCAACTGTAACGGACTGTATGTACGTAAATTGCATAACTCGACTTACGTGGTTACGCCACTATGTATTTTATTACCACAGATTTTATGCGTTTAAGTACATAAAAAATTTAAAGTTTACAAATGAAATATTTAAATAAAATATAACTTAAAAAAAGTTTTGGTCCCCTTAAATCATCACAGATAGTGGGAAAGTAATAAACATATATATATATATATATATATATATATATATATATATATATATATATATATATAGATATATATATATGTATATATATATATATATATATATATATATATATATATATATATATATATATATATATATATATATATATATATATATTTATATATATATATATATATATATATATATATATATATATATATATATATATATATATATATATATATATATATATATATATATATATATATATATATAGTAAGAAACCGAAGTTTTTTTTTGTTTGATAGAAGTAGTAGTAGTTTAGTAAATAACGTAAATAAGTAGTACGTAAAAACTTGAAAATTTTGGTTTTTTGGAGTTCTTAAAAGAAACTTCACGTCGAGAGATAACATTCCGTCCGTGCCTCGAGAATTACCGCGGTAAAGAGGCATAACTGTATGATTTTTGAATAAAAGATACTTATTGTTGTGAAAATAATGAATTTCCGTCTTTCAGAAGTTTTATTTGTATCAAAATTTTATAAAAATGAATTGAATAAAAATAAAACTAATCAATAAAATTACATTATAATCACAAAAAAGGGGTATTATTTGGGAATTCGATTCGAACGTGATCGAGCCTCCTATTTATTAGATTCCTATTTGAATTGAATCAGATTCATTCGTTTCTTATTTAAATCAAATATGAATCTTATATGGTACATCGAAGACTCGTAACCTCGCTGTACTTTTAACAGAAAAACTGGAAAACTGTCTAACTTAGCTATAAACTGTAATTTGCAGGAAAAACTGTCGATATGGCAACGCTGGTACGGCACTTTTTTTAAATTTTTGTTTATACGATACATTCCATTTAATATAAGGAAGGGAAATTTATAAATAAATCATTTTGTTTTTTAAAGTCGAATAGATCGCTTTTGAATCTAACCGCGAAACGCTGTTTTATAAATTATTATTATCAAAATATTTTCAAAACTTAATTAACGACTCTGAGTTCAAAAATTGTATATTATATTATGTTATTTTGGTTTTTCAATATAAATTCATAAAGGGAACGGGAAAATAAAATAACATAACGGGCCTAATATTTTGTTTTTTTAGATGGTGACCGCGTAAACAAAAAAAGCTCGCAAAGAGCAGCAAAATTATTTAATAATTTATTTAGAAAATGATTTGTCTCAAACGGATCGCTTACCTCTTCTAAATTCCATTTAGACGAAACCTAAAGCACAACAAATTTAATTAATAATAAAATGACTATTAACCTATTTGTTATAGCATATTCAAAAACTAATTTATTATTTAAAATAGTTACCCAATGTACTAAAATAAGTCAAGGCTTATAAATCAAAACGCATTGATCTAATTGGAATCGAGATTTTTGTTAGAATGGGAACTGACTGGACGAAAAAAATTTCTTAATATTTTTCATTCTCATTTGTCATAGAACCGGAATCCAGGTGCTGGGAACGAATTCCGGTTCTATGACTATTGAAAATGAGAAATGGTTTGATTTTTTCGACTAGTCAGTTCCAAAGCAACTTTGATTATACAAAGCCAAAGTCTAAACAACGAAGCTTTTATAAGGGAATTAGAAACGAGGAAAAGACCAAACTTTTAATAATAGGAAAGTACACAAAACTTATGGGAAATCAGTTTTTTTCCTAAAATAAAATGATTTTGTTGATTTTTTAGCTTAATTTGTGTTTATTTTTATTAATATTTAAAAAAAAAAAACCCGACGTTTCGACGGCACATCCCGTCATTTTCAAGGTTATAATATATACTATAAATTATAAGGGAATTAGAAAATCATAATATAAATTATAACCTTGAAAATGACGGGATGTACCGTCGAAACGTCGGGTTTTTTTTATTAAAACAATAATAAAAATAAAAACAAATTCAGCTAAAAAACCAACAAAATCATTTTATTATAAACATAAAGCTTAAAACAGTAAATTAAATTTTTTCCTAAAGGCAAGGCTCCATGAACGATTTCTTTAAAACGTTTTTACAATTTTTACTTCTATTGTTATATTTTTTAAATCGAGGCATAGTATAAATACATATAGTACTTCCATGCAAACTTCATCGGTGAAGTGTTAAACGGAGATACTGATATCGTTTTCGATTTTTGAAAATATTTTTGTATATAAATCCGCCCAAATATATGTTCGAATTAATACGCCCAAATGTCATCATATTTTTCTAACCGTTCATTGAATAGTTAAGTTTGTAAAATATAGACATATCCATAGATATTTGTTTATTTCGTTTCGGTTCAACCAACACTAAAACAATATTATTTATAAAAAATTTTATTTATGCACTGGGGGCCTATTCTCGAATTTCACATCCATTTTCCACATGTGGACATCTGTCAAAGTTCACACAAAAACGTTCAAAAATTAAAACACATGCGGCATGGACATTTTCCTACATGGGGAATTTTTTCCACATGCTTATACCCATTCGGAAATATTCCCTTGGTACCGAAAAAAATTAAATTTTTATGAATTTTGACAGTTGTGCACATGTGGAAAATGGATGTGGAATTCGAGAATAGAGCCCCTGGGGGCCCCCTGATGGTAAATTTTAATGTTGATGAAAATTCTTGGCATTGCTATTTGATTAAATATGTACAATATCAAATTCCCCATAAAAACCATATACAAAACATAATTTTGTTTTCTTTTTTTTAATTTCTATTTGTATGAAAAATCCTAATAAAACCATGAATATCAACTCTACACAATAATATTTGTAAACAAAATTAGCTGATGTTAGATTTTTCGTGTTAGTTCATCTTTAGAGAGAGCAAGGGACCAAAGCATTTATTTCCCTTATGATGGAAAGAGAAAAACCATTTGATGTGAAAACTAGTTTTTATAGACGGTTTGTAAAAAAACTTGTGCGGGGGCCTTATTCTCGAATTCCACATCCATTTTCCACATGCGGACATCTGTCAAAATTCATCAAAACGTTCTGAAATTTTAATTCATATATAAAACACATGGGGTATGAACATTTTTCTTTTTGGAGAATTTCTTCCACCTGCTTATACCCATTCGGAAATATTCCCTTAGTACCAAAAAAATTCAATTTTTATGAATTTTGACAGATGTGCACATGTGGAAAATAGATGTGGAATTCGAGAATAGGGCCCCAGGTTTTGACCTACTTAGCTCTTATTTTAGTATTGGTATAAAAAGTAAAACTAAAAATCAAAATCAAAAATGTCTAGTATTGTTTTAATATTCTTACCTAGGCCGTGCCCGAATACTGTGATAATACCGTAATAAATAATAATTTGTGACATTTACTTGAGAAATTTCCCCCTTCGCAGACATTTTTTATTTTTACTGCCCGAATTTAATAATAAGGCTGTGTTTCAAACGAATAAAAATCCGCATAAAAAGTTAAAAAGTTAAATTTTTGACAATTTATTCACGGACCAGTTAAAAATTTCTAGCTTGTATTTTACTTTTCTCTACGCAAAATAAAAATAAAAAACGTACACGTTACAATTTTAACCAGTTCCATTTAAAACACCAAAGCGATTAAAAAGTAAGGAAAATTTAATATTTTTCACCACAGTTAACAAATGTAACTTTTTATCCGATTGAAACACAGCCTAATTTGTACGTGATAATTTTCTCGCCTATTTTTTTAATAAACACACTACATTATACTCCGCGGTTCCACAACCCGATTATTATGGTGAAATATTATCCTGTAATGATGAGGAAACGAATAAATACGTAAGGATTTCTGGGGATTCGTTTCACAAAATCACAGATATTTTACCACGCAAAACGCATGGATGGCAACGTTAGTTACAACTCATGGCTTTTTGTGGCTTGCAAATGGGACAAGGCATAGAATGGTGGGAGCTGTTAATATCAAATTATACATATTATTGTTAATACCCAAATTATATTTTATTTAATATTGTAAAAAATAATATGTTCTCGCTCTTGTTGATTGCTGTTGCTAATAAAATATTCAAATCACATACAGTAGTAAAATATTTCACATGGATCTGTCAAAATGTATCATAGGGAACGACTGTAATAATTTGTGTAATATTTAACACGGTATTCAGGCACGGTCTAAATTAATGTTCGTGTAAAACAAACCAAAACAAGTTGTCGCTATAGTTTGAAGTATTTCTATAAAGGTATTTTGAAACTAGTTTCGTATGTATAAATTTTATTTACTTTTTTAAATTATTAATATTAAAATAGTGTGTGTTTATAAAACTTATTTAAACAAAAACGGCACCAATGCCACAAGAACATTTTTTATTGTGCCACAGGAAAATCGCTGTAAAGTTTGGTTGAAGCATAATTGTGTGTGGGATAAACTCCAAGAGTGTTCAAAATACTATATATTACATTTTGTGAAAAACACTTCTGTGCCAGTGAGATTAAAATAACTGGGTACACAAAAGTTTTGAAAAGAACGGCGCTCAATAAAATATTTAATAGTTTTGTTTGTAATTGTAAAGACAATTACATCGACGTTGCTTGTCAAAGATTAATAAATCTAAAACTTTATACAACTACCAAAGCTCCTATTTCAAAAAAACCATTACTTTTAACACAGAGTATTCTGAGGTTGGGCCAGTACTCTGAGTAGGGCTGACTCGCCACCACTCAAATTAAAATATGAAGCAGGGCGCCCAAACACGTATCCAAGGAATTATGATATTCCACAAGTTCCTTTAGCGTGTCCTATATCGCCCTCTCAGTTCCTCAGTCCACATCACCGAAGGAGGACCGAAACCAATCAAGAAAATGAGCAACTGAAAAAAATTTCAAGGTTCCTTTTAAACACTCCGCCTAAAAAGAAGCTCGCATCCGTGGATATTGTGGTAAAAGATTTTATTAGCAACTTACTTGAAGATCGGCCAGAAGTGAAAACGTTTGTGTTTAAACAAATATTCCACAAAAAAAATTCGACATGGACACAAACAGAGCAAAAGTAATTTCTAGGATTTTATTTTAAATCACCTGCTTTTTTAAGAATAAGGATTTGTATACCAAATTTTAAAAATATGATTTGTAATATTTCACATAAGTAGCTATTTTATTTTATTAATTTAAAATTAATTTTTTATTTTTATTTAAATAGCTGTGCAACCAGATAGGAAATACTTCATTTTGTGTAACGAGTGGGATATTGCTCGCTTCGCTTATTTCGAAAATCACACAAGTTACACAAAATGATTATTCGTAACGTTTCGTTACAAAGATTTTTTCTAATTTTTGTAAAAAAAACAGTAAATTATTTAATTTTGGCAAAAAAGTCTCTAAGTCGTAAAATTCCAAATTAATTTAATTTTTTTTTTTGTTTTAAATCAAGTAGACACAAACTGGTGAATATTTCATTACCAGTTGTGAAATAAGGCAGTGATACGTGCAACGTGTTTCCATGCTGATTTGTTGAAATAGCTGTTACTTTTTTAAGATCATGTAATTTTGCGTGAAAGGCAAAAAAATGTTCTGTATACAAAATTGAACAATGTTTAATTTTTGCCTTAATGCCGCATACTTGAAATCTACCAACGGTAACTTGGTAATTTCAAAGCAAAAGAACTTGACAAAAACGTCACGACAAAAAATTATAAACTTAAGAATTTTAGTGGAACCATTATTTTTCGATATTTGTTTTCAAACCAAACTTTTTTTACTTCTAATAAAATAAACTTGAACATTTTAAACTATTTTACTGTGGCATAAAATAAAAAACTATTAAACTACAAATTGTTATTGTTTATGTGCAAAGCAAAATGGGGCTACATAATTCGCCAATCACAAAATGTTGACATTTTTTACCTTTTAGGAAAAAATACACTAGACAAATTTTTTCAAATTAACAAATAAATTGATGCCCCCCGTTAAGCCTAGAGAAATAAAATTTAAATAAATAAATAAAACTAAAAAGCCTTTTACATATTTCTTAAGTTTGGATGCAAAATTACGAAGCTTCGTTAAATTTGTTAAGTGACGTTAATTTTTCGCTGGGCGAGAATACAGAAATGCTATCTATCCCATTTTTAAGTTTTGTTAATTCCTAATTTTTAAGTTTATTAAGTGGTAACCAGCGAAAAATTATAAACTAATTAAGAATTAACAAAACTTAAAAATGCGGTAGATAGCATTTCTGTATTCTCGCCTAGCGAAAAATTGACGTCACTTAAGAAATTTAACGAAGCTTCGTTAAATTAGATCTGTCAATTAAGAAAAATTAAGAATGAGCGATTTTCTGTCCAAATGTAAGAAATAAATAAAAAAAATAAATAAATTTTTGATGCGGTAGGTGCAAAGATTTTTATTTCATGCGATTTTATTTATATTCAATTCATGAATTTCATCAATTTAAATTTTACTTTTATAGGTTTTATTGTGGTATTACACTGTAGATATTCTTCATTTCTTATCTAGTTATGAAAAATCTGCCGTTTCCCAACCTACTACAGTCAAATTATAGTATACTTAATACTCAGTCATATATTTTTTTTTACTTAGGAATATCGACTATTTTGCGTTGGCATTCGCTAACAAGATTTGAAAGTGGAGTATCCAAGAATATAATTAGTCTTTTAAAAAATAAATGTGACGGCATGATTGAAATAGACCAACGTTGCATTCTGTGATGGATAAAAAGTCAATAAAAAAAGAATTGGAATATAATACAACAGATGACCTAATCCATGGATACCAGGACCTTGGTGAACTTGGATGGGGAAATTTGATTTCCGACAAAGCATTTGTATTATTGCTACGTGCACTCAACCGCAATTGGAAACAAGTAGTCGGTTATTACATGGGTTCACCAAAAGGCGACCAACGGAACAGAAACAGTTGTCAACAAAGTTCACAAAACCGGTTTGCAAATAGTTGGTATCAAATATGGTCAAGGTAGTACAAACAGAAAAGCATTTTCAAGTTTAGGGAGCCATGGGCGAGGTTTGGTCCACGAAAAATATTTTGTTTTTACGACATCCCTCACCTTTTTAAAAGTGTTCAGAATTGTTTATATTCTGATAACATATTAACCAACGACTGCGAAAAGACAATATTGTGGCAGATACTACAAACACATTCAATGGAGCATGGATCAGTGAAAGTTTTACATGACCTCACTCGTAAGCACATTTGCCCCGATATTTTTGAAAAACTTAAATTAATTTAAATAGTTATATAAGGAATATAATATGTACAAGAAAAGGTACAAAAAATGTATGCAACAGCTAAAGGAAGCTAACGCATACAAAAAACATACTAAGTTGCGATCGCAAACAATTATTTTCATAAATCCAATTTAAGTTAAAATTTAACAGCGGTTTAAAAAACAAACAAACAAAATTAAAAAAAATTAAAATTACATATATGTGTATGCATAAACATATGTTTTGTTCCTAGATGTTAAATTATTATTAGTACTGCAAGTTGACAATGTAGATCTGCTCTCTAGTTTATTTAATAGGGTTTATCAGTAACAAAGTTACTAAACAGTTTAATTGTGACAATTGCTCAATATTTGCGGTTATATACATATACAATATATACAAATAATTAAGAACGAGAAAATTACACTCTTTAAAATTAAAGACCCATGTAACTGAAAATACGAAATCAGCTGCATATGGAAATTTGTGTCCTCCGTCGAATTCGAAGAATTCATCGAAAACATATTAAATACATTTAAAAAAAATATCTCAAATATGGGTTGCGAAGAAAATATTCTTGACAAACTTTTTACGAAGTTTATTCACGGGAAATATCCACATCGATTAAGTGATGCCAGAGATTATAGGAATATACAAGATAGACTAAGGATATAACTGGCGCTTAAAATAATCAGCGGTAAAAAATGTAAAATCGTTAATCGTCGCATGACTTATACTACCATACATTTATATTGTACAATATACCTAAATTTGAATTTGTCTGTATGTAGGTTTATGCATATAGAAACTAGAATGAAGAACATAGCCAGTAAATGGATAAAGCAAAATGAAAAAAAAAAATACTTTATTGAAATGCCTTAGAAAAGAATAGAATCAAAACCAACAATCCATCCAAATTTATTTTTATTTTTTATTTAATACGTCCACGTACAACACAAAGTGTTGTAGTTTTAATTATGTTCCTATCCTTGTTGTACATTATTGTGAAGGAAAACAAAGGAGATTCTTTCGTTTTTATACTATACGAGTATAAAAGTACTATACCCTGGGTGGTCATTTTGTGGTGCTATATCACACCTATAGTAAACAAAACTTTATGAATGAACGAAACAATAAAAAACGCAACCATATGATTACGTTTCACTAGTATGTGTATATATTAAGAAACCAAAATCTTCTATAATAAATAATTATAGAAGATTTTGAAGAAACTAACGATCGTTTCCATACCATACCATTCGCTTATAGATTTTTTTATTTTTTTTTTATTTTGAGAATTTTGTCAGTGTATCCTATTCTTATTTTTCGAATTATATTTTATTTGTGTGTGTACGCATTTAAAAATGCACATTATTCCCATAATTTTTATATATTCCCATAATTTTTGGTGATGCGGACACTGCTTGTATTACCAAATATATAATTGCTGAATTTATATGTCTTAAGCCGCGGCTACACGAATGGAAAATGTCGACCAATATTGGTCCAATGTGATTTGTGAAATGTTGGACAAATATTTGTGAAATAAAATTTGACTGTCTACACGATTTGCCCAATATTCATTTTTCGAATGGCTACCAATGTATAACCAATTTTGGTGGTTTATATATTGATATTTATCACTAGTTGTCACTACTAGTCATACATCAATTACAATATCTCCCACAAGATGGAAGCCAATGCTAACATATTGCTTTAAAAGCACTTCGAGCTTATTTTTATGTTTACAGTGTTTTAAATCCCAAATTTCGGGATAATTTTGATATAAATTTATAAATTCTAGTACAAACTCAGCCGACCAGTCAGATTCCATTTTGGATTTATTTGTTTATAAATAATAAAATATAATGACATCTACAGTTGTATTTAGTGACATCTGCCGTTAAGTATTCAAAAATACATTTTTTCTCACCAATCGTGTAGACGAAGTACCAATATACACTCCAACATTGGTAGTTTCCTTTGATCTTTTTATAAAAACCGCCTATTGAGCGAATGGTTACCAATGTTGAACCAATATAACCTTCATTTGTATTTGTTATTTTTTTCTGTCTACACGATTGGTTTTTTGGACAAATCTCCAACGTTGGTCTACATTTTCCATTCGTGTAGCCGCGGCATTAGCTTAAAGCAAGAAAAATGATGAACTCAAGCAACCGAAAAGGCATCAAAATAAAATTTTTCAATTTAGAAGAAAACGAAAACTAAAATTCTACTAATATTTAACTTTTTTTTTTGTTATTTTGAAATGAATTTCATTGTATTTACTTAAAATGTTTATGCTACCAAAACAAAATACAAAAGGTCAATGACCGTGTGAACCGCAAAAATAAAAATTATCTTTTCTCATTCCTAAACAATTTTTTGCTCAATAGAAATTACATATTCAATTATTTATTAAAATATAAAAATAAAAATAATTAGTGAAAATTTTAAATAAAATAAAAAATTGAGTTGAAATTAAAAAATGTCAAATTGATTTTTATTGCCATTTTGGTCAGTTTTAGGCAATGACCTTCAGTATTTAAAAAAAATAAAAATTATGTTTGAGTAGTACGTACAACAAAAATACACAATTAAAATGTGTATGTATTTAAAAGAATGTGTAGTCGGCTATGAACATATGTTTATTCGTTACTATGTGTTAGAGTAGGATAAAACTACACGTGAACAATACGAATTTCTGTTGTATGTTCAATTAACTATACAAACATTTAGGCGATGGCCAAAGTTTGTATATTAATTTTATATGCGATCGACGCGACATCTGGAATTTCACCGATTAAATATTTTTTTTGTATGATGGTAGTACTACATATGTATTTATATTATGATCGAGGTTAATTAAAAATTGTAATTGTAAAAACCGATATGAATCGTACGTTTTGTCGTAACATGGAGCCTTGCATTAAGACACATTTTTAAATGAAAACGTTCCAAATTCTTAATTATGATTTCTGAAATATTTTCATAAATGTTTGAATTTCAACTTAAATGTCGTTTAAGTAAATCGTTTTCAATTGAAATAAAAGCTTACTACAAATCGTTTGGTAATTAAGTCAATGTACCGTACATTACATAGATGACAGTGATGGCAGTAAAAATTTTGTAAAATCGGACCAAAAATTACCACCTGGGGTAATTTGAAGTTCAAAAATTGTAGGAAAAGCAAAACCAATTCACAAAATATTAAGAACGTGTGACAATTTTGTGATTAAATAATTTTTTTCCTTATTTTTCTGTAACGTGGTTAGACATCTAACATCGACTAGTAAGCTTTATTTTCATTCGTCAGAGCCAACTTTGATCTATTTTTCAAAATGAAAGTTCGAAAAATATTTCTGCAATTAATATTTATTTAATACCAATATAGCCTTCGTATATATTGATGTTAAAGTTATGTAGAAAACTTTTATATGAACGTTTTATAATACTTTTGCTTTTTTCATTGAAAAACTTGAAACTAAAAAACATAATTTTTACAATGGATTCTTTTGGAAATCAGTGAAACGTTATACCATTAAAAAATCTACTAAAAATACGTCATCGTACTACGATGATATCTAGAAGGTTCTGCTAATATGCGAAATTGGTAAATGCAGACATTTACCAGTAAATGTACACATTCACTAAAGTGTAAGATAAGTGTACATATAACTTGAACAAAATACACATATTTTGTACATTTGCCAGTAAATGTGCACAGTACTACCCCTAAGTCTTTGGTAGATGTTATTTCCTCTAAATTTAGAAATTTATCTACTAAAATTGCGAGAGCAGTACAATATTATTATTAAAATATAAATTTAACGTGTGTTTTAATTTTTTATAAATAATTAGAATGCAATTCAATTAAAAATTTAAATAATTAAATTTAACAATATGTAAAATTGAAAAGAAAATATTTTTATCACATTTTCATTGATCCTCAAGAACTGTTATCAGTAACTTTTGTGGTAATTTCCTCATCTTTTTTCAAAAATTACTAATAAATTGTTCGCCATTAAGTTCTTCCGATTAATTTTAATATAATATAACAAAAATGTACAAACAAGTTTTTCACAGTGTATGATTTAGGATGTAACAATTTCTTTGGCAAATGTACATATTTGCCACTCTCACTTGAATTATTAGCCGTAACATATTACGGTAACACATACGTTAGCCGTAACATATTTATTGGGTCCAAAAGGACTAAATACTGTCAAATTGAAATACTGTCCAAAATGGCAAAATCTTCTTGGTCTAAAAGCACTTTTTTGACGTTTTGAAAGTCCCTGAATTCGAAAAAGCAAAAAAGAAAATGTCCGTCCACCTCGCCGACTCGACACTTGGTTGGGCCTCCTCTTTCAAAGGTGTCTCAGGTGTCAGGCGGGTTACATCAAATATTTAAATGGCCTCTGAATAGACTGATAAAACTGATGGCAATGACATGATTGCAGCAATCACATGGAAATCAGGTTGAGGTGAACATGACACATTAGATATTTTTGTTCTGTTGTTCATTTCCCGGTCGTATATTGGTACTATCATCACTTTCGATGTAGTTATCTTCTTTTGTGACGTTTTTGGTCAGTAAAACCTCTTCAATTTGTTCGGCCAGGGAAATCGTTTTTGTTTTGCTATTTTGGTAATATGTGGTCTGGTTTTAGATGGTCACTCAAAATACGCCAGTTAGCTCTACCCTTTCTGGAGTTATGGCTAGAACATAACCTCTTTTGGATGTCTGCTGCAGCCGGAATTCTGGTTCAATGACAAATGAGAATGAGAAATGCATTTATTTTTTATTTCGTCTACTCTAAATAAATATGCAACCGAATAGTTGAAATAAAAATTCAAGTGATTTCATTATCATTTGTCAGCGAACAGGAATTCGAGCATGGGACTACTTTAAATGACATTTGGTGATATTATTTTAGAATTTTTATAATGTCGATAATTAGGTATTCCGTTTAAAATATATTATTGAAAATAAAGTAAAAATAAATATTTTATTGCTATACCTTGACCACGTTTTAATAATTTGAATCAGAAATCACACTCTTATATACCTTTGCCTGCTTGTGAATATAAAGTATACAAAATAACAAAAATACACGATATTTAAAAGAAAATGTTGATGTAATAAATAAAATTTATTTGTCAGCTCCAGCAGAGTATATCGTCGTGTCCAAATAAGAGTATTACATCTACAAATCGCTAATTTTTTGAAGAGGCTTTAAAGTTGTTAATGCTAATTTCGTCTTAATTTTTTTTTAAATAAAGTCCTTTCCAGAAAGTGTGGCAAGAATTTTATTTAAAAAAAATTAAGCCATATTTAACATTAAAGACTTGACACGCCCCTCTAAAAAATTAATGATTTGCAGATGTAATACTCTTATTTGGACACGACGATATGTGTATAGCTCTTAAGAAAATGATATGAATAAGACAACCTTAATTCAAATAATTGTATTTTGCAATCACTTCCTTTTTGGTTAAAACATGTGATATTAAATGATCGTCATTATGTAGAAAAATATTCGTACTCGACGTTGAAAATTTTGAAATACATTCGCTGTTTTTGACTAGATATTTGCAATTACCAAACATCATCATTCAGCAGAACTTTTATTATTTTCTATTAATTGAATTTAATTGAATTATTATGTTTTTCGGAGGCGCTTTAAAATTTAGTCGATTATTGTTAAGACATCCACCCTGACGTGCTAAGCAAGTTTTACATAATTACAAAAAATGCATTTTGAGAAAATTGATGTTAAAGTTTTGAAATCAGTGAATTTTGCATTAAAAATGTAAACTATTTGTCTTACCACGTCGAAAATTTTCCTTTTCGGTGTACTATATCGTACTACAAACTTCAGAGTATGTTGAAAAACTAAAGTATATCTTCATTCTGATTGTGACTTCCGCATGAAAAAGAGTCAAAGAAATTAAACTAGTGAAAAAGTGAAGCTATTTTGAAAAAAAAAAAAAAAAAAATTTTATAGTGGATAAAATCTTATAAACTTGAAACTTGTGTATATTTTATATTAATTTAATTCGAATCGGGTTAAAATTTTCAACAGATAAATTGAGGTGAGTCCTAAACTTTTGTATAAAGCTAAAAAAAAAAAAAAAAAAAAAACATAACTTTGTCGGAGGATTCTGAAAATATCAAGGGAATAGGGGAAACCCTTTTCCCAAAAAAAAGGCACGCGGAGAACGTTGGTTCTAGCGATTTGTCGTTTTCATGTACGGATGATGATGATAAAATCGGCGTGAATAGCGTTTCTAAATACAATACCATAAAAAAGAACAGGAAAATTATAAAAAAATATAAAAAACATGTGCGTAGTGTTAGTGATGTGCTTAACCTAAAAAACAAAATAAATCAAAAAAATCAAGCTACTCTCCCAAATATGGAGAATATGGAGGATTTAACCGAAAATGGAGAAAGCCGATCGTCAATAATAAATCAAAATACATCAGGTAAAGCAGAATCCCTACCTATAAAAGGAAACACAATATTGGGAACGCCAAAAAAAATCAACCTATATTCCATACAGGACAGAGGACCGTTCAAGATCATAATCAAAAAAGAAAATATCAATCTAATGCATTTGGGGAGGGCAATTAAACTAAACAAGCTAAATAACGTCGAAGCAGTCGAACAGACTAGCAAATTTCTTGCCATGATACGTTTCAAAAACTACAGTGACGCTAACAAATGCGTACAAAATAAAATTTTTCAGGACTTTGATGGATATGTGGCATACATTCCGGACAATTTTAACAAAACAGTGGGAGTAATCAGAGACATCCCTACAGACGTTTCCGAAGCAGAACTAACTCAAAATATTAAATCCGGGAAAGAGATAGTCAAGTCAAGATTGAGAGGATGTGCAAATGGGACAATACAAATAAGGAAAGGGTTCCTATTGAACTAGTCAAGATTACCTTCGCTTCAAATGTCATCCCCAACAATGTGGTATTCTATGACAATATTTTAATTAAAGTGAATTATTACGTACCTAACCCAATGTACTGCAGGAACTGCCAGAACTACGGGCATACAATAACCAGATGCAGATCTAAGGAGGACATTAAATGTGATATTTGCTCTAAACCCAAAGAAGAAGTTCATCTATGTGATCTGAAAGCAAAATGTAAGTTCTGTGGAGAAGGCCACATCACAAATCACAACTCGTGTCGTGAAAAGCAAAGGCAAAGAAAGATAACAGAATTTTGAACAAAAATGTTCATTTAAATTCGCTAGGGAAAAATTATTTGGTGTAAAGCAGATGGTCCCCAACCCGTGGGAATTCAAAAATATAACAGAACTAGAGCAAGATGAAAAAAACAAATTAACTAAATCATTAAAGGAGTCGGGCGAAAAAATGAAGATACTTTATAATGTTATCAAAGAGCTAAAAGATCAACTCAAAAAAAAAGACACACTTCTCGAAACTGCAGATAAAAAACTAACCAAGTCTAATACAGTGTTACACCCGGGAGATGCAGACCTATTATCAATAGAGATCGCAAAATCTATTGGGAAAAGTAATAAATTATGTTAAAAGATATCAACATTGTACAAATTAATATAAGAAGCTTAATATTAACAACAAACATTTATTAGAACAGTACTTAAACATAAATAATATTCACATTGCCATACTAATTGAGACCTGGACAAAGATAAATAAACCACTACACATAAATAATATAAGACAGACAAGATGGATACGGTGGGGTAGGTCTATTAATAAACAAAAAATTCGCCTGGAAGAAAATAAATCACAATCTAATACTTAATAAATTGGAATTCATCAAAATAAATATTAAATACAAGAATATAGAGCTTAATATTTCAGTCTTTTACAACAACAACAATAATAATCCTAGAGAAACCACAGAGGACTTTGTAAAAATTTTAAATCTAGATAACAAGGATAACAACATAATAGCGGGAGACATAAATGCCCACAACTCACTATGGGAAACAAATGCAAAATATAATAAACTCGGAAACATGATAGCAAACTCAATATCTGGGAGTAGCTACACTCAGCACCGGACATTACCCTATGCAGTAGAAATCTGACAGACAAAATCGTTTGGAGATCTACAACAGATAATATTGGCAGCGACCATTTCCCAATAATATTAAAATTTAATTCAAACATACAATGCAAAACCAGAATAACCAATTGGAGTAAAATTATAAAAGAGATCAACCAAATAAATCCGGAAAATACAGAAAACGTCGAAAACATCATAAAAGAAATTATAAACAAACATTCATCCATAATAACGACCAAACATACATCCAAACCCAAACCATGGTGGAATAGAGATCTACAAAAATTATGGGACATTAAATCAACCAAACAAACCATATATAATAGAAACAAAAACTCATATACAGCCGAAGAATTGATTGCAGCGACTAACAAGCTGAAACAAAATATTAAAAGGGAAAAAAAAGATGCTGGCTAAAATACCTAGAAGAAATCAACAAAGACTCAAGCTGCTCGGATATTTGGAATAAAATTAACAAAATCAGAAACAAAAGAAATCATAATTTCGATATCCTAGAAGACTTCAACACAGCTAACAATTTCCTGGAACTAAACTTCCCCAGATCAGAAGAAATAATACTAACTCCATTCAACAAGGAAGATATTACAATAAAAGATAAAGAATTCAACTCCAGAGAAATCAAAGACATCATCCATAAATCAAAAAACTCAGCACCCGGTTACGACATGATCAGCTATAAACTGATAAAAAGAATAAACTCATCAAATCCAAAATTTATAAATACCCTAACAGATCACTTAAACAAAATCTGGACTGGTAAGACGTTTCCGGAGAGTTGGAGAAGGATAACAACAATAGCGATCTACAAAAAAAAGGACTAGATAAAAGAGAAGTTCAGAGCTACAGACCGATATGTCTATTACCAACTATCTCAAAAATTTTTAGCAAATTACTACTAGTGAGAATCAATAAACACATAGAGGACAACAAATTACTCAATCACCAGAATTTTGGATTTAGGAAAAAAAAAGTATAAATGATTACATGACGGAACTATTCAAATATATAGATTACGAGAAAAAGAAAGGGTCGAAAACCATACTAATAAACATGGACATCTCTAAAGCGTTCGATAGTGTTAACAAAAACGTACTGATATCAATTTTAAAATCTCTAAAATTCCCTAAAGATCAGATCAATTGGATATACCTCTTTCTAACAAACAGAATCATCACCACTAACAAAAAAACAAAAAATAATCACATCACGAATGCGGGAGTACCTCAAGGAAGTTGCCTGAGCCCCACACTTTTTAACATATACACTCATGAACTTCATGAACTCAGCAACGAACAGACAAAACTTTTCCAATTCGCAGATGATGTATGCTTAATCATAAGTGGACGAAATTTTGAGGAACTACAAAAAACATCAGATCAAGTTATGGATAAATTACAGATGAAATTAAATTATTTAAAACTAAAAACCAACAAAGATAAAACACACTTTATGAGGCTCTTCACAAATAACTGCAACAAAAACAAAATAACTATAAAAATAGAGGACACAAACATCAAAGAAAAAACCGTCACTAAAATACTGGGAACAACATTTACTAACTTCTTAAATCTTACAACACACTACAATAAAATAAAGAACGAAACCCTAAGTTCAATAAACATCATCAAATCATTAACTCATAAAGATGGAGGTTCTCATCCTGAAATTCTCCTAAACCTATATAAAACGTTAATAAAACCTAAAACTGAATTTTCTTTCTTAATAACGGATATAAACAATAACAAAGTGAATGATATATGTCAAAAAATTAATAACACTTGCTTCAGACTCTGCCTAGGTCTTTCAAGAACTACCCCAATACCAGTGATCTTAGCTGAAACGTTACAAATGTCGAATGCTCTCAACAACAAATACAAATCGCTAAAATACATAGCTGATCAACTATTTAGGAACACCAAGATAGGGAAAGAAATAAAAAAAAATAAGTCACTAGAACAAACTAAATAAGCTCTACGAAGAACACGCAATATTGGGGAGAATAAAACCAATCCACATGAAAAAAAACGATCCTAAAAATATCGAAATAGAATCAAAAATCATAGGACTAAACAACATAAACTCAACCAACAAAGATATAATAAAAAAACTAGTAAAGGAATCTTTATCGAAATTCAAGGACTGGGATCATATCTACACAGATGGATCAGTAAAAGACGACCGGGCTGGAATAGGAATATATATGGTCAACATAAATAAATATCTCTCAATAAAATTAGCAAACCCCACGGATATCAAAAATACGGAATGCATAGGAATAAAAATCGCAACGATCTTAGCACAACTCTGCAAGAAAAAAAATATCCTAATCATCTCGGACTCTCAGAGTGCTTGCATATCCATCAATACAGCAAGACTACAAAATACCGAGAAACACTTTGAAAATAAAATTATAGACATTATTGAACACAACACAAACAAGCATATCAAAATCAAATGGATCCCAGGACATATAAACTTAATAGGAAATGAGATTGCAGACAAACTAGCTAAAGAAGCGCTGTTTAGACCCACGCACAACTACGAAAACAACCTCACCACTAATGACATTAGCAAACTTATAAAACAATCAATTGATAACGAATGGGAAATAATGTATGCAAATCTAACTCAAAACAAAGGGAATATCTACAAGACAATCAATTCATCTCCTCCAAAGGCACTTTGGTTCAAAAACTCTAACTTAAAAGTCGCAGATATAAAAACAATCTCGAGAATAAGATCAGGGCACCCATTTGACAAGATATTCAAAGCAATCATAGGAACTGAGGATAATGGAAATTAGAAGACAGCTCACATATCATTAACAACTGTATAAAATACGAAAATGTAAGAAACAGGTATGACTCACTAATAAACCACTCGCTTATGGATATGATAAATAGAAACGACCACAATCATCTGAAATCCATATTAGATTTCTTAAAAGAAATAAACTATGCTTTGTAATACAAAAGTTCAAGGGCTCACCTCAAAAAGATTAATAAAAAAATATAAAAAACATTATGGCTGTACTTCTAACTATGTTTGTCTTGTCCTTTTTTTCCTTTTGTTTTAGCACAATCAGAAGTATCTGCATGAAGTTGTTACGAATAGGGAGACGTGTATGTATATGTCAAAAGTGAATTTTAAAATGGAGAAAAGAAAAAACAATCAAAACTATTCAATCATTAATACACATATAAATACACGTATCACTAACTAGCAATATTATAAAAATAAGGTGGCGGTATTAACATTAGTAAAACAAAACAATTAAAAATCTGAAAAGAATCAGGGTTTAAAAAAAATAAATAAAAAATAATCAAAAAAACAAAATGAAATCATAATACAAAACCACAGTAGGTCATCAGGAAAACATTATTATACGTAAATAAACACTGTAATGTTTCCTTAAAGTGGTTAAATATCAAACTCTTGATCATACTAACCCACTAACATTAGTATAAGGGTGGAGGGATAACACTACTAACATCAAATGACGTAATTGGAGTCAAATTATTAATAAGGGTCAATAATGACAGATATAAAATATAAAATTGCATTATATAAAATAACATCTACCTCCTAAAATCAAAATCTGAATTAATAATAATAATATAAAACTAGTAAAAAATAACTTTGATCTTATGTTTAAAAAAAAAAAAAAAATTTTTATTAACAAAACAAATCAATACATTTCAAAGTATGTATTAATCTACTTAAAAGTTCTAAGTATACATAGTCAATGAAAAAAAAAAAAAAAACAAAAAAAAAAAATAAGTAAATTTGTAAAGATAAAGAAAATTAAGTTTATATAAATTTGTAGTTAATAAGACGCTATATCCGACAACAAAGACCAACAACATTTAAGGAACTATTATTAAATCTCTAGAGATAGAAATTTAAATAATTAGTCTACAATATAAAAATCCACAGTTTCAGCCCTTCCCTTGAGAAGTGTCTGTAAACGCTAACTGGATGCCACAGGAAAACTAGGTCATATGACTGGGAACGGCTGACCACAATAAATTAATAGACAAAAATGTGTTAACACGAGTATCGAACTACTTTTCATGAACAGGAGCATACCCTGGTGTGTATTAAATTTTATAGTGCATTTTATATGAAAATAGTAAATATTGACCCAATTTTATTGGCGACTACTGAAAAACTCAGTATGACAGGAATTTTTCATTATATTTATTTTTGCATTAAAAAATCCAAATACACAAATCCAAATAAAATAGCCAAATAACTTACAAGCTGCAGCTCTCGTGCCCATATTAATGAGCTGAATTTTAATACTGCCAGTCATTTGAAAATATATAAATAAAAAATAGAAAAAAAAATTATTACACTACAAAATATTTTCACTTGCATATAAATAATCTATATTTTCACTTGCACATAATTAATATTTAATAAATTTCACATTTTCTTTTTCAAAATTAATAAACACCTCATATTCATTAGATAAAATATTTTTAATACATTAATTACACATCATATCATAAACATAAAATACAACAATTAAACAAATAAACCAAAGAAAACTATTTAATAAAACTTAAAATTTATACAATCGAACATTCAAAATGGTGTAATTTTTCACTTTGAGAAAATAGCAGCTTGTATCGCATCCCAAGATTTTCTGGAAAAATACGATTTTGTCGAAAATATACGAGACGTAAAAGAAAATCAATAATAATTTCTCCAATACCATTACATAAATAGCCGTGACATCAGTCTAAAAAAGTCAAATCATCAATATAAAGAGGGGAATAAAGATTTTTATTTTCCAATGGAACGTAACCCAAATCAAATGGGATTTTAAAATTCATTATAAATATAAATAATTTGAAGTTAAATATATTGAATTACAGGTTTTACACAATTTCAATTGAAATTAATAAAATTTTAATAGACAATTTTCCATTTTAGTAAATTGATTTTTTTACTTTGTATTACTTTGCTTACCACTTTCGTTTAGTACAAATTTGCTAGTCGAAATCGAAATGAAATGATGTTATGTTATATAAGTAGGGATGCTATTCATTTTATTATTTTTTTTACATGTGATTTTTTTTGACGTTAGGAAAATGTTTTTTTTTTCATGAAAATTGTGTGGCGACAAAAAGTATTCTTGTTTAAGGAATAATTTTTTATTAATTATTTAAATACAATACCGACGATTTTAAGATAAGTAAACACTAATAAAGTGTAATTAAATTATTTTGAGAAAATATAATTTGTGAATTGTGGTTTTTAAATAAGTTAAAATTTTATTTAATTCGTTTACAGCATTTTTGTATTTCGCAGTACGTAAAAATTTCAAACAATTTGAACGGCAATTTTTATCGACACTGTTTATACATAGGTATACTCTTTGATCAACAAGTTCCCGGAATAACCACCGTGTGGCGCTCCCATCGTTCCGATTTGAGTTCTGTTAAGTTGGTACATCTGTTGTTGATATTCCCTCTAAATCTTAGCGTCTTAGCTTGACATTTGCAAAAGTTACGTAGTCAAGAGTACATCTATCTCTGTGTGTGTTGGCGATTTTTCCAATATTTCCTCTCGACTGCTGAAACGCGTTCCCCGTAATGGTTTTTTAATCCCTCAAATCGGAACGATGGGAGCGCCACACGGTGGTTATTCCGGGAACTTGTTGATCAAGGTAGTATATCGAAACTAAATCAACAATTTAAATGTTGGTCTCAATTAAAAAACACAATTTAAGATTTTTTTGCGATTCTTTAATAATTTGTTTATTGACATTTCAACTAAAACCAGCGATCTTTTAAATTTAGCGGAGAACCTTGATTTTAAGTATTCTGGTACCTTAGAAATAATTAAGAATCAGTTCAAAATTATGCTTTCTAAAAAAACTTGTTATCCGGTAAAAACCATTGTAAAATCGTATTTAATTTACCTTTAATCACCCGTGACTTACGAGTTAATGAGGGATGAACGCATGCTAATCCTTCCGAGTAAGAGAACTCTACAGCGACTATTTTGCCTTCAAAATGTTAGCCCGACCCAGTTTGAAGGTAATATAAATTATCTGTTAAAACAAGCTCAACATTTAAAACATATGCAGCGTAAAGTTATTTTACAATTAGATGAAATGTATTGCGTGTACAAATAAATTTCTGACCTTGTTAGATAGGTGTCGTTAGTATCACTGCTTGCAAATTATTCAATCGGGCAATGCATGTTTTTTGGAGGTTAGATGTCAAGCTTGAATAATTATTAGTGACATTTGTTCAAAGCGTAAACAACAATTATTTTCATGTAATTGAAAATGTCGAATTTTATTCCAAAAAAAACACATTTGCGGGAAGTTTTACTTCATTATTTTTTGTTGAAGAAAAGTGCATCGGAAACAAATCGTTTGCTTGTGGAAGTTTACGGTGAACATGCTCCATCGAAAACAACATGCAAAGAGTGGTTTCAACGATTCAAAGTTGGTGATTTTGACGTAAGAGACAAAGAACGTGAAGGCAGACAAAGAAAATTTGAAGATACAGAATTGGAAGAATTGCTTGATGTGGACCCTTGTCAGACTAAAAAACAATTGGCAGAAGAGTTGAATAATACCCAACAATGTGTTTCGCAACGTATACATGCAATGGGATTGGTTCAGCAGCTGGGAAATTGCGTGCCACACAAATTGAAAGAAAGGGACATGGATCGTCGGAAAATCATGTGCGAATTGTTGCTTCAACGACCACAAAGGAAGAGGTTTTTGCATCGGATGGATCGAAATGGATCCATTATGACAATCCAAAGCGCAAACCAGCATGGGTCAAGCCAGGTGAACCAGGGCCGTCGACGCCGAAAGCAAATATCCATGGTTCGAAGGTGATGCTTTGTATTTGGTGGGATATGAATGGTTTCGTCTATTATGAGCTGCTGAAAGAGCGTGAAACCATTACGGGACAAGTTTATCGACGACAACTGATGGCTTTAAGGCAAGCTCTAGCTATAAAACGACCGGAATTGGACAAAAGGCACAAGATTATTTTGCAACATGACAACGCTAGGCCACATGTTGCTATACCTGTCAAAAATTGCTTGGACAGGCAGAACTGGGAAATTCTACCCCACCCGCCGTATTCAGCAGACATTGCTCCCTCTGATTACCACTTGTTCCGGTCGACGCAATCAGCCCTGGCACAGCAGCATTTACTTCATATGAAAACGTCAAAAAATGGGTCGATGACTGGATCGCCTCGAAACCACCAGACTTCTTCCTTCGGGGACTCCATTTATTGCCTGAGCGATGGGCGAAGTTTATAGCTTCCGAAGGAGCATACTTTGAATAAAACATTCTTTCATTTTCTACACTAACTAATGTCTTTTATTTCAGTAAAAAAGGTCGGAAATTTATTTGTACACCCAATATCTAAAGACGTAAATTTATTTTAAGTCTCAAAAAACTAACGGGATATGCAGAGAATAATTCAAACGTTGCAAAAAATGTACTTGCATTCCTCGTTCGGTAATTTTAAAGAAATCGTATCAATACGTCCTGTGAACAGCCCCTCGGGAAATGATGTCTACTCAATTATGCTTAAAGGGTTTTAAAATTAGTACAGTCTTTAGATTTACAAGTAATTGCAATAGTAACAGATAACAGATGTTTTCAATTTTTGCGCCGAATTTGTTTCAATTTGTCAATCCTGATTTCCTTGGTAGATCTATATTTTTAATGTACGATCCAGTTCATATTATTAAAAAAGTCCGGAACAACTGAATCAATAAATATAATAAGGACATGTCATTTTACCATCCAGATTTTGAAGGACCGTCGTCCCTTAAGATGGCGTGCTTCAAAGACATTCGCGACTTTTATGCTAGTGAAGCAAACCAACCCGTAAAAAAAGCGTTTAAATTAACTAAGACAAGACAGACATCACTAGAAACAAGCAGCGAATTAACAGGGGTCGAGGGCACTGTAGAGTTTCTGAAAAACATAAAACGTTGGTGGAGCATTGTTAACTGCAAGTCAGTGGTTATAAGAATTCAGTTTCTTTAAGAATTAAGTTTATCAATCGCATTCATCTCGCCATGCAATGGATCTTGAGTTTGTGTCGAAAATACTCATCAATTTTAGTGTACCCTCACAATGTCAAAAAACCAGTAATTCATAAATAAATAAATTGATTGATTGTGAGTGTACGACCAAGCATTATAGCAAGTCTCCCGGACTCCCGGGCACACACCGTACACCCGTTTACATACAACAAAACCGAAGGATAGGATAGGATTATTAGTTGGGACAGACCCGACCCGGTTACAGACACCAATGCGATCGATAGTTAGTAAATTAACGGCACAAAAGACAACACAATCTAACTACATTTTTAGATGATCATTTCTCTGGAATCCAGGGCCGGATACTCAGGACTCCCTAAACCTAAATTAAAAATTATTGATTTTGTAATTTCCCCCTGTTCGCCATTCATTAATTTACCTGATAAAATATTTAAGAAAATCTAAAATTACTAAGCTAAAATTATAATTATAATTACAGTAGAATTCGCTTATGAGGCGAGTGCGAACATTCAAAGAGGATAGACGTGTTTTTTCTATCCTCTTCAAAAATTTAATTTAATTTTATTTTTGTCTTTATTTTTGTTTTATTTATGTAGTGTAGTGTTATGTATATACTTTATTTACCTCGTATACATTTAAATCCTAATTGAATTCAATTTTAGTCTAATAATAATTAAAGTGTAAGTGTAATAATAATTGAAGTGAATTTTTGGAAAATGCAATTCACCGGGATGCATTTATCAGGCAATGTTTTATATTTATAGATAAAGAAATCAAAATTATTGATTTCTTGTTTAAGTGCATGATTTTAACTTTAATGAGATTGAATGTAATTCAATTTCAATTTTAATTACTGAAATCTAATAATCGAATAGAATTAAAATAAATTTTAACTTAAATAGACATACGTCGTAGTTAATTTCATATTTGAGTTTATTTTTACGCATACTTATATGCGTTCTTGTGTATGTAGTTTATATATAATCGACAAAAATATATACTTTGAACATGATATATAACAAAGCCAACAACAGGTTGTGCAGCCGTCTCGTTCGCTCTTTGTATAGATTCTCTCAAGAAATGTACTATGTTTTTATTGTTGTTGGTTTTTGTCTTGTAATATGCGAACAACAATAAAATAAAGAAATTTTTTGTTGGTTTTGGTATAGTCGCCACAAATATTTTCCTGTTTAGTAGTATCTGGATATTAGGAATAATATTAGGAAAACACTGAAAACATGATAAGTATCCTGCTACGCACATGAATGATGGTAGAAATTTTTACCTTCAATGTGTGTTGGTGGTTTAGTATATAAGAATATATTATTTGTACAAAGGCAGCACTGATGTAATACTACGGGCCTGATTCAGTGATGAAGCATACCCTCTTACATTTAATCGCTTGTGGTTGAAGGTGTTGGTGCGAAAATAGAATAAAAATACTCTCATCTAACCAATCCCAAATTTCCAATTAGTTTTTTTTCATTATTAACATACCCAATTTTCCCTCCACAATTCGTTTGTTTTGTTTTATCTACAATTTGTATGTTTTTCTCACTCATTTATATATTATGTCGATCACCGATACTTTCATGTATAAGCACAAAATAAATTTATAATATTGCTGACAATCGGGATTGTGGTGCATTGGTGTTGGTTTTGTATTTGTAAGCTGGTGTTATTTTTTCGCTCTGTGAGTTTTAGTATTCATGGAACAAATCCCAAGTATTTTTATTTCCGAAAATTTTTGCATTTTCCTGACATTTTGCGGATTTCATCACCGACTTTTGTCAGGAATAATGTCCGACTTATTATAAGATTTCCTATGAAAGTTGGCCAAAAAACTCGGAAAATGCGGACAAAAAAGTTAGGTTATGGTACGACAAATTTGTCGGCGGGGCTTATAATATAAATTTTGGCGGCAAAATTTCACTTTTGAATTTAAATCTAGCTTTAATTAAAAATATATTTTTTTAAAAATTTTTTTTAAGAATACTTTTTATTTTTATTACATGTATAAATTACAATATTACATTTATTATAATATATAAATTTTAACTCCACCTGAGTAAATACATTTTTCTATCTTCATTTACTGCGTGCATCGCATGTTCAACTTCCTGTGTTTCACGTTGGAGAGCTGCAGTAATTTTAAACTTAGTCCTTTTATTTGAATAGTCAATAATTTCTGTTGAATCTTCTAATTTCTGTAAAGAAAAAAACCTTACAATATTATATTGTATTCAAGGTTAAGACCTAGTAAAACAAAAAAACCAACCTCTGTCCCACACAGCAACATTTTTGATTCAATTAAACTTTGAATATGCTTTTGTAACATTTCATTATTTAACTGTAGCGTTTCTTGTATATCCTTACGTCATCACATCACATGTCTCAAACAACAATAGGACAGCCATTTGAAAAGTTTGCATCGTAATGATATAGGGTTTCTTGAGGTATGAGACTTTGAGTTCATCATGACAAAAACGGTGTAGCCACGTAAGTTTTCGTCCACTAAAATTTATATGATATGAGGTATCGGAAATGTAATTGGTATCGTTGTCGAACCAAGTAGTGGCCAGGCGTCTGCTTGTAACACTTTTATTGATAAATTTATTCCTATTTCATAATTATTATCTTTTACACACTATTCAGTCGATTTCGATTTCTTTAATAAACAAACACATCAACTAATTACGTATAAAGGTCGATTTATATTATCAGTTCCTTTCAGTTCCTACTCGTATCGTGTCAGACAAAAAAAACATTGTTACATGTACTTTCTATATGAGTATTTATATTATCAGTTCCTTTCCGTTCCTACTCGTACCGACACAGACACGTATTGTTGAAAAGAATGTTTTGTATGATATCTGAAGGCGAAAAAATACGAAAGAATAGCGAAACAAACAAAAATTGTAAATTGCTACTAAAACATTTTTGTATTTTTGTGTGTTATCTTTACTCTATAAGTAACCAAAAGATACGAAGAAAATGTCTGAATTGAAAGGTACGGATAGTATAAATTAATGATGTCTGACACGATACGAGTAGGAACTGAAAGGAACTGATAATATAAATCGACCTTAACGCAATCGTAATGGCGTCTACGGAAAACAAAAATACATTTGTACTTCAACGCTACATGTGTTGAAAGTTGGAAACCAAATTTCATCATTTTCCAATTTTTTCGTCTGAAAACCGGACAAAAATTGATAACCCGTTGAAGTTTTCAGTTTTGTTATACTTGGGATATGGTGGGCTTGATAAAACAAGAATATACAGGTTCAATGAAGTTTAAGTGCATTCGACTCAAATAGGATTCTTATACTTCGTATAATCGAATGGGTTTGAGTCGAATTGGAATCCTTCTTATACAATCCATTGAAAATAGTTTATTTATTTATGATTAATAATTTTTTTACAGGGTATTACAAACTGCATCAAATTGATTTTAAATTAATTTAATTTAATATTATAAAATTATAAATTAACTAAATATATAAATAAAATGCTAATTTGGAAATGATGATTTGAGTTAAGATTTGGTTTTCAACACATAATGACGTATTCATTTATGTGTGCATAATTTAGTGGCAGGGTAATATGTACGAGAAATGAGATAAAGTTTTATGGATATATTTAGATTTATTTAAGAGTATATTCAGGTATGATTTATTTTTTACAGGGTATTATAAACTACATTAAATTATTATGGTATATTTAATTGATTTTTATTAATATTATAAGTTTATAAATTAACTAATACCACGTTTACATTAGTAGAATAAAGGTATATATCAAAAAAGTATCGTCATGTGAACTCAAATTTAAATATTTAAATATTTTATCACATACTTTTTTGATATTTCGGTAAAGTATGTATCAAAAAAGTATTAGTATATTACGTTGTAATGTGAACCCTAACTAATAACTATATGTTAATGTCATTCGTATATTTCTTATCAAAACAAAAATTTATTACGTTTTTATGTTTCTAACTGCAATTTCGGGTGTAAATCAAATAATTTGCCGACAAATCTAATAGAATTTGAGAAGAAATTCACAACACATAAACTGAATTGAATACAGAAGCCTATCTGTCAAAACAACAAACTTTTATAGTATGCGTTCACACTACAAATCGCAACACTAATGTGAACTGCAGCGGAAAAATAATTAAATAGCAAAAAAGTACATACTTATTAGGTACGTATAATGTAAACGTGGTATAAGTTAGATAATTAAATACTAATTTTGAAATATTAATTTTAAGTTGAGTTGTGATTTGGTTTGCAACACATAATGACGTATTTATTTATGCATGCCAAATTTGGATTAAACAAATGTGAATAACGTGGAATTAGATAAAGGCAAATTGTGATACTAAATGTTTTGAACTTAATTGATTAATTAAATTAATGGATTTATTGGAGTTTAGGTTGCAGTTTTCACATACAAACGTCAATTTTACTGATATGGTACACAGATAAAATTTGGTAATATGTCTATAAACGGAGTTGAAATTTTGTGGAGTAGATAAGTAATAAATTCCGTATATATTGATTTTTGTTTATCTTAATTATGTTAACAAGATTATGTAGGTGTTATAAATTATACTTAATTATATATAATTGTTAGATCGTCTCCGTGCTACAGAAATACTGGTGAATTCTCGCTCAGCATCCAGAAACTCCAAGTTTCCAGCTGTTATGTAGCGTAGAAATTCTATTGTCTGGTGATAACTATTTTATTTTATATATCACTAACTAATTTATTTAAGTTAAATTCGATTAATTAAGTAGTAGGGATATGGTATAACGGTGATAATTTAATTTAGGTTCTGGAGATACCTGGGAAATTCTATTTGAGCTTTATTCGTAAGTGCCCTGTATACATGTATAGCTTAACTAAATTATTGGTATTCTAGACTTTTTGCGGCGTAACATAATCAATTTTTAAATGATATTATATAATTTTATAAATAATTAACTTCGACCTTATTATTAATTTCCTTTTTTCTAGATCTGTAGGAAATTGCTGATTAGTTTAAGTTTAATTTTATGGTTAAATATATATTTTTAACTTTTATTTTTAAAATGTAGGATAAACACGATGAGAACCATTGGTTTACCGTTGTGCTGTTTTCTGTTTGGAATTATTAGTTTTATTATTAGTAAAGATACATGTTAAACCGAAAGTGATCTGACTGAAAACGTCCGAGATAAATTCAACATGTAAACGGTGACTTGACTGAAAGTTATCTGAAAGTAGTCTGAGTTCGGTCAACTTAAATTTGGTTGGTTGAGTCAGTTTGTATATTGAGTTAAATATGTAAACTTTAGTTTAGTTGAACTGACAGATTTTTTGATACTGTTAAAAGGGTAAAATGTTTTTATACATTTTCCAAGTGGTTTTTAAATTATTTTAAATAATTTTTTAATAATTTAAATGTAATTTTAGAACAAATTGACATTTGAACTGTCAGCTCAGATCAAATAAAAAATCCCATGTAAACACCAACCCAAATTTTCAGTCAGATCACGTTCAGATAAAACTCAGTCAGATCACTTTCGGTTTAACATGTATCTTTAGTATATATTACTATGTATATTAATATTTTTAAAAATTTATTTATTTGTTATATGGGAATTAATTTGTAATTTATTTCAGAGAACTTTTGTGTTGTCTTGTGCTGATAATTTTTATCAATTGTTATAAATATTACTGAATAATCATACTAACTGTCGGCTATACCTGGATGTTTATAACCGGGCTGTTTCTATCACTACTAATTATCCTATCCTATCCTTAGATTTTGCTGTGTGTGAAAGGAAAATGGTGTTATCCGGCCAGGGTTGGACATGGAGCTGTCACATTTATTTAGTGTCGGAGTTGGTTGTGCTTTCTTTGTTGTAATGGTGCTTCGATGTCCTCAATGGAAAGCATTCACCTGTGTCATAAAGTTGCTGTGACAAATCAATTCCTCTAGAATTTTTAGCCTTGAATTGGGAAGTCTCCATATTTGTTTTCATAAAATGTTAATTTTTTTTGTAATGTGTAATATATTCTGTTTTATCCATTAATATATTTTAATTAATTTAGTTTTAAAATACTTAAAGGGATTTCTTTTTTTAATTTATTAATAAATAATCCAATTTTCAGAATAAACATAGTTCTAGAATTAATCATTATTATAGGAATCAAAATTAATCCCGAATTTCAAATTTAAATTTTAGTTTGAGTCAACCCTCCAGGATTAACAAGTAGTGAATAAGCTGTAGTTTAGAAATTGTGTTGTCCTGTGCTAACTATTTTTACTATATAATTACTAACAATTTACTCTTATCCTTCGGCTGGGGATGGATAAATGGGTGTACGATGTGTGCTCGGGAATATTGAAGATCCTGTTATAATAATTGTTCATTTAAGTAATAAAATTTGTTATTATGATGTTTATTAATTAAATTTAGTTTTCAGAGTTGTCTGGGAATTTGTATGTTAATTTTATTTGTTGATTCTTAATAGACTTATAGTACTTAACTGAATTATTGAATTATTAATAAATCTAGGTATTGTGGTGCTGTAATATTGTCATTTAAATCATTTTATATAAATTTTATAAAATAATTGAATTCATAATTATATATTTTCTTTTCTGGATCGGTAGGAAATTTCTGATTAGTTTTAAGTAAAATTTTATGTTTTTAACACAAAATGATGAGTTCATTTATGTGAACTGAACAAAGTGGTATTATGTTAAATCATTTTGGAAGGCTAAACGTTTTTGAGTTTAATGGTTGTCTTAATGGATTTATTGAAATTTAGATGGTGGGATGTACACACAATCGTTATAATTACGTATGTATATGACACATCGATACACGTAGTAATTATTACGTACTGCAACAAGAATTAAAATAAACGTTAAAAACCTTTAATTTTACTTAAAACTAATCAGAAATTTCCTACCGATCAAAAAAAAGATAATAAATAATTAAAAATTCAATTATTTTATAAAATTTATATTAAATAATTTAAAAATGATAATGTTACAGCACCACAACAGCCTAAAATCATCAATAATTCAGTTAGGTACTTACTATAAGTATATCAAGAATCAACAAATAAATTCAATATATGTTTCCCAGACAACTCTGAAAACTAATTTTAATTAATAAATCACCATAATATCAAAGTCAAATCTAATTCTGAAATTCAGGATTAATTGAATCCCCATATTAAAGATTGATTCTGGAACTATGTTATATTCTGAAAATTGAATTATTTATTAGCAAATTAAGGAAGAGAAACCTTTACATATTTTTAAACTAAATTAATTAATATATATTAATGAGCAAAACACAATATATTACATACAAATACAAGTATTACAAAAATTAACATTTTATGAAATTGCCTATGTAAACTCTCCCACTTCTAAGCTAAAATTCTAAAAGAATGTTTAAAAATTTTAAATTGTTATGTTATAATTTAAATTCACAGCGCTTGTTCCATTAGTTACCATTCTCCTGTAAATAGTTAATTAATTATTTACCTACTGCAACTAGATTTAAAAATAAAAAATTGAAAATATATATTTAACCATACTATTAAATTTTACCTAATCGTCAATTTCCTACAGATCTAGATAAAAGGAAATTAATAATGTTGAAATTAATTATTTATTTATAAAAGTATATAATATAATTTAAATGCCAGAACTCAGGATATTATAAATCTAAATTAGGACATCAAAAAATTATTATTATTATTGATGTTTTAATTTACTAATCTAGTTGACATAATTAAAATAAAACAAAAAATCATAAACTACGAAATTTATTATTTATATAAGAATTAGATTTTTTTAATTTTTATCTATAAAATAAATATGAATATATGTATTCTATAAAACTTTTACTCCGTTTATGGACATGGTACCCTGCAAAATAAAGCCTGCAAAGTAAGTAAAATAATAAATCCATGAAATAAAATTAAAACATTATTCTCCTACAAAACCAATCGGTGTACTATAAAAGCAAAATTGACGTTTACGTGTGAAAAACTGTAACATAAAACTTCAATCATATTCTATTAAGTTAATAATTAAGTTCAATACATTTAGCCTTTCGAAAATGTTTTCACATAATTCCACCTCGTGCACCATCTTTTAATCGAAATTTGGCATGCATAAATGAATACGTCATTATGTGATGCAAACCAAAATCACAACTCAACTCAAATCAACACTTCCAAGTTAGCATTTTATTTATATGGTTTAGTTAATTTATAGCCTTTTTACATTAATTAAATAAATTTAATAATTTAATGCATTTTATAATACCCTGTAAAAAAATAAAATAACTCATATCTAAAATAAATCCATCCTATATGAATTATATAAGGCGGATTTCAATTCGACTCCAAAACTTATTCGATTATACAAAAATATAACAAACCTATTTGAGTCGAATACCCTAAAATTTCGTTGTTTTTGTACAGTTCATGTTTTATTAAGAACATTATAGTTGTAACATGAATACAAAAACAAAAAGAGGGGAAATAACAAAATAAAATAAAAACAACAGATTCTTATATACTAAACCACCAACACACATTAAAAGCAAATATCTCTACAATCTTCCATGTGCGTAGCAGAAGACATCATGTTTTCATTATTTTCTATACAGCTAATATTATATTACAGCGCACATACAAAACAATCTATATACTAAAACCCACAAAAAAGTCTCTCTGTTTTTGTTGTTGCTGCTTTACTAATACATAGCAAAAACTAATAATAAACAGACATTTCCCTAATAGGATCCGCGTAAAGAGCGAACGAGGCGACCCGTACAAACATTTCGTTAGCTTTGTCATGTATCAATTTTCAAGAATGTATTTCTGTCCATTATACTTTGTACATAACATAAAAACCAAGAACCGAAACCATACCGAAACCCACAAAAATTTTTATACGTATGTATATATAAACATCTTTTTTTGGCTTGCAAGAACGCATTCAATTATGCGTAAATATAAAATCGAATATGAAATTAACTACGACGTATGTTAATTTACGTTAAAAACTATTTTGATACGATCCATTATTAGGTTTTAGTAATAAAATCCATGTACAATCACACACACGTTAAAAACATGCACCCAATAGAAATCAATAATTTTGATTTCTTTATCTATAAATATAAAACATTGCCTGATAAATGCATCCCGGTGGATTGCATTTTCCAAAATTACACTTTTAATTATTTCACTTCCACTTTAATTATTATTTCACTAAAAACTGAATTAAATAGAATAAAAACTATAATTATAATTAAACTTAACAGAGTATATACATAACACTACATAAACTACATAAATAAAACAAAATAAAAATTAAATTAAATTAAATTTTTGAAGATGATAGAAAAAACTCGTCTATCCTCTTTGACGAACATTCGCTCACTCAGTAATTCATAAATAAATAAATGATTTACAATTTGTTTTAGATAATTTGTATTTCATTCCTCGAATTTGTTCACTTCAACTCCCATATATTTAGTTGAACTGTCTGTTAAGCCAAATTGTGTTATTCTTATTTATTAGTTGGTTGCTGTTCTATTGCCAATATTAATTTTATTGTTATTCTACATGCCACTTCTTGCGATCATAACATTACAAAATGACTTCTACCAATAACACGTATACCAATGACGTCGTAGTGTTTGTAAAACATTGTTTCTCAAGGCAGCCGAAAAAGATATGGCTTGTAAAAATATTTTAAATTTGTCTATTACTTACATAATTTCTTCGCATATATTCCAATTACGTATTAAGCCTTACAATCGATGTCTTAACTTCTAGTCATGGCGAAATTACAACCGATGGCGTCCTATATGCGAAGAAATACTTGCTGAAGTATACTACAAGAATTGGAATGATTAAAGGCCGATACACATTGAGAACGAGTAACGAGAACGATATTCCCTTTTCTACCAAATTATGTATGAAAATTATTAAAATAATGAAAACCGTACGATTTTAATGAACGATAGTTAAAATAGCGGGCGTTTACTAAAAATAGAATTTAAAATTTTAACAGTTTTAATACAAAATTTCAATTTGTCGTCGTAAATTAAAAATTATCGACGATAAATTAAAATTTTGTGTTAAAACTGTTGAAATTTTAAATTTTATTTTTAGTAAATGCACGATATTTTAACTATCATTAACTATGATAGTTGTATATGATGGCACACCCTATTTTGAGCATAAGCTCATTCACAATAGAGTGCGCAGTAATTTGCCAACGTACAATATTTAATATAAAATAAAAATTCGTCCAAGGCCATACAGCCGATTATTCGCTTAGGTACGAGCAGCTCCAACTCCAAGTACTAATCACTCCGATTCTACTCCTCAAAAAACTATGGGTCACGACTTGGCTGTTTTTCTTTGTAAGCAATATTCACTTAGATAGCTTCAACCCCGCTATTCTTCTTTCCACCAGGATAAGTACTAACCGCGCCACTCCATTCCTCGATATACTGGGTTACGAGTGAGCCGTATCTACTTTATTACCAAATAAGTTTAATATAGAAAAATTGTACGAAAAATAAAAAATAAATACAAACTAGTTTACTGGAAAGTCAAAGTCTATTTGACCCAGTTATGGTCTGGGGATGCTTTTCGGGAAATGAAACCGATCGATTGTGCTTCCTTAGTTCCAAAATTATCTCAGCTATATAGATTTACATGCCTATTCTGACGCACAGTCACAGACTAAAAAACCGTCTTATGTAAGACTTTTATTTTATTTTAGTACTCGGGTCTTAACTAAGACTTTTTTCGTATTCTACACATAGTCATAGCTGTCATTGATCTTAAAACACGGGCTTATGTAGCATCGACACATTTGATGAATTAAAAATAGTTTCTCGTATAGAGAGAAAAGAGCAATGAAATGTTTAATGCAGAGTTTAAAATGAAATTTCATTTTGCTCTTCGCTCTTCATTTTTGTTCAAGAGCGCTAATAAAAACTATTAAAAAGCTCTTTATAAAGAGCGATATTGTAAAAAAAAAATATCGCTCTGAAGAACTGGAGCACTATTTTTATTATAAGGCTCTTGCTCTTCCACTATTGCGTTTGTGTTATCATATTTTCGCTCTTTGTTATTGCGCTATATTGAGAAAATAAATACGCTCTGCTCTGATGAATAAAAACGTCAATATTATATTGCTCTTGCTCTTGTTATTACAACAAACGGTTACATTCAAAACCTTCTAAATTTCATTAGATTCTAAATTTCTCTAGAAAGCCAGATTGTTTTATTAGCGAACAGATGCACGGGCATTGGAAATGGGATTCTAAAATGATTTTTGGGTGAAGTTCTGGAATATGGCCAACTAGGTGGAACTTGGCTATTCCTTAACTGATTTTAGTGAAATTTGACACGCGCGATGTAAATGGGATTCTAGATTGATTTTTAGGTAAAGTTCTGGGATATGGCCAGTTAGGATGCAACTTGGCTATTTTTTAACCGATTGTGGTGCAATTCGACATGTGCGTTCGAAAAGGGATTCTAAAATGATTTTTTGATAAAGTTCTGGAATATGACTAATAAGGATGGAACTTGGCTATTCCTCAACCAATTGTGAGATTCTAGAACGAGTTTTAGATGAAGTTCTGGAATATGGCCAATTTGAATGGAACTTGGCTATTCCTTTAACTGATGTTATTGAAATTTGGCACGCGCGATGGAAATGGGATTCTAAAATGATTTTTAGGTGAAGTTCTGGAATATGGCCAATGGGGATGGAACTTGGCTATTCCTTAACGGATTTTAGTGAAATTTGACTCGCGCGATGGAAATCTGATTCTAAATTGATTTTTGGATCAAGTTCTGGAATATGGCCAATTATGGTGGAACTTGGCTATTTCTTAACTGATTTGAGTGAAATTTGACATGTGCAATGGAAATGGGATTCTAAAATGATTTATGGATAAAGTCCTGGAATATGGCCAACTAGGATGGAACTTAGCTGTTCTTTAACCAATTTGAGTGAAATTTGACATGTGCATTGGAAATGGGATTCTAAAATGATTTTTGGGTGAAGTTCTGGAATATGGCCAATGGGGATGGAACTTGGCTATTCCTTAACCGATTTTAGTGAAATTTAAAATGCGCAATGGAAATGGGATTCTAAAATGATTTATGGATGAAGTTCTGGAATATGGCCAATTATGGTGGAGATTGGCTATTTCTTAACCGATTTGGGTGAAATTTGACATGTCCGTTGGAAATGGGATTCTAAAATGATTTATGGATAAGGTTTTGGAATATGGCCAACTATGATGAACCTTAGCTATTCTTTAACCGATTTGAGTGATATTTGGCATGTGCGTTCGAAATGACATTATAAAATGATTTTTAGGTGTAGTTCTGGAATATGACCAATGGGGATGGAACTTGGCTATTCCTTTACAGATTTTAGTAAAATTTGACACGAGCGATGGAAATGGGATTCTACAATGATTTTTAGATGAATATGGCCAACTAGGATGGAATTTGGCTATTTCTTAACCGATTGTGATGCTATTCGACATGTGCTTTGGAAATGGGATGAATGAAGTTCTGGATTTTAGAGAAATTTGACATGTGCGATGGGAACGGGATTCTACAATGATTTTTAGAATGAAGTTCTGGAATATGACCAACTAGGATGGAACTTGGCTATTCTTCAACCGATTGTGATACAATGTGACATGTACGTTGAAAATAAGATTATAAAATGATTTTTAGATGAAGTTCTGAAATAAGGCCAACTAGGATGAAACTTGTCTATGCTTTAACCGATTTTAGTGAAATTTGACATGTGTGATCAAAATGGAATTCTAAAATGATTTTAAGATGAGTTTCTGAAATATGAATCATTTAGATGGAACTTAGCTATTCCTAAACCGATTTTGATGCAATTCAATATATGCGTTGGAAGTGGGATTCTAAAATAGGTTTTAGATAAAGTTTTGGGATATGGCTAAATAGGATGGAAATTAAAGATTATTTTCACAGCATATAAACTTCGACAGCTTTATGGATTACGGAAACTGGATATATTTAATATATCAATATGAGTTACATAAAATAATAATTATTATTATACATCTGCCGTAACCTGTTTAGATTACTCATATACATCTGCCGGAAAATTTAGTCGCGATCAAAGGAAAATAAGAAAAAATGGGTGACAGCACGATAATGTTAGTGTAGGACCCCGGAATTAGGAAAATCATTTTAGAGTCTCATTTCCAACGAATATGTCAAATTGCATCAGAATCGGTTAAAAAATAGCCAAGTTCCATCCTAATTGGCAGTATATGCTATATTACAGAACTTCATCTAAAAATCATTGTAGAATCCCGTTTTCATCACACATGTCAAATTTTCACTAAAACCTGTTAAGGAAGAGCCAATTCCATTACAATTGGCCATATTCCAGAACTTTATCCAAAAATCATTTTAGAATCCCATTTCCAACGCACATGTAAAATTTCTCTAAGATCGGTAAATGATGAGCCAAGTTCCATCACAATTGGCCATATTCCAGAACTTGTTCCAAAAATCATTTTAGAATCCCATTTTCAACGCACATGTTAAATATCACTAAAATCGGTTAAAGAATAGCGAAGTTCCATCCTAGTTGGCCATATTCCAGAACTTCATCTAAAAATCATTTTAAAATCCTACTTCTATCGCGCATGTCAAATTTCTCTAAAATCGGTTACAGAATAGCGAAGTTCCATTCTAGTTGGCCATATTTAAGAACTTTATCCAACGCACATGTCAAATTTTTCTAAAATCGGTTAAGGAATAGTCAAGTTCCATCACAATTGGTCATATTCCAGAACTTCATCCGAAAATCATTTTAGAAACCCATGTCCATCGCGCATTTTAAATTTCACTAAAATCCGTTAAGGAATAGCCAAGTTCTATCCCAATTGTCCATATTCCAGAACTTCATGTAAAAATTATTTTAGAATCCCATTTCCATCGCACATGTCAAATTTCACTCAAATCGGTTAAAGAATAGCCAAGTTCCATCCTAGTTCGCCATATTCCAGAACTTGATCTATAAATCATTTTAGAATCCCATTTCCAACGCACAAGTCAAATTCCACTCAAATGGGTTAAGAAACAGCCAAGTTCCACCATAATTGGCCATAATCCAGAACTTCATCCAAAAATCATTTTAGAATCCCATTTCCAACGCACATTTAAAATTTCACTTAAATCGGTTAAGGAATAGCCAAGTTCCATCCTAGTTGGCCATATTTCAAAACTTCAGCTAATAATCATTGTAGAATCCCGTTTTCATCACACATGTCAAATTTTACTAAAACCTGTTAAGGAAGAGCCAAGTTCCATTACAATTGGCCATATTCCAGAACTATATCCAAAACTCATTTTAGAATCCCATTTCCATATTCCAGAAATTTATCTAAATATCGTTTATCGAACTTTCTTTATTTATTGATATTCAAAGAACATTTCGTGTGTTACAAAAAATTTTGCTCCCTAATGTATTTTCTTCAATGGCTCTGTAGAATGGGTTGGGAGCGATATTTTTAACTTTTACGCTCTCTGTTTTAAGAGCAAAATTAAACATAAAAATTTAAATCACTTTGAAAGAGCGAAATAATTTTTTTTTTGTTTATCATTAGAGGGTAAGAGCGTAAAAGCAAACTGAAAAAAAAATTGTATAGGGAGCAAGAGCGAAAATTTGTATAAAGAGCTCTAAAAGAGCGATAAATTTAAACTCTGGTTTAATGGTTTTAATTTTTAATATGTACATACATACATGTATATGCATGTGTATTTCAAAATTATTATTTTTTATTATAAAATGCAGCGGATATTTGTATGCCACACTAAGATCCGATATGTCGTTGGTTTTGCTAATCAATTCTTCGATAATTTTTTTACTGATGACTTCGCCATCAATTTCGAAACCACCATGATCAACGAAATTGTTTCTTAGAAGTTTAATTAGATGTGGCACATCAGCGAAGACGTAGATTTGGAAAATAAGACGTTGTTATCGTTATATTTAAATCCTTGGTTTGTCCCTCCTTAATCACATACAATTGCTACTACGTGAAATCCGCAATCTTGGATTGAATTTACAATTTCAAACAAAATATCTTTTGTCATTCTTTGGTCGAATTCATAGTATATGGGCTGTTTCCAATTTCCAAATAACCCACGCACCATAGCGACTTGGACATATTTCACAGTCTTTAACCACAAACGTAATATATCCAGACGAATTATTGGGAGGGAAGGTTTGGTCGAATACAGTGGCTCTATTTTTCATATTAGTTTATTTTTTGTAATCTAATCGAGGAACCCAATATATTTCAAAAACATTTTCATTACTGCCATCTATTTATACAAAGCAGAAACACCATCAACTTGCATAAACCAACAGAAATAAAATACATACACATAATCAATTTACAAAATAAAACAAATTGAAATATTGGTTTGTATGTAGTAGGTTTCAATGTTTATTCTTTTCAAATTTCAATAAATTTCAGTAAAGGAAAATTATTATTAGCGAATGGTTTTCACATTTGTTTGTATTTCCAATTACATAAGTATATGTATTTTCCATTTAATTGATCGTCAGTTTAAATATTCGTTCCACAATGCATCGCATTAAAAGTGGTATAAAATGTACAGTTTAAAACTTATCTAGATGGCAAAATGTTCGTATTTCCAAATTGCTGACCCACCACTGCGGACCTGGTACTGAATGGTAGGTTAAAAGATTACACAAATAAAAATATTGTGATTTCTGAAAAACATTTCGAAAAAAAGTATTGCACTAAAAGAGGTTTAGCAAAATATGCTGTTCCTACACTAAATTTATTTGAAAATGAAAAAAATGATTCCGATTATGATATTTCGATGATGACCATTTTGACAATGGAAGATTTGTCGGAAATTGAAAACAATTCAATTGCAACTGACGTTATAACAAGTACAGACAATTTACGTTAGTTCCAACCAACCTCAGAAAATATGAGTCAAACTTCATTGGTAGAATCGCAAGATAACATTTGTAGTATGACTTTAGAAGACACAATGTGTCTACCAGAACCGGTGATGCATATTGAAAGTGATATTGAACCGCCACCATGTAAAACGTGTCTACGAAATATTCAAAATGAGAACTATTATCGATTAAACTATAATAACTTATTAAAAAAGGTTCAATCAAAAGATCGTGAAATCAAGAGCTAAAAAAAAATGCAATTATTATCCAAGAAAATTTAGACGAACCAAAGTGTATATCCAAAAATCCAAACCAAACATTTACGACGAAATAAATAATTGATTAATTGACGAAAACGCAAAGATGTTGACAAGTAGTCGAATCAAAAATCAAAAATGGCCGGAAGAGCAACAAATAATTGTACAAAACATATTTTATCGATCGTCAAGATCATACAAATACTTAAGAGAGAGTTCAAATTTTAATTTGCCATCTAAATCATCTTTAATAAGATGGCCACCTGTTAAATATTTGAGTCCCGGCTTCAACAACAATGCAATTATGAAAATAAAATAAAAACTTATCATTAGGAGTAGCGATTCAAAACAAGCTGTATTATTATTCGACGAAATTCATATAAGAAGCGATCTTATTTATAATATTTATTCAGATCAAATTGACGGATTTGTAGATTATGGCAAAGACAGAGAAGCTGAAGTTGGTAAATTAATATGCTGTTTTATGATAAGAGGTGTAACGAACAGCACAGCACAATTTCAACTGAATTAATCCATATACATAACCCAAGAAAGGTAGACATTTTTATTTTTATTTTTAACAATTTTTTTTCACTAAAACTTAAATAACTTAAACTAAATATATTACCAAAAGTTTATGCCGCGTTGTGGATCCGATGAATTACAGCAACTCGATGCTTTCTCTCGCCTTGCCCAATAGATGCAGGAAAAAATATTCACGGTAGCCTTTTAAATTTCGTAACAACTCAGGAAAAATTGATTTGTTTGTGCGTTCGCGTTTTGTTGTTGTAGGAATACATTTATATTATTAAATTTTATTATTATTTGTTTTTTGTTATATATTTTATATACTTTTAACTCTTGATCAATTAATAATTTGTTATTTTATAATTTTATGATCAATATTGTATTTCAAAAAAAAAAAAATTAATATATGTAAGTATGTTAACTATTATGTATTGTACATATATTGTACAAAATAGGAGCTTTTAACTGCACTATGGTAATCGATGGAATGGCTCTAAAATTTGGCACGTTCTCCGTTTATCAAGTTTGGTTTACTTCATCATATCCGGCATCTTCATTTCTCCTCAAAAGTTTTATTTTGTTTTTTTTTTTGTTTCTCGTTTGTTACAATATATTTCAAAAACAAATAATTTTATTCTTTTACAATAATTTCAATTACATATTTAAGTACAGTGGTATATAATCTATATGTTTATGTTCTTTATTATTTACGTAACTTGCAACATGTAGGCGAGAAAAATGCTTATGTACATTACACTGTACGAAAAAAAAATTTAACTAAGTTAAAAGTAAATATGTACATAGTTACACTAATGGAAATAAAATTAAAAATTAGTTATTCTAAAAGTTATACTTAATCCCAGTCAGAATTTATTTTCTTACATTTCACTCTAATTAAAAAAAAAAAGGCTCTAATTAATGAAGCTTGTTACAGAGGCTTATCAGCGAATTGGAAATATGTATTAAGTTATTATGTTTCCTAAAATAGTATTTCCGCTCATAGGTTATTTTTACTTATTCAAGAAAATTTGAGCATATTTTGTGAATTGGGAGTAAAAATAGGAAGCGTGGTCTGTGATCAAGGGCCAAATAACAGAAAATGTTTGAATATGTTTGATATATCAATTGAAAGACCTAATTTTTTTTATATTGATGCTGAAGTAGCATGTATATATGACGTACTCCATTTACAGGAACACGTTAATGAAATCTGATATAAAAACCCCTGACGGTTTGGTAAGTTGGAATATAATACTAGAACTCTACAACTTAAAAGTGAATTCAATTACCAAATGTTGCCCTAAACTTACAGCTAAACACATTTACCCAAACAATTTTGAGAAAATGAGAGTGAAACTAGCCACACAGATTTTTAGTAGAAGTGTTGTGGCAGTTGGCAGGTATTAAAACAGCGATTCAATTGAATTAAATATCACCTCATAATAAAGAAATTACATGTTCGACATATAAGTTTATTGAGAAAATTGATAAACTCTTTGATTGCCTCAACTCAAAAACAATATATAAAAAAAATCCATTTAGATGTGCCTTTATTATGAATAATCAAGTCGATACATTTCTGGAATTCATGGTAAATTATATTTCAAATACTGCGTTAGTAAACAAAACAACAGTTTATTGTTTTAAGGGTTTAATTCAGAGCATACTAGCCATTCAAACAGTTTCTAAAAATATATTGTCGGAAAATATTGGAATTGAGTACATTTTAACGTCAAGATACAATCAAGATCCAGTCGAAAATTTATTTGCCCAAATCAGATCTGCTAACGGAAATAATCGCAACCCGTTCGTTCATGAATTAAATCATAATATTGCAAAAATTACAATGGTTAAAATTTCATCAGCATTTTCAAATATATCAAATTGCGAGAATGACACAGACGAACTGCTTGAAACAGACATATCAGATATACATATCCGAATTTTTTTTTAATCTGGATGTACCTTTACAAGAAACTTCAATGCGGTATTTTGTGGGCTACGTAGCATGCAAAATTTTGAGAAAAATTAAATGTTCCCGTTGCGAAAACATCTTTATCAAAACTGATGAAATTTTGGAGGCTCCATCGGAATATTTGATAAGTAACAAAAATTATGGTGATGAAAATAACTTCTGCAAACTTAAGGCGCCGACTGATTATTACTTCAAAATTTACAAAGAACAAATTTATTTATTTTCCAAAATGTTTTCAGAACGCGCAAAAATGAAAGATTTGAAGCAGAATATTGCCCCACTTTGTGTTGTTAATACCAGCATTACCTGCAAATATATGTATGTATGTCGAACAAAATCCATGATGAAAAACACATACAAAAAATTATAAAAACGTGTGAAATCCGAATTGACGAATGGAACGGTGTGCTCTAGCGGACAATAATGGAATATGTGATAGGCTATAACAAAAATTTGCTACATGAAGTTATATGGAAATAGTGTCTATTTAAATTACATTTTTATTTGTGAAAATTGTAATGATTGGAAAATTGAATTAATCCGAAATGTAGTTTAAAGTGTGATTTTTCTATATCTGATTCCTTTGGGACATTCTTATAATTTGAAAAATCAGAAACTTGTGCTTAAAAATTGCAAAAATTTAATGTTAAACTCACTATAAATATATAAGTGGGTCACAAACATTTTTGAAGCTTTATTACACCACAGTTGCTACGATTTGACTTATTTAGAAATTTCTGCAATGTTTAAGTAGACATTTATGATATTTAAAATGATAAGAATGTCTCAAATGAATCAGATATAGAAAAATCACACTTTAAACTACATATCGGATTAATTCAATTTTCCGATCATTACAATTTTCGCAAATTAAAATGTAATTTAAATAGACACTATTTCCATATAACTTTATATATCAAATTTTTGTTATAGTCTATCACATATTTTACTTTCGTTCGCTTAAGGCGCTTTCTAAACTTTTCCATTCGTCAATAGGCGAATGCTAATGCCATCTTCTAGTAAGTAGAAGTCAAATATATCGAAATAGTTAATTGGGTTCCTCGATTGAAGTATACATTTTTCTCACTACAATTGGCGCAATTATCAGTCAATTTGATGAAAACCACGTATTTATTCGTTAATAATTCGTCTGGATATTTTATGTCTGTGCTTTAAGGTTTCATCTTTTGTTTTATCATAAACAATTTTTTCTTTTACCTTCATTTCGTCAAAGGAAAGGATACATACTTTATCAGCACTTGTCATATAAACTTTTCTCATAATATTCAATGCGCATTGAAGAATTCCGGGACACACTTCAATTTTAGCACACCATTTTTTCAAAAAGTTAATACGGCGGGAAACGGATATTTTTTTTAAGCATCAATCGATATGCTCTTGGGCCAGAAGCGTGAATGGTAATTGCATTAGCGATGTCGTCCTTTGACCATTTGGTACGCTTTTCAGGACAACCCAATTTTTTTAATTGTCCTTCTGTGAAAATGTGATCTATAGATTTAAGGACATTTTCCTGTTTCCAGAATTTTCGTCTTAAATGCATAACTTCTTCTTGTAATCTAAAACAATATATGTATTATATATTGAACTTAATTAATTTTAGAATTATGTATATTTTACTTACTGCGAGTTTGAAACCATATTTGAATCAGTTTGTGTACATTGACATTGGTTTGTGGTCTCAGAATGAGTCTGTGTTTCGTAATCTTTCATGTTAGAAACAATCGACTCTGTTTCTGTACCCATTATTTTACTAATTCCATAACCAATAACACCAATAAAGCCTTCTGATGTAACATCATTTTGGCCAAGTCCACCGTGCATTGTTGATGGACGACTTGCGGAGGAATCCTCTTCATTGATGCTTGTTACAGTTGCGCTAAACAAATATGCATATATAGTATGTTAAATAACGTCATAATGTATCACATATTCATACACCATACCGACTTCTAACATTACGTGGTGTTGTCAAATCACCTTCTTTTTCCATTGGCAAGTAAAGCGATGGAGAACTATTATTTTTTTACTTTTGTGCCTTTACTTTTAAATTATACTGCGCGAACACCGTGTTTGGTAAGATAAAATCATCCGGCTTAAAATTCTTTGAACATATTCGCGCAGTTTTGATATTAAAAACAACTTTTCTGCGGCACAAATACACCCAACGTTTACAATTAGTTTAGTCATTAGGAAATGAATGAAAGGATATTATATTAGAAAAATCCTTAGAATTATTATCGATATTACACCCATATACCGAACACATCATTATTAAATTGTAATCAATTTAATTCTTTGATTAAATTGTTTAATTTTAATTATATTCACTTAACACAATTTTAAATATATAGTATTCACTCAATACTCAAAATTATTACACGAAACTAACAAAACACGATTTGTTTGCTCACAATTTCTGCCATATTAATATTTTTGACAGATGCGCAAGAAAGAACGAAAATGAAACATCGGAGTATATTACTTTATGTTGCTATAGCAAACCAGTTCACCGAATATATAAATAACAAACGACATCGTGATCTATCTTTCTAAATAATTATTTTTATTTCTAAGCAACCCTTTCACAAAACTAAACTTTATTTCAGAAACATGTGATTACTACTGAAGTGATATCTTATAAAGAATAAAGGTGTTATATTTATATAACATAAGGTGTTGCCAGATAAACAAAACTCAAGCGCAGGGACGGATTATTTCAACACTCTCCCTCGTTCCAAGCACAGCTCATTTCGTAATTCTTCAAATATATTCCTTGTTAACGGTTTCGTTAAAATATCTGCTATTTGTTTCTTTGTAGATATATAGTTCAGGCAAATTTCATTGTTCCATACCATGTCTCTTACATAGTGATATTTAATATCTATATGCTTCGTTCTTTTGTTCTCTGGATTTTTTGCAATTTTTAAACATCCTTGGTTGTCCTCAAAAATTGGAATTGGTTTAAAAATATTATGTTGCAGATCCCGTAATAATTTCTTAAGCCACATAGATTCAGACGTTGCTTGAGCTAGGGCAACATATTCCGCTTCAGTTGTTGACAATGACACCAAATTTTGTTTTTTACTGCACCAGGATACTAAATTGTTGAAAACTTTGAACAGATATCCACTTACAGATTTTCGATCATAATTATCACTTCCCCAATTTGCGTCAACAAACCCGATTAAAATATCACTATCTGGTTTTCGCCTGTACACTAAGCACAAATCTGTAGTCCCCTTCAGGTATCGTAACACTCGTTTCAAACTAGTCCAATGTTTCTCCTCAAAGCAATCTTGGAAACGACTAAAGTAACTCACTGCATAACAGAGATCCGGACGAGTGCCCAGCATCAAATACATCAGGCTGCCTATTAATTCTCGATATGGTCGATTACAATTTTTAACTTCATGATCGCGTGTTAACATCAAACCAACTTCAATTGGAGTATTTACATTATTACAATTTTCCATTTCAAAACGATCAAGAATCCGTTTCGCAAATGTTGTTTGATTTATCTCGATCTCACCAGCTTTCTGATTAACGGTTATTGACATACCCATAAAATGCTTAATTGGTCCCAAATCAGTCATTTCGAATTTTTCTGCCAGTTGACTATTTAGATTTTCGAGTTCCACGTCATCATTGCCACATATCATTAAATCATCAACGTAGAGAATCAAATAGGTTACATAATTTTCTTTAGTTTTTACATATAAACAATAATCGGCATTTGATCTTTTAAATCCCAAGCTTAAAATATAATTGTCAAAACAAATATTCCAACACCTTGGCGATTGTTTCAGTCCGTACAACGATTTATTTAGTTTACACACTCGATCATTTACAGCCTTGGCCAAAATTATAAAGCACCCCTCCCAAATTGCAGTATCTACAAAACGAATGAAGACAAAAATTAAAACTCAATATTTTTAGGAAATACTTTTTATATTTTATTAATTTTAGTATTTTGTAGGTCCTCCTTTGGCTTTGATGACAGCCAGGACTCTTTTATTCATCGACCGTACTAATTTTTCGCAGGTATTTCTCGATATATTTTTCCATTCCTCTGTCAGCGCACGTTTGAGGTCTTCCTTTGAAGTCATACTGCGATCCTTGATTTTTTTTTTTAAAATTGACCACAAATTTTCAATGGGATTTAGGTCTGGTGACTGGGCGGGCCAGTCCATGACTCGAATTTGTTTTTTTCGAAACCAACTCATCGTAACGCGGGAAGTATGGCAGGGGGCATTATCCTGTTGATAAATTATCGAAGAACTATCCGTTTCCCCAAAGATTTGCCGAATTGAGGCATTCAATGCAGCCTCGAGGACGGTAACATAGTTGATACTGTTCATCGGACCCTGACAAAACAACAGTTTTCCCACCCCTGATGATGCCATACAACCCCACACCATCAGTTTACCCCCTCCATGCTTTACGGTAGGCACTATTCAATCAGGATTGTATGCTTCCCCGACTCTTCTTCTTACGATGGTTGCGCCAGGAGTTCCAAAAATCTATAAGAATTCCATCAAATTTAACATAAATTTCTCTATTAATTCTTTTAAAATACATAGCACAATTTTTTATTTTTTTTTTGACTAATTATTTTTTAATATTTATTTTTTATATTTACCTCAAAAGTAGATTCATCTGACCAAACAACTCTCGCCCAATCCACGTCATTCCAATGTTTGTGTTCTCGAGCCCATCTCAAGCGACTTTTTATGTTGGTACTCGTAAGTGAGAGCAAAGGTTTTTTTCTTGCGTTACAACCTTTCAATCCAGCTTGCAGGAGCCTTCTTCTAACTGTCCGTGCCGAAATGTTAACTTCTTGTTCTGTTAAATGCTCTGCAGCTATCTCTGCAGATGTTTTTCTTCGGTTTTTGAGAGATTTTCGCACAATTTGTCGATCGTCTCTTACCGAAATGATACGATTTCTGCCTGAGCGTAGTTTATAGGCATAGTCCCCGGTCTCTTTAACCCTTTTCAATGTAGATTGAACTGCTCCACGAGAGCATTTTAATTTTTGGGATATTTTAATTTGGCTTACACCCTGGGAATCCAACAACACAATTTGTGCCCTTATTTCTTCACTGAGTTGGCACGCTTTAGGCATAATTATCACAAACACACTTTTTTTCTCAAAAAACTTACGAAAACTCTTTTTGATTTAAAACACTTTATGTGAAGACTGCACACGATCAAATACAAAACTAAAATAAAAAAATTTTACGACGCTACAACTTCTTGTTAAGAACCTAAAACAAAACAAAAATTGGTGATTTTCAATAATTAAGGGTCGCATTCGGTGGGATGACTCGTTCGTTAACACCCATTGTTTAGAAAGACATAATATTAATATATAATGCTAATAGATAGGGGTGCTTTATATTTTTGGCCAAGGCTGTATATTACTTCCAGAAGGTGGAGCCATGTAAATTACTTCCTCCAATTTCCCATTAAGAAAAGCGGTTTTAACATCAAGATGACGAAATGAAAAGTTTCCTTGTATTCCAATAGCCAGCAACAATCTTATAGTGGTGAGCTTTGCCACTGGTGCATATGTTTCATTATAATCCACACCTTCTCTTTGTAAAAAACCACGAGCTACAAGCCGGGCCTTATATCGTTCAACGTTACCGTCTCTATCATATTTTTTTTGAACACCCATTTTGATGATATAATTTTTGCATCAATGGGAGGTGCTACTAGATTCCAAGTGTTGTTTCGCTCCAAAGATTTCAATTCGTTATTTACGGCGTCTTTCCAAAATTGTTCATCATGTCTCCCATATATTTCTTCGTAACTTCCAGGTGCATCATTAATTAAAGCTTCGACAAACAAGACAGTAGGATCAATTTCATAATCATTACGCCAAACAGGTTTACGTCTCTCTCTCGTCGAAATTCTTCCAGTTGATGAAATCTCAGATACTTCTTCTTCACTATTTACGGTTTCGATAACAGCAACTTCATCTTCAGTTTCAATACCATTTATTTCAACCACCGGATCCAAGAGTGTGTTTGAACACACGTCATTATAGTGTTTTTCATTATCTTGTTTGTAGATCTTTGTTTCGTCAAATATTACATAACGGGACAACACGATTTTTTGTTCTCTTTCATTCCATAATCGATAACCATTTTTACAATATCCGATAAAGTAGCATTTTTCACTCTTTTCATCGATTTTTCGTCGTTTAATTTTTGGTATATGAACGTATGCTACACTTCCAAAAATTCTTAAATGGTTTACATTAGGAACTACACCATACCATTTTTCAGCAGGAGTTTCAAAATTTTCCTTTGATGTTGGACTCCGATTTATTAAATATGTTGCACAGAACACAGCTTCGTTCCACATGTCTTTCGAAAACCCACTATCAAAAATCATACACCGGGCTCTATCCAATAATGTTCGGTTCATTCTTTCGGTTGTACCATTTTGCTCCGGCGTGTATGCCATTGTTTTCTCAATCACAATGCCCTGATCTAGACAGTAGCTGTTCATTTTATTTGAAATATATTCTCCACCACCGTCACATCTTAATTTCGATAATTTCAAATTAAACTGCGCGGTTGCCATTGAATGATAGTTCACAAATTTTTTAAAAACTTCATCTTTAGATTTCATCATATAAACCACAGTAAAATATGTATAGTCATCGATAAATGTGACAAAATATTTTTTTTTATTCCATGATTTAGGTGTGATTGGACCACAAACGTCAGTGTGCACTCGTTCCAAAGGTCTCACTGCGAATTTTTCTCGTTTATTAAATGGTGTTCGACATTGTTTTCCAATAACACAACCTTCACAAACGTTCAGTTTTTGTGTTGAGATGACATCCATGCCAGTAACCATTTGCAACTTTGCCAATTTAAACACACTTTGCATACCTAGATGTCCAAATCTTCGATGCCACAACAAATCTGTGGTACACGTCGCAACATTTGATTGATTTAATTTCAGCTTAAATGTCAATTGATACAAGCCATTCTGCTGTGTACCACTTGCAATGACACATTCAGCAGTTTTCAAAACAACTTGTTGGTTTGCAAAAGTTACAGTAACGCCGTTCTCTGCTAAACGTCGTACTGAAAGCAAATTTAATCTGAGATCCGGCACGTAAAGAACATCTTTAAACAAAAATGGCACTCCTCTGTTTTCTTAAGCGCTGATGACACTAATATCTCCAACTCTTTTTGGAGAAATTGCAACATTTTTTCCAGCCAATCTTATTTGCACTGATGCATCAATTGGTGTTGATGTAGTGTATAAATTTTCATCATTGGTCATGTGATCAGTTGCGCCTGAATCTACATACCATTTGCTTAAAGAACTCTCTGCTTCATCGTTTAAATTTGGATCATCTTTGTCACTCGCCATAAATACTACAGAACCATCGATTTTATCGACGTCTTCCGGTTGTTCACCTGCTAGCAGAGCTTTTCTATTATTGGATTCAGATCCAGATCCAGACGAAGATTTTGACGGACAGCCTGTTGACTTATGTCCCACACGACCACATGAGTAACATCGAAATTTAAATCTAGCTTTAGACTTACTGCTTATGAATGCATTTGGTGATGCTGCACTTTCTTCATTAATTTGATTAACGACACGATTTTTTCTTTTGACATCTTCATCCAACAATCTTGCTTTGACTTTATATAATTTCAAATTTTCGCTGTCGATTGTTTCTAGAGCAGTAACCACATTATCAAATGTTTCAGGCAGTGTCAGCAATAAATTACACACAACATCTGACTCATCCAATTGCGCACCAGCTGATTTAAGTTCGCGTATGATTCCGTCAAAAAACACAAAATGTCTTTCCATTGAATCATTTTCGTCGAATTTCAATGACAACAATTTTCTACGGAGGTAAAGTTGACTTATTACTCCTTTTCGTTGAAACGCACTATTCAATACATCCCACATCAAATATGCCATAACCTCATTTCTCACATACTCCAAATGTGAATTTGCGATACATTTAACCAGCAATGATTTTGCTTTGGCATTTCCTTTTTTCCACATTTCTTCATCTTTTTGATTTGTACCTAGGTGCATCAGTAAGATATTTTAACAAATCTTTCTCCTCGAACAGCAACTCAACACGAAATTTCCAACTTGAGAAATCACTTCCGCTAAACACTGGTAAACTCGATTTTTCTTCTTCAGTCATCGTTACTGGGCCCATTACCTGTTGTTAGCAAACCAGTTCACCGAATATATAAATAACAAACGACACCGTGATCTATCTTTCTAAATAATTATTTTTATTTCTAAGCAACCCTTTTACAAAACTAAACTTTATTTCAGAAACATGTGATTACTACTGAAGTGACATCTTATAAAGAATAAAGGTATTATATTTATATAACATAAGGTGTTGCCAGATAAACAAAACTCAAGCGCAGGGACGGATTATTTCAACACTTTATACCCTAAACACATTGACGGAGCGAACAGCGGCGCTAAATTAGAATACATGTATTTCCATAAAACCGAACACATAGAGCGGAGTCAAACTAGCAAAGTTTGTAGTAGTGTTTTTTTATTGGCTCCGGATAGCTGCTATCGAGAGCCGTCATATAAAAAGTGGCTCCCGATAGCGCTCCGTATAAATAGGTAGAGCCAAATATTTTTTATATGAAGTTTTTGCTAAACAATTGATTTATAAATGATAGTTTGATGTTAAATAAGTTTATGTGGTTTTCGATTCACCAAAAAAGAGCAAGCCGGCTTGCTCTTTCTGCTGTCAAACTGTTCGATTCGTCAAGAAAAGTCGCTCGGTCGAGCAAAATTGTTGTTGGTTTACGAATCTCGATTTTTTGGCAGATTTACTAACACAAACACAAATAGAACTGTCATTTTAAAAGCGTCAATTGTGTTTTGTGTTATATTTTGTGTTTCTGTTTATTTTTATGTAAATATTTTATATTAAAGAATTAACTTGTTGTTGTTATGTTGTTATGTATATAACATTAGAATATGTTAAGTTGTTTTTTATAGAGTATCGATCTTTTATAAAAATTATAGTTTATGTTTATATAAACGTCAAAAACACACACATATATATATTACGGAGCAACTGTTCGATTCACACAGCCTAGAAAGTGATCTTTTAAAGATTTGGTAAAAGGTGAATCGAAATCGACATTAGTTTACCAATAAATAGCGCGTCAAATTTAAATTTAGGCGTAGAAAAATGACGGCTCTCGATAGCAGCTATCCGGAGCGAATAAAAAAACACTGCATGTATTTTTTGAGGCGATGAATGACATTTATATTTATGTATTGTTGTTGTTGTTAAAGTAAATGCTTGGAAACGTCTAATTTTAGCTGAATTTTACATCCAAATGGGCATATGATAAAGACAACTGTAAAAAAATCTATCTCTAGCGAAGCCAGGCGTAGAGCGCCGCTTATGTATTTGAGCCGCGCTTACGCTGTTGCATTTCTTCGTCTCTTACATCTTTGCACTGTTTTTGCCTTTAAACAAAATTTAGTTTATTGGCAAAAACAGTGCAAAGGAGTAAGAGGCGAAGAAATGCAACAGCGTAAGCGCGACTCGTGTGGAATGGGTGAATCTGTGACTTAAGGCGGCTGCACGAGTCCGTCTCGTGCGCGTCGCATTTTGCGACGCGCTTTAAAATTAAACATTTTTCAACTCAGGAGGGGAAATTTTTTTTAGATTAGGGTGCTTTGATTGGTTTAAAAAGCGCGTCGAAAAATGCGGCGCGCACGAGACGGACTCGTGCAGCCGCCTTAAAGACTAAACTACTAAACGAAATGAAAAACGAAAATGAAATGTTTAAAGGAACACGAAGCATATTTCAATTAAAATTGTGTACAAGCTGCAATTCAATATATTTATGTTGAATTCTTTTCACCCAAAATCGTCAAAAAAATTGCTGCACATCCAAAAACTGTGTTCTTTTCACCAAAAAACGTCAATGTTTTTTCGATGTGCATCAATTTTACGAAATGCGGATTTTTTCATGAATTTCACATCCGCAGCTACTAACACTAACAAAACTAGAACGTCAATTTAGTTGTCAAAACTTTTCAATAATATAGCTTTTTTGTGTCTTGATCGATTTATATTATCATTTTGTGTTTAATTTAATTGTTGTGTTAAATTATTTTAATTTAATTGAGTTTTTGCGTCTCGATTTTTTATTATCATTTTACTTGAATCAAATAATTTGGTGGTTCAATTAACCGATTTCCACATTTTGTTAGACGCAGATGGATGCATTATCCATAAAGACGGAGAGGCTTTCCTAAAAAATTTCAATTTGACGTTCTAAAAAATTTCAATTTGACGTTTAGAATGTCAATCGTATTACCAATACAAACACAAAACAACATCAATTGCCGTTTCATGTACTTTTCACACCACAAAATTCGCATTGATGTGAAAAAACGAAAAGAACACGACATTAATTTCAAATTATTTATATTTATAAACAAAAATTTTCATTTAAATAGAAAATAAAGACACACAAAATAACGCATTTTAAAATCCCATATTGTTTATGTTTCATAGAAAAATAAAAATCTTTATACCCTTAACACATACTACCACACATTTTTGTGTCATGGCAAAACCAACAAAAATGTTTATACGTATAGTATAGACATTTTTGTTGGTTTTGGTTATGGCTATGGTCACAGAATCACCCATTCCACACGAGTCGCGTCAAAAATTATGGTAATATTGCTTATACTCTCTGCCATAACTAAATTTGTGTGTATAATAAAACTATTTCACATGCATTTGTAAAAAAAAATTGTCTCTATTTTGCATTATCAATATGGTGGATATAGTGATGTATCACCTGATTTAATTTGTATGGAAACGTTCCGTGAAACTAATTTTATTATACAGTTATACAAATAAAATCACTAATTATTTCTCTGAAAATTTACCTCCCTCAGGAACTAAATATTAATTATTTCCAGGAATACTCTTTAAACAGTTAATTTTTTCCAAATATCTACATAATTTGATTGTTTTTCTATAATTCTCATAATGTATATTATCTGTTTTTTATGTAAAATTAGAATTATAATATAAATAGTTACATTAATCACTTAAAGAAGCATCATATGGTCGCACTTTAAATTCAAAATTTGTGTGTACAATAAAAACTTGTTCGCAAAAATTTTCGTATTTAAGTAGTTTCAAGCGTCATTTGCAACGTCATAAATTATTTTGCAATAACACAGAAATGGCTGAAAATAATAAAATTGAAATGGCTGAAAATAATAAAATTGTTGAATCTAATAATACTGAAAATATAATAATAGAAAATGTTTCCTGTTTTATACAATATATAACGCCCAAAAGTAGCTCAACAGAGGTTTTAAATATTTCAAGTTCAAATACCCCAAGTATCTCAAATTCGAATAGTATTACTGTTACAGAATCATTTTCTAATAAAAATATGTTTCTCCGAGAGTAGTTTTCTTACTTTCCTTACATAGCAGATGCAATTTGTCTAGAAAAGATGTTTTATTTATTCAAAGTGGTTTGCACAATTTAATATATACTATTGTAAAAGATGATTTTAGGGAACTTATCGGTATTTCAAGTATTAGCAATTTGAGATGATTTTAGGGAACATATCGGTATTTCAAGTATTAGCAGAATACACATTAATAAAATATTTATGCGATAGGGATTTGTATTTTACTGCATTTGAATTTTCTATAGATAAACAAGTTACCGAAATTCTTCAAAATGGAATTCAAAAATTTCGTGAAAAGAATAGCAAAGAAATTATTTTTCCATTAGCATTTCAATTTAAAAAATTTTTCCAAAAAAATAACACTATAAGAACTCACCTAAGTAATATGAAAACATTACAAGACCAAGATGACAATATAACTCATTTCATTCAAGGAAGTTTATGGAAAAAAAATGTGCAATGTATCCTAATAAAATTTTAGTACCGTACTTCCTTTATATATGTAGATGATTTTGAAATAAATAATCCTTTAGGATCTCACGGAGGAACACACTCTATAATGGGAATTTATTATTCATTCCCAACATTAGGGACATCATCTAAATTAATAGACTTCTAAATTGGTGCCCTAATAAGATCTTATTTTGTAAAAGAGTATGGTAATAGTTTATGTTTAGATGCATTAGTAACGCAACTTACAAATTTGGAAATAAACGGCAAAGAAATAAATACAGAGAATGAAAAATTTCAAGTATATTTTGTTTTAGGATTAATATTGGGTGACAATTTAGGTTTAAATTGTATATTAGGATTTAGTAAGGGATTTTCTTCGAATTATTATTGTAGATTTTGTAGATCTCATAAAAATGAAAATGTAAGCCTCAGTGTAGAACCTACAGATAAAATACGTACTGTAGACAATTATAAAGTAGACGTTGATATTAAAGATGTTTCACAGACTGGCATAAATGAAGATTATATTTGGAACAACATACCTTCTTTTCATGTTATAGACAATTATGCGTGTGATTTAATGCACGATTTATTTGAGGGTATATGTCATTATAATATATCTCAAGTGTTATTAAACTTTATTGAAAAAAAAAAAATATTTTACATTGGATTATTTTAATAAAATAAAAAACACATTTCCCTATGGTGAAACAGAAGTGGGCAATATTTTCAAAGATATTAAAATGGCTCATTTGAAAAATAGAAAACTTTATTGTGCTTCCCGGGAAATGTTACATTTGACACACTTTCTACCATTACTTATTGGTCATTTGGTTGAATCTACCGACGAAGTCTGGAACTTTTTTACTGATTTTCTTGAACTGTTAGATTTATTAATGTCTCCAAAATTCAATGATGATAGTCTGCAAAAACTTAGGCTTAAAATCGAAAAGCATAATTTAGGCTATGTTAAAATATTTGAAGATACGTTGAAACCTAAGTATCATTTTCTCACCCAAGAATTATAAGGAATTCTGGGCCGCTACGCCATTTAAATTGTTTTCGGTTTGAAGCAAAGCACTTTCAGTTAAAAAAATATTGCAGAAATATTAATAGTAGAATTAATATTACGTTAAGCTTATGCTTAAAATTTCAATTTAAATTTGCTTATGAGTTGTTATCTGGAACAGAATCAGAAACTAATGCAAATATATTAGATATTATGCAATTTCCAATTAAAAAAAGACTTATTGAGGAATTTGGGTTTAAAACTGATAATTTACAATTTTATAGTAAAATTTGCTATAAAGAAACTATTTATAAAATAAAAATGTATGTGCTAAGATCCCTCCCTAATTAAATCGAACTTTATAAAATAGTATCAATATTTTTGAATAGTAATGATCCTTTACCATACGTCATTTGTTATAAATATTCTGTAGTCTATTTAAAACATTATGCTTCATATAATATTTTATCAAAAAGTTAAACAGAATTTATATTACCTATCACGTATTTTAATAGTCCTCCGCTTCATGAATATAAAATAAAAGAACTGAAAATGATTAGACCAAAAAATTTTTTTTAATTCTACCATAAATAAACTTTGTTGAAAATTCGTAATTTTGAATTACATATTGAACCGGTATATATGTTATGCAGAATAAGATAATAAAAACAATTCATAAAAGTAAACCATGGAAAATAAAATTATACTGCAAAATTCCGATACAAGCTTGGCCGTATTACTTCGTACTGCCATCGACCAAGATCTAGAATCGAGTTGTTGTGATGAATCATCAATGGACGACCGCTCGGACAGCAATTTAACAATCACTGAAGAAATTGAGTATCAATCATCTCAAATTGGTTTTAGTGAAATAGACCAAAATCTTTTCGACTTGTTATGTTCATGGAAATTATCTCATTTATATGACAAATTGATAGGTAACTATATTTTAATCGTATAATAAAATGTAATGATAATTAAATTAAATTATATTTTAGAGTCTGGGAATATATTTTGTTAACTTACATTATATTAAGCAACATCATATTAACAAAATATTTGGTAAAAACGAAGTAGGTAATCAGGCAATATTTGAGCACAATTTATTTAAATGGCAATCTGAAGATAGTCAGCGTGACCATGGACCACAGAACTCAGCTAGCGAAGCAGCATCAGTTAGCGAATCACAATCTTCAATAAATAATTATGAAATAATGGCTAGTTAATTAAACGAAAGTATAATCAAATTTAGTTAATGATTATTAATGCTTTTAGGATGTGAAATCAGTTCTTATGAAAACAGAGGTAGGAAGATCTATAATTAATAAATATGAGACGAAGCCAAAACTTGACGACAGAACACGTAAAGTAATTTGCCAACTATTGTCAGACTATTATATAAATGAAACCAACATAAAACCAGGAGTTAATATATAAATAATGATCCAACTGATCTATACCAAAAGATGATTAAAGAGGTTATAAATAAATCAAATAATCTAATGGATAATAGAGAAATCAATAATAATAAAATGATAAAACCTGCTGCACCAATTTTAAGAGGAATGCCAAAAATACATAAGGCAAATATGCCAATTAGACCAGTAATTAATTTTACAACGGCTCCATCTTATAAAATATCAAAATTCGTAAACAAATGGCTTTGCAACCACATAAAATTTGAGAGGGACCAATCTGTCAAAAACAATATTGAACTTGTCAATAAAATAGAAGGAATTGATATACCAACCAACGGTAAACTGGCTTCATTTGATGTTACTAACATGTATTCCAACATACCTGTTCAAGAAACAATATCTATTACAAAACAGCTATTACTAAACAGTTCAATCAATAGGAATATTGTGGACGATATCATGAAACTTCTCAACGAAATAACAAAGCAAAATTATTTTAAATTTAACGAGAAATATTATAAACAAACCGATGGACTCCCAATGGGCAGCCCATTATCAGGAACGTTGGCAAATATTTATTTAAATAATTTTGAAAAGGAACATATCTTAAGCCATACAAATATTTATTATAAGAACATTAAATATTGGCACAGATATGTAGATGATATACTATTTATGTACACGGGTACAAATCGGCAAATGAATCAACTATTAAATTATATCAACTCTATACATCCTAAAATTAAATTCACACTAGAAATGGAGGAAGAGAAAAGTATAAATTTTTTGGATTTAACTATAAAAAATGTTGATCAAAAACATAAATTTAAAATATTCAGAAAACCAACCCAAACGGACCAATCTATTGATAGTAAATCAAATCATCCTTTACAACATAAAATGGCAGCGTATAATCATATGATAAATCGATTAAATATTATACCAATGACACAAGCGGATCAACTAGAAGAGTTAAACATAATAAAATACATCGCAAGTCAAAATGGATATAGACCTAAAATAATAGATCAAATTAATTTATCATACAAAAACAAAATAATGTATCGAAATTATACAACATTAAATTTAGAAGAAGATACATCTAAAATATACATTTCAATGGAATATAACAGCTTCACGAGTTCTAAAATACAAAAAATATTTCGGAATTTTGGCTATACAATTGCTTTTAAAACTCAACAAAACCTCGAAATGCAATTAAAGCCTAAGAAAGAAGAAATTTTAGACACTGGAGTATATCAGTTGATTTGTTCAGATTGTCCTGCTTTCTACATAGGACAAAATTGGTAAAATGTATGCGACATCAAACTTTGCTATACATATCAATACAACACAACATAACTATGTAGACATGAATACTAACATGAAAATTCTATATACAATGAGAAAAGGTGATAATATGGACCGAATGGAAGAATTATTGATCTATAAAAACAGAAGAAATAATAATTTACTTAATAATAAGATTAATACTCTTGTAAATAAAATATACGACATAATAATTCGAAATTCTTGATCAAGTAGGCTATGACGTAGGGATAAAACAGGTATATAAAGATGACAGAATCCATAATTTTCTTTAGTAGTTCGGTAACTGAAGATGATTACTTGTTAATCGAAATCGATATTACAAAAATAAAAAATAAAAAATAAAAAATAATTCCACATAAACGGAAGTTTAATAGATAATTAAAATAAAATTTGTTTTATTTTATTTTTACAATAAGTTAATATATGTCGAAAAATAACCCAGCAAATCATATTATTATTTCCAACAGAGATATATGTAGTTCACTAAAAAATATATAATAAACTAAAATACGTTATACTAGCTTGTAATTTGTTCCCATAGCAAACATATTTAGTTCATCGAGGAGGCCTCACACCGCAGGGAAAGTTGTATGACAAGCTACTAAATACAAGCAAAAAACATAAATCTTTTTTAAAAACTGTTACGACTGGCATACGTCTCCACTTGAAGCAGAGGAACATAATTCTTGCGAGGATTCCAAACGCTCATATAATTTGAAATTTTTTTTTGTCGTTATAAAATACCCTGACCACCATGGTGTTTATACCTATGCGCGCTTTTATGATTTCCAAATTTAAATTTAATATTCCCTCCGATTGCTATGTAAACATATTTAAAAATTTTTTGTTGTTGCATTTACTTGTTTTCTATATTGTCATGTACAAGCATACATATCTCTTGCGAGTTGGTGTGTGTACATGTATTGTGTCAAAATCTTCTATAATAAAAGTCATGAAAATTCTATACATATGAAATAAAAAAAATCAGGTTCTATGTGTATTGGTGTATGTGTTAGTTAACTAAGTATAAAGGTGTTGGTGTAGAAACAAGAAAAAAAAAATCAAATTTACGTTGAATTGTTAGTGTAACTAATACAGCCAAATCTAGTGGAATCAATAAATGTATATGTCTGTAAAAGAGAGTTTCATGACTTTTATTATAGAAGATTTTGATTGTGTAGTATGAGATGGAATGTTTACGTTATTAAAATGTTCAATCTGGAATATTCCATTTTTCTTTCTGGTATAATTGGCTTAAATTAACGCGTGATATTTGCTCTGTGTGGGGAAAAAGCCGATCGGTGTATTCGACATGAATCCGAGGCGGCCGTACAACTAAGTATGTACATATGTTCGTCGTCGTTGTTCGTCTTATTCGTTGTATTTGTGTACATAAAAAAAACATAAATATATCAATAAAGATTTTACAATAATAAAAAAATAAAAAATTAAATAAAAATGATGAACATGTGCACAAATACAACGAGTGGGACGAACAGCGATGCGAAGTTAAAGTGGAGGGGGAAAAATAAATTGGAATTGGACTGATTTTTTTTGATGAAAAAATAAAATGTAATTTTAGTCTAGTTTTTTTATTTGGGACAATAAGTCCAAATTTGGTTTATATAAAAAGTCTAGTTTGAGTTTTGTTGACGTTAAGTCTGAAAATTTTTTTTTTTTTAAATAAAATAAATAAAGTCTTTTTTTTGCATTGGTTGACGAAAATCAACATATTTTTTTTATATAAAATAAAATAAAATAAAGTCTGTTTTGGTCATTTGGGACAATAAGTCCAAAATTTTTTTTTTATAAAAGTCTGGTGATAATTTTTGGATAAATAAGTCGTGTGTTCGACTGAATAGAGTTTAGTTTGGAATGCCGAATAGTTTGCATTCAAGTTGATTGGTGAATTTTAAAAACGATACAGACTATTGTGATTATTTTTTTTATAATTCAAAATACCAAAATAAAATAAAATTATCCTCTTGCATAAAACTGTAATTACAAATTAAATAAAAATAAAATTAGTTCTGTTTATAATTAAATAAATAAAAAAAAAACAAAATAAATTAATTTATCGTCGAGATAGACTGAAAGTCGAAAAAGTCGAATCTTGATTGTGGATGGTGAAATTTCAAGTTTGACGGGTGGTCGATGATTGTTTGAACTTGACAATCATTGTGGTTTTTTGGTAGTTTATTAAAATTAAATTAAACGCTAAAGGAAAACAAAATAAAAAACAATATAAACATATACAAGTTAATTCATAATTTATTAAGTACACGCATAAGTTTATGATAGTGAAACAATATCGTTGTGAAAACGCTGTTGAAATTTGTCGATTTGTATATTGCGAAAGTATACCCGCCAGTTTGGGCAGGGCAATCAATTGTGAGAGGGATCCTGTGTCGGCGCTGTTTGCGGTGTGGTCGGACGGGCCATAAAAAAAAAAGGTACGCTATTAGCGGAAATTAACAACCTGTAAATTTTTTAATTGTAACAGTTGTTTTTCCTCCGCTTATTTTTTTTCCTATATGTTATATATTTGTTTTGCGGATATCCTCGATTCGCGGTGGTGCACCGGTTTGATGAAAGCCCCACGCAGAGCAAAGTATTGTCCGGTTATATTTTTCTTTACCGTCATTTTGATTAACTGCGTTTGGAATTTCCGTTTTTTTTCTCTCTTCGCTTTGGATCGGTTGTCCGTCTTGGGTGTGGTTCGACCCCATAACGGTTCATCTCTTTCAGGTATTTTTGTGTTTTTCCTAAATTTTCTTAAAACAGTGATAGTGAAAGTGAAATCTAACATTAACGTAGAATCAGTTTTAACGTAATTTAACTTACCTGATTTTCAATTTTTTTACTTTTACCGTAACAGAACTTTTCTTTGAATTCTTACTGTAGTGTGCTACGCCGCACCATGTGCGTGTAAATAAATAATTGATCGAGTGATGTGAGGTGGGGTCATGTGAAGGGTCGGCCTTTTTCCACCCTTTTCCGTGCGTGCCGTTCGTTCCTCCAGGACAGGCTGTGCTGGAGGGCGGCACGCCACATGAGTTGATCGCGTCGGGGTGACAGTCTCTGTTCCGGGGGATTGTCGCTGGGATTGTCATGCGGGCGTCCTTCCCTCATAGTGGCATCGGTGGCCGTCGCGACTGGGAAACAGCATCCCAGTAGACGGGCCGATGAGGGGAGGCCCGTGTGGCAGTCACGGCGGTAGTCGCCTGGGATTGAGACGGTCACTCCGGATCGATCACTCCCAACTTATTATTTTCTTTTGCCGCTGAGGCCGTGGCAATTTAATTTTAATTTCCATGTGCACCTCTAATTTTGTTCTTCATGCGGTTATTCAAGCATGAGAAATATGTCTGAGAATCCCCACGCCGCACCGTGAGCTCTAGCCAGCTACTATACCGCATCAGACCGCTATTCTCATATCTGTTAACGTAATCCCTCTTGGGGATTCCGTTACAAAACATCTAAATCAAATAGCACTTGTATACAAAAGAAATGTAGTAAGGGCTCTATGTGTAACTCGTCCACAGTAAGTAAGTATATCCATAACGATAAAAATATCATTATTTCTGAATTATAAATATAATTACTTATTTAATATCTTACAGTATCGAATGTTGAAAATGGTAACATAGATACTCAAAATATGGAATTAATAATGCTTGAATTAAAACATCTACGTTCGCCTTGGAAGGAAGTTATAAGAAAATGGGGAGAAACTTCCATATACCGTACCAGAGATGTGATGAATAATGAAGATATAAATTTGATTAATGTTATAGATAAATGGCCACTGTATCAACATGCCCAAGCTCCTGAATTGGTAATCAACATGCAAATATTCGTAATTATAAAGTATAAAATGAATTCATTGTAATTAAAAAAATTTCAGATTACAATAGATTTCTATCAATATTTTAAAACAAGAGATAATATTTATACTCACTGGGATAAATTTATAAATAATATTCCAACACATTACACATATACATTCAAAAAAGGAAATAAAAAAAAATTTTAAATGAAATTTTTACAAATAAAGAAAGATTAAATATTGGTAAATTATATTTACTTTTATTTTATATATTAAATTTATTAATTTTATTTATTTATTTGTCCTAGATACATATAATTTACAGATGTTGTACATGCTGCCTCTTTTATTGCCAACTGGAGTGGTTATCAATAAGAAAAAAAACCACCAAAGCAACAAAACTTGACGCACAATCATCATTTATTATAAAGGCACAGAATTCAAACGACTTGCAGCGAAAATTAGAAGACATAAACAAAGAGTGTCTTTAAAATAAATTGAACTTGCAGCCGTTAACAGCAGCGATAGGTGATCATTTAGACTTGAAAGAATTTTATGTGATTTTCGATTCCATAAAATATAAATTTGGAAGTTTTTTAGAATGCATAAATATTTGTTTTTTTATTTTTCAATTATTCAATTTAAAGTACCCAGATCAATGTAGAAATACTTGGCTGTTTATTCAAATGTTTTTTTTTAATATCAAAAATTCTTTTGATCCCGACGTGTCTTCAACTTTAACATTAATTAATGATCTCAATTCTACTTTCTGATGTCTCAAACTTTCTGATTTTGTAATTAATTGGTAAATACACATATTGCATGTTGTCATATTTGTACCTAATTGAGAATAGTATAATAAATCTGTTTTTTTTTTATAATTACAGATCAACATGTAGAATTAATTTAAAATTTTTATACACTTGAATTCAAATAAGATCAACCCATAGCCTTCAACCTATTATTATATTTGTGACATAGCGTCGTTTACTTCTCAGTAACATAGATATTTTATTATACTTACCTAGTGTACATTATTAGATATTATTAATTTTATTTTATTAAACTGAAAATTAAAATTTGATATTTTACATTAATTGTATTATTAGTTATAATTTAGAACTAATAGTAAGAGTCAACTAACTTGTCTTAAAAATAATTAATAGATTAATAGATTTTGTTACGACTGGCATACGTCTCCACTTGGAACAGTGAAGAATTTTTTTTCGAAAATTCCAAACGCTCAAATAATTTGAAATTTTTCTTTAATTATAAAATACCATGACCACCATAGTGTTGTATATACATATGCTCTAATTTACGCTTTGCCAAATTCAAATTCAATATTCTCACCGATTGCTATGTAAACATATTTTAAATTTTTTTTTTTCATTTACTTGTATCCTATATTGTCATGTACAAACATATATATCTCTTGCGAGTTGGTGTGTGTACATGTACTATGTAGTATGAGATGGAATATTTGGTTATTAAAATATTCAATCTGGAATATTCGATTTTTCTTTCTGGCATCATTGGCTTAAATTAACGCGTGATATTTGCTCTGGGTGGGGATAGAACCGATCGGTGTATTAGACATGAAGCCGATGCGGCCGTACAGATAAGTATGTACATGTGTTCGTCGTCGTTGTTTGTCTTATTCGTTGTATTTGTGTACATAAAAAAAAAAAACAATATACATGTCAATAAAGATTTTACAATAATAAAAAAAAAATAAATAAATGATGAACATGTGCACAAATACAACGAGTGGGACAAACAGCGATACGAGATAGAAAATAGGAGGGGGAAATTTTTCTGATTTTTTGATGTAAAATATTTTTTTTTGATAAAGACAGTCTAGTTTTGTTTTTAAAACAAATTGGTTCTCGACGGCCAATTATAAAATTGTGAGTGAAAAGTCTTCTTGTGTGGGAAAGTTACCGCATTATAAGAAAATAAAAGATATACATTTATATATATATATATATATATATATATATATATATATATATATATATATATATATATATATATATATATTTATATATAAGAAAATTATTAATTAATATTATAAAAATATAATAATTAATTTCCTAAAACATTTTGATCTGTGATATTAATCAAATAGAGATACGCATGTTCAGGGTTAATTTTTTTTGATAAAAATTGCGTTGTAATAATATATCAATTGTAATATTAGTGTTAATAGAAGAAAAAAATATACATACATATATGTAACTGTATGTATAGGAAGTTATTTTTAAATAAGTTTTTGGTTGAATAAAAAAATTTAAAAAAAAAAAAAATTTTTAATAAAACAAACATTAGTGGTGCATATCTGATTTGATTTGGTCAAGTTTTCTATTGGTTTTCTTGATTTTCTTGGATTTTTCTCCTCTCATTGAATACGAGAGTAACGTGCGATAATAGGTCCGTGAAGATATACATATATAAAAAAAAAATCATATTACGATTGTGGAGTGTGATTGGATCGGGCAGTCTAATAAAAAGACAGTGATCCGGTCAGTGGGGGCAGTGCAGCCATATTGTGTGAGGGGGATCCTGCGTCGGCGCTGGTTGCGGTTGGTCGGACGGGCCTTTAAAACAACAAGGTAAAACAAATAAGGGATAAACAATCTGGCTAAGTAACTTTTAGTTTCTTAAGTTTGTAACAGGTTGTTTCTCCTTTCTATTTTCATTATATTGTACATATATATTATTATTTTTACCGTTTGTTTTCGGCGTTTCGTGGTGGTGCACCGATTTGGTGAAAACCCCACTCAGAGCAATTATTGTCCGGTTATATTCTTTTTCCGTCATTTTGATTGATTGCGTTTGGAATTTCCGTTCTTTTTCTCTTCACTTCTGCTCGGTTGTCCGTTTTTGGGTGTGGTTCGACCCCATAACGGTTCATTTATTTCAGGTATTTTCGTGTTTTCCTTAATTTTCTTAAAAAACAGTGATAGTGAAAGTGAAATCTAACATTAACGTAGAATCAGTTTTAACGTAATTTATCATTCATCAGTTTTAGCCTAATTTTAAATTTTTCTCTTTTACCATAACTTAAAATCTTTTCTTTGAATTTCTTACGGTAGTGTGCTACGCCGCACCATGTGCGTGTAAATAAATAATTGATCGGATGATGTGGGGTGTGGTCATGTGAAGGGTCGGCCCTTTTCCACCCTTTTCCGTGCGTGCCGTACGTTCCTCCAGGACAGGCTGTGCTGGAGGGCGGCACGCCATATGAGTTAATCGCGTCGGGGTGACAGTCTCCGTTCCGGGGGATTGTCGCTGGGATTGTCATGCGGGCGTCCCTCCTTCATAAATGGCATCGGTAGCCGTCGCGACTGGGAAACAGCATCCCAGTAGGCGGGCCGATGAGGGGAGGCCCGTGTGGCAGTCACGGCGGTAGTCGCCTGGGATTGAGACGGTCACTCCGGATCGATCACTCCCAGTTTATCATTTTCTTTTTGCCGCTGAGGCCGTGGCAACGTAATTTTAATTTCCTTTGTCCCTCCAATTTTATTGTCATGCGGTTATTCAAGCATGAGAAATATGTCTGAGAATCCCCACGCCGCACCGTGAGCTCTAGCCAGCTACTATACCGCATCAGACCGCTATTCTCATGTCTGTTAACGTAATCCCTTGGGGATTCCGTTACAATTTCTAGAAAAATAATTTAAGAATAATATTTAAAAAAATATTGCTGTATTAAATAATAATTAAAATTATTTAATAATAAATGAATTAATAGAAAAACGAGTTTACTTAAATTTGAAATTAAAGCTTTTTATTTCGGGTTCTGGTTTGCAGTAATACGATTATAGTGGAAAATAAACCCGGTAAAACGTAATTTTAGAATAGATCAAGTAAAATAACGTGTAAAGTAAAAATTATCTTTGCGTTAACTAGAAATCATATATATGTATATATATATATACTAATATACATATATATATATATATATATATATATATATATATATATATATATATATATATATATATATATATATATATATATATATATATATATATATTTCAACCAATATACAAATGAAATACACATACATTTTTATTATAAATCATAGTTTTATTAATTATTAATCTGTAACTGTTTACCCAAAGAAAACAAAATAAATAATATATTTATTGTCAGTTGGTTTTCAATTTACTGCCTTTTTATTCCTAACTCACCATTAAATTAAATTTCATTAATAGATAAATTCATCGTAAACTAAATATTTCACTTAAATTTTTTTTATTTGTATTTTTTTATTAGTTTTTCTCTAATTGTTGCCTTAAAGAAATTATGGACGGTTCATTTTTGTCATATAATGTCTATATATTGTAAAAATAATTTTGGAAAAAATCCAAATATACTGGGATTGAATAGGATATTGTAGATTAAATATGTGAAAAATGTAAAAGTAAATAAATATCCACGGCCCTTAAAATTGAATATACTTGGTACTGTATACCATCGAAATATACCATTATCTGTTTGGGATTAATAATGTATGAACCCATAATTAATAATAATGGTTGAATTGATTTGTTACTCGATAATTGTAGTAGCAAATTTTTCTTCCAGTTCCTCTGCTGTTATAGAGCTGCTGATTTGTCAAATCTCGAGCTTGCGATCTTTTTAGAGTACAAGCGTTTTTGATCCCAAAATATTAATTTTATAACGTAAATTATCTCTCTTTATTAAGAAATCTCTTTATCTCTTGAATGGTAAGAGTTACAATTTTTTAACAATACTTTCTAATAGTAACTTAAGCCGTGTGTAGCATTTTTTTCCGAATTTCGAAAATTGATATATTTCACATTCGGATTCCTCATACCTAAGTTACTATTAGAAAGTGTTGTTAAAAGTTTGTAACTCTTACCATTCAAGAGATAAAGAGATTTCTTAATAAAGAGAGATAATTTACGTTATAAAATTAATATTTTGGGATCAAAAACGCTTGTACTCTAAAAAGATCGAAAGCTCGAGCTTTGCAAAATCAGCAGCTCTAGCTGTTACACCAATTAGGATGAAACTTTGTTGGGAGTCTTTCACACTATACCTCACATGCATTTTTTTGTTTCCTTTAACTTTCATTTTCTTTGCTGTTGGTAGCAATATAGGGATAAACTATATTTGAAAGTTGTAGGTCTCCAGGTTCTTTGAATTTTTCGGTAACTATCGTTATAATTTTGCTGGAGAAATTATCAAACCCATTTTCAATGGAATGTGCATTGTTGATAGATGCTTTAAAGTCAATTTCAATCTGTTGAAAGAATCTTTTATTTAAATGAATAAGGGTATCAGTATATACCTAAATACTTCTGCTTAAAAAAATTTGTCTACTTACCAATTTGTAACCTAGTGGGCTTTTATAATGGTCCCTTTCTCCAATATTTGAGCTGTGCTGGTGCTACCTTTAATTTCACTACAATACTTATCAATAATAATTTTACTCACCTGTTAGAAAATTAATGAAATTAGAGTTTTTAATTAAAATTTCCGGTACTCCAATAAAAGTTAACACATTTTTTATTTTAAAACTAGTATCTACTTCCATATTTTTTATTTCAGTTTAACCTTTCTGTAGCACGAGCAAAATTTAACTGAATTATATCGCTATACAAATACAGTTCGATGGTTTTTTATTATAAAGAAACAAAAAAAATGTAAATTTGATAAAAGTACAGTGAATTATACAAATACTTGTAAGAAACACAAAACACACATAGATAATTTATTGTTAATTATACAAAACACATTTGTAAAATCTACGAACTAAACAAAACAGTACAAATTTGTTGTACTATTTACAAAATAATTGTATTATAACGTAATTTTAGGCGCGTTGTTCCGAAGCCTGGAACCATTACATAATGTATATTATATATCATAATATAATTAAAATGAATTTTCTACAACATAAAAGAAAAAAATGTTCTTTTTCAGTTAATTACATATAAAGCATTATATTAAATACACATAATATGGATTTATGATTAGGATTGGCGTGCCCAAAATACCGATAAAATACAATTTTTTTAATAAATTGTTTACCGAATTGTTTAATTTGTAGATTTTACAACTGGGTTTTGTTTAATGTACTATTATAAAATTTACATTTACTTTTGTAAAATTTACATATTATGTATAGAATAAATATGTACGAGGGCAGATTGAAAATGAAGCTACCTAAGTAGGAAAACAAAATTTTTTTTTGCCAAAAACCATTTATTTCTCAACATAGTCTCCTCGTACATATACGAGTATTCAACGAAATTGTTTGATGGAACGAAGCTCTGTCTCGAATTTGAAAACTTAGCTGACAAAATGCGACGAGAAAAAACAAAGTTAAATTTAAATATAAAAACTAGACTTGGTTGATTTTCTGTCCAGAAATGTCTGTGGATCTTCAATTTCTTTTAAAATTTTGGAAAAATGTTAACAAACGAATCTCTTGCAAATTATATTAAGATCATTTCATAATAAATCCATTTGTTTTCTCAAATATAAGCTGTTATTTTCAGCTATTTCATTCCTTAAACCTTCTAAGTAAAGTGTCACTTCCGATAGGTTGAGTTCCGGGTCACAGACAGGGAACTTTTACAAAACCATATTTCTCCTTAAATCTGAAGTTCGGTAATTATAATGACTCTACACTCCAAGGAAATTTTTGGGTTCAAATTTTCCTTAATTCTTTTAAATAACTAAAAAACATTTAATTGATTCAAAGAGGATCAGTTGTCAATAGGAAAGGCTACTAAAATTATACTGTTAATAAGAATTTCATCAGAGAAGAGATGTTAAGCGTTTTAATTAATAATGCATTAAGATTTCGTAACTTTTTAACCAAAATTTTAACAACATTTTTTTTGTTTTTTGAAAATTATCAAATTAAAATTAAAAAGTATTGTTTAATTTTATTTTTAACAAAGAGTATTGTAACTTTAATCTTAATATTTGTACATTTTATAATATTTTTAAAATGTTATTTATCAAATCTACACAACAGAATCGAGTTTCTTTGTCAATTTTAAAAATTTACCTTATTTACAAAAAAATAAAATTTAAAAATATCTACAAGGCGTTTCTTAAAATGAATGGTTATTTTTTATATTTTACTTATACTTTTGTTTAATTTATTATTTTTCGAAGGTTGATTTTACAAAAACAAGTTAAATTTGACATAAAATGTTTATAATGTAATTGTTCGAAAGTTACTGTTAAATTTACAACAGAATTTAATAATTTAACAAATTTTTAGTTAATTAAACAGTAAATTTGTTAAATAAATAAATATTCCTATTAAACTGACAATTTTTTGTAAAATATATAAATTTTAGTTGTAAGCAGTTTTACAGAGAAAAATTGTCAATTTTACTTAGAATTTTTTTTTGAGTGTACCCACATTCAAAATAAAACGGAATTATTGAAGGAAATGAATGATGAAACTAGAAGGCTGAAATAAATTGGTATTTAATAAAATAAATTAAGTATGTATGTATATAAATGTATAAAAAATTGAATTTTTGGTATTGACACAAATACACATGTATGATCGAAGTAAAGGAAAGAAAATCTTTAGTAGAAAATTAAAAAAAAAATTAAACTAACAACATTAATAAAGGCAAAATTAACATTAAAAATAATAAAGCAAAAAAAAAAACTTAAGAAAAGTTACGTAAGCAAAAAAATAAAAAAAAATAAATTTAAATTGAAGCCTTAAATCAATCAAAATAAATTTCATTAACTAAAAAAAATATGTATGTAAATGTATATGTATGCACATAAATAAAAAAACAGAAAAAACGAACGGTTTAATTTCAGGTGCGCTAGGTCATCTGTGACTACCAATGTCTTAAGCGAGCTCGACTCCTGGCAGCTTCTAATGTAGCCAACAGCAAAATATTTACTCCTGGCAGCTTCTAATGTAGCTAACAGCAGAATTTTTCTTTCGGTATAAACAATATTGAACCCGCAGATAATAAATATCCCGCTGTTTGAGGATATCAATATGTAACGTAAATAAGTAAAATAATTGTTCAGCACCACGCAGATAAATAATATCCAACGGTTTGAGGATAACCTTGAATGATATCCAATATGAATCAGCAGTCCGCACCAAGCCGATAAATAATATCCCACGGTTTGAGGATATCAATATGTAACGTAAACAAGTAAAATACGTAGAATTTTTACTGGTATACACAATTGTTCAGCACGACACAGATAAATAATATCCAACGGTTTGAGGATAAGTTCTCAAAAAGCAAATATTGCTTTTCTTTAAAGCAGCCTTCAGCCGCAAAGAAATCACCAGTTATTTTTGTTTTATCCGACACAATTCAAATCGATCGCGACCACCAGTATTAAATAAAAACACGCCACTTCAATTTTAACAGTTTTTTTTTAAATTTATTTACTTCTTTTGTTTTTAATTTTTATTACAATCTGGTTTATAGTCTTCAAAAACTTCCAGAAGTTATTTTCACATAATAACAAAAGAAAAATGTATAACCTTTATAGAATAATTAACACAAAAATTATGAAAGACAAATTATTTCTTTTTCTTCAACATTTTCACTACTTCTTCTTCTAATATATTCATATCACCATTTAACACTGTGAAATCGCACAATACCAAAAAAAATAATTATATATCGACAAATATAATAATTGAAGGCCAATCAAACAAAACATTGATCATTATATTTGTATATATACGAGTAAAAAAAAAACGTAAAATTTTAATAGGTCAAAACCTAGACTGTAGTAGCATCAAAGCTTAACACCAACTGACTCTCTACTCCAACATAATTTTTTATTTTTTTTTTAATTGACCGATCGCTTACCGTAAAAATGATCATTTATCTTTCAATTTCTTTCCTCTCTCTCTTCTCGTTCATTTCCTCGCCACCTCCAAGACTGGAAGAGTCACATAAACTATGAGCAGGGTAGTAACATCAATTTCCCCTGTTCCCTCGATCAGCACCACCTCCAAGACTGCAAGAAACACAATCACATAAACCTATGAGTAGGGTAGTAACTTCAATTTCCGCTGTTCCCTCGGCGCGCGGAAACGACCCAAGCAAAGTCGTTACAAGTACATACATTTTGGTCGCAAAATTCCTCGCTGCCTCACGAGAATTTTGTATATGTACAAGGCGTATAAGATACATTTTGTTATTGCGTGCTGTCATATACGTTATTTCTTTTTTTTTTTTTTTTTATCATGTCACAAAATCGTGAAAAATATATTTATTTTTATTTTTTTTATTTAATTATTTATTACACTCTATTTTGAGCCTTTAGGCTCATTAACAATAGTTTATGATGTAGTAAATATTAAATGTACTATAAAAAACTGCAAGATATTGATGTTAAAGCAAATCTATGTACATCATACTGTATCGCTCAGCACAGCCCATCAATCACTTTGGTAACATTGGTTTTCTCGCTACAGTGTGTGGGTCCCCGATAGATCAATAATTCCTGCTGGTAACATATAAATGTATTTTTTTGAATTTTGATTAATTTTAAATGTTTATAATAATTTTGAATAAAAATCAAAACTTGTAGCTGACACGAAAGTCAAAGCCTACTTTTATTTGTATTAGTGTATCGTTTTGTGACGGTAACTATCAAATATAAGCCAATCGGTTGAAATCGGCCCAAATTTTTGATGCTTATGCTCGCATATGAGAATATCTCACTTGCTATGAAGTAAGAAAATTAACGGTACTGTGTTTTTTTTTTTTTTTAATCTATGCAATCTTTCGCAGTTAATTTACCGTCCTACTTTACGCAGTAGTAGCTAAATCGAACAATACTGTGTTGTTCGTATTAAATATGGTAAGTATTTTTTGAATATTCTACTTTTAGTAAAGTTCTATTATTCTATAATAAAAAATGTATTTCTTTAGTTTTAACTTAATATGTTTGTTTATAAATTTTTTTAATTTATTTATAATAAATCGGTTTTTTATTATAAATTATTTAAAAATTAATAAACAAAAATATTAAGTTAAAACTAAAGAAATTCATTTTTTTATTTTGTGAATGTAACGTAAATTAACCCGTGGCGTACTTCAGCTATCGGGGGGGTCACAGGTGGTGGATAGTGGACGGCCTATCGATAGGTAGGCTAGCGGTGAATTAAATAAGCCGCCCCCAACCGCAGTCCAGCTGGTGGGAGAGTCTCAGGGAACTGGGGAGTGGTTAACTTCAGTTCATTAAATTCTGAGTGCCTATGATGCCCTGCGTATTCGGATCTCTGCGCAGGCGGACCTTTATTTCTCCGATACTCGTGGGAATCAGATGGAAAGATCGAACAACGAAAAACAAAGGGCACCGGCTCTCCTCAAAAGCCGGAATCAGTGAATGGGGGTACCTCGAACCAGACGGGTGGGGCCTCTAAAGTTGCAAAGGGGGTTGGCTCTAGGGCAAAAGTCCCGGGAGTTAGCGGTACCAACGCAGCACAGGGGAGTGGGACGAGAGACATTCCTCCGGCGAAAAGGCGATACAGGAATCGCCGCTCGGCATTCCGAATTTTCGAGAAGTGGGCTGCGACCCCCGAGGGGCAGCTTACGGAAGAGCAAAGAACATCAGTAGCTTGGGCAAGGAGCACTGCGGGCTGCGGAGGCTCGGAAAGGGACCATGTGTCGAAAAGACAGCGGTCCCAGGACGAGGTGGCAGTAGTCAACAGCAAGCGGGCCAAGTTGGTGACTGAAAGGAAGCCGAGCTCCAACTCAGGAACAAAGCTGTTCAGCGATGTCCTGAGGGAGCATGTGTTGGTGCTAGCCGTCATTGACGAAAGTCAAGAAGATGGGAGCATCACGGCCGAAAAATGGAGGTTGGTGTTTAATGCACTCAACCTCGTCTTTTTTAAAGGTCCTGGGTGAAAATCCGGGACCTCCGCCATCCTGCAGAGATGCGGGGTGGTATCAAGAGCGTGTGAAGATGACTGCATGCTTGGACTCTAGATCTGTGGATCTATATAAAAAGGCTATAGCCAAAGTAGGGGAGGTGTGGCCAGGCGCAAAGCTTGCGGAAGTTAGTCGGGAGGAAATTCCCAGCAGGCCGAGGGCACGTGTCTGGCTGCCATCCGAACCGGCTAGCCCTGACGAGGCTTTGGAAATCATTCAGGCCAGTAACCCGAGTCTTCCGACCGGAAATTGGAAGATCGTCAAGAAGGAGGAGGCGAAGGGGGGCTCGAAATTATCAATTATGGTAATTAATAAGGAGTCCCTTGCCCTCCTGCACAAAACGAAGGGAGTAATTGACTTCGGTTTCGGGTCAATTACTCTCAACGTTTATAAAAAGGATGGGGCGGAAGCGCGTACGGGAGGCCAACCGGAGGATGGTGGCAAAGCGCCCAGGCCTGAAGGGGTACCAGCAGCACGGGGGGAGAAGCTGAGGGTATGGGAGAGAGTGAAGCCGGCGACCTCGGTCGGACAAGGCCTCCCTTGAAGCATAAGGAGGGGCACATAAGCGAAGGAGCTGGTGTACCGATGGAGGAGGCTGTCGGCACTGACAAGTCCTCTACAGAGGGTATGAGGGGTGGCGAGACGGGCGGATCCGGCGCACCCCAAAATACCGAGAAATAATATTCCTGCGGTAGCAGGAATATACCATAGAGATAGGTAGAGGTTAAATGGTTATGATTAAGATAACACAAATTAACCTTCACCATTCTAAGGCTGCTTCGGCAGCTCTACTCCTCAGGCTGACTAGTTCGGGTGAGGATGTGATATTAATCCAAGAACCTTGGATTAACAACAACAGGATCTGTGGCCTCAGAACCAAAGGGTATAAAATTATATCCTCTAGTAAGTCTGGGAAGATCAGATCTTGTATTCTTGGGAAAAATAATATTAATCTTTGCCTTCTCTCTCAATACAGCAATGGTGACACTACTGCAGTTAGCCTGGAAGTAGGCACTTGTAGATTCTGGCTAGTTTCAGCCTACATGGACCGGGAGAAGGAGGTTCCTCCGGATAACCTTGAGGAGCTGATCCGTAAAGCGGAACAATCAAAGGTAGGTGTGGTACTGGGAGTTGATGCTAATGCGCATCAAACTATCTGGGGAAGCACAGACATTAATGAAAGAGGTGAGTCGCTTTTTGATTATTTGATGAGTACTAACCTTTCAGTGTGTAATATTGGGCGGGAACCCACATTTATTACTAGTAACAGGCAGGAGGTTCTAGACGTGACCCATGCCTCAAATAATATTCTTCATATGGTTAAAAATTGAAGGGTGGATAAGGAACACTCCTTTTCCGATCATCGATATTTAACCTATAGCCTCAATATTCACCCTGCTACCCGGGAAGCCTTCAGGAACCCTAGAAGAACCAACTGGAGCAAATATGGGGAATTATTGGAGGAAATGTTATCGACGAGGGCTATGGAGCCCCCGAAGACCGTTGGGGAGCTGGAGGACATGGTGGCTAGCGTTACTAGCGCATGCAACTGATCCTTTCGCGCTGCCTGCCTACTGGCTAGGCCTAGGGGTAGGCAAAAACCGGTATGGTGGTCCAGGGAACTGGGAACCTATCGTAAGGCTTGTAGGATAGCCTTTAATAGAGCCAAAAATACAAGGGAGGCTCAGGATTGGGACTCCTATAAGGAGAAACTCGGAATTTATAAGAAAGAATTAACAAAGGCACAAAGGAGGTCTTGGAGAATCTTCTGTGATAATATGGAAGAGGTTATGGAACGGGGGCCAATTATATGATGGTTGTTTTATATCAATTATGGAATGTTTTTATGTTTGGGGTACACCCGTTAATATGCACTAAAAACTTATGTATATTTACCGCACAATTTATGGTCTATGCGGCTGTAATTTATTTTAAACTTCAAATGGTTTTACAAATATTTCAATAATTATCCCCACCGCACTTCACGATCATGACCGAAAAACATTAATTGATTAACTATTAATTGTTTTAATTAAATATGAAAAGTTGTCACGGAAAATTAATAATAATTTATATTTGATTTTATTTTGTACGTCAAGAAATTTATATGACTTTTTTAAACGCACGATGTGTAATACACTAGTAGCAGAACGAGTGTGTCTGTGTAATGTTGTTCGAGACGATGAACCAAAAATTTTTGAAATGAATTTAGATGTAAAAACAACGCACTAAAATAAAAGTAAAAATTCAGCTAAAAGAAATAATTTGTGATTAGTTGTGAATAACCACAAAAGATGGTGGTGAAATTGTTTTTTGATTGTTGTACTGAAGTGTCCAAGATATTCAGTACAAAGTAGTGATGTGTGGAATGTATTTGAGTATGGATTTCCACCACAGAGTAACAGATTTGGGTCCAAATCTACTCTATAGTTGTCACTACTAAGCTGAGTGAGGCTGTTCAAATACAATTATATTTTATAGTCGAAATGAGTTGCATTTCGAATAATTGTAGGGATAAACGAATTATAATAAATTGATTGCATGAGTGAATCACTACAAGGTATCCGAAACCTCCCGCCTTAGGAAGATTCTTTCCAAAAGTACATCTAGTCCTAGTTTTTTGATAAAACCGGACGGATCTTGGACAGCTTCTAGTGGAGAGTCTCTGGAGCTTCTCTTCGAGACACACTTTCCAGGGAGCTTTGAAGACCTGTTGGTGCGTAGCAATCATCAGGAATCACTGTCAGTAACCACAGAGGATATCGTAACCAGAAAACGGATCCTATGGGCACTGAGGGGTTTTAAACCATTTAAATCGGCTGGTCCGGATCAAATTATACCAGCGGAACTTCAAAACAACTCAGAATTTATTCTTCCCTACCTGGAAGCTATATTCAAAGGGTGTTTGAAGCTGGGCTATATTCCTAGGTACTGGACGGAGGTCAATGTGGTGTTCATACCGAAAGCGGGGAAAAGCTCACATGTCTATCCTAAGGACCTAAGACCAATAACTCTATCATCCTTTCTTTTGAAAACCTTGGAAAGGCTGCTGGATGTATACATCAGAGATAAAATAGGTGCCAGGAAGTGGGCATCGTCTCAGCATGCGTACACAAAGGGTAGATCTGTGGACACTGCTCTGCACGCCTTGGTGTCTACGATTGAGAAATCGATTAATTCGAAGGAATTCTGTTTGGTGGCCTTCCTGGATATAGAAGGCGCCTTTAATAATGTGAAAGCGGAGGCAATCAAGGAGGGATTGTCGTTTTTGGAGGTGAACGTTCCTCTGATAGGGTTAATCAATTATATGCTGGGAAGCAGGATTGTTAGCTCGAAGTTGGGGGACTCCACCTTCAAGAGGCGAGTAACTAGGGGAACTCCGCAGGGGGGGGGGGGTTCTGTCCCCTCTTCTCTGGAACATAGTGGTAAACGGGTTACTACTTGAATTGGAGAGAGAGGGTATTGAAGTTATTGCGTACGCAGATGACGTAGCTTTAGCTGTTACCGGGAAATTCCTGGGCACGATTGTAGAGGTAATGCAGAATGCGCTTACCATCGTTACGAAATGGGCTGGCAAATGTGGACTTGGTATTAACCCGTCCAAGACAGAGCTGGTACTCTTTACTAAGAAATACAAAATCCCGGTAGTTGTCCCTCCTACCTTAAATGGCACGAGACTTGCTTTTACTGATAGAGCTAGATATCTGGGCATTATCTTAGACAGTAAGCTTAGTTGGAAGCCCAACATGTTGGAGAGAATAAACAAAGCTACTATTGCTTTGTACTCCTGTAGGAACGCTATTGGTCATAGATGGGGTCTGAAGCCGGAGCTGGTACACTGGCTCTACACCGCCGTAGTGAGACCTGTACTCATGTACGGGGTGGGTGTTTGGTGGCCAGCTCTGGACAAGGTAACTTACAAAAGTAAGATTGAGAGAGTGCAAAGAACGGCCTGCATGCTTGTTAGCGGGGCATTGAGGTCGACACCGACAAGTGCCTTAGAGGTTATGTTGCACCTTCTTCCGGTCGACATTTTTGGCAAACAGATGGCGGCAAATACGGCTGTACGACTAGCAGCCGTCTCTCAGTGGAGGTGTCTTAGTATAAGACACTCTACTATTGTCAGATCGTTGAAGGATGAGCTGGCGAATCTTGACTACATTAAACCTACTCTACGCTTCGAGAAGCGATTTCGGACCTCCTTCCCTTTAAGGGAATCCTGGAGGAATAGACCGTTATCGGAAACCGAAGCGTTGCAATTCTTCACAAATGGCTCCAAGCTAGACGGCAAAGTAGGAGCTGGAGTATTCTGTGACAAATTAAATGTAAATATTTCTATTCGTCTCCCTGATTACTGCAGCGTGTACCAAGCTGAAGTCGATGCGATTGAGGAGGTTATGACGTGGTTGAAGCATAATGTGTTATCCTCAGACGATATCACAATCTATGTGGACAGTCAAGCGGCGATCCGGTCGTTAGAATCGGTGTCTTTGGCGTCATGGGTGGCGTTGAGTTGTCACTCATCTCTAAATGAGATGGGTGAGCATTTCAACATCCAGGTAGTCTGGGTCCCAGGTCACTCGGGCGTCATGGGGAACTGCAGGGCAGATGAACTTGCTAGGCATGGTACGACTCTCCAGCTGCAACCGGAAAGGGCAAGTCTGGGGAGGCCTATCACAGCGCTGAGACAAGCACTTGGGAAGCAGGCGCTATCCTCAGCGGGGAAAAGGTGGTCTAACACCCTCACCTGTAGAGTAGCAAGACAAGTTTGGCCAAAGCTGGACTTGGGGCGCACTAGGGCATTAATATCCTTACGCAGACGTGAATTAAGAACGGTCGTAGGAATTCTCACGGGACACTGCCTTTTTGGAGAACATGCAAGAAGGCTGGGTCTGGAGGCTAATGACTTCTGCAGAAGCTGCTTGGACGAAGAGGAGGAAGAGACGTTGGTCCTCTTCCTTTGCTCGTGTCCAGCATTGGCTCTCAGAAGGCACAAACACTTAGGTAAGTTCAGGATGGACTGCCTCTCGGATCTCGAAAACATTAAAGTGCGGGACGTCTTACGCTACATAAGTAGCTCGAAATGGTTCCAATAGGGGTAAAAGAGGATACATCCTGTGGTATCACAATGGACCGTCACCGGTCTAAGTGTGCGTAAGCAGCCACTCCAACCTAACCTAACCTAACGTAAATTAACGATAATTCGTATTATTAATATATAATATAATTTATTTTCCAATGGAAAACTGAACCGAAATAATTTTAATTTTAGTTATTTAAAATTGCGATGAATCCAACGGAAAATACTACCAATAATTAATGTAAAGTGTGATTTTTCAATATTGAGTGACTTGATTCGATTTTAATATAAAAAGTGGCCAAAAACGTGTTCTCTTCAAAATATACTTTTTATATATAAATATAAAATTTTGCGGTTTAGTTTGCTGTTGTCTTGCAATAAATATGGTGCAATTATAGTTATAAATAGGTTTCCTGTTGCAAAAGCAGATTAATTTTTTATTAAAAACTTAATTAAATCAATCAAATATTGTGTAAGTACAGTTTACATTATGTAAAGGTTACTAAAAATACTTACACTCAAATACATTCAAAGTACATAATGTAAACTGTACTTTCACAATATTTGATTGATTTAATTCCGTTGATAATATTAAAATAATAATATTAAAGCCATTAAAAAATTCTGTTGAAAATTTGATAAATTTAAACAAATCGAGAATTGATAATGATGTTTTACGAAACGGTATTTGAAATTGATAATGATATTTTACGAAACTTTTTTTACCCTTTATATTTTGTTAATATAATATCCATGATAAAAAAAGGTAGGCAAAATTATAAGTACATAACGTAAAAATTTGAATTATTAAATGTTTTTGTTAATTGCTCTTGTTTACCAACAAAATATAATATTTTGAACATAAATATGTACCTATTATTAAAAATCTATTTTCTTATTCCTTTATTTTCTGTTTATCTTGCTAGCTACTACATGAAAATAAAGATTTTTATTTTAACGTAAACAAATCATATGGGATTTTAAAATACATTACATGTCTTTATTATCAATTTTAAAGAAAATTTTTGTTTATAAATATAAATAATTTGAAATTAAATATATCGAATTGTAGGTTGCACACAATTTTAATTGAAATTAATAAAATTTTAATTCACAATTTTTCATTTTAGTCAATTGTTTTTTTTCTCAAACATCGTCATCTTCGTGTCCCTTTAAAAATTTGATTTCGTATACGAAACCCTAATCTCTACAAATACCACAAAATATCTAAACGAAAAACTAAAAAATAGCATAAGGAGCATGAATAATAAAAGAGCATTCAAACACAAACACACATACAATATCTAATACCATTACGATCCGGTAATTCTCGCCTCCAAGAGTGAGATATGCACAAAAGGTGAGGAGCGAGTATTATGCCTCTTTTACTTAAACTGAATATGAACACTACTTAGCTCAGTAGAAATGTTTTTTAATGCGATCTCAACTACTAAGCGACATAGTCCGAATGAAATGGAGTAAAAACTTATTCTTTTAAAAAAAGAGATAAACTCTCTTCTCGCCTTTTGTGCAAAATCCCACTCCAGATCTCTATCCGAAGGAAAAGAAAAAAATTTTGTTTCAGGATTACTTCTTTTAGAAGACGTACACGAATAAACAGCGCATTTTTTCGCACAAATATTGTTTGTGCTTTTACTGCTGCCACTCATCATCTAAATCTTGTGTTAATGATCTAAATTTATTTTAATTCAAAAAATAAGATTAGAAGATTTTTAAAAATTGTTTTGCAGATCAATTGTAACAGATCAATTACAAACATTTCAAACAAATATTATAAATGTAGATACAGAAGCATGCAATTGTTGAAATTAAAATTATTTTTATAACTATATAGAATAACTACTATAGAAGCACATTTTGTATGAGGCAAATATACCCAAATAAAATAATTTCAAATATTTTAAGTTTTGTTTTTGTAATTTTATGAGACGAGGATAATTTCTATATGCCTCTCTTTCTATCATTCGTGTATTAAATAAACAGAACGAAATGTTCTTAAAATAAATCAAATATCTATGAAATACCAACACTAGAAACCACACTCTTACAATTTCAATCACTTTTACCTACAATTATAAAGTAAATGGAATTAATATATTCCCATAATTTCTGATTCATATATGTATTTTGGCTTTGTATAAGCAAAACAAAAAATAAAAAACACTCTCAACTGTTGAAGGGGACAGTTCTACAAAATAAATAAATTTTTTATTTATTTATTATTTTTTTTTTTTTTTTTGTAAATCAAGTCTATTGTTTATAAAAAAAAAAAAAAAAAAAAAAAAAAAAATGTTCCCGTTCATTCATATTTTATAATTGATATAATGTCTACAAAAAATCTAAGCCAACAATAAATTATGGCAAACGCAGTTCTTAAAAAAAGAAAAAAGGATAACTTGCGTATAGTGTAAATATATATAGTTTAAATAAAATTATATCTTTATAAAATAAAACTATTAACTATTGTAGTATTGTGCGAAACAGGAAAAAACTGTTAATTAAACAAAACAAACTGTTAGTTATAATATTTTTTATTGTGATTGTCAAAATCTACTCGTAAAGTCCAAAATGAGTGTGTGTAAAATATGTATGTGATAAAAAAGTAAATCGCGATAATGACAAAGTAAAGTGCCAAGGTTGTCTAACTATATTTCACTCAAGCTGTGTAGGTTTGTCTCAAAAAGACAATTCCAGTAACTCTATTAAGCAACTTTCAGTATGGAATTGTGCAGAGTGTAAAAGCAAGGCAAAAACAACAAAATCTTCGCCAATAGAGTCGAATGTCGAAAATGTATCAACACCTAAAGAAAAAAAATTGTTCACAAAGAGCAACGAATGGTAATTCCGTCAACTTTGACTTTGATTTTACCGATAGTGTTGCACCGTTCAAATTTATATATGAACAATTAAAAATAAATGAAACAACCTTCACAAAAAGATTCGACAACATCGAAATACTCTTCAACAAACTGGATGAGTTACAACTGGAAAACCTAAATTTAAAAAAAAAAAGTAGCTGTACTAGAATGGCGCATCGATAGTATCGACCAAAATAATAGAAATAATTTATTGGAGATAATTGGAATACCTGACTCATTAACTGCCGATAAAAACAACTTAACTACTAAAATTAATTAACAACGGACTTAATGTAGGCATTGATACAAATGATGTATTGTCTGTTTACAAAATAAATTCACCACGATTGAAAAAGGTAATCGTCAAATTTAAAGATCATATCGTTCGTGATTCAGTGTTGGCAGCTAAGAGGAAGAAGCGATTATCTAGTGACTGTCTTGGAATATCACCTTCATCAAATATTTTCTGTCGTGTTTTCCATGAGAACTGCACTAGAACTCGATAAATTTTAAATTCCATTTATTCTAAGTAAACAGAAAAATAAATTAAATTCTTAAAGTGATAATGTATAGTGCATTTCACATAAATACACATTTTAAGTTGTTACGGCAATAAACAATGACAATTATAGCTTATTTTTTAGTTACACTGGATAAACCCATCAATTTATCGAGTGTAGTTGCGTGTAATGACGTCAGCAAGAAATAAGGAAATATTGATGAAATAACTGAAGGGGTATATTTTTAAACTTAAAATATGTAATTATATCAAATACACTACACGTTCGCGCTTTATGAATTTATTTTTTTTCGTTTTACATAGAATAAAAGGAATTTAAAGTTTATCGAGTTCTAGTGCAGTTCTCATGGAAAACACGGCTTTCATCAACGAAAATTTGACCAAAATTAGGAATCAATTGTATGCTGAAGCTAGAAAATTAAAAAAGTCAAATAAGTTTAAATATTTATGGATCCGCAATGGAAATATTCTGGTAAGAAAAACTGAAGGTTCGCTTACCAAATTAATTAAATCACTATCTGACCTGGATGTATTTTAAGTATTGTTTATATTTGTAATGTTATTTGTTGATCAACAGGGTGATGGTGATTTAGTTAATAAACATAACCATAATGAAATAAGTACGGGTTTTTCTACATTTTATATGATACATTTTAACATAAGAAGTATGCGGTCAAATTTTAATTCGCTTTTGGTGAATTTGTCTAGCTTTTCTATTGTTCCAGACATAATATTCTTAACCGAAATTTGGATCAATGAAATTGAGGCACCTTTATATAAAATTCCAGTATACACGTTTTTTATTTGTGGTAAGTTAAATCGCGAGCGGGAGGTGTTGCTGCGCTTGTTACGAATAATTTCACGGTAAATTCTTTTAACTATAATACTTTAACGGCTGATTGTATGGAAATAAATATTTCTATGTGTGGCATTTTGGTCAATTGTTTGTGTGTTTATCGACATCATTGACATTCAATTGAAAACTATTTGAATGAAATAATTTCGATTTTAAATAAGCATCGCAATTCAAAAAATTTTCTTTTGATTGGTGATATGAATATAGATATATTAACATCAAATAGTGCAATCGATAATTATATGATGACAATGTCATCATATGGGCTCAATTCTTTGATCAATGAACATACGCATATAGTCAATGTGAATTGCTCTTGTATTGATCATGCGTATTATCGTTTTCGTTCTAAACATATTTCAATCAGTGGAGGCTTAGCAAACCTTCAGGTGTCAGATCACATACCTATTCTATTATCTCTTAAAATAGATAGTTCAAATTTTCAAAATCGTATAAGGAATAATCCTAACTTTACATTTATTAACCTAATTAGCTTAGATGGTCTCTTGCAAAATCAAGCGTGGGTTGACGTGTTTTCAATGATAAGCGTAAACGATTCGATGGACAGTTTTGTAAAAATATTTCAAGTCTGTCTAGAGAGTTGTAAATCTCAAAAGAAAAACAATCCTATTTACAATAAAATGGCGCCATGGATGTCTTATGATTTATACTTAAAGGTCAATTTAAAAAAAAAGTTGCACAAAAAGCTTATTAAGCACTAACTCCAAACTAGCTGCTCGTTTCAAACGTATTAAAGTAAATTGCACTGCAAGATATAAAAGTGAACGTGCAAGTTACTATCGAAATCCTTTTAAAAATTGTTCGAAAGATGGCAAAAAATAATGGCAAGGAAGTTAATGCAATAATTGGTAAGGAAACTGGTACTAAAAAAGAAATTTCTTCCATAATTGATGATCAAGGAAATTTAACTATCAACCCTTTGGATATCTGCAACTTATTAAATAGTCATTTCATTAGTACCTCCAATAGAGCAGTACAGAAACGTATACAAGACACTCGTTCACCTGCCGTGAACTGTTATGTTAAATGGCAAAATGAATCGTTTCGATTCAATGAAATCACTCCTGAGGAATTACTTTGCACTATATTTGATTTAAACAATAAAAAATCTGGGGGATATGACGGAATTAATTCTACTATTTTAAAACAAACGGCTCTGAGTATTGTCTACATACTTTGACATATATTTAATCGTAGTGTAATTTATGGTATCTTTCCCGATGTTTTAAAATTTGCTAAAGTTATTCCACTATACAAGAAAGATAATAGGTTATATATGACGAATTATCGCCCAATTTCTCAATCATCAATTTTTTCAAAAGTTTTTGAAAAGTTGATAAAAAGTCAAATGATATCTTACTTAGATATTCTAAATTTTCTGAGTGGCTGTCAATATGGATTTAGAAGGGGTCGGAGTACTGAGGACAAAAAGGAGATCTGACATAACCCCACAAAATGCAGAGGACATCTGACATAACCCCACAAAATGCAAATATTGGTCAATATTTACATATCAAATTCTAACAAAGCAAAGGCTTTTCTAGTTATGTTATGTTAAAAATATATTAATTAGTCTTTTTTCAAGGGACAATTTTGTTTTGCACTTTGTATCATGGTATGTAATTTTCATTCAATTTTTTAAAACTTTAATTTAGTTGTTTTTGATCAAACTTCAAATAATTTGATAAAAAACCACTAAATTAAAGTTGAAACCAAGTGCAAAACAAAATTGTTGATTAACAAAAGACTAATTATTATATTTTTAACATATCTAAATTAGAAAATCTGTTGGTTTACTAGGATTTGATGTTCAAACACAGACCATTATTTGCATTTCAATAAAAATTAAGAACAAAACATATTGACCATATATTCCTATACTTTGGTGATTGACGCAAATACTAAAAACATGATCTATAGAAATGTAATATTATTTTTATATTTATACTTTTATATTTATATTTTTATATTATATTATATTTATTTAAATAATAAACACCTTCGCATTAGAATATTAGTTTATCACCACATAAATAGCACTTCGTATAAAATGTTCATTTAATGATATTTGAGGTTATACAGAAACGTCAACTTATCACTATGATTCATCATTTTCCCCTTAAAATTCATTTTGCAGGGTTGTGTTTGTAGACTCTCCATTTTTTTATCTCACACAAAAGAAGTCTCCACTAGTGATACAAAAGTGTGATATAGCACCACAAAATGACTACCCAGATAATGAATGAAAAAACGCACTATTAGCTGTGTTTTCTTATTCGTTCCGGATAGCTCTCTATCAAGAGCCAAATGGGTCTTTTCTTTTCAAAATGTTTCTATTTTGCGCAGTGTCACTAATATTAAATTTTCTTTATTTTGTACCTATCCTTACTTCATTAAGTGACATTTAATTTTACATTTGTGACATTCAGATGTTAAATTTTCAATTTTGTGTTGTGTGAACGTTTTTGGAAAAATTTGGTTATAAATAAATAATTTTGTGAATTGATTACATATTTTTTTAATGTTTAATTTGAAACAATATAGCAGAATGAATGAAAGAACTGTAGTAGAGGTAGGTTTAGGTTTAGGTGGCGGTTCCCTAGGTCCAGGCATAGACACATAAAGGTCCGTAACCATACCACGATTTAGATATTTATCCTCCAACATATTGAAACCATTTGGAGCTGTTTTTGAAACGCTGGATACTTCTGACGTCCATCCTGTTAAGGTCCGTCAGGTCATTGAAGAGGGGTGCCCCTAGAATCTTTAGTCTGTTTCGTGCCAGACGAGGGCAGGTGCAATTAAGATGAAGTAGTGTCTCTTCCTCCTGTTTGCCCTCGCAACTACGACAGTAGTCATGTGAGAAAAACCAATGTCTAGTCGCATGCCTGTCTAAGAGACTGTGCCCCTTAATCAGTCCAAAAAAAACAGTGATCTGATTCCGCTGAAGTGAAATCAGCTATTTGGATCTCGACAAGTCCAATCTTGGCCAGACCTGCCAAGTTATTACGCATGAGGTGATACTTGACCATCTGTCGTTCGTCAAACTACTAGCTTTTTCCTAAAGCAGCAGTTTGCATGACGCAAGAGGCATTTCAATATCCTTCCCGCATTTTGAAAAGTGGTCTATTGTACTACGTCGAGCCAGTTCATCGGCTTTAGTATTCGTTGTACTAATGAAATATCCTGGCACCCATATAATATGGATGTTGAACTGATCTGTCATCTCGTTATGAGATGAGAAACAGTTCTGGATTACTTTCGACTTAAGGAAGGGTGATTGTAGTGCTTTAATGGCAGCCTGACTGTCCTTATATATGCGAATATTACAAGTCGATATTACATTATATCTCAACCAGTCCACGACTTCCTTTATCACAGATACTTCAGCTTGAAAAATAGCACAGTAGTCGGGGAGGCAGAAAGAAATGTTTAACATAAGTTCCTAGCAGAACACCCCAGCCCCGACTTTTTCATCCCGTTTTGACCCATCAGTGACGAAGATTCCTGGTTCCAAAAATACATCCATCATCCGGTCCTTTCTGGATGGGATCCTAGACCGGAACTTTGGGTCAAAAGACAGTGATGGGACAGTATAGTCGGTGGTCTTGGGAATTTGTTGATTACACATTACAGATGAGTGCCCTATATTGTTGCAGGTCTACATTGAGGTGCATTTCAGTCGTATGGCAGTACAATCTTCCAACTGTTTCCTCAAGATATCTAGAGAAGTCGAAAATAGCAGAGTCTCCAGTCCCTGTGTGGTGGTGATCCTCAGTGCACCATTGATCCACAGAAAGATTATTCTCTGAACTTTTGTCAACAGCTTTTGGTTAACAGTTTTGTCCAGAGCAGGCCACCAGACTGTTACCCCATACAAAAGTGTGGGTCTGACTACTGCGGTATAAAGCTAATCCCATCGAAATAGAAGAAAAAAAAAACAAACCCACAAATTTATCTAAATTCTAAAACATTATAATTTCAGTTTATTAGGAAAGTAAGAAATAGGAAATAAAAAAAATCATTGATTGCATGATCATAACTTAGAATTAATGTGTTAGTCAAACTTAACTAAGGAACCTACACCTGACTTAATATTTAAGATAATCATTGGAAATAAAAATTTAGAAAAAGAAATATAATAAAATAATAACAAGAAAAACTTAACTTAAAGAATTAATGTTGATGGTCGCCATGTTGATTGCCGCACACATACATACAAACAAACTTAGAACCATTTGTATTCAATTATTTTGTTTATGATTGTATTTTTTTTTATTTCTTATTAGTTTTCGACATAGTTCTACACTTTAACTTTATTTGGACTAGCCCTAAGACTTTGTCAGAGCTTTTAGACTTGTTGTTATTCACTTTAGTAGTAACACAAGTTTTTTTTTTTTTTTAATATAGTAACAAATTTCCCGTATTATAACAGTTTATTTATTTATTTATCACTATTAATTTTATGTAATATTTTATTCTTAAACGTATTATTTATCTTATATAAATGGTTTTTAGACATAAAATGCTAATTAAGCTTTTTGCCAGCATTTTAATACAACGATAGTAATTCTATTATTTATTATTAATTCTAATTGATTAATTTATTATTATGGTTTATTATTATTACGGAATAATTTCACTTAAGTTCTTAACGATTCTAGAACTAATTTATCACATGATTTTTCTTAATACAGTTTTTTTTTTCACGACACGGGATTAATAATTTACCCGTTTTAATTCACAATTATTCAGAACACACAAAAAATATATAATCATCATAATAAAGATTTATTCAAAACTTTTTAATAATATCAACTAAATCTTTATTTAAACTTATTTATTATTATATAAAATCGATCAATTAATATCGATTAAAATATAAATATGATCACTCAATCAATATCTTTGCGTAACTAAATATCGCATTTGTCCTTTAACCCTGCATCACTAACGCTATTTTATGGAACATGAAAACTAACCTTGGGTCCATTGGACCCATGTCTTAAAACTCGATTTACAGAGAAATCTTGGTATTTAAACGGTAAATTTATAGGTTTTTAGTAAATTTATTAAGACTACAATATAAAAAAAATAAAAATATCATTCAAATTTATTTCCAAAAAATTACAATAAAAAATTAAAATTATAGTTCATTTTATCACAAAAAAATCAAATAAAAAATAGGTATTTCGTAAAATATTTCACTTTGCATTCTCAATACTAACGTGGGTCCAAATGACCCAAACACTTTTTCAATGCTCTACTGTTCACTGAATGACTGACAAAACAAAACTGAAATGTATAATTAAAAGTGGGGAAATACCTAAATATAGATTACATTTTGGTATGAAGTTTGTTTCAATTAAAGAACATTTATTTTTCTTAACGTCATTCTAAATTGGGTCCATTGGACCCATGCGTTAGTGATGCAGGGTTAAATCACAAAAAATTAAATTCCGTATTTTTGCTTTTAAAATTCTGGTCCGACTGACTTTATATGTTTCTTTTTTTTTTTTCAAATCGCCCGATAAAAAAAACGTTCAATTTTAAGTGGAAAATCTTAACCAGTTTTTTTTTGTTATCATTACCGCTTATCAAATCCATTTTACAGGCTGACCCGCTATATCGTTACAGGGCAGATTCGAACGAGCGTTAAAATGATGGTTCTAACCACGTTCGACTCTGAGTTTCATTATTATACGTAATACACACTCAGCATACATATTCACATCTAGACTTTCAAATCTTTTACATGAAAATTTCCCAGAAATTTTCCATTTTCATCTTTGCACACGTAAGTGACATTTCCAATTTTGTGGTGTATAAGAGCTTTGATATATTTTGGACAAAATTTTGCACAAATATTCTTGGATGCATCGCTTTGGGGATGTTGTAATAAATAAACAATTTGTCCAGGGGTGAAATTAATATGACGCGTTCGAAGATTATAATGTTTGGAATATTTTTCATAGGCTGTTTTTAGATTCTTAGCTGTAATGGAATGAAATATGGAAAGTCTGTCAGTATGGGGTAAAACTTCTACATCATCACCTAGTGAATTCATGTCTCGCTAACAAGAAGAATGGTGAATATTCAATTGTTTGGTGGATGGCAGTGCGTAGAGCGCAAGCAATTTCAGGTAAAGCTTTATCCCAGGTTCTGTGTTCAGTTTCAACATATGCTCTAATAGCAGCCACAACCGATCGATTAATGCGCTCTGACGCGTTTGCTTGAGGAGAATACACCGCTGTTTTACTGTGTACGATGTCGAACTCGCTCAATAGTTGTTGAAAAGCTTTATTGATAAACTGTGGTCCATTATCAGTTCGCACTTGCTTGGGTACCCCAAAGACTAGAAATACTTCATTTCTCACGTAATTTATTATTTTATTTGAGGTGCTTGGGGTCTGGTCTAAGACCACCAAAATATACGTGTTACCCATTTTGGATCGTGGGTAAGGTCCCATGAGATCCATATAAACATGTTCCCATGGCCGCGTTGCGAATAGGCTATCACCCAAAGGGGGCTTCATGATACAATTAGAACTTTTAGTAGTTTTACATATAACGCAAGTTTTTACAAAATCATAAACCTGCTTTCGGATTCCTGGGGGCCTATTCTCGAATTTCACATACATTTTCCACATGTGGACATCTGTCAAAATTCATAAAACTTGAATTTTTTCGGTACTAAGGGAATATTTCCGAATGGGTATAAGCATGTGAAAAAACGCCCCATATAGGAAAATGTCCATGCCGCATGTGTTTTATATACGAATTGCAATTTTCGAACGTTTTTGTGTGATCTTTGACAGATGTCCACATGTGAAAAATGGATGTGGAATTCGAGAATAGGCCCCCTGGCCAGTTAAAAATATTGTCGCAGTCGAGTTAAAGTGTTTAAAATACCACCGTGTGCAGCGAGAGGCGGGTTATGGAACTTGTTACGATTCACAGAATCGTCCGCTTTATCAATAAAAACACATACACATTTTCAATTTTAATTTCAAATTTTTTTCTTTATTTTCCATTTTTTTCTTTCAATTTTCGTTGCTACTTCGCTCACTATCCAAATTTCGGCACACATCTCGTGCACCGTATCATCTGTCAAAAGTAAAATAATTAATAGAAACACATAAAATAAATTAAATTAAAAGCAAAATAAATAGGAAAAATTCTTACCTGTCACAAATTCCCAACAATAACAACACCAATACAAATGGTGGTGTTTTGGGTTTAATTAGTGTTCGGTATGGAGTAACTTTAGTACAGATGGCAGTAATTGCCTTGTTTTTTTTGTGTTTTTTTGGTTGCGTACATAAGTACAAGTTATTGGGTTGACATGGGGGTGGCGTCGCGATCGACCAAAACAAAAAAAAAATTTGTTTGTTGTTGTTATTCAGAAAAATAAGTATAAAAGCGGAGGCAAAAATATAAATCGGGCTCTTTTGATCTTTGATCATGCTACCACCACCACACAGAGGACAACACATTCCAGAAAATTTGGGTAAATAAATATTAATAATAAATAATAAAGTTAATAATAGATAATAATAATATTAATGATAATAATAATATTAATGATAATAATAATATTAATGATAAATAAATAATAACATTATTGATAAATAATAATATTAATGATAAATAAATAATAACATTATTGTTAAATAATAATATTAATGATAAATAAATAATAACCTTAATAATAAATAAATAATATTAATAATAAATAGATAAACATTAATAATAACTAAATAATAATAATAAAAAAATTACCTGTGTGTGTGGGGGGAACAAAAAGATTTCAACAAAATCTGGGTGATCCCGAAGAACAACAGAACCAGGTGATTCCGAAGAACAACAGAACCAGGTGATTCCGAAGAACAACAGAACCAGGTGATCCCGAAAAACAACACAAACAAATAGGGTAAGACGAACAACAACATCCTCCTGCAACTGATTGGCGGTTCAACGCGTACACGAAGTCTGGCGGCATACCAGACGTGTAGGTGTCTGGGGTAAGTACGGCAGTGACTTTAACCGGTGAGCGCAGGCCAAGATTTTTTTTTGTGGGAGCGCATATTTTTATTTTATTTTAAGGGATCTTCGGGTAATGAGCTCATCGTCCGCAGATCACCGATAATCCACCGGGAATACCCACAGTGAGTTGCGGATCACCGAGTTAAGGGTACTGGGAGTCAGATCCCTTGACTTACACGTCGGGCTAACCAAAAGACAAACAAAGAAACAATCATGTAATAAAAGTTTTGTTTGCCAAGTTTTTTTGTTAATAAATATTATTTATAACGTGTTTAAAAAAAAAAAAAATATGTGTTGTTAATTAAATTATTTTCAGGGAGTGATAGTGTTTCCGCGGAAATGTGTGTGTGTGCTTGTGTATAGTTTTTTTAAAATAAGGTAAGTGTCATGTGAGTGTGGTCCGGTACAAGTAGAGGAAAAGCGGCTTAATTCAAGTTTCCGTTCGGCATCGCCAATTACCACCCCTACAGACTGTGCTGGTCAGCGCACAAAGCCGCGGTGATGTTGGCGGAGATATTCTGCTTGCGCGGGGAGCACAGGACACGGTTAACAGTTCGGTTCGTCCATCATCCACTGCTAGGGTGTCGTCCACGGCAACGTGCGACACGAAGTGGATGATCGGATTGGGGTTCTGCGATGACCGGGTGCGGACTCGGGCCTGACACCAACTCTTTCTAGGAGCAGCCAAGGCAACTTGGTTGCTGAATTGAGTTGGGCGTTTAGGTTCGGGTCTTATATTCCTGGTCCCCCACATACCGGATTGTTGGCGGTGTTCTGGTCATGCCTCCTCCGCGTAACAGTGGCGCCCAAAATGCAAACATAAGGTTAAACAGAAGAACAACCAAACATCAAAATCAACAAGCAGAACCACCACACTCATATGTCACTTACAGGTAAGTAACTTGACACACATTTTATATTTAAACGAAGTGGCGGATTAAAAATTTCGAAAGGAATATTTTTCTTGTTCCCTTTTGATCTCTTATTAATTTTTTTGTTCAATGACTTGCAATGTCACAGGTTTCTGTTGAGTTGTTCGTCAATCATGAACATTCGGTAATAATTTTCAGTCAATAATTTTTTTTTCTATTCAATAATTTTTGTCTTAGTTAGGTGCTCTACGGCGTTTCGTGCCATGTTATCAGCTTTAAGCTTTTGATTATATTGGGATGACCCGAGGCGGCCGTGAGTTTGCAACGCGTGATATGATGGTTAAGCAACGCATCAATTAGTCCACTTTGGTGTTTTGAGGGTCGATGTTGGTATTGCTTCATCATTTTTATCCGCGTGTATTATTATGTACAATCTGCAAGGAAGTCTATCCGGGAGATTCCAGTTGAATTCAGTCCGTTTTGTAGTCTGTGCATCCGTCTTTCAATCAAGTTATCCGTTCTTCGTTGCCACACACGCATTTCCGCGATCACTCAATTACTCCCTGATCGTCTTATATATATTTAATTAATCCCAATTTTTTTCAGCAAATTATTATATACTATATTATTCGTTTACTATATTATCAAATTCTACATACTATATTATATATTCTATTTATTATATTATTACATTCTTTATATTACTATATTGATTATATTTTTTTTGTCATATATTACCATTATATATGGTATTAGTTCTTAGTACATTCGTCTCTTCTAAATTATTATAATATAAAATCCACTATTTGGAACATCAATTTGTTTTGGTTCCATTTTCTTTAGTATTTTTATTTTGTAATTAATTTCTACGTATTCGGTATTCTAGCGGTAATTATTTGATCTTATTCCTTTGTGTTATATTAAATATTCAATCTCATTATGAATATTAATCTATTAGAGAAGGATGAAGTCCAAGTGGAATTGGAAGTCCGAGATATTCTGGATACCCCACAATCTTTACACATTTTGTTTAGTAGGATAGAAGCTGAAACTAAGTTTCCAATTATTACTCCAAATACACCTCATAAAACTGCTATGCGTAACAGTTCTCATGAACTTAAAATGTGCACGTTAAAACTCAACCGCATTCAATCGGCGTTAGAGTCCGCGAATATCACCCATAACGATCTAGAGATTTATCAATCCCGTATCATTCACATTCAAAACCGGCTTAAAAGATTACAAAATGTTAATTTGGGAGTAATCGAAGTTGGTGAATTGTTGTGTAGAATTACGCAAGTAAGAGCAAGCTTAACGGACGCTTTGTTTGGCGGTGAATCGTTTTCTCGGGATAACCAAATTCAATTATTTCCGTCATCCTCTAATGTGTTCAATAAACCTCGAGCTTCGAATGTTGTGCAAAATACTGCTACGGATTATAAACAGGATAGGACGTTTTCAGTTCCTAACTTCGATCCAGTGATTGCTCCCAAGAGGTGTAATAATTCGGTTGAAGCAGGCCTTGCAGAATCAATCGATAATACTGGTGATCCAACCCTAGTTATGCAGCAGATGATGCGTAGTTTCGACACCCTGCTGAGTAACTTCAATCAAAAACTAAACATGGTTACACAGTCCAATCCGAATTATTCTGAGAATAGCAGGAATCCACCAGATCAAGTTTACCGAAACGTTGGAAAATTTGACGAGCGAAATCTAACTCGTACTGTATCATCTTGGAATTTAAGATTCAAAGGAGGATCCTCAGATATGCCAATCGGTAACTTTCTGTTCCGTATTGAACATATGGCAAACGCATCTCAGGTGCCGCTTGATAGGTTGGTAGAGACAGCATCCTGTTTTCTTGCTGAGAACGCGCTGGAATGGTATTGGACATTTCGCGAACGTAATGCAAATCGTGTCCTCGGATGGGAACATCTCAAATATTATATGGTAGAGCGTTTCCAGACACCATCTAACGAAAGGCACATCAAACGAATGTTGGAACAAAGGAAACAACAGTATCCCAGAGAATCGTTTATCGAGTTTGTGGATGAGATCCAGAAAATCGCACTGCAGTCAGGAACTCCTATACCCGAAGCCGAAATTGTGTCGATACTCACCAACAACATGCGACCACGGCTTAGAGAGAAGCTGGTAGATAGAGATTTCACTTCAATCAATCAATTAACAATAGAATGTCGTCGAGTTGAACAGTTATGGAATGAACTTGGTATCAATCCAGAGGGTAATTTATGTTTCCAACGTAAACAGGTGCATCAATTAGATTCATACGAACCTAAAATAGGTGATAACACTGGCCATTTCACATTTTCAAGTCAAACTCAAGCTCAAAACTCAGGCGTTTCTGCAATTTCACGTGATTCTTCAAATCAATTTTCTAATCCTAGTATTCAAAATTTCCGTCAAGCTACTGGTATTATGCCGCTGGTTAATACTTCGGCACCTATTTCGGACAATTTCATGGCTATGCCATCACAAGATTCAATTGGCTCTAATACACTGCCTCCCTACGAGCTGTGTGCCATTAATAATAACTACCATCGTCATAACGTTAGTTCTCAATTAAATTCAAATCAAAAAGTATCATTCAACACTCGGGTATGTTGGAATTGTCAGTCCAAGGATCATTGGTACAAATTTTGTCGACAACCTCGTAAAGTGTTTTGTTTCGGTTGCGGATTAAGCAACACCTATCTACCGGATTGCGCCTCTTGCCAACAATCGCATGCGGAAAACCTACAGCGGAAGGAACATCAAGTTCGGGGATCGCACCTTCCAGTAATATTACACCCGACACCAATACCCAAAGAGGACGCGGCATCCAATACGGATTCAGAGCTATATCGGCGTCAAACCAAACCGTTTTCCATCCTAAAAAGATAATACGTTCTTCGCCATATACTCGATTGGTACCTCGGTTCAATCGAGCATATCAATATTTTAAGCGACGAAAGCAGATGAAGAAGGAGATTAACGAAGCATGTGTACAGAATCACACGGATGGTCGGCCATTCGTCAAAGTGTTCATTAACGGTATCGAAAAATGGGGTTTATTGGATTTAGGAGCTAATATTAGCGTTTTGGGGAAGGGTTGTGAATCGTTTATGAAGGATCTAAATCAATCGTTCCACAGTTTTCCATCCAAACTAGCTACTGCCAACGGTACGACCGAATCCATATTGGGTTATATACTTGCTGACGTTAAGTTCAACAACCAAATTCACCGTATACACTTATATCTAGCTCCGAATTTATCTCAAGAACTGTATTTAGGTGTGGATTTCTTTAACATCTTCGGTATAGAGATTAAAATTTCTGAGATTAGTTCCAATCTTCCTCAAATAGCGAATATCACTTCAGAAGATGTCTCGATGATACACACCTTATCCGAAGAGCAGAATAGTGCTTTGTCGGATGTAATTGGTCTATTCCCTTCTTTCTTTGAGATGGGTTTGGGCCGCACTAACGTAATATCCCATAAAATTGACACAGGGACGGCCACGCCTCTCAAACAGCGACATTATGCGGTTTCACCGGCAATTCAAAAATTGCTCTATCATGAGTTGGACCGCATGATCGAGCTCGGCGTGATTGAGGAGAGTGAAAGTCCTTGGTGTTCACCAGTTACACTGGTGAAAAAGTCAAATGGGAAAGTTCGGTTGTGCCTGGACGCCCGAAGAGTCAATGACGCGACACTGAAGGACGCTTATCCATTACCGTTAATCGATGGCCTTCTGAGTCGGTTGGAAAACACAACTTTCATATCGAGCTTGGATTTGAAAGATGCCTTTTGGCAAATTCCACTAGACGATGATGCTAAAAGCAAAACAGCGTTTACGGTACCTGGTAGGCCTTTATATCAGTTCGTGGTCATGCCCTTCGGGTTATGTAACGCACCGCAAAGCATGTGTCGGTTGATGGATAGGGTGATTCCTCACCAGTATCACGACAGAGTTTTCGTGTATTTGGACGATCTACTGGTTACGTCTAAAACCTTTGAGGAACACCTTGTACTTCTCCGACTCGTTGCTGAGCGGTTGCGGTGGGCCAACTTGACTATTAACGTTGAGAAGAGCCATTTTGTTCTCCGGCAGGTCAAATATCTTGGACATCTGGTTGGTGAAGGATGTATTAAGGTCGATCCCGACAAAATTGATGCCATCACTAATTTTCCCACACCTACCACCACTCGCCAACTTCGTCGATTTCTAGGAATGAGTGGTTGGTATCGACGATTTATTGCGGGATATTCCACAGTTGCAGCTCCCTTGACGGATTTGCTCAAAAACAAGGTAAAGCTTGCTTGGAATCCACAGGCAGAACTCGCATTCCAACGATTAAAAACAGCGCTCACTACGGCACCGGTTCTGGTACATGCAGACTACACTCAACCGTTCTTCATCCAAGTAGACGCATCAACATCAGGAGTCGGCGGTGTATTATACCAAATTAGAGACGGGGAAGAACATCCAATCGCATATTACTCCCACAAATTGAATCCGGCTCAACGTAAATATAGCATCACGGAATTGGAATGCTACGCAGCAGTGTTGTGCGTTAAGCGATTCAGAGCGTATGTGGAAGGCTTTGAATTCTCGATTATCACTGACCATGCGAGCCTCCAATGGCTCATGAATTTGGGTGATTTATCAGGACGCTTAGCAAGATGGAGCTTGAAACTCCAAGGGTTCAAGTTTCATATCATACATCGGAAGGGGAGCCTTAATGTTGTGCCAGATGCGCTATCACGTATGCATTGCGATGCGTTGAACAATGAAATACCCGACCCCAACATTGACGATATGCTATGTGTGGATTTAACGTCACCTGAGTTTCTGGAACCAGAATATTTAACACGAATTCAAGATGTAATCAACAATCCTTCTCGATCTCCAGGCGTTAAAATCCAGGATGGGAAATTGTTGATTCAACCATCGTATGGACATCGGTATGAAAACACAGATTTATCACCGTGGAAATTATTTATACCTGCTGGGTTGACTGCTTCATTAATAAAGTTAGCTCATTCACCACCATCATCTAGTCACATGGGTGTGACTAAAACGTTAGAGCGATTACAGCGTCATTTTTACTGGCCTGGGATAGCCAAGGATGTGAGAACTTTTATACGAAATTGTGCCATATGCAAAATGATCAAACCACCTAACATTGCGTTACGACCACCAATGGGACAAGCCGTGGAAACGGTCAGGCCATTCCAATATTTATACTTAGATTTTCTTGGGCCATTTCCACGATCCAAAAACCACAATACTCACATATTAGTAGTGTTAGATCACTACTCAAAATTTGTGTTCTTACAGCCATTTAAGGACGCATCTACTTTTCCAATGTGTTGTTTTGTTGAGAAAGAAATTTTTCAGATCTATTCGGTTCCAGAAATTGTACGCACTGACAATGGACAACAATTTTTATCAGTGATTTTTCGTCATTTATTGTCCAAATATGGAATTCAACACCAGCGTACACCATATCATTCTCCTCAGAGCAACGCGGCTGAACGCGTTAACAGGACTGTCTTGTCTGCGATTAGAGCCTACGTAGGAGACAACCACACTGATTGGGATTGCCATTTGTCGAAAATTGGAGCGACCATGAGGAACGTAATTCATTCAGCAACGTCTTTTTCTCCACATTTCCTGGTTTTCGGTCAGCATTACATTGGACATGGATCCGAGTACGAACTACGAAGATTATTGGGTTCTGATGAAAATAGTGAAGCCAGTGTAACAAACCGATCAGCACGTCAGGATAACATCCGAGAAAGCGTATTACGGCACCTCCGAGAATCTCATGTAAAAGGTGAAAAGAATTATAATACTAGAAGCAACCCGCGAGAATTAAATCTGGGTCAAAATGTCTTTGTTCGTACCTATGTACAAAGCAACGCTGTGCGCAAATTCTCCGCAAAATTAGCACCAAAATTCATTCCAGCCCGAATCATTGAACGTATTGGCGAAGTAGCATACCGTCTAGAGGATTCGTCGGGTAAAGTTTTAGGCATCTACCATGCTCATGACATTCGAGTTTAGGTTAGGAATTTTCAGTCAACTAGCACGGGTCATCACTATTTTTGTATCTCAGCTTCGGCTTACATATTCATTTATTAGCACACATGTTTTGTTTTGATTATACATGATTTTTGTCAACAGCTCAAAATGCCCGGCTTTGAGACTACTCAGGGTGTGGGGCGTTCCCACGTTGGGATAAGGCAGCACAGCGTGCTTGAGATTTGTTCAACATATTATTTTTTTTGTATTTTGGTTAGGTAACATAATGCCCGGCTTTGAGACATCTCAGGGTGTAGGGTTTCCCCACGGTGTTACGATTCACAGAATCGTCCGCTTTATCAATAAAAACACATACACATTTTCAATTTTAATTTCAAATTTTTTTCTTTATTTTCCATTTTTTTCTTTCAATTTTCGTTGCTACTTCGCTCACTATCCAAATTTCGGCACACATCTCGTGCACCGTATCATCTGTCAAAAGTAAAATAATTAATAGAAACACATAAAATAAATTAAATTAAAAGCAAAATAAATAGGAAAAATTCTTACCTGTCACAAATTCCCAACAATAACAACACCAATACAAATGGTGGTGTTTTGGGTTTAATTAGTGTTCGGTATGGAGTAACTTTAGTACAGATGGCAGTAATTGCCTTGTTTTTTTTGTGTTTTTTTGGTTGCGTACATAAGTACAAGTTATTGGGTTGACATGGGGGTGGCGTCGCGATCGACCAAAACAAAAAAAAAATTTGTTTGTTGTTGTTATTCAGAAAAATAAGTATAAAAGCGGAGGCAAAAATATAAATCGGGCTCTTTTGATCTTTGATCATGCTACCACCACCACACAGAGGACAACACATTCCAGAAAATTTGGGTAAATAAATATTAATAATAAATAATAAAGTTAATAATAGATAATAATAATATTAATGATAATAATAATATTAATGATAAATAAATAATAACATTATTGATAAATAATAATATTAATGATAAATAAATAATAACATTATTGTTAAATAATAATATTAATGATAAATAAATAATAACCTTAATAATAAATAAATAATATTAATAATAAATAGATAAACATTAATAATAACTAAATAATAATAATAAAAAAATTACCTGTGTGTGTGGGGGGAACAAAAAGATTTCAACAAAATCTGGGTGATCCCGAAGAACAACAGAACCAGGTGATTCCGAAGAACAACAGAACCAGGTGATCCCGAAAAACAGCACAAACAAATAGGGTAAGACGAACAACAACATCCTCCTGCAACTGATTGGCGGTTCAACGCGTACACGAAGTCTGGCGGCATACCAGACGTGTAGGTGTCTGGGGTAAGTACGGCAGTGACTTTAACCGGTGAGCGCAGGCCAAGATTTTTTTTTGTGGGAGCGCATATTTTTATTTTATTTTAAGGGATCTTCGGGTAATGAGCTCATCGTCCGCAGATCACCGATAATCCACCGGGAATACCCACAGTGAGTTGCGGATCACCGAGTTAAGGGTACTGGGAGTCAGATCCCTTGACTTACACGTCGGGCCAACCAAAAGACAAACAAAGAAACAATCATGTAATAAAAGTTTTGTTTGCCAAGTTTTTTTGTTAATAAATATTATTTATAACGTGTTTAAAAAAAAAAAAAATATGTGTTGTTAATTAAATTATTTTCAGGGAGTGATAGTGTTTCCGCGGAAATGTGTGTGTGTGCTTGTGTATAGTTTTTTTAAAATAAGGTAAGTGTCATGTGAGTGTGGTCCGGTACAAGTAGAGGAAAAGCGGCTTAATTCAAGTTTCCGTTCGGCATCGCCAATTACCACCCCTACAGACTGTGCTGGTCAGCGCACAAAGCCGCGGTGATGTTGGCGGAGATATTCTGCTTGCGCGGGGAGCACAGGACACGGTTAACAGTTCGGTTCGTCCATCATCCACTGCTAGGGTGTCGTCCACGGCAACGTGCGACACGAAGTGGATGATCGGATTGGGGTTCTGCGATGACCGGGTGCGGACTCGGGCCTGACACCAACTCTTTCTAGGAGCAGCCAAGGCAACTTGGTTGCTGAATTGAGTTGGGCGTTTAGGTTCGGGTCTTATATTCCTGGTCCCCCACATACCGGATTGTTGGCGGTGTTCTGGTCATGCCTCCTCCGCGTAACAAACTGTTGGATGAGATGTTCCGTCATACTTTGTGGAATCCATAACTTCCAATTTGCGAGGTCGGTTTACGAAGGATCCACGTTTGTGCCAATTTTTATATAAATACGGTCTGACAATATCTTAAACGCAGGGTATTTATCGGGACATTCAAGAATTTTTCTTCTGAGCTTAATATATTCCAAATCGTTAAACGAAAGTGATGAGAGGTCAACTGTCGCATGCAAGTCTGATATGACTGAGTCACAAAACATTCGTTTTGTGACTCAGTCATATCAGACTTGCATGCGTCGAGTTCAGTGGTACTGTAGTTTCCCTGTGCTTGATTAAGCTTCTTTGACATGAAAGCAATCGGTTTTTCGTAGTCTTCTGAATTCTTTTGAAATAGGACACTCCGACTCCTGTTTCGGAAACATCACATCTAATCCAGATGGGTTTCGAGTAGTCAGGATTTACAAGTAACGGAGCCGTAGTCAATAAATATTTCAGTTTTTCTAGAGAAATCTGAGCATCGCTAGTCCACACAAATTTTGGTTGCTTTTTTAGAAGATTGGTGATAGGAATGGTTACCTGGGCATAATTTGGTATGAACCTCTGATACCATCCTGTCAATCCAAGAAGTCGGCGGGTTTGCTTCACGCTTGTTGGTGTTGGAAAATTCCTTATGGCTTCCACCTTTTCCGGGTCAGTCCTAGGTCCACCTTCTCCTAATATATAGCCCAGATATTTTATTTTTTCATAAAGAAGTGACTTTTCGACACATTTATGGTCAGGCTGGCATTAGTAAGACGTTTTGAGACTAGTTCCAATAATTTGAAGTGCTCTTCAATTGTGGCAGAGGTAATTAAAAGATCATCCAGATAAACAAATATTTGTTGATGATAGCAATGTGGAATGACCTTGTCCATCAGACGACACATCGTCTGTGGAGAGTTGCATAAACCAAAAGGCATAACGCAGAAGTGGTGTAGCGGTCTACCAGGAACTGTGAACGCAGTTTTATCTCTAGAGGTAGAAGTAAGGGGGATCTGTCAGAAGGCTTCTTTAAGATCAATACTGGAGATGGATGATGCAGAGGATAAGCATCTTTCTTCGTTACAGCATTGATCTTACGAGAATCCAAGCATAATCTAATTTTGTTAGGCTTACGAATAAATACAACTGGAGATGACCAAGAACTCGAGCTTTCTTCTATTACCCCTAGATATAACATTCGATCAAGTTCCTGGTACATAAGTTCCTTGATCGCCAAAGAAACTGCGTAATGTCGTTGCTTAATTGGAGGGGTATCACCAACATCTATTTGGTGTTCCAGGATTTTATTTTTTTCCTAGTACGTTCTTTTCAAATGAGGGAAATAAAGCTAAGATTCTATTCAATTCCATGGATTGAGCCGGTGTTAAAGAGTGTTTATTATCATCGGGAAATGTAGATGTAGGAACTTCTAAAGAGTCTATGATTGTGGCATGATTTGGAAGGTATGTCAAAAATCTATACTTAAGTACATGGCTCCTTGCAAAGAAGGGACAATGAAAAACCGAACCAGTTTAGTGTGATTATTGAATTTCACTGATAAATCTACAAAACCTATAATTTTATTTTTGGAACCGTCTGCGGAGGATACTTCAGCTACGATAGGCTTATATTCAGCATTGATTTTATTGAGGAACTCTAGAGCACCGTGTCCTAATATGCTAAGAGATGCACCATTATCCATTAGGCCACGAATATGAATGCCATTAATTTCGATGAGTGCGTAGGGTCTGATATCATTTTCACTACCAATGTAAGTTTCTGCAAATCCGCGAACAAAGGAAATATTTAATAATTCTACGGTTTGCTGGTATCCGATTAATTTGAGGAGATGGTATCTTAATTAACGGTAATTTGGTGGATCACGGATGGGCGCTGCTGAAGAGTTCCTTACTGGTAAGGCAGTCGTTGTCTGAGGTCGGGTCATAATCTTTACCGGTAGTGTCAAACCCGTTCTTTTCACTCCCGGATAATATTTTTCCGCTACCCGGTGGCAATGTGTGCATTGTGGTTTGATTACGTCCTTGGCTCCGCAACCGTAACAAAATAATCCATGAGGTGGTAAATCGCAGTCTTGATAGCGGTGTTCTGGCATTCGACAATTCCAACAAACTAAGTATTGTTTAGGGGTGGTTATGTTAGTTGGATTTACATTCGCAGACTTGCGTGTTTGATTCGAAATCGAGTCTATGTAGTAGAAATAACCGTGTTCTTCGTTTAATGCTTGTGTTCGATCATTTTCTACGACATAATAGGGGGACGATGGGTTTAAATCAACAGAAGCCCTTTGTATTGGAACAGCTAGTTCATTGACAAATCGAGCTCTCCGATCTGTTGGTGGTGATCTCTCTCTTCGCTTCTTCTCCCATAATCGCTCATATCGATGTCCAATCCGTCTTAAATCTTCAACAGAACCTATCGATAAATGAAGAGTCATCTGCTGAAGATCAAAACTCATGTTCTCGCGAATTATTTCCAACAGATCCAGTTCTGGGAATTTACGGATCAGGCGATTATTTAAACTTTCAACCTCCAGTATAAAATCACTTAGAGACTCACTGTTCCGTTGTTTGCGAGTTTCGATAAATCGCCGAGTTGCGCGGTTTGATTCAATACTACTGAAGCGTTGAACTAGGGCATGACATAACTGCAAATATGTTGCATTAGGAAATGCGGGTAAAAACCCAACACCATTTTTCCGCTACATCCTATAAAAACATTGGCTTTAGGGCGTATAATCGTTGTAATGGTACTTGTTCGCGCCAAGCGAAAGATATATTCCATTTAGGCTCCGTCTTAAATGAATACTGCATATTTATCGGAGTAGGTCCGAAAACAGGTGAAGTTTGGTTATTGGTAGCGAAATTAGCAGGTGGGACAATATAATTATTTTGATTCCTGTTCAGTGGTTTATTCGGATTGAATGATGATGATCTATCTGGATAATTATCGGAACATTCGAATATATCATAGGATTATTAGAAGCTGTATTATAATGTCGATTAAACACAGTACGTAAAGAAAGTTTGGGACAGCTACTTGGCATGGATGATGAATGTGGTTCTAGGCTCACTGCCCTTTTACTCCCAGTTACATAAGTTGGGTCTTGCAGAACAGTCATTAATGGAGGGTTTGTATTAACAATCAGAGTATCTATAGAGTGGACTGTTTTTGGTAAAATTTCAGTTACGAATGATTCCGACTGTTTGTCAGCTATTTGCAGACCCGATAAAGCTTCCACTGTTGAGACCGCCTCCTCAACTATACATTTTTTTAATACAGATTGAAGAACTATGAGATTCTCTAAGCAAATATCGTAAAGTTTTTCTAATCTTCGCCAGTGATTTATCAATCTGTCAACTTCATTGTCCTGATGAAAGCATCGTTTTAGACGGTATGTCCTATCTTTCCAGTGCCGAATCCTAATTTTTATTTCAGATAAATTTGCATATGATATACTATACGGGTATCTTCCAGAATTTTAGAAATTATTGAATTTTGATTTTGATAAAATTTAAATTCTTTCTCGAAATCATTGGTATGTGTACGAGAGTGCCTTAGGAATGGTTGAGTAATTTCTGATGCAAGAGCGCTAAATAGGTTATATTCCCAACTCGGCTTTGATATGTCAATATCCCTAACCTTACATTCCACTCTAACTTCATCTTCGGTTAGACCTCTAATAGGGTTCACCTGTTGGTCTGATTCACTCATGGTGACCACCGTAACTTAACTCCAATAAGTAAAAAAAAATAAAAAAAATAAAACTGCAATGTAATTTAATTATATATACTAAACGAAATATTCAACGAAATTATCAACAAATTGTGAAAAATTAACTATATGTCAATGCCAGTTCAAGAATACCAGTGCAAAATAATTATAGCTTTAAACAGCTAATAAAAAAAAATATATTATAACAAATTTCAGTTACTTCTTACTTGTGCAACAACTGACGACCTTCAATACATTCAAATAATCAAATCAAAAAGCATTTAATCGTTCGTGAATATGAATAGATTGCAATCTAAATATAAAACCAAATTCAAAATATCAACAAAAAAAAATTATATACATATGTATATGTGTACAATGATAAAATTTAATGATGTGAATGAGCAAAAATGCGGCCAAAATAAAAAATTTTCAGAATGAGCATATTTTGAAAATTTAACTAACAAAACCATGCGACCGGTTCATACAAAAAAAAATCACTGAAACTAATATTCTTTGGTAGGGCATTATAAAAATAAACAGCTATAATCGAGATAACTGGTTCATCCAGAGCATCAATCGACGCCAATTGCACCAAAACAATAATGCCGACCAAAAACAAAATGTATTATGTACCTTCCTGAATCGAAACAAAAATTATCTCAAAGTAGTTAGTTAGTCTCAAAAGTTAGTCTCAAAATGTATAGTTAGTCTCAAAATGTAGTTAGTCTCAAAATAGTAGTTAGTCTCAAAATGTATTGGGATTCGCTTTATTAAACCAGTGAGAATACTAATTAAAAGAAAATCAATCACTGATATGGTTTTATTGCCTTTATTTAAGGAAAAAAAAAAAGAAAATTAAAAAATTATGATTGGTAATAAAAAAAAATGGTTAAGTTGATCTAAAATAAAAATTCGACAATAACAAGACAATGTGAAAATTACCGTTGTTCACGAGAAGCTAATTTATTTAGTAATCAATCGTGATAAACGCTAATAAAATCAAACATTATCAATGAAAATTACCGAATATAAATTTAACATGTGGGCATTCAGGTCCCTGTTTCGGCGCCAATTTTGTAAACAATGCCAATTTTTCGACCACCAGGCAATTTGGTTGGGATTTGCTCGTCGCGTGGGGGATTCATTGGTCGAAAACCAGAACTCAGCATTGTCTGTAACTCCTGGTAAATATAATTGAGCCGCTTATAGATACTCATTCACATCCACAATATTTAATTATTTCATTACTAAATTCACTATATCACTTTAAACTCGAGCGAATGAACTAATCTTCTCAAAATGAACAAAATTACAAGAAAATTAGGGAAATAGAAGAAAAAAACAAACCCAGATATATGTACAGTGTGACCACTATATATGGTTACAAAAGTAACTAGCTGTATTTTTCGAATTAATTATTAAAATTCAAATTTTATTTGTGAATAAGAAATATAAAGCTTCATAGTTTAAAACAATTTAATATTATTCGATTGTATTGCCTCTCTCCTTTATTACGCGCTTCAATCTTACTTCGAAATCACCACACGTGGCACGGATGACTTCTATTGGGATTTCATTCCAAATACTCAAAATTACCGTCTTAAATTCATCCAAAGTCTTGTATCGGTAATCCTTAAGCTTTTGTACCATAAACCCCCAGATAGAAAAATCCAAGGGATTTAAATCTGGTGAACTATGCGGCTATTCGTATTTGGTAATGAAGTCAGTTAAATTAGCCATACACCACTCTTGAACTACTTTCGCCGTATGTGCTGGTGCTCTGTCTTGTTGAAAGCAATAATACTCCTCTCCGTACATTGCTTGGGCTTCTAGCAATAAATGTTTCTGCAAAACCTCCTCCAAGTAATATTTCTCGTTTATTTTAACACTTTTATCGATAAAAACAAGTGGAAGGGTTCCTCTTTTGGATACGGCTCCCCAAACCACTACCGAGGACGCATTTTGGAACCTCGGTATGTGATTTTTGTATTTTGGGACATCCTGTATTGAAACCGTACAAACTCAATCGTTTTGAACATTGTGCGGAACTTCAAGCACAAAAAGTTTTTCATCTGAGAAGATAATTTCGTCACCCGCCTGCCATGAAAGCAATTTACAATTAGAGATCGTAAGTTTGGCATGGTCACAACAACGCTATTACGCAACTAAACTAACTAAATTTTTTTTGATGTATGTAGAACACCTAACGGTACTTCACGATTTCAAAATTTCAAGATTATTTAGCTTCGTTTGTTTTCCCCGGCTACTCAAACTTTTGTAACCGAATATAGTGGTCACACTGTATATCTAAATTTTAAAACATTTTAATTTCAGTTTAGAATTAATGTGTTTGCAACATTTGCAAAAGTTACGTAGTCAAGAGTACATCTATTTCTGTGTGTGTAGGCGATTATTTACAATTTTAGAAATTATTTACAATTTTAGGCACGATTTGCGAGGCTGAATTCGATCCCACATTCATCAAAAGGATCATTACTGGAAACGAGACGTGGGTTTATGCTCACGGTTTTCATGGATTACAACGGTGTAGTGCATCATGAATTTTTGCCAGAAGGCCAGACCGTAAACAAAGAGTATTATTTGGGCGTTATGAGACGTTTGCGTGAAGCAATTCCGAAAGAGACCAGAATTGTGGGCAGAAAACTCGTGGATTTTGCACCATGATCACGCACCGTCGCACAGTGCCATCATTATTCGTAATTTTTTGACGAAAAATGCAACAAATACCATCCAACAGCCACCGAATTCACCTGAATGGCTCCCTGTGACTTCTTTCTGTTTAATCGAGTTAAAAAACCAATACGGGGAACGCGTTTCAGCAGCCGAGAGAAAATAATGGAAAAATCGCCAACACACACAGAGATAGATGTACTCTTGACTACGTAACTTTTGCAAATGTCAAGCTATGACGCTAAGATTTAGAGGGAATATCAACAATAGATGTACCAACTTAACAAAAAAAAAAAACCAACTCACCAAACTTGTTGATCAAGGTAGTATATATATTCTCTGCTTATATTTTGCAGAATAAGGCTACTGTATGAAAAATAATTTTTAGGCTTATGGCCGTCTTACTTCGCTGGACTAGTAATTAGTATAAAAATAAAATGCACTTTTATCAATTGACATTAAAAATTAAATAAAAAAAACAATAAAATTTTTGAAAATCATTCCTAGTATAATTCTATAGCAACAAAAACTTGGTTGCTTTTCGGAATGAGAGTATACGGCATTGTTGCTGGGAAATTCCCAAAGTAAGACCATATATTTTAAGATATAAGAACGTAAAGGGCAATAAAGTGCGTAAAATCAACTTTTGCCATGTCGACGGCTACAAAGCATTATGGTACGAGTATATCCACATTTTCATATTGTTACAGGAGGCGAAAAAACCGATCGGATTTCCAATGAAGATACTACCCAATGGACTAACAAAATTTAAGGGGTTATATACAGTTGTAGCGGACGAAATGACGACATTTTCTCGATTTTTTTTGACAGCATTATAAATATTAATTTAAAAACTGTTAACAACATCGATTATTACAAGTTTTGGGGTACGTGTTAAATTTTTTTCATAGAATAATATTTGAAAATAGCGGAACTACAGCTACCAGGAGCGCCCTTTTGTGGGCATCATTTGCCGTGGACATGATAACTCGAGAACGGTTCATCTGAAATCAGAATTTCAAAAAAATTTCGTTAGTATATTGTATTGTCTACTCGCTAAACGAAGAATTTGTCAAAATTTAAATTTTTGAAAAAATTTCGACGGTTTTAACAAAAAAATTTTTTTGCAAGATTGAAATTTTCAATTTTTTTGCTCTAAAAATGTTTTTTTTTTTTAAATTGAAAATCCTTTGGTTAGCGATTTGCTATTATCATAATAAATAAGTTGATATTGATAGTTTTTTAGTAATCTTGTCCACCGCAAAGATACTTTCAAAAAAACACTACTACTAGTTTCAAAACATGAACTAATCGATGTTGTTAACAGTTGTTAAATAAATCGCTGTCTAAAAAAAATCGAGAAAATGTTGTCATTTCGCCCGCTACAACTGTATATAACCCCTTATACCCCTATTATGGTTCTCACCTCATCGACGAGTCGCCGTGACTCGAAAAGTCGTGTGAGTTCAATTTTGGTATTATGGTTCTCACATTTATTTTGGCGAGAGTTGTGCGCGTTGTTGATCTTATTGGTTTTGTTAATTATGACCATTTCCATTCGTTTTGAAGTTTACCAGCACACTAGTTTTACATTTTTGACGTATAGTTTAGCAGTTTTTTGTACACATTTACATTTATTGTGATTAATTTTGTAATTTTCTGAGATTTAATTAGATATTTTATCGGTTAAAATTGTTAAAAACTAGTGCAAATATTGTTGCAAAATTTGATTTGGGTGACTTGAAGTCGCCAAGTGACTCTTAGGTGAGAACCATAATAGGGGCATTAATAATTGTTCCGGTTTGAAGGTTTTGTCACAAATTAATTTAAAAAAGGGGGCAATTATTAATTTTCCTATATTCATAGCCAAATAAAACGATTTTCAGAAATTTTTTAGATATGTATGTACATGATAATGGTTTGTAGCCTTTGATATGATTTTGTTCAATTTGTTGTTTTCTAATCCATTACTAATACATAGGACCGGCCATGTTTTTTGAAAAAATTCGGCCTGTATAATATACATAAACATATTACATATAGGTATTGATTTTATATGTATCAATGTACATATACATACATATATGTAAGTGCCATTTTCACAGCTCGCTAAGATGTATAATATTTAAAGTATGTACTTCATCTTTGTTTCAAATATATTTCCATTTCATTTTTTTGACTAACTTACACTCTACACATGCATAATTTGTGTACCTATCCGTCTTAATTTGACGAAAATTGTAATTCCAATTAAAGAGTATGCAAGTTCGGTGCATTTTGTGTTCGTTTTTCTCGTATATAATTTAGAATTTCGTTCGTACCGGATTTTATGTTTCCTTTTGTATATGAAATTTTTGACTAGCCCTCCCTAAAAATGTATTCACATCAAAAAACCTATACAATAGGTAAACATAATTTCTTGGTATGTTAATTATTTAAGAAAGTGCTTAGATTTATGGACATATCTAAATCGATTTGTTGTTCCGAGGAGATAACTGTTTTATAAAAAAGTAAACACAATTTTATTCTGACATCAGTCTACAAATTTTATAACTTCCGATCGATTATCCGAGCTATCCAATTTCTAAATTTAATTAATATTTGACTATAAAATTAATTTTGATTTTAGTCTTAACCGTGCCATAAGAGACACAACTATTTACATTAAATATTATCTCATCTTCACAAAAACTAAGAAATGAAAAAAACAACCAAAAATTTCTTAAGCAATTAATAAATAGATAAATGAAATTGTACACTTCAGAAAACACTTAATTTTTATATACATTTACTTCTAAATTGACATTCGTATTTACATTTTTAAACAAAAATAACAAACCAGCTATTTATTTAACATTTTTTGTCTTCTACCTATGTAGTTTCGATAAATCACAAAATACAAGAACTTATTTAAAATAATAACCACTCCTTAATTTGGAATTGATGCTATGAGATTTAAAAAAATGTATTTTTGTTTCTATTGCTTTAAATATGGATGTTTAATAATCATAATTTTTAGTGTAACTTATTATACTAAGATTGTACTTAGATTTAGTATATAAATAAGTTCATCATAGAATTAATTCGTACTTGACGGAAATTTCATAATGTCCACTATGCGTAATAATATGTAGCTAGTGTTTTCGAAAGACAAATATTTTTGAATGCCTTTTTTGGTATATAGTCAACGCTAAAATAATTGTTTTAGCATGGATTTTATTTGGTATTATTAGAAGGTAGAAAAACCTCGAATAGTCAGAAATCTATTACTACCAGAAAGTTAATATTATCCTGCAAATTAAAAACAAGGCAGCCTACCGTTATGTGTAAAACTTTCCACACCTTGGATAATTTGAAAAAGCTTCTCAAATAATAGCCAATAAGGCTTTCTATAAATATAGAAAAAATCGAAAGTACCGAATTATCTGAAATTTGAATTATATTTATCAAATCTCAATAAGCATAATGTCATACCTACTCAGAATGGTGATGATAGATAGTAGATACCACTACATTCTTCAGAATCTAAAAGAAAAATTAAAATTATTATTTGGTAATGATACATTTTATCATTATTTGTTTATTTTCTTCACATCATCGCGGTATTTCCTCTATGCCGCTGTTTGCTTGTCACTGCTGTACGCCGCTTATTCTCTTACTTGTTCACTGTTGGAATTTTGCATATATTTTAAGTTTTTTGGTAAATATTTAGCATTAACGTGAAAAATGGTTAAAAATTGATCATTCAAAATGTTGTCCACTACTTTTCCCATCTTTCTGGTAATAGGTTAATAGGATTCCACACCGAAAGCGCCAGAAGCGCCGTTTGGACAAGCCATTAGTCATCGATTGAAATAGGTGGTAATCGGCAGGCATAATATCTGGAGAATACGCAGGTGTACGCTTCTAACGTTTCTTTGACCCGACTACAGCATTGTCGCGCTGGAAAATCACTCTGTCATGTCTTTTCACGTACACCCACTTGATCCCACAAAATGCAGAGAATGAACGTGGGTTTTCTTTTTTTTTTTTTGCGTTTCGTTGACACAAAATTCCACATATTCAACGATCAAAAAATGACGTCTTTCACACTTCGGCACAACAACACATACTAGCGGAAATTTCTATTGAAAATTTTGCTATTATACATATGTGTCGCTAGTAAACAAAAAACTAAAATTTTACCTAACTTCATGCAGTTGTGTGACATTTCTTCAAAATAAAACATCGGGAGAATAAAAATATCTAAAAATCATCGGGAGATTGTTGAGAAATACGTTAAAGTAGAAACGACAAAATGATTTTTAAAAACTGGAAAGCAAAAGGATAATCGAGATGCATCATTGTCGGAAGATGTCGAAGATGAAGATAAAATGGGGATGTTCTCTTCATTAAACATATTACAAATATTTTGTTAATGAAGAGAACATGCCTGTTACAAAAGTTGATTCAAAACAAAGAATTACTGTACGTATTCTACGTATACATGAAGACACAGCTTAATATCTTAGAAATTTGGACCCCAGTTCGGTATATTATGATCCAAAAACACGTTCTATGAGGGATAATCCTAATCCAAAGAGAAAATGATTTTTATTCACTAAGTTTAGAATTAAATAAAGAAATTAATTTTATTATTTTAGAGTTGAGTTGTATACTTGAGACAGGGAAAAATATTCTTAAGCTGAACTATTTGCTTGAGAAGCTAATGGTAAAATATTCTCAAAGTGGAAAAATTATTAAAGGACAACAGAAACAAATCATTCGAAGCCGATATGAATAAGATGTATATTTGAAAAATCACTGATGGTGTATATTTGAAAATATAAAGGGCTGAAACCTCATAAGGTGATCAGAACTTCGGTCTTCATTAATTCAACTCCCAAATCAATCCCGAAATAAACCTCTTAAGTCAATCTTCAGCTTAACCTCTAACTAAATTTACAACTCAACCTTTATCACAATCGAAACACAATCCTAAACGCAATCACCAAATTAACGACCAACCCAGTCATTAAATCAATCACCAAATCAACCCTTAATCAACTTTCAAATAAACCCTTAAATAATTCCCCAATCGAACAACTCAACCACCAATGTAAGCTAACTAAATCCTAATTCTACATGAACTCAACTCAATCCAACCTCGCACTAAACCCTAAACCCTAACCGAACTTCTCTTTCAAATCCAACTCAATTTCAAATCAAACCCTACTCACCATCATACCGGCATACGTACCGCCTTACCATTATAACCTTAAACAACCATTCCATCATACCGTTATTCCATTATACTATCATACCATCATGACATTATACCATTAAACCATCATATAATCGTACCATTGTAACTTAGTGACGTCGAATCATCCCATCATCACACCATGATATATGTCTTATCATCAATCCACCACACCTTCATACAATTATACCATCACATCATTATAAAATCATACCATCGAACCATCATACAATCATATAATCATACCAAAATACCATCATACCACTGAACCTTCGTACCGAAATACTGTTCCTAAAATATCCTACCATCGTACCATCATAACATCATATAATCATACTATCATACTATCAGGCCATGATATTATCACACCATCCAACCGTCATACCATTAAGCCGTCATACCATCATACCATCATTCTAGAATAAATACCGTCATACCATCGTATGTTGTATCATATATATTATATCATCATAACATCACATAATCATACTATCATATATACCATCTAACCACGATACCATCATACCAACGTACCGTCATACCATCTTACCATTCTTCCATCGTACCAACATACCATCATACCATCTTACGATCTTACGAACATATACCGTCACACTATCATACCATTTTACCCTCATACACTTCAAATTGTAAATTTTACACTTCAAACTGAAATTTTTCCGTTTCAAATTAGATGTGCGTTGAAAATGATTCTAAAATGATTTTTGGATAAAGTTAAAGTTATTAACACTAGAAATTTCAATCCAATTAATTTTTATTACAATTATTTTAGTATTGTTTCGGAAAATTGTGATGAGTTTCAATATAATTATTTTGTTGTCATATTAGAAGTCATCTTGAATTTCCAAAACATTACATAATTAATAATAAAAAAAAATGAATTCAATAAATGAACAACTGGTCATTTTTACTTCTAGTGTTAACCGATTATGATGAATTTTGACGTTTACAACGAATAGAAGGAAATTTGCTCCGACAATTATTTTTAAAGGAGGTTGTGAGAAATATGTGATTATGTCTTCTATAATATTTATTGTCTATTTAGGTTTCTGTGAATCATGCAGCTATTGATGTATCTGTAATACAGCCTAAACATACTATTTCAATTGCTAAACGATCATGATTATCTCCATAATAATATTCAAGTTCCATTAGAAAATTTTCTTGCCAATCCTTCGCTTTAAACTTTGGGTTATGTATTCTTAGTATTTCCTGTCAGAACGGTAAGTTTGGCCTTGTTTAGAAAAATATAGTGTGTAGCGGTCACGCGCCCCAGTATTTAAACTAGTCAAGTTCCAATAATAGGCCAGTTACATCATACATAACCATATTCCAGAACTTCATGCAAAAATCATTTTAGAATCCCATTTCCATCGCACATGGCAAATTTGATCATAATCTGTTGAGAAAGAGGCAATTAAAAAAAAACAACATAGGGATAATATTTATACTTATGTGTGCTCGTATATAATATTTTGTCGCTTACCAATTTTCCAATGAAATAAATAAAAGAAAATTGTAACATTGAGTTTTCATCCCCATTTTATATGATTCATTGATTTTCAATTTAATGTTTATTTTTTATTTTTTTGTATTCATGTTAAACATTTTTTATTATAATCGTGGAAATTAAATGAAAATACCCTTTAGTGTAGTACAAATATATTTAATTACAGAGTTCGTCTTTCTACCATACTTGGCCATATTACAGAACCTCATCCAAAAATCATTTTAGAATGCCATTTCCAACGCACATGTCAAATTTCATTTTAATCGGTTGAGAAACAGACAAATTCCATCATACTTGGATATATGTATTCCAGAACTTCATCCAAAAATCATTTTAGAAACATAAACCGAATTTAATCATAATTGGTTACGAAATAGGCAAACTCGATCTTACTAGGCCATATTCCAGGACTTCATCCAAAAACCATTTTAGAATCCAATTTCCAACGCTCATGTAAAATTTTCTCATAATCGGTTAAGAAATATGCAAGTTAAATCACACTTTGCCATATTCCAGAACTCCACATATCCACACATTCATTCACATGTCAAATTTCATCATAATCGGTTGATAAATAGGCAAGTTCCATCATACTTGGCCATATTTCAGAACTTCATCCAAAAATCATTTTAGAATTCCATTTCCAACGTACAAGTCAAGTTTCATTATAATCGGTTCAAAAACAGGCAAGTTCCATCATACTTGGCCGTATTCCAGAATTTCATCCAAAAATCATTTTAGAATACCATTTCCAATGCACAAACCGAATTTCATCATAATTGGTTGAGAAATAGGGAAGCGTCATTTCACAATGCCATCTTCCTAAACTTCATCCAAAAATGATTTTAGAATCCCATTTCCAACGCACATGTCAAATTTCATCGTAATCGGTTTAGAAATAGACAGGTTCCATCATACTTGGCCATATTCCAGAACTTCATCCAAAAATCATTTCAGAATCCGTTTCCAAAGCATATGTCAAATTTGATCATAATCGGTTGAGAGAAAGAGACAAGTTCCATCATACTTGGCCATATTCCAGAACTTCATCCAAAAATCATTTCAGAATCCGTTTCCAAAGCATATGTCAAATTTCATCATAATCGGTTGAGAAATAGGCAAGTTCCATCGTTCTTGGCCATATTCCAAAACTTATTTTAGAATCCCATTTCCATCGCTGAAGTCAAATTTCACTTAAATCAGTTAAGAAATATATAAGTTCCATCCTAATTGGCCATTCATTTAATTTGCTAAAGGTTTAATTTGAAATGTAAAAGGTCCAATTTGAGGTTTGAGATATTAACAGTGACCTTTCTTAAGTCTTAAATAATATTTGTGTAAGGTTTGGTTCAAATCAAATACACATATGCTCCACATACATAGAAACAGTCACTTTTTTATAGATTGCTCAACTTCTCACTAAACACTGGTAAAACAGCATCTCAACCCAAATTCAACCCGCAAACAGCCCCCAACTCAACCCTCAACCCAACCGCAAACTCTCGGTCAACTCAATCCGCAAACCAGCATATTTAAAAAATTGGTCATCTGCTCAATATATCTTAACCCAATCCCAACTCAACTCCAGCTTAACTTGAACTCAACCCGCAAAATGACCCCTAACTCAACCTTCAACTTAACCCCAAACTCAATATCCAACTCTATATTCAAACTAGCATTGATTGATTGATTGATTGATTTGAATGTACGATCAAGCATTAAGCAAGTATCCCGTATTATAAATGCGAATACTATACCACTATACCCATGTTACAACACGACACCATAACTCTCCCTCACCAAAGAAATATTTACTCAGCTTTTCATGAAGCCAAACATAACAATATTCACCCAGTAAAGGAAGGCGCCTCATCGATAACCACATGAGTCTAATAGTGTGATATCCGCCCCTGGCCAGGCAGCCATCGTACACCTTTTTTACATATAACAAAACCGAAGGATTGGATAGGATTATTAGTAGGGACAGACTCGACCAAGCGATCGATAGTTAGTAAATTATTAGTATTATATATAATAAATAGGTTAGCACAAGACAGCACAATTTAACTACATTATTAGATGATCATTTCTCTGGAATCCAGGGCCGGATACCCAGGACTCCCTAAATCTAAATCAGGACTTAAAAAATTATTAATGTTGTAATGTCCCCCTGTCCGCCTTTCATTAATTTCCCTGATAAAATATTTAAGAAAATTTAAAATTACTAAGCTAATGGCTGTATGATACTCACTTTTTTCAAGTGCAATAAAGTGCTGCAAAACTAGTAAAGCGAAACAGAGAAGGGTAGTGTAGATAATACTATATGCAAATATTTTGAAGTTTCGGATAAACAAAATATGTAAATAGAATCAAAAATTTTTTATGCGATGAAGTAGCCATTTCCAAGAACATTTATTTTTTGGATCTTAATTGATTTTTTACGTAAGAAATATGAGGGCCCACGCATAATAAATTTTGCATTAGCTGCCGCAATTAATTGCAGCGACATAATTTATATGTAAAGTTAATTTATATATTATTTTCTTTTGTACACAAATTTTTTTTTGGTAGAAATGTCAGAAAAAAGTATCTAATGTCAAAAAAAGGAATCAAATCCAATTCTTTTTTTGCTATATTTGCTCGATTAACTGCTAGAAAAATTGAGCTACCACTTTTTTTGTGACGTTTCTATATTTTTTCAAATCTATGGTGTATACACTCACTCTCACAAATATTTTGTATATATATTTTTTCTCTCGCTCTGTTTGTCTTTCCTAGTCACTGAAAAAGTGGGAAAAAAGTGAGTATCATACAGCCATAAGATTACAAAAACAGCGCTTTTTTATTTTTCATGGTCCTTATATATCTAATTAATTAATTATTACATACTGCAACAAGAATAAAAATAAACGTTAAAAACCATTTTAAACATAAAATTTTACTTAAAACTAATCATAAATTTCCTACCGAAGAGAAACCTTTAAATATTTTTAAACTAAATTAATTAATATATATTCATGAGCAAAACACAATATATTACGTATAAGTATTACAAAAATTAACATTTTATGAAATTGCCTATGTATACTCTCCCACTTCTAAGCTAAAATTCTATAAGAATGTTTAAAAATTTTAAATTGTTAAGTTATAATTTAAATTCACAGCACTTGTTCCATTTGTTACCATTCTCCTGTATATAGTTAATTAATTGTTTACCTACTACAACTAGATTTAAAAATAAAAAGGTTGAAAATATATATTTAACCATACTATTAAATTTAAACTAATCAGCAATTTCCTACAGATCTAGAAAAAAGGAAATTAATAATGTTGAAATTAATTATTTATTTATAAAAGTATATAATATAATTTAAACATTGATCATAATACAACGCAAAAAGTCTAGAATATCAATAATTTAGTTAAGTATGTACTACATGTACCTATATGTATATGATATTTACTAATAAAACTCAAATAGTTTTTCCCAGGTATCACTGAAAACTAAATTACTTTACTACTTAATCAATAGAAAATTACTTATATAAATTAGTTAGTGATAAATAAAATAAAATAGATATCATAAGAACAATACATTTTCTACGCTACCTAACTGCTGGATGCTTGGAGTTTCTGGATGTTGAGCGAGAATTCACCAATATTTTGTAGCTTGGAGACGATCTAACAATTATATATAATTCAATATACTTTATATCGACTACACCATCAGACAAAAATACCCGAACAAACTATGACACTTTGATTGATTGATTGATTTGAATGTACGTTCAAGCATTAAGCAAGTCTCCCGTATTATAAATGCGAATACCACACCACTATACCCATGTTACAACACGACACCATAACTCTCCCTCACCAAGGAAATATGTACCATCATACTCAGCTTTTCATGAAGCCAAACATAACAATATTCACCCAGTAAAGAAAGGCGCCACATCGATAACCACATAACTCTAATAGTGTGATATCCGCCCCTGGCCAGGCAGCCATCGTACACCTTTTTACATATAACAAAATCGAGGGATGGGAAAGGAATGTTAGTGAGGATAGACTCGGCCCGGTTACAGACACCTAATAAAGCCGATAGTTAGTAAATTATTAGTATTATACACTCAAAAAAATATGCGGTGTTAATTTGTTTTTTATCCGAAAAAGTATTTTATTTTTGCCCAACCGAATAAAATTAAGCACGCATCAACGGATAAATATTTTTAACTATCCGAAAAGATAAATTTTTAGAAAAACTTCTTTTCGATTTAATAAAATACACCTTTCGGCGTGTTCCTAAACATGAATATTTCTGTTTGGTTTTTATGCGGTGTAAAAGTTTTTATCCAAATGGGATCGCTATATAATTCTGTTTTACAAAATTCTGTTTTGACAAAATTCTGTTTTTTCGTAATTTTATTTTTTTCAAAAATTCTGTTTTACAAAATTCTGTTTTTACAAAATTCTGTTTTTACAAAATTCTGTTTTTACAAAATTCTGTTTTGAAAAAATTCTGTTTTTTTAAATTCTGTTTTATAAAATCAACATACACATTCCCACAGGCACAGCATTATACTCGCCCACATACCTTCATACACATACAAATACGCACACATATATACATACAGACACAAACCCAGGCATACACACAAAATCCACATCAACACATACACACGCAGTGATAAATAGCCAACAAATAAATTTAATATTTTTTATTTAATTCAATTTTAACAAAATTATCAATTTAAAAATTTTAAGCAATTTTATTTACTAATTTTTTGGGTTTATAAGGATAAACTTATTGCAATCCTTTTAAGAAAATCAAGTTTCCCCATCATCCGACGTTTTTTTATAATTATTTCAATTTTTTTGTTCTTTTGTATGATCGATATTTTCTTTCTAATGTGATTCCCCGATTTTATTTTTTCCACCTGCATTTTAGACATTATCATTTCCTTTGATAAATCTCCTATCAATTTATAAAGCCCCGCATGGCGTTTCCCGACTACCACTTTCAAACGTCGGTGCCACGCTTCAACGCTATTTTGCGTTCTTGGGAAATACTCCGTTCCGGGTTTGTTTGGTTCACTGTCCAAAATACTGGAGAATATAAAGACTGATTTCTTGTCATTAAATATTTTTTTTCAAACCAGTTTCCAAATTTTTTAGATTCCCTGTGCTCAAAGTTTTCTTTTAGTTCCAAGTAATATGAATTTACTTCATCTTCCGGAACAAAGGCTAGGCTCTTTATCATCCTAATTTCCAACGAGAATGATACGGTATTTCCATAAAGTTTCTTCATACCTTCCTTTTGGATTTTACGCCATAAAATTTGGCCGAAGTGGAACAAGCATCCCTTCACATTTGTGTTTGGAAAAAAAAATTTAGTCGATGAGATAATGGCTTTTTCAAAATCACACAAGATTCTTTGTGGATTTGCTTTAATTTCAAATTTTAAAAATAATTTTTTTAATTCAAAAAAGAAGTGGTCGTATAATTTTAAAGTTTTTCTGTTCATTAAACAAAAAATTAATGGAATAATTTCACCTTCAATGTTGCCGTGGATGGAAAATAATTGCCGCATTATGGACGGTACCACTTCAAATGTACCATCCATTATCCAGCATGTTGACTCTGCTAAGAGTTGTAGAGATGATTTGGTACCCATTAAGATAATCTTTTCACTGTCGACCTCAGACTCACACAAGACAAACAATTCCCCTTCTAATTGCCGTAATTCTTCAGGGATGTCAATAAGGGCCAGATTTTGTGGCTCAGTAATTATATCTTTTCTTACCCGATGTATTTCATTTTTTGGGCTTCCTTTGTTGGTAAATAAACTCTAACATCCGCAGGACATTGAACAACTGAATTCCTTATAATTTGGGATGGTTTATTTTCTGATATTGTGGCTAAAGTTTTAATATTGTTGTTTGCAATGCAAACTTCCAGATCACTGGCCACTGGTGGATGCGTATGCTTTTCACATTGTTCTTTTACAACTTTGTGTATTCCATTTTCTATATCAGTGGTAACTCTGCCTTTACAGTGCAAGGGAATTCTTTTAGCACAAGCCCAGCTAAAAGTTCCTTTTTTGTGCTTCCTTTCACAATAATAAAAAAAACCGTTAACGTTAAGTTTTTCTTGGCCTTTATTACTTTTGATGATGTTAACGTTCATTGTGAATTAATTTTTTACTTTTGTTTTACTATCTGTTCAGTATAATATGTACAAAGAAAATAATTAATCTTTTATTTTTTCAACAAAGACAAAATCAGCAAAGATACTGCGTTAATACAATATTCCATACAGTATATACCTATGTACGAGTATATAAACACTTTGTATTTATATAAGAATTATATACATTTCATATAATTCTGCTAAAAATTAATTTTGCAATTAATTTTTTTGCCGCAAATTAATTCTGTTTCATAAAATTCTGGTTCGAAATACTGGAGGTGCGAAATACTAGAGGTGAGTGCAGTACACTATAAATGAACAATGAGCAGAACAAATATGGAAACTAATACCCCAGGTAGTAACACCTGTTGTTCAGGTAAATCAACCCTCTTCGGAGGTCGGTCTCATGGATTCTGGGGGAGACCAGCCATTGCTATACTACAATTATTTTAACCAATCCCAAGACATGTTGGTGAATAAACAAGCTCATTTGAGTGAAACAGAAAAGGATAATTCACATCCCTTCCAGAGGAGTAACAAAGTCGAGTATTCTCCAATAAGAGGCGGTAGTCCCTCCATTGGGGCCAGCAGCCACAACACTCGTTCTACAAACGAAGAAAAGCTTCACAATGAATTGTGTAAAGCTAATAATGCATTAGTTAAAGCCAACAATATAAATAAGCAACTGAATGTTACAATTGTATGGATACAGGAGCATATGAAGACGCTTAAAAACGAAGTTAAAGCTCTTAAGCCAAATGAGGACATTGGTTCTACTCCTAACCAGAATACAACTCCACAAGAGTATCATACGGATGAAGAAGAACTAGCTCGAGAAACTGAGTGGATTAGAGTTAAAGGTGGGAGAAAAAAAAGGAGGCAGAATAATACGCCCACCCCACCTCAATTAAAGAATATTGTTCCAAATATTATCCAGAAACAACCAAAAAAAAAATACCTCCACCACCACCAATAGTAATATATGAAGTCAAAGACTACGATGTACTCTATGAGAAAATAAAAACAATAACTGCTACTGATAAGTTTAATGCAAAGGTGATGAATGGAAACACCATCAAAATAAACTTAGATGATGCTGAAACATACAGAAAAATGACAAAAATGTTAAATGAAGAAAGACGTGCTTGGCACACGTTTGAAGATAAACAAACCAGACCAATTAGGGTCATGGCTAAAAACTTACACTCTACGTGTAAACCAGATAAAATAATTGATGACCTGAAAGCAAAAGGATTTAAGGCAACTGAAGCATCGATTAAGCTAAAACAGAGAGGCAAAGTACCTCTCAACATGTTTATGTTGACCTTTGATACTGATGAAGATATCGAAAAATTTATCAAATTAAGTACATCTTGGGGTGCAAAGTGGTTATTCAGCCTCTAAGAAGATCTAAGCTTATACCACAATGTAAACAATGTCAAGCCTATGGACATACACAAAAATATTGCAACAGGGAACCCAGGTGTGTCAAATGTTTAGGTAAACATCATACCAAAGATTGTGTAAAAGCCCAAAATGTTCAACCGAAATGCGTTCACTGTGGAGAAAACCATCCGGCTAACTACAGAGGATGCAGCGTTGCTATTGAACTGCAAAATATCAAAAATAAGAACGTGATTGCTAAAAATCCAAGTTTATTCAGGAAACAAGCGGTTAAGATGAACCGACCCGAAGTAAATCGTAGAGTGTCGGGAACTACTCAAGGACCATTTGGTAAAATGACTTATGCTCAAGTAATGATGAGCAACGGAAATCCAGGAAAAACTGCTCAAAATGACGATATAAGTCAAATACTTAAATTAATTTTTAGCAGACTAAATACATTTGATAAGCGATTACAGAAACTAGAGTACAGCACTAAGGGAGCCATCCCTAAACAGAAAAATGGCCAATGATCTTAGAATTTTATGTTGGAATGCCAATGGACTGATGCAACATCAACAAGAACTGCAAGTGGTCCTGGACACAGAAAAAATCGATGTATCTCTCATCACGGAAACACACTTCACTAGACAATCAATCATTAAATTTAAAAATTATCAAATATATCACACTATTCACCCTGGAAACACTGCTAAAGGAGGTAGTGCTATTATAATTAGAAATAGTATTCATCACTATGAGGAGTTAAAATATGAAACGGAAGAAATACAAGCAACTGCTGTTATTGTCAAATCCAAAAGTAGTTCTATTTGTATTGCTAGTATTTACTGCCCACCGAAGCACTCAATGAAAGAAAAAGATTATCTCAACACGAAATTTGGCATGCATAGATGAATACGTCATTATGTGATGCAAACCAAAATCACAACTCAACTCAAATCAACACTTCCAAGTTAGCATTTTATTTATGTGGTTTAGTTAATTTATAGCCTTTTCACACTAATTAAATAAATTTAATAATTTAATGCATTTTATAATACCCTGTAAAAAAATAAAATAACTCATATCTAAAATAAATCCATCCTATATGAATTATATAAGGCGGATTCCAATTCGACTCAAAACTTATTTGATTATACAAAAATATAAAAAACCTATTTGAGTCGAATGCCCTAAAATTTCGTTGTGTTTGTACAGTTTATGTTTTATTAGGAACATTATAGTTGTAACATGAATACAAAAACAAAAAGAGGGGGAATAACAAAATAAAATAAGATAAAATAAAAGCTAAGATTCTTATGTGGTTTTCGATTCACCAAAAAAGAGCAAACCGGCTTGCTCTTACTGCTGTCAAACTGTTCGATTCGCCAAGAAAGTCGCTCGATCAAGCAAAATTGTTGTTGTTTTACGAATCTCGATTTTTTGGCAGATTTACAAACACAAACACAAATAGAACTGTCATTTTGAAAGCGTCATTTGTGTTTTGTGTTATATTTTGTGTTTCTGTTTATTTTTATGTAAATATTTTATATTATAGAATTAACTTGTTGTTGTTATGTATTGTATATAACATTAGAATATGTTAAGTTGTTTTTTATAGAGTATCGATCTTTTATAAAAAATTATAGGTTATGTTTATATAAACGTCAAAAACACGCACACATATATATTACGGAGCAACTGTTCGATTCACACAGCCTAGAAAGTGATCTTTTAAAGATTTGGTAAAAGGTGAATCGAAATCGACATTATATACTAAACCACCAACACACATTAAAAGCAAATATCTCTACAATCTTTCATGTGCGTAGCAAAAGAATTATCATGTTTTTATTATTTTATATACAGCTAATACCATTACAGCGCACATACAAAACAATCCTGATCTATATATCATGATATAGAAAAATATTGGGAACAACTATACTAACACCCACAAAAAGTCTCTCTGTTTTTGTTGTTGTTGCTTAACTAAACATAGCAAAAACCAATAATAAATAGTACATTTCCCTAATAGGATCCGCGTAAAGAGCGAACGAGGCGGCCCGTACAAACATTTCGTTGGCTTTGTCATGTATCAATTTTCAAGAATGTATTTCTGTCTATTATACTTTGTACATAACATAAAAACCAAGAACCGAAACCCACAAAAATGCTTATACGTATGTATGTATAAATACCTTTGTTTGGCTTGCAAGAACGCATTCAATTATGCGTAAATATAAAATCGAATATGAAATTAACTACGACGCGTGTATGTTAATTTACGTTAAAAACTATTTTGATACGATCCAATTATTAGGTTTTAGTAATAAAATCCAAGTACAATCACACACACGTTAAAAACATGCACCCAATAGAAATCAATAATTTTGATTTCTTTATCTATAAATATAAAACATTGCCTGATAAATGCATCCCGGTGGATTGCATTTTCCAAGTTACACTTTAAATTATTTCACTTCCACTTTAATTATTATTCCACTAAAAACTGAATTAAATAGAATTAAAATTATAATTATAATTAAACTTTATATACTATATGTATATAGAGTATATACATAACTACATAAATTACATAAATAAAACAAAACAAAAATAAAATTAAATTAAATTTTTGAAGAGGATAGAAAAAACACGTCTATCCTCTTTGACGAACATTCGCTCACTCCAACTCTATATTCAAACTAGCATATATAAAAAATTGGTGAATATTTCTATAACCAGTTATTTTGTATGGCAGGTACCCGAACCTCTTGATGCACATAGGTTCCAAAAGCTTTTCAAATCTCGGGCTTGACCATAGTAACAGATTGGCAAAAAAAATCTAAATCGAATAAGCCTTTCTCGTGATACCATGGGTACAAACATACAGACATCCAGACAGACGGACGGACATTTTTTTTTGTTGCTTTTTTAGACTCGGGGATTTTCAAAACGTCGAGAAAGTGGTTTTGGACCAATTACATTTTTGATCATTTTTGATAGGATTTCAATACTTTGGTCTTTGTAGACCGAAGTAATTATTTAATATATTAAAACTTATCCAACTATTTATTTATGCTTCTTAAAAAATTTGTATCTTCCACGATTTCCAGTAAGGCTAATTTATTTTATTCATAGATTCAGTTTTATTAAATCACAGTTTGTATACTCTTGCCAACATAACTTACAAACTTTAATTCTTTGCTTGCTGTTCGTTAAACAATCTCGACATGTTACATGACCGCAAGTTAAAATTTTGTACAATGTAATTCCGCTGCCGCTAGGTAGTAAACATTTTATGGCAATCCGAGTAACAATCTTCGCCTATTTCCCTTTCACAAACTAGCCTTTTTAATATTTTTCATGGCATTTAATAATTAAAATTTAGGAAATGGATACTGGATACTCAAAAAACGAAAAACAGCTGAAATGGATACAATTTATTCAAAGTGTGCGGAAAAATCGTTGGCTTTGGTAGCTCGCGTTTTTGATCGGAGAAAATGTTCACCAAGAGATAGGTATATACATAGGTCTTTTGACTCTAACTAAAAGCGACTCTCTCAATTTTTAATAGTATTTTAAACCAATTGAATTTATTGCAAATTCCAGTACAGAATAGGCCTTTCTAGGGTCGGATAACGCCGCAGTTATGTCTGGCCAATTTAATGGGGTTCAATTAAGATTTAATCAAATATTTACCGATTTTTTTTTTTTTCAAATTGCGAATGCCATTCGTTGTACTTAGCTGCCAGTTATGCTTGTCAAAGCAACTAACTTGGTTTAAAACATTAATAAAAATTGAGACAGTCACTTTTAGTTAGATTCCAAAGACTTAAAAACCTATCCCTTGGTGAACATATTCTACAATCAAAACCGCGAACTACCAAAGCGAATGATTTTATCGGATTACCATAAAATGTTTACTACCTAGCGGCAGTGGAATTGCCTTGTACACAATTTTAACTTGCTGTCATGTAGTATGTCGAGGTTGTTTAACGAACAGAAAGCAAATGATTAAAGTTTGTAAGTTATGTTCGAAAGAGTATACAAATTGTGATGTAATAAAACTGAATCTTTGAATAAAATAAATTAGCCTTACTGAAAATATTGTAACAATTTGATAAATTGCTCCATGCAAAAGTAATTTTGCATTTTTTGTTCCAAATAGAACGTCGGATTTTACAGGTGCGGGTATCAAAATCGGTTGCCCATCACGGATCTCTCCAATAATCGTTAGTAATTTAGGTAGGGATTTATTGAGCCTATTTCCATTTCTGACTAGAAGTGTTTCTTGTTATAAGATCGATTTCTGACTCATTGTTAATAAATTCCCTGTACTGTAGTTCTGTTAAAATGACTATCTTCGGGATTCGCAATAAGCTTTGGATTTCCCTAAGATAGCAAACTAGCACAATAGTTAAATGTTTTCTTATTAGCTGGTACTATTTAGGTTTGATTTCCGACTTTAGGTCGTTTTGATTTCAAATCAGTTATAATGTACCTGTTTTAGCTTCAAAAGTTCCACTCTAAGAGTTCACTAGTTTATAATATAGCCGTGCCGTACTATTTAAAAATTATTTAATTTATTTGTGAAATCAAACCACTACAATTCATGATTTATTATATATTCTTGTGATTAAGAGCATTTATTTATCTTTATTTATTTATCTGATATCATTGAATACCTTTGTTTAATTAATTTATCTCACGATACTCATTATATCGATTATATTTCCTTTAAACTAATTTTTTTATTTTTTTTATTATAATGGAAGTGTCTGTTCAATACCTCGATTTTGAGGAAATGGCTATTTATTGAACGCCAACTTCGAGATACATATTTCGGGAACCATACCTGATAAAATTAAAAAATTACAAGAGCAAGTCGCCTCTGAGCTTAAAAACGATTCAGATAAGCCCAGACTAGCTCATAAAGCTGCAGCTCGCTATCCACGGAGAGAAATCGAGATCTGTCAACGAAAATTAAAAGTGATTAATAGCCGAATAGAGGCTTTGCAAGTTGATGAGCCTAATATTGGCTACGTTAGAATTAATGACGGTGTTTTGGCATATAAGAGGAAGACTGGAACGAATCTCTTCATCCAAAAATGTAACTACGTCAGCCCAACATTTACTGCAAACTTGTGATGAGGTTGAAACTTGTTTTGAAGAACTCAAAACCAAATTAAAATTAACACCACAGTTACAATCATCGTTTCTTGTAGCATTGGAAAAAGTTGTTATTATACCCGAAGAGCTTGAAATTTTCGATTCCGATGGTTGTAATGCAGCAGTTATTAATACACGTGATCCGCCAGTCGAATCGAATGAGGCTGATGAACCTAATAATTGCACTGCAAATTTACCAATGGATAATAATAGTTACGTTAAGTTACCGTCTACTGATGACAATCAATATGACGAAGAAACACTTGTGGGTATCATTTTTGAGAAGATTATGCATAAAATTACTTCAACAAATTTGTCTAATTGCAGTTAGCAGAATAGCCGTACTAATCCGGTTAATTACACTCCAGAGGGAAAACTTAAATTAACTGCATCCTTAGATCCATCCATAAATTATTCATCTGATCCATCCAAGTCAAAAGAAAAAATGGTCATGAATGATAATGGGTTAGATCTGCCTGTCAAGATGTACCACAGTAGTGGCGATCGTCAAGTTCGGAATATGTTAAAATTAACCGAGTGGAGTATTGCTTTTCATGGAGATGACAAAGATAGGGTTCCTGTTGAAAATTTTCTCTATAGGGTTGAAAATATGGCTTTAGCTAATGGGGTTTCTTATGAACGTTTGACAACCAACTTCTCTGTATTGTTACGGGATCGAGCCCTGACTTGGTATTGGGACTATCGACAGTCTGATGGACAAATGATATGGGAAAGCTTGAGATCTAGTATGATCCGCCGTTTTCGTGTTAGGCGTACCGATGATGAACTCAGATATGAGATTAATAGTACCAAGCAAAAATTTAAAGAACCATTCTTGGATTTTTATGATCATATTGTCAATAAAACACTTACATAAATTGTCAATTCCCCTTTCCGAACAAGAAACCATTGGTTATTCGATGCGAAATATGCGGCCAGGGCCCGAATTCCGGATCAATGATAAATGAGAATGAGAAATGACTTTATGTTTTATTTCGCCTACTCTAAATAAAAATCCAACCGACTAGTTGAAATAAAAAATCAAGTCATTTCTCATTATCATTTGTCACCGAACCGGAATTCAGGCCCAGGACTGCAGGACCATTTTGCAGGACAACGTTTCTCTGATCTTACCGCTTTTGTGGATAGCGTTATGGTAGAAGACGATTGGAATCGACTGAACTATGTTCCCGAGATGTTTATGTCCTCAAGGAAACATGTCAATGAAATTGATACTCCAGTCATATGCGAAGACAGTAATCCGGTGAAAAAGTATTTAGATGCAAATTCTTATTCTAATTACCACGTTCAGGCGATTACTAATCATGTAAATCGCCCAACTAATATTAAGCCATCGCATGTGTGTTGGAATTAAAAATCCGGGGCACATCTTTCCTGACTGCCTCTTTTGTTATGGTTGTGGAGCTCCTGGGATACTTAAACCAGAATGTCCATATTGCCATCTTAAGGGAAGCTGGAATTGGGAATCCTGGAAACCTGGGTATCTGAATTCCCAAACAATAACCGCGAAACCCAGAGCCCAACTGGAGGACGGTGCGACGAATACCGACCCCGAATTCTATCAAATCCTGAGGAACGCGCAACAAACCTCTTCAGACCAAACCACAAATCGAAAAGAGTAAATAAATCCCCAAACACCGTATCCTATTCAAGTAATTCCCGCTCGATGCGTTCTCATGATTATTTTAAATGCCGTCAGAACATTAAAAAGTTGATTGCCGAAACCACTATAAATATGGAGCCAGATGAACGACCTTTCGCTAATATCCTAATTAATGGCATTCCCTGTCGGAGCCTCCTCGATAGTGGAGCAAATATCTCGGTTTTGGGCAAACGTTCCGAAGAGTTCCTACAAGAACATAACATTAAACTTTTCAACCTTCCGTCCGTTTTATCCACAGCCAGTGGGCAAAAACAGCACATTCTTGGACACTTTCTTGCTAATATTTCTTATGGTGGTAAAACCAAATTTTTGAGACTGCACATTGCTCCCACGCTAAGTCAACCCCTCTATTTAGGCATTGATTTCTGGTCCGCTTTCGGGTTGATACCAATGATGCTTGAAGAAATTGAAACTAATGTTTTGGATACTGCTCCTAATGTCAAGCATGATTTGTCTCCCAGCCAAAATTGCTTGCTCTTGAGTGTAGTTAAAATGTTTTCCTCTTGCGAAAGTCTAGGACTCGGCCGCACTAATCTTATTCACCATGAGATTAAGGTGAGTGACGGCGCTCGTCCTATAAAACAGAGATTTTATCCAATCTCTACAGCGGTACAACAAGAGCTCTATAAGGAGATTGACAGGATGCTAGAGTTAGGAGATATAGAGGAGAGCCAAAGCTCCAGGTCATCCCCAGTTAGTGTAGTCAGAAAACCGAATGGAAAAGTTCGACTGTGTCTCGATGCTCGTAAGGTGAACTCGGTTACGGTGGGTGACGCATATCCTTTACCCTTGATCGAGGGTCTCCTAAGCCGACTCGAACAAACACGTTATATCAGTACGATAGATTTAAAAGATGCATTCTGGCAAGTGCCCCTAGATCCAGGGTCAAGAGAGAAGACGGCATTCACGGTACCAGGTCGTCCACTTTACCATTTTGTTGTCATGCCGTTTGGGTTGTGCAATGCACCCCAGACGATGTGCCGACTAATGGATAAGGTTATTCCTCACCAGATGCATGACCGTGTATTTGTGTACCTTGATGATCTTCTGGTTGTTTCGGCATCATTTGAAGAACATATTCAGATCTTATCGGAAGTGGCTAGATTACTTGCACAAGCCAATCTGACCATAAATGTTGAAAAAAGTAAATTTATGCTCAAGGAAATCAGATACTTAGGTTATGTTATCGGCGAGGGATGCCTTAAAGTGGACCCAGACAAGATTCGAGCCATAGTTGAATACCCAGTGCCTAAAACTACTAGACAAATCCGTCGCTTCCTAGGGTTGGCTGGGTGGTATCGGAGGTTTATCCGTAATTTTTCTATTCTTGCTGCACCTATTTCCGATCTCCTGGTGAAAGGCAGTAAGCTCGTCTGGAATGATACGGCCCAACAAGCTTTTCAAGATTTAAAGCAATCACTAACATCTGCTCCGCTCCTGGTCCATCCTGATTTTTCCAAGGAATTTTTCATTCAATGTGACGCGTGTAAATCGGGCATTGGAAGTGTTCTATTCCAAATACATGATAATCAGGAACATCCCGTTGCCTTCATGAGTCGGAAACTTACCAAATCCCAATGAAACTGTGCTGTCACATATCTTGAATGCCTTGCTGCAGTAGAGAGCTTTAAAAAGTTTCGCCCTTATATAGAGGTTTATGAGTTCACGATCATTACGGATCACAGTAGTTTAAAATGGTTGATGAGCCAACGAGACCTAGAGGGACAATTAGCCAGATGGGCTCTGAAATTACAACCATACAAGTTTAAGATAGTGTACAGAAAAGGTAGCCAAATTCTGTACCTGACAGTCTTTCTAGAATATACGTGGATGAACTTGATTTAAGCAGAATATCTCCTTTGCACATCGATCTAAATTCTCCTGAATTTGATAATTCAGAGTATCAATCAAAAATTTTAGCCTTGCAGCAAAATCCAAATGTCATCTCTAATTATCAATGTCGTGGGGGAAAACTATTTATTTATATACCGGAGAACGCTAGTGCCAATACGGAAATTTCTCCCTGGAAATTATCAGTTCCCGCAAAACTTACCAGTTCCCTCATTGAGCAAGCGCACTTACCACCCTCAGCCGCGCATCAAGGAATTTCCAAAACCTTATCACTGCTTAAACGTCACTTTTTCTGGCCTTCTATGTCGTTGGAAGTTTCGAACTTTGTAAACTATTGTGAAATTTGTAAAGGTAGCAAAGCCGTTAAATTTTCGACACAACCCTTTATGGGTAAGCAAGTTTTTTACAAGTAAATTTGCACCTAAGTTCCAAAAAGCCGTTATAGTGAGGAAAATAGGAACCGTCTTATACGAAGCCAGGCATCAATTGGGCAAAAACATCGGAATATACCACACTAAAGATAAGATAATCAACATAACTTTGTGGGTATTTGTTGTGCCCGGCCTTGAGACTCTCTCCTGGGTGTGGGTCTGCTCCACGAATGTAACAATTTGATAAATTGCTCCATGTAAAAGTAATTTTGCATTTTTGGTTCCAAATAGAACGTCGGATTTTACAGGTGCGGGTATCAAAATCGGTTGCCCATCACTGATTTCGTTATATACTTATTTACAACAGGTACTACGCCAAACGAAATTTTAAAGAGTACACACATTTTATGTGGTGGTCATTATAAATATATTTAGGCGGTGTTTGTGTTATATACCTTGAGTGGTCATTTCTATCTGAGTGAAAGTATATAGTAGAAGATGATTATGGGTATATAGAATATTGACAATATAAGCGAATTGCATCTCTATGTATTGCATGATTTTTTTTTGCTATATGCGGGTGTTTTTTTTTTGGTCAGTTCGTTTTGGATGGTGAAGCCAACTTTATATGGAGCTAATAAAATAATAAAATATAATTATTGAAGTGCTCATTCGGGTTGATATACTCTTTAAATTAATATAGTGGTAAATTAGAGATTCCTAACAGATCTATTTGTAACGCTTCACGATTGCGTTTTTTTTTCTGTAGTATATCGCGCTAGTGTTGTGTGTGCTTGTGTTTGCATTTTTCAAAGAAGAAAAAAATAAAATACCTCAGAGTAATTTTTACCTTACGTTCCGAAAATATTTGTGTGCCACCGCAATATTGGGGTACAAAGCACGTACGAAAAGGTAGCAACGCTGGGCTAGTAAGCTACTGGCTTCATATAACGGCTTCCTGTACGTGATTTATTACTTTTGGGTATTATATCAGAAGGTAATTACGCGATATCAAATTCCGCATGGACACAGATGAACCGCAAGCTCAAGGTCAATCGAGGAATACACAGCTAAGTGGCCAAACCAAACGTTATTTATTTATTTATCTTTGATGTTATTTATTACTTTATTAATTTAGACATACACATACATTATTATTATTATTATTATATTATTAGTATGTTATACATAAGTTAAGAAATCTAATTTCTTGTTTCTTGTATTTTTTTATTATTATTTGGTTCTCTAATATGTATATATTAGAGAACCAAATTTTCAGAACCTTTTCAGACCAACATTTTGTTAGTTTAAATTAAGATAGCTTATGAGGGACCGGTTGACTTAATTTTATAGTAGCTAGGTTATTATTTACGACTGTAAATACCGTTATTTTTCTTTGTAAAAATGTTTAATCATTAAAAATTTCTTAGTGATGTAGTGGTTGGGATTCATTATAGGGAGGGAAGTGCCACTACGTGATGCTTCAGAGGGTGGAGTCGGCACTGAGGTTAAACCATTTAGAACCTCAATAACAGTACGTTAGGTAAGCTGGTGAACTGTCCAATTGGTTTTCCTTCTTGTTTTTTTTTTTTTTGTTGTCTGTGTGGTTTGTCTCGTCGCAACATTCTTGCAGCACTTGCAAGCTCCGTTTACACTCGGTGAACAAGAACTCCCCGGCGGCTGCTACCTAGCAGGCAAATGTGCTGCTGTCTCCGATCACGTAAATGGAGAATTTATTTTTCTCGTTAATACGTTTGGTGAATTGTGAAACTTGTTTAAGTTATATTGTGCAAAAGTCGCAACGAACCTTAACGTGTTACAATATATAAATACATACACTGAGAAAAAAATGACTGATTTATTTACTATATATTATAGTACTCAAATTATAGCATACGATGCTATACATTTCAGTAAATGTTACCGTAATGTACGGCGGACTTTACTATTTGCTTAGTAGTATATGCAATATAGGAATCACTACTATATAAGAAACAAATTAATTATATAATATAGAAGTGTTTCCTATAATCAATAGTAATTTTTCCTATTTGTTAAGGTAAATCTCGTATTTTACAATGATCAAATAGGCACTTTTCTATTAATGGTAATTGTTACTATATGTTATATGAAATTTTACGATTTTTGTTGATAACCGATTATATTCACATCACTTTACGTTTCCATATTGTTGTAGTAAGCGCTCCGATAAAAAGCCACAAATGCCTGGGATCCTATAATTTATGGCACTGTGTCCTATTTTGTTTTCTCCGTGTAGTTGAATAAGTTTTAATAAAATAAATAATTTCAAATATACATCTTCAGTGATTATTCAAATATACAGTGCTGGTAAAAAAAAATTGGGCAAACAAATTTATTGCAAATTGGAGTCTTTTTTTGCTAAAATTACAAAACTTTTGAAAGCAATTGGTTTATTGTTTCATTTTAAATACATGTATGACGTAATTTTTTGAAGAAAAAAAATTGACCTGCAATTTAGGGGCAAAACACCGAAAAATGCCAAAATATTCAAAATACGTTGATTGGTGTTAAAGTAATGTAATAAATAAAACACTTATTTTTTATTTTTTTGTTTGTTTTTTATTGATTTATAGAAGTTCAATCTTTAATATTAATATTTTGTTGGACCGCCTTTTGCTTTTATTACACCGGTACAACCCCGCAACTGATGTGCAAAAAAATTGGGCAAGCAATTTTTTTTTTTACGCCTACCGTTCTTGGCCGTCATTAGGGTGCAGATGTTTTATTGCCTGTAATTTATTTTTTGAGTATAAGTAGTGCATATTTTGTAAGATTAAGTTATTCTGTAAGTGATCCTAGACAAATAAAGAATAAAGTGCAATTTTAGTTTAAAAAAATGGGAAAAGTTAGTGACCAGTGTAAAAGCAATATGATGATTTTGGCGCGAGAAAATTTAACCACGCGTGAAATAGGTGAAAGATTAAACATTCATAAAAGTACTGTCGCGTGGAATATTAAAAAAAATCGAGATATGGGCGGTACACAAAGAAAGAAAGGCCCTGGAAGGCCCAGAAAGACAACGCCAGTGGAAGATCGTTTTATACTATTACAAAGTCGTCGGAACCGTTTTAAAACTTCATCGGACATAAGACAGGATCTTGAGCGAGCAACGGGAAAAAAAATTTCAGCCGGCTTAGTGAGCAAAAGACTTGTTAAAGCTGGTTTGAGAGCACTTAAACCAGTCCAGAAGCCTGAGTTCACATTACTAGTGAAAAAAAAACGTTTGCTATGGGCCCAGGAGCATGTTAATTGGACTCCAGAGATGTGGAATGATGTGATTTTCTCCAATGAATCAAAATTCAAGCTGCATGTTGGAGATGGAAGAATTCTCGTAAGGAGAAAACCTGGCGAGAGACTTAGCAACGAATTTCTTTTAAGACTTCCACCGAAAAAAGAAGGAGTTATGGTCTGGGGATGCTTTTCTGGAAATGAAACCGGTCGATTGTGCTTCCTTAGTTCCAGCGATACAGCAGCTGTTTATCTGCAGGTCCTTCAGAACGAATTTGAGACTTCTGCGCTTTTTGGCGAGACTTGCAAATTTATTTTTCAACAGGACAACGCTCCGTGCTATACCGCCAAAATTGTGAGTTATTAATTTTGAATTGTAGATAGACAACTTTCAGATAAACATAAATAATTTGTTAAAAACTTGTTTTTTTTCTGATCTCTTCATTTAAATGTAAAAAAGTACTTCGAAGAAAAAAGTATCGATGTGCTGAGCTGGCCCCCATATAGTCCAGACTTAAATCCAATTGAAAATATTTGGTCTATAATGAAGCTAGAAGTAGCAAGGAAGCGCCCAGAATCGATTGAAGCTTTAAAAAGTTTGTTGATGATGATTTGGGAATCCATATCTCCTGCGACTTTGAAAAATTTATCAAATTCAATGAATCGGAGGTGTATCGCTGTAATAAAAGCAAAAGGCGGTCCAACAAAATATTAATATTAAAGATTGAACTTCTATAAATCAATAAAAAACAAACAAAAAAATAAAAAATAAGTTTTTTATTTATTACATTACTTTAACACCAATCAACGTATTTTGAATATTTTGGCATTTTTCGGTGTTTTGCCCCTAAATTGCAGGTCAATTTTTTTTCTTCAAAAAATTACGTCATACATGTATTTAAAATGAAACAATAAACCAATTGCTTTCAAAAGTTTTGTAATTTTAGCAAAAAAAGACTCCAATTTGCAATAAATTTGTTTGCCCAAATTTTTTTTACCAGCACTGTACATCTTTTACATGACGGCTTCGAATAATTTGTTTATATTGTGAGAAGAATTTTAATTGTATCGTTATATTATAATAAAACAAAATATGATGCAGACGTTTTCGATAAACCGTGTCATACATTTACCACATCTCTTGCTAAAATCCGTTGGCCAATACGCTTCTTTTGCGGCATTCTTGATCAAGCGCAGGAAGAATTTAATTATGAAGCTGAAGAAGATTTATTTGCTACAGCTGCTATAAAGTAACTTGTCTTTCTTCTACTTACTCCATACTTACAAGAAAAACTAAATATGCTACGTTGCGTCCAGAAATACGCAAAGGCATTCAGCTTATTCTTGATGATCGACCGCAATTACAGAAAGAGCAAGATATTCCCTTTGCTCTTACGCAAAGGATAAAAAAACTAAAACGCAATGTCCGCATCATGTACATATATTTATGTAATGATTGCGCTGGAAGGCAATAAATAAGCTAATTATTATCACATCATAATTGGGTCATGTAATTAATGTAATATTTACATGCGTGTATGTAATACAAAATAAATTTGTCTTTAATTTTTTTGCAAAAGTGCTAGAATTTTTTTCTTAAAAACCATCTTCGTCACCTAGAAAAATGAATACTTTTTTTGAAAGAACACTCAAGTGCAAATTTTCTCTCGATTCAACTACATTTCAGGAATATACGAGTAAAGTTCCAACCTTATCAATGATTTATTTAAACTAAACTTAGAAGGTCACATTTAGTTATTTGCAGATGATGCTGCTCTCATGTATAGTTCGCCAACGTACATACACACAACTAAAAATAGACATGAAAAGCGATATAATAATGATAAATGATTGGCTTGTTAATAACTGCTTGAAGCTGAATATTGCAAAAACGAATTTCATAATATTTTATTTGAAACATAGACTGGATGGAATATTTGATGAATTAAACATGAACGGTAATCTTATTAAAAGAGTTGATTCAACAAAATACTTGGGGTTGTTGGACCGATCATGTTTCTAAAATAAAGCAAAAAATGTCTCCAATGATAGGCGTCTTAAGGCGAGTAGGATTTTTTATTCGTAAAAATCCTCGTTATAATATTTATTACAGTTACATCCACTCGCATTTTACATACTTGATTCAAATTTGGGGATCTTTAAGTCCAGATCAGATAGATGACCTGCAAATATTACAAAACAAAGCTTTAAAAGCAATTAATTGCTTGCCGGCTTTAGTTCCCACAATTTTATTATATAATGAGATGGTTCTTCCAGTAACATGCTTGATTGATTTTGGATATTTGATGACCATTTATAAAATTATATTCGAATTACTTAAATGTTGCCTACAAATTCATTCTACCTTTTCAATTACTGAAAGGATTACATGCAATTCATTAAATTACCATTTGCCAAATTACAAATTTTCTTCTACTCAAAATAGTATATTTTATAAAGAGCTGAATTGGTTTAATCAGTTGGATAAAAAGAAAAAAGACATAAGAATTTCAGAGTTTTAACGTTATATAAAGGCTAAACAGTTTAAAAATTTTATCGATCAGTACAACTTGCAGCATTAAACTTAAATCAATCTTAATGCTACTCACAGTGTTGTTAGATTTACTTTTATTAATTATCATTTATATGCAACATGATTATTTTTGATTATTTTATTTTTTGTTATTAATATTAATTTTTTTAATATTTGGTTGTAAATTTATATCTACTTATCAGATCACTTTTTAACTTTTTATTGGAATAAGTTCGTATCAATAATGAGTGATGTTTTCCTATATACAAATGTATTTTTGTCTTGGAAAATAAATAAATAAAAAAAATATAATAAAATAAAAGTTTTAGCCAGTAATATTCCAGAAATATAATTCCACCGTAACTCTTGAATTATACTAATTCATTTATCAATGTTTCAAGTATATCTGAGAATTTTTTCAAGCACACACCAATTTAAAATAGTAGGCGATCAAAAATAACGAATGGTCAAATTGACTCAGAGGAGATTTAATATAATAAAACACTTCGGTTTTGTCACTTTCTTTAACGTGATATTTATTTTATTTGTAAATGAAATTACGATTGTTTCGGATGTTACTTCTTTATCAAACTTTTAACAAATATTAACTAAAATTATGCTAAAAAACTGCTTTTGAATGTTCTTTCCCCCTTATTTTGTTTTTCTTCTTAAAGGGGTGTAACGAAAATTTATTGTTGGTCAAGGTATCGACTTATCCTCCGAGGATAAGGACCTTGATTCCGTTATCAGATCACGAATTTAGAGGTCTAATTATATAATAAAAAGGAAAAAAAAAGTCTTAATTATATAATAAAAAAGAAAAAAAAAGAGAAAAGTGACAGTTTTTTTTATTTTTGTTTTGTGTCGTGTTTTTTTTTTTTGCAAGAGAGATATTGGTAAGTAAGACGAGTGAGGCGTTGATCTAACACCTAAAATAACGGCTGTGGGTTGACACGGTGATCACTAGGCAGGAAATTGGTGAAGCTTGACTGATCTTTTCCTTTCCTGGTGCTCACGGTAGCATACCACTGCCACTTTTCCCCACTAACAAACAGGTTTTTCAGTTTAGTTAGGTAGGGTATAAAAATAAAAAAATAAATGTTCGACTAGAGAGCCAGTACATACAACCACGGTCAGCGTTTGATCAATTTTTCGCGATGGGCTGGTTGCCCAATTCACTATTTAAGGGTCCGATGCCCTCACTTTATCCACAAATTAGTTTTTTTTACCTTAGGCGGTAATCTAGGCCACTATTCTTACATCCCCATCCCCACGACTAATTTAACCTCACCGCTGGAGTTAGCTGGTTAATGCCGCCTGTGGGATGTGTAAAAGGATTGAGGCAACAAATTAAATGTAACTGGGTTTGCCCTATAGAATTTAGGGGCTTATCCAGCATTACAAATGGCGCCCAAAGTACGAGGCCTAAATTCGCATCCAAATTAATTAGAAGTTTTGGCACCATAGTTACAAATGGCGCCCAAAACACAAAAGGCTTAATTAAATTACATCAGGTCCAATATAAATTAAATTATTTACTAGATAGCCACCACATTTCATATGGTGGTGAAGCGAGGACCAAAAATTGGCCCAAATAACTGGTATAAAGTACCACAGATATTCCAAAATTTTGAAGAAAATTGGAGATTTTTCAGGGGTGTAGTCCTTACCAATTCAAATATGAAATTCTAACGGATATGAGTATGGCTGCGGTCATGCCGAAAGGCTTGCCTGACCGAATGCATCGATGGGTCATACTCATATCGGTAAGAATTATGAACTTTTAAGTGGCAATACCTGATCCCCGAATGAACGATTTATCTGTGGCAAGTCCCAACCCGCACTCCGGGGGTAAATCAACATTCGTGGTAGTATTTGGGATTTAGAAGTGTATCTGAAATTGTTGAAGAATTGGGACATGCATTGGTATCCACTTTTTGTCTTAAGTTGTACGGTTTTCATTACCAGGTACAACACACAATTTTGCAACCTGTTACTGGCAAGGGTGAATGGTGCGATCCCTTAAATAATGAGCATATCCCTTTCCTGCCAAGCGACGATCTTGGGTGGTATAAAGGGCTGCTTATTCTAAGGCTAATTGACTCATCATTCTCAGTCGGAATTGTAAAATTGAACCTTTCCCAACTTATCCTCAGTTTCGGTGACAGTTTAGCTTGTGGCTAGAATTTACCACAAGTTAAAATTTTGCCACAACCAAAAATTATTTTTAGCAAAAAAAGGAATTTCCAATTTATCTGTTTTCGAAAATATTAAACTATCATTCTTAGGGATGGGAATCGCAAGTCTACTCGTTTTAGTTATTATTGCATCCAGGGTACAACAGGACTGATTGGTCACACTTAGGAGTCTGCAAGTGGATGTGCATCGAATACATGTTGGCCATAAATCAGTCAAGTTGTTATCGTAAAGTGATGGAAATTCGCAACAGCAGCCGGCGAGTTGTTGTTCCTTGTTGAATGAACGTTTCAGCCTGCCACTCACACAGTCAGGTCTTCTTACAAGGTGTAATCGAATGATGACTGTGAGATAAGAGGGCAAGAGGATTGTCTCATTCATTTAGGTAATTTAATGAAATATGAAACCCATTTCACCTATGCAATGTGTCTCACTTCAATTATAGTTGGAGTTACGAATGCCATTGCTGATCGGGGTTGTCATTTTGAATTTCATCCAAATCAATCTCAAATCCTTTCCTTTCCTAGTTTTGACCCAAGTAGTGAGTATTTGGCTATCATTCCATGGCGGATGGGGTCAAATGATACCGTGGTTGTATGTAGCTTTGAAAGATAGCGTAGAAAAATTAGTTGAATTATAATTAGTTTTGTGTTCAGATTTAAATTAGGTACACGATGCTTTTTATATATTTGTGTAGAATGGATGTGGAGTTGCTGGGAGAGGATGAGCTCCTGCTAGAATTGGAGGTTTTTTTTTGATTAACTGTTTTCTTTATGAAATTTATTTATTTCTATATATGTATGTATATAAAAAAAACACAAGAAAAACTTTATTATATACGACATACGGAATTTGTTAGTGATGTTAATGCCGTAGTGCATAATTTAAACATTTTTTTTTTGCTATTAATGAAAAGTTATGTAAGCTGTTGTATTTAATTTCGGAATAAAATAATAATAATACATTTTGTGAATCACTAAGAAAAACATACAAAATAAAAAAAAACGGTTTGTTTGATTTCCCTTGCCTTGACCAAATCTATAAGTTTCGGTAAGAGGGTGTGCCTAAGTGCATGGACATAGTTTTGGGTTTTTTTGTTGAATATTTTTTTTTGTATTACGCTTGTGCTGGTGAATAAAAAAATAAAACAAATTAAAAATTAAAAATAATAGCTATGAAATAAAAATAACAATTATAATTATACTTATAATAAAAACTAAACTGGTCTTGGTGTTAAATAAAATCCAGTGATATTGTACTGAAATACATTGAGATACAAATTAGCCTTTGAGTGCAGTTACCGTTAGTGGTTGTGAAACAGTATACCCGCCAGTGGGGACAGAGCAACCATTTTTTTTGTGAGGGGGATCCTGCGTCGGCGCTGTTTGCGGTGTGGTCGGACGGGCCATAAAAAAACAAAGGTACTAACTCGAGGGAAAACCAAACGTAAATTTTATATTTGTAAATTTATTGTAACGGTTGGTTCTCCCCCGATATTTTCTTTTTATATTATATAGTTATTTTTACGGTCATATCCGATTCGTGGTGGTGCACCGACTCAAGGTCACCTCACGCAGAGCAATTTTTTGGTTTAACTTCGTTTTGGTTTATTGTGCGTTTTGGATCCGCTTTTTCTTCTTCACTTTGGCTCGGTTGTCCGTTTTTGGGTGTGGTTCGACCCCATAACGGTTTATTTCTTTCAAATTTTTTTTGTGTTGCTTATTAAATTTTCAAAAACAGTGAATAGTGAAAGTGAAATTTAATCTTAACGTAGAATCAGTTTTAACGTAATTACCGTATACTTACCTTGCATATTTTCTTTTTTTTTTATCGTACTAAAATTCCCGTTGAATTTTCTGGTTGTTGTGTGCTACGCCGCACCATGTGCGGTTAAACAAAACTAATTGATCGGATGATGTGAGGTGTGGTCGTGTGAAGGGTCGGTCTTTTCCATCCCTGTTCGGTGCGTGCCGTTCGTTCTTCCAGGACATGCTGTGCTGGAGGGCGGCATGCCATATGAGTTGATCGTGTCGGGGTGACAGTTTTCGTTCCGGGGGATTGTCGCTGGGATTGTCATTCAGGCGTCCTTCCCTCATTCAGTGGCATCGGTGGCCGTCGCGACTGCGAAACAGCACCCCAGTAGGCGGGCCGATGAGGGGAGGCCCGTGTGGCAGTCACGACTGGGGTCCCTTTGGGGGATGCGTTACATCCCCTTTTGGGATTTCGTTACAATGGCGCCCAACGTGGGGCTAATTAAATTCCATTTTTCGTCTTTTTCAGTTTTCATTTTTTTTTATTAACTTGTTGTGAGCATCACGTACAAAGTCCAACGCTTGCGTTGTTTGATCTGTACGGATGCTCACATCAATGTTTTCCTGTCCGGTTGACGCCACATCTGTATAGTAACCAGCGTAACCTGTTTGATTACATACAGTTGTGAGTGTCAATCCCTATTCCCAGTTCATAGGTTGAGTGGGTCTACCATTTCCGCCATGTGGCGTTAGATTGTGGTTAGACTCATTCTTCCTTTGTTCTGAGTTTAGCTTTTTCAATTTTTATTTTCTATTTGCAGATCTACGTACCCTTTAAGTAATTTACTTCATTTTTTTTTTATTAAATTTATATTTTTGTTCCAACTACCTTCATAGGGAGCGATCCAAGCGTGTTCTGACTAAAAGTCATTCGACCTCGCTGGATCGTTTGCCATGTTGGTCCCATGTGTCATGAGCATTCAGATCACGAACTCGTTGTTTCCACCAATGTGGTGTCGATTGGACAGTTCGTGGTCTCGATGGCCAATGGCACATCCTTAGTTCATTTTTTCTTTTAATTAATTTTCTTATTTTTGTTATCTTCTTTAATTAAAATTATTGGACCTCAGCGGTATTATTATTTTTATTTAACAGTACCCCACGTCTCATGGTGGAGCTCTAAGAGTGCGACTGTGAGGCCAACGGGGGAGGAGACGAACCATTTTTCTTATCATTGCTTATTATTATATTACCGCCGGCCCAACACACGATCGGGTTTCACATCATTCGATCAACTCTTCTTTTATTTTTCTTGATTTGACTTCCACTCGTCACTGTTTGTGGAAATTTTATTTTCATTATCTCTTCGTTATTATTTTTTTTTTCTTTTCTTTATTCCTTGCAGTTTAGTGGAGCAGCTAAATCAGTATCTAGATTCGCGTTACTTTATTTATCAATTTAATACATCTTACGTTTTTTGTATTTTTTTTTTTGATTTGATATTTCTTTTTATTCTTCGATACATTTTGATATTAGTTAAATTAAACGAACTCAAGCGAACACGTGGTGGTTAATCCTGCAAGCACGGTTTTTAGTTCTGTATTTGAGTTGAGCGGTAGTCAGTCATTGACGCGAGTGAGTCCTTGTGACAGTAATACTATTCTCGTAGCTCCTCACACTCCGGCTTGTGGATGTCTGTTGGTTTATTGTAGTTCCAATTTAATTTTTCTGGTTTAATTTATTAATTGAATTTTTGTATTTGATTGACTAATTTAAGTTTTGCGTGATTAATTGATTTGATCTTTTAAGAATTCATTTAACTTTAATTAATTAATTCATCTACTTTTGTTGATTTAATTAATAAATTTAATTTTTGGTTATTTGATTAAATTAATTTTCAGTAATTTTTATTAATTTTTTTTGGTTTAAGTAAATTATCTAATTTTGATTAATCAATTTATTTATTTATTTTTTTTTTTGGTTTAATTAGATAATTTAATTTTTGCTTAATTAATTGATTTAATCTTTCAGTTAACTTTAATTGATTGATTCTGTTAACTTTAATTTAATTGTTACTTAATTAATTTAAATTTTCATTAATTTTTCTAATTACTTTATTTTTGGTTTAAATAAATAAATTAATTTTGTTTTTTTTTATTTGTATTGGTGAATTTTACCTAATTATTTCAAATAGCAAATCTTTATCTCGCTGATCAAGGGAGTTTAAATGAGCGACACCGAGTCTGACTACGAGGTCCAGTGGGATGACAGTCCTGAGTTGAATTATAGTGACTTCAGCTTTGACTCGTCGTTCATGAACGACAGTGATACCGTGTCGGATCTCGCCGATTTAGTGGATGAACTAGAGCTTGGATTGGCCCGAATCGCAGTCAGGGGTCACTATTGAATTGCATCTACTGTCGCTAGGTTAAAGAAAATTTTTTTTATATACAATGGGTTTTTTCTTAGTTATGTTAATAAAAATGGATAAAATATAAATATTTCTATATTTTAAATTTATTTGGGGTTTGAGAATTTTAGTTACCTTCGAACTTTAATTACGGAAATCCCCAGTTTTTGAATTATTCAGCGTTGCGGACAAATACATTAGTTAGTTTGGGTAGTTTAATTTTTTGCTTAACGACCTCTAACTATTGAGTTTAGTTATAGTTTAAATTGGTATTAATTATAGTAGATTTTTTTTATGTTACCATAATACATGGTTTGTTTAATTTTGTTATTGAAATAAAATCTTGTCAATTAGTTTAAAGTTAAAATACTTGGAATTTTTCAGTTTTATCAATTGAACTGTTCTGAAATCTCAATTTCTTAAAATTAATTGTAGTTTAACGATTTTGAAACTTTCAATATAATTTCGTACGAATTTTTATATAACCTAATTTTATCATGGATATCTCACATTCAACAACCGATGAGCGCGATATTGAATGCCTAGTTCGTGACATTCCGGCGGGGGCGGTTGACGCAATGGAGCAGCTGAGGGTCTCTTTGGAAACTGAAGCCAAGGGTTCTAAAAATGTTCCTCGTAATTTGCACACCAGGGGTAAGAAAGATCCCATGGTAGAAATCACTTTTTGCCAGGGCAAATTGTTGGCTTTCCAGCAACAATTTGTTGAAGTTAACGACTTGCCTTCCAAAACCAAATCCTGATTGCTCAACGTTTAGTGTCTCGTGTGATAGACGTTGAGGGACGTCTACAGAGAGCCTCTCAGTCGCCGTCATATCAGGCGAAAGCCCAAGTCCTATTGGCATCTTGTAATGAATTTTTGAATGTGTTGAATCATTTTCTATCTGATCCCGCGAATTTAAACGACTCTATTGCGTCCGCAAAGGTCATTGTTTTGTTGGAGACCAAGAGCTAAATTTTTCTGACAGCGCCATACCAGGATCAAGTTTGGGTGATATCAAACATCCCGACGAACCTTTATCGGGTACCTCCCATTAAACTCATGATACTGTAACTTTCCCCGCGAGTGGTGTAATCGAGACCCCTGCAGAGATCATTTCTCATCCCACAGAGCAGGCGGTACTTGTGAGTTCCTTAATAGAACAAGTTCAGTTCCTTATCAAACAACTTCAAATGCGACCCACTGTGCCTGTCGCCGCTGTTGAAGTTCATCCAGAAAATTCTGTCGCAAAAGTACCGGGTAATTTACCTATTTATCAGAATCCGAATAGTTCAGTTGTGAATGATGATGTACAACGAAAATCTGAAGTTCATTTTCAAACTCCACCAAATAGTCAGGAAACATTTAATCCAATAAATGATCTCCTTGGGTTTGACCCTTCACAAAGATTGCCTGTCTCTAATAAGCGCTCATCTCCGGAGCAGGTTAATCCCCATCTCAATATTCAGTTTCCTCCAGGTACAGCTGATTTACATAATAGTACTTTAAAAACAGCTCCCTTGCAAAATTATACTCCTCCATTCTCTTCGAATGTGGACGGTAATAGACGTTCCTTACATCGCTGTGGTATCAGCTATAATGGATCACCAACCGGGATAACAGTTGATATGTTCCTGTTCCAATTGGAGTCGGTGGTGAAGTCCAATAATATATCCTCTGATTCAGTACTCCTGGACATGCACCTTCTCTTAAAGGATGTGGCACTGCAGTGGTACTGGACGTATAGGCGTCACAACCCTTCTGCAACTTAGTATAATTTACGACATGCTTTTCATGATGGTTTCAAAGACAGGCGTACTCCCTACGAAATTCGTCGTATGGTTGAGTTACGCAAACAACTGCCAAATGAAAGCTTCGTAGATTATTATCACCATATGTGGACCCTTTCTCTGCAGTGTCACAGTCCGTACGGTGAGGATGAATTTATTCAATTGTTAATGAATAATATGAAGTCCATTCTGCAGTATCACCTCACAGATAGACGATTCAGTCATATCACAGATCTCATTCAAAGTTGTACGGCGTGGGAAGATTCCCTGAAAAGGCTTAGATCTCCGCTCGAATACCCAATGCATCCTCGTCGGATCGTGAATGAAGTCGATGTTGTCTATCCGAATATTGATGAGCCAGTGCAACCCGCCATCGACTCACATTATTCTGTTGAATCCTCAATTGCGTCAGTAGTCGCTTATCGTGCCCCAATTGGTGGACCTAGTACGCCACTCAAATTCAATAAATCTGGTCGTAATCCTACTCGTATAATCAGTTCTGGTCATCACCCCATATGTTTCAATTGTTCGGACATAGGGCATGTTTTCCAGGATTGTCCCATTCCACCCACTGGTTATTTTTGTTATCGTTGTGGCTTGAAGACACTATCAGCGCTAAATGTACTCGGTGCACGGGAAACCAGAACAGTGGTTCATGGATGTCGGGGATCCAGAGATCACAGACTAATGCAGGCCCCAGTCAGACCAAAATAGATTCAGCCAGCAATACATACCCAGAATTACTGCGGAGGACGACTCCAGGTGGAAGGAATCAGACGAATCAGTGAAAGTACTCGTAGAGTCACCTGATTCCGAAATCTCAACTGGTGTCAGAATCCTACTTGTCCGTCTCTACTCCCGAATGTCGAATAAAATCTTCTACATCGTTGACACACTCCATTCATTCACATTTTCCTTCAAATAATCAATCTCCATTTCTTAAATCTGATAAATCTATCGTCTACGCTTTTAAAAACTTCAACCCACCTCGTTTGCTACGCTCAAATAAATATTGGGAGGAACGTCGGATCATGCGATCGTTCGTTGTCTCTTCAATACTCGGTTCTGAAACCAGTGACAAACGGCCTTATGCCGATGTCCTGGTTAATGATGTACCCCCCCGAGGTCTGTTAGACAGTGGAGCTAGTGTAAGTGTTTTGAGTTGTGGTGTGCCAGTGGGCAAGCTCAAAATGTGATCGGTTATATTTATGCACCGGTACAATATAATTTATTTTATTTATTTATTTATTTATTTACTACTACTGAAATTAGACACCATTTTGAGCATAAGCTCATTCACAATGGAGTGTATGTGACCAAATTAATTATAAGACTGCATGATTTTTGATTTATCCTAAATTTCTCATCCACAGCACAGCCGAATTTCATCCGGTAACGTTTCAGTATGACAATTTCTCATCTTGGCTTGGATATTTGCCAACATTCAAACTTTGAAAAATTAACACTACCAGTTTGACCTATTATTTATTATCTGGCATTGCTTAAGTCTTAAGTTTAAGTTGATTCATTTGGCTGGTTCACGTTTGGATTGGTAATACTCCCAGAAAAAACAATGTAACTCCAGAACTGTTGCTTTCAGCAACAAATCAATCGAGTACAACAGCGTAAAGATTGTGAGCATTATTTCAAAATTTGCGATAATAAACTCTTGATTTTATCCTCATATACTCCACGTTATTCGTCTACCGATTTGTCCGAACGGAAGTTAGTGATTCCATTATCCTTGACTGAAAAACTTATTGAGCTGGCCCATTCTTCTCCCACTTCTGCTAATTTGGGTATGAAGAAAACAATAGAATTAATTCAACAACCATTTTTCTGGTCTGGTATGGCAAAACAAATCAAGCTTTTCATCTCAAACTGTTTGCAATGCAAGATGAACAAGCCTGTTAATTTCAACACGCAACCTATGATGGGTTCGCAAGTTGAGTCTACCAGACCCTTCGAGAAATTGTTTGTTGATTTCCTCGGAGCTTATCCTCGTTCCAAACGAGGCAATACCTGCATGATCATTGTGTTGGATCATTATTCCAAATTTGTTCTGATTTTAAACCTTTACGGGAAGCTTCTGCTGCTTCATTGTGTTCATTTCTGGAGAATGACGTCTTTTTGCTCTTTTCGGTGTCGGCTGTGATTACTTCGGATAATAGCAAACAATTTTTATCCCATCTATTTCAAAATCTTTTGAAGAAATATGATGTTCGACATGTTCGCACTCCGATTTACTCGCCACAAAGCAATGCGTCTGAGCGAGTTAATCGGACGTTACTCGCAATTATACGTGCTTATCTAGATGATCATCACCATAATGAATGGGACTGCCATTTACCGGAAATCACTGCAGCAGTGAGGAATGTCCAGCATGATGTCACTCATTACTCACCTCATTATATGGTGTTTGGACAACACATGACTTTGAACGGATCCGATTACGCATTGCGTAAGCTATTGTCGTCTCAGGATGATAATGAACTGTATATGTTGTCTAAAAATACTCGGTTAAATTTAATTCGTGACCAGATAATCCACTACCTGAAGGTAGCACATGAAAAATCATCTTATCTGTACAATCTTCGTAGTAAACATCGAGCTTTCCATCCTGGTCAACCCGTTTTTGTTAGATCGTTTGCACAAAGTAGCGCAGCTGACAAATTTTTCACCAAACTGGCCGCTAAATTTATTCCCGCGACTATAATTACTAAATTGGGAAATACTGCGTATAGCGTTAAAGATCTGAATAGAAAACCGTTGGGCACATACCATGCCATAGATATCCGAGCTTAATTTGTGTTTTTACTTTATGCCTGGCTTGAGACCTTATCTCGGGTGTGGGTCGTCCCCACGTTTGCTACGACTGGCATACGTCTCCACTTAAAAGCAGAAGAAAGAAAAAAAATTTTGCAAAAATCAAAAACGCGCAAATAAACTAAAATTTTATAAATATACCGCGACCACCAAGGGCTCAGTTTATGCTGTTACAAAATTTAAAGTTAACATTCCATCCTCTTGTGTACAAACATATTTTAATTTTTATGCATTTACGTATTTTGTTATTCTCTCATTGCTATGTACAGGCATACATGTCTCACGCGATGTTTGTGTTTGTACATGTAGTGTATATTATGCGGATGGTTTGTTTGCTTTATTAAAATGCTCAATCTGGAATGTTATTTTTTTTTCTTTCGGTCTTATTGGTTTGAATAACGCGTGATATAATTGCTCTTAGTGGGGAATTGACTGATCGGTGTATTCGGCGAGTCCGATGTGGCCGTACGAGTGCATATGTACATATGTTCGCGTCGTTTTGCTTCTGTTCGTTGTGTTTGTGTACTATACATAGATACAACAAAATTTAATTTTAAATAACAACAAAAAAATAATATGTACACAGATACGGCGAGCAGAAACCAGAAAGTAGAGCGACGCGAAAAAGAAAGAAGATATCTTGGGCAGGGGGGGGGGAGGAGTTACAAACCTCCAGAAGCGTCGCTTTTACCCGAACATCGGCCGACGACGTCATCATACAACAAACATACAATGTAGAGCCAAAACACAACAAAGTAAATGCTATATTATAAAGGAAGCATAAATTATGGTAGACTAAACAAAATCATAAAGATCATATATTAAATTGCACACCGCACCAACGCAATAATACAAAGATGAGCATTTATGCACAAAATGCATAAAGGCACATATATTATATATATAATTTTTATCTTAATGTAAACATTGAAATATGTATAAAAACTAAAAGAAAAATCCAATAGATTAGATTTATATTCAGAAATTCAAACTAAAAACATTATATTAAGTTTATACTAAATAAATAAAGATACGTATGAATCTTAAGAGATTCATACGTTTATAAAAAATAAATTAATTAAGGTACGGAGTACTTAATTGGCGCAGCCGGTAGGATAGGTAAAGAATTATTTATAATTCACCCTACTGCAATACCTATCCGTAATATAAAAGTGAAAAGTGAATTAATAATAAAAGTTCGACGGTTTATCGGACCAAATAAATATTAAACACGCCACAATAAAATCTTTATAGAAATACTAGTGTAAACTAGCAAATATTATTCAACGATTTATTGGATAATAAGTTGCAATTAATAATAATAAAGAAAAACATTACACAATTAAATCAGTGAAAGTCTATAATAAAATATACGACGGTTAATCGTATACTAATAAAAGTGGACTAATTCGAATATATCGAATACGTAGTGCTGAGCTGGAAAATTTATTTTCCAGTCTAACGTGTAGTGAAAATATATATATACATATAAAAAAAAAAAAAAAAAAGTTCTACATTACCACCTGGGATATATACCAGAACAGTGAAAAAAAAAAAATATAAATAAATAAAACCGGGAAGTAAAATCTCTAAATGAGACACACCTTGATCATCTTAGCTTTGACTTGGTAAGTGAATTTAACAATTATACGAAATATACTGAATATAAACTCCTTCCCCAAATCACACTAATATATTAAATAAAAATAAATTTTTAACATAATTATTAAATCCTATATAAATTTTAAAATGGCTGAAGAATAAGCAGAGAATAAAATCATAAATGAAAAAGTAAATAAAACATCGATCATTACACGAATGATCAAAGATGCCCATTGTTATGATTGAAACCCTTCAGGTCTCCACAATTTTATTAGTCAAATGGAAGATTTCATAGAAATGGCAAAACCAGAAATGACAGTTTATCCAGAAACAGTAGTTAGAGCTATTAGAAATAGAGTAATAGGCAAAGCATCAGATGCTCTCGACTTATACGGCACTCTCAACAAATGGGACAATATTAAACATGACCTTCCAGCACACTTTGCAGACAGAAGGGATGAAACAAGCCTCATCCAAGAACTCCACAGTATCTCTCAAGGCACTGATAAAATCGAAGATTATTTTGCTAAACTATCATCTATCTTAGGATCCTTAAAGAATTGGGCAAAAATAAACGAAATACCCACATTTGCACAAAAAAGCCAATGGTATGACAAAATGGCTTTAAACATATTCATTAATAAATTACGTGAACCATTGGGTTCCCATGTCAGATCTATGCAACCCCTAACACTAGGAGATGCAAGAACAATATGCATGAGAGAGCAATCCCTCTCTACCCTAAGATATTCAAATAGACCACCAGTCAATACAAAACCACCAATACTTCCTTTACGGAACAATTTCGGTAATAACAGTTTTAACCCTCAGAGGTTTCAAACATATCAACCTCCACAATATAGACCTCTAAACAATCTTCCCCCAAAACCAAATTTTAATAATTATTATAAAAATCCCAATCAATACTATAATCATAAACCCTTTACGCCTCAAAAACAAATCATGGGAAAACCACCCAGTAAACCTCAAGTCAGATAATTTTTTTTGTTTAATCATAAATTGGTTTTATAACGGTCATCTTGTGACTTTAACACATTAATCGGTCACACTTCGGTCATTGTGCTGATCACTTAGTCATAAAACGTCATATATTGAATTTCCATATGACTGACAGTCATAGGGTATCATATATTAATCATACTGTGCCAATCGAGAAACATCTCTCGATAATTTTAATATTTTTTTTTATTGGTCATTCATTGATCATAAAAGAATTTTTATATCTCGATATTTGATCGATATATATCTGATGTGATTAACATTTATTTAAAGTTGTGTTCGATCAAATATCAAGCTGTATAATTTGTTTTAAGATCGAATAATGACCAATCATTAAAAAAATTATAATTCAACAAACTTTACATAATATCAAAGAAAAGTCATAGGAAAATTCTTAGTTATGACTGAATAATCAACAAAAAATATATGTCAAATAAAATACATTTACGTGGCGAACAAACTATTTTAAAGAAATTTTGCTTCAATTATTTTAATTTCATACAATATAATACATAAATTAAAAATATGGATAAAAGCAAGAAAAAAAAAGTGAGTTGTAAACAATTAAACGATAGGAGAAAATATCGACGACGATTGCAGAAATTTACCTCAGAAAAATGTTCAACATTTTGCAAACAGGTTGGAACTCGTTTCAAAGCAGCCTTAAGTGAGCAGAGTTTGGAACACGAAGAACTACCAGTCGTTCATTCATCTACTCTAGCTTTAAGTGATTCATTTATTCAGTTACCACCTAAAGAAACAATTAATTCGAATGAATACATGGATACTCATACTGTAAATGTAGGGGCTACTTATGAGAGTGACGATGTTGAATACTTTAGTCCAGATGATACTAATACTGAAAGTGGCTGTGAAAATGATAATAAGTTTTCAAAAAAAGAAAACGATTTAGCGTTTAGTGAATTTTTAAAATCTTGGACAGTCCACTATAATATCAGTCAAGCAGCATTGAAACCTTTAATTAAAAATATAAATAAATGTTTTGCTGCCAATTTACAAAACGACCCTAGAACAGTCATGATGACGCCGCGGCAAACTGCCAATACCTTTACAAAAATAGAAGGTGGTGAATACTGGCACCAGGGGCTTGAATTTTGTTTAAGATCATACTTCGCAGAACTCAGGGAATCAGTTTCTATTTCTTTAAATATCAATATTGATGGTTTGCCTATTTTTAGAAGCTCCAAGGCAGAATTTTGGCCAATACTATTTAATGTTTTTGAAATAGAAGATTTTCAACCTATGGTAATCGGGGTATTTTACGGAACTAGTAAGCCACAAAAAGTAGAAGAATTTCTAAAACCATTTGTGGATGAAATAGTACCAATTCTTGAAAATGGAATTACAATCAATAACCACACACTTAAAGTGCAAATAAGGTGCTTTATATGTGACACTCCGGCGCGATCGTTTATTAAAGGTACAGCATACTTTAATGCAAAGCACGGATGCCTGAAATGTACTACTATAGGAGAATTCTCGCATATTTCGAATACAACTGTTTTCCACGATCAATATGCTCCACGTAGAACAGGCGAAGGTTTTCGATCAAGAATATATGGATTACATCACAACAACTATAAAATAAAAACACCCGATGGTCCAATTTCCCGAACAAAATTGGAACCAATTACATCGCCGTTATTACAAATTCCATCTTTAGATATGATTAAAGATATAGTTGTAGGAGATCCGCTACACCTTTTACATCTTGGTATTGTGAAACGATATTTAGTGGGTTTTAAAGAAGGCAGTTTAGGGTATGGCACTAAATGGGACTCTAGAACTATAAGTATCATGAATGAAAGACTGTTAAAAATTAAACTTCCCCAAGAAATTCATCGGAAAGTTAGAGGAACAGATGTTCTTGCCTTTTGGAAGGGAAGCGAATTTGCCTCGTTTCTTAATTATATAGGCATTGTGGTCCTGAAAGATATTTTACCTGTAGATGATTATTACAATTTTCTTGTACTGTTCTGTTCAACAACAATTTTCTCGACTAATTATTATAAACAATATTGGCCATTGGGGAGATCATTAGCAGAGCATTTTGTGGAAAACTACAGTTTGTTGTATCCTGATCATTTAACATCTAATCCACATAACATCTGCCATCTAGCGGATGAAATAGAATGTTTTGGACCATTGCCTACAATTTCTACATATCCTTTTGAAAATATCTTGTATCACATTAAAAAAAAAATTAAGAATGGACGCCTGCCACTGGTTCAGCTAGCGAATAGGCTCTCCGAAATTACTAAAAATGTGGTTGCCCAAACACCAAAGGGACCATTTCCATTTTTTAAATTTCCTTTCAAAGCTGACGAATCAAATACTACAAAATATTCGTGTATAAAATTGAAAGATAATTTTACCATAAGAAGTAATTTTGAAGATAAATGGTTCTTGAATGTAAACCTAGAAATTATTGCAATGGAATATGGAATTAAAATAAACGCAGAACATTTTATTTATGGACATAAGTTAAAATATCGCGATGACTTTTTTTTAGATCCAATAGAATCTTCTAATATAAATGTATTTTATACCACAAATTGTAATGAATTTAGTTTGAGTTATTTGTGTTCAATTAAAGAAATATTTTGTAAGTTAGTGGCAATAAATCAAGACAATAACCAAGTTGTATTTATACCGCTACAGCACACTATGAACTAAAAAATATCTATGATTGCATTAAATTAAAATTAAGAGCGATTTAGTGAAACATTTTTGAATTTGTCATTCTAATATTTTTTTTATTGAAATTCAAATATTCATTTTTAATTGATATTCAAAATAACAATTATAATAAAATAAAATTGTGTAATTCAATGTTAAAGCCTTTTCATACAAATAAAAAAATCAAATAATAAAAGCTTAGTAAGGCGGAGCTGGTGATAAAAGTGATGACTTTTCTGTATTGATCAAGTTAGAAATAACGAGTTTGCCTTCCAAATCTGTTGACGTTCTGAAAAAAAAAACATAAGTGAATGCTTTGTTCAGAATTTGTGATAAATAAAAAAACATCATACATCTCTGAGGGGCACGTGATAATAATGGTATCAGACGAATCATACATGTCATTTGAGCTTTAAAACGATGTGTTTTTTATTAATAAAAATTATTATTCAATGTTTCACTATAAATAACTTACTGCATTCCATCTACTGTCAAAGTGGTAGTTCTAGCCAAACCACGCATTCGTTGCGTTGGTCTTCGAAGTAGTTTTGATTTCAGTCTAGCTGTAGAATTCCGAAGCTGTTTTTTTAGAAAATCTTCACATTGCGATACAGAAAATGTAGGATCTGCTGCCAGAACCACATCACAAAATAATTTAACAGTGTTGTGTTTATTTTCAAATCTGGTTTTAGCAGTTTGGCGTCCAATTCCAGTCCACGAACACTCGCCAAGTAGAGAACGCGTGAACAATCGATCTAATATGTCGTAACATACAGTATGCCCACTGCCGTTGCATTGGCCATTGAAACATTTCAGCCTATTAAACTTTAAGAAAAACGTGTACTTAAGAATATATACAAGTAAATGAAAACATATTTAATAAAAATATTGATTTACGTTAACTAAAACTGCTTACTAAAGTTTTAAAATAATTGGAGTCATTTATATCAATCTCGAATTTTTCTAGATTCGCTAACGAATCTATTAATGAGAATCCCGGAAGATCAGTAGGTGTAAACAATTGTTCATCAGTGGATTTCACATTCAATGGCACCATGTTTGGTACACTTATTTTCTCCAAAACAAGCTGTATTTTTGCAGATTCCTCCAGTAAAGGCCTAAAATTATTTGAAAACAAACATAATATAATATAATGATCAGAAATATAATTGATATAAATTATACTGTGCAGCTTCGGTCAATGAAGATGGTATTGCTGCTAGTTTGGATTCCATTGAAGTCATTCTCATCTCCAGTGCTGACATCCTTTTCCCGATGTCATCTCTAAGTGATGTGACAGTATCTAGAATATTTTTCAACGTTGATTCAACAATGCTCGTGTCGGGCGGAACATTATAAGGTATATTATGGGGTATTTCCTGGTTTTCCATTGAATCGTTTGTGCTTTTTTTGGGTAAAGTTTGTGTTTTGTTATAATGTACCGGCTTATGATGAAATTTGTTTAATAATTTTTTCCTTACTCCAATATTCGATGATGATGCTAAAAATTAAAAATGGTTGAATAAATTTCACTACAAATATAAAAATTCAATTTCACACCTTTATTATCTCTGAGTTGTGATTTAAAATTTTGGTTTGTAAGTCCAGAGGCTCTCATTCGATCAATTTTCCTTTTCTTTGTATTTTCTGGATTCACATCTTCCTCCGTTTCGGATATTGCCATCATTTTCTCTTGCGTTTCATTTGCAATTACCCATTCTAAACCAGCTCGTTTTATTTTGCATTTCATAACCTAAAATTAAAAAATTAAACTTTAAAAACTCAGCAAATGTATTTCAAAAAATAGTTACGATTACCTTCCAGCTCGGTTGTGGGGTACTTTCCGGTCGTCTCAATAAATCGCTGACTTTTTCCGGTGGCTAATATAACGCATCTAAACCATCTGCTTTGGCTGAAATACCATCAGCACACCCGCTAATAAATTTAACCCAGCCATTTTCAACTATCCAGTTGTTTGGAACAACCGTAAGATACGGTTTTTTATTTTCGATGGTTTGTACTATTGAATATGCCATATTTACTTACTATTTCAAAATAAACGGTATTTTTTTATTTTAGTTTTGTAATCTTTTCACTTTTTCACAACTTGCTTGCACTACGGTTGTCATAGATCTAGCATTAAATGAATATTATATAAATATTACGGTACAATTATTGGTCACTGAATGATGATTTAAGTACTTTAAAATAGCTTTAATATTAGATCAAGTCACATTTTGGTAATATTAAAGCTTTATAATGATCATATAAACAAAACCAAAACAGTTTATTCTACAAAACAGTTTGTATACTTACGATTAATACGAATTGTAATATACGAGTATAATACGAATGTATGATTATTTATATTGCGTCCGTATATTGGAATATATTTAATTTATATAATTGATTCTTTATGCATTTAATATTTTGATACAAGGAAATTAATTAATTCTTAATACCTAAAAACAAATAATTTGATGAGTACCAATGATAGACCAGGTAGTAGAGGCACAGCGTATTTACTGAGATCTTACATGGAGTTGGACAAGCACGAGTTCGAATCACAGCCGGAGGATGCATATAAATAAAAAAACAGGTAAATATAATTTGATCATATATGATTAAAAATGAATATTAAAAGTGAACTCAGGCCGTGTAATTTAATAGAAAAATATACAAAATTGCAAATTTCAAATTGTGTGTGTGTGTGTGTAAGGAGAAAAAAAGCAAATATATTTTTAAATAAATTTTTAAAATCATATATCCATTCTAAGTCATATAAAAAAATATTATGTGATCTGTCATTTATCGCTCATTATTCTAGACACAATGACATAAATATAGCAGTCATATATCAGTTTTAGCAGTTTAGTACTAGCAATATACTAACCATATGATGGTCATAAACCAGTCATATAATATTAGTTTGTGGTTGTGTATCATTTAACAGAGCTTTACAAGATTTTCATTGGTTCTTATTTGACCGTTTTTAGACATATAATATAGACCATTTTGATCATAATAACATCAATATTTGCTAAATGATGATGCTTCTATGATTTGATTTTATGACTTAGTCATATAAGAAAGTCGTAGAGAATTATATATAACCGAATTAAAAACAAATTGTATGATTTCTGGTTACCTGGGCAGAACCCATGGATACAACATCTCACACAAACAAATTCAAATACCCCACTTTCGGGCAACGCCCTTTTCAACCTCAATACCCAAATCGATTACAACCAACAGGACCTCCACGGTACCAAGTTGAAGAACTCAACTGTAATGAATATAATGAAGAAGAATATATCTCAGAAGAATATTACCAGCAGGAGCGTAATATAGAAGCTCTAATTGAGGAAACTACAGGAACCGAGACCCCCATCGTAGAAATAGAAGAGGATCAGGATTTTCAATTAGACACACCCGAAACGCAGGTTACTTAGGGCTTCATAATAATAATAACAATCTAAAGGGAATTCAATTACCTTTTATCACCATTCATATTAATAATAAACCAGCAAAAATGCTTATTGACACAGGTGCAAATCGATCCTTTATAAGACCAGATTTAGTTAATCAAGACCAAACCAAAGAAATAGATCCCATCAGGATTTCTACATTGTTTAACAGCACAGAATTAAACTTAGAAGCAACTATCGAAGTAAAAGAATTTAAACAACCTCTAAAGTTTTTAGTGTTTCAATTCCACACTTATTTCGACGGTTTAATTGGTATAGACCTCATGACTCACTTGAAAGCAGATGTGAGTTTAACTAAATCATTAATTATTACACCTGATATTAAAATCCCTATCGAATATAAATTTAATTTCGTCTCTAGACGACACACTTGCCTCCCTAGGAGCAAGACCCCAATAGAAATTCCAGTTACTATTAAAAATGGTGATATATGTATATTTATTACCCACTCAATTACCAAATGGGTTACTAATTCCAGAAGGAATTTATACTAGTTCAGAACATTACATTAAAACCAATGTAATTAATTATTCTCCAAGAATAAAAGAATTTCTAATAGAAGCTCCCTTGCATTGCAAAGCTTTGGAAGAGCATGGAGATGTACATGAAGTTAACTTCTGTCATTCCACACAGTCTAACGAGGACATAACTAATCTCATTAGAACTGAACACCTGAACGGTGAAGAAAAACATGCTATCTTGAAATTAGTAAAGGAATATGAACATATTTTCCAGAAAAGTGAAACATCACTAAGTTTCACAAATAAGATCAAACACGATATAAAATTAAAAAACGACACGCCAATATTTACTAAAACATATAGATACCCGTTCATTCATAAAAAAGAAGTGGAAGAACAGGTATCCAAAATGCTTACACAAGGAATAATTAGACTTCCTTCTTCCCCTGGAGCTCTCCAGTGTGGATAGTACCTAAGAAGGCTGACGCCCCAGGTAAAGTAAAATGGCGTATGGTAATTGATTACCGCAAATTGAATGAGCAAACTATAGGAGATAAATATCCAATTCCTAATATATCCGACATACTAGATAAGCTAGGTAAATGTCAATATTTTACTACGCTAGACTTGGCATCTGGATTTCACCAGATAGAAATGAATCCATTGGACCAAAGTAAAACAGCGTTCAATGTAGAATTCGGGCATTACGAATTCATCCTAATGCCCTTCGGTTTAAAAAATGCTCCTAGTACATTCCAGAGAGTCATGGATAATGTACTCGGGAACCTTCAGGGTACCACATGTCTATGTTACATGGACGATATAATAATATTCTCGGTAAGTTTACAGGAACATATAGAAAACCTCTCGAAAGTCTTCAATAGACTAGGAGAAGCCAACTTAAAAATACAACTCGATAAATCTGAGTTCCTTCATCAAGAGGTGAGCTTCCTGGGACATGTAGTAACACCCAAAGGAGTAAAACCAAACCCCGAGAAAATCAAGGCCGTAAAGAACTTCCCGATACCAAAAACAGAAAAGCAAATCAAGAGTTTTCTTGGTTTACTAGGTTATTACCGGAAGTTTATACCAAACTTTGCACAATTAACTAAACCAATGACTAAATATTTACGAAAGATAGAAAAACTTAACGTTAATGATCCTGAATATATTAAAAGCTTCGAAAAATCAAAACAAGTATTATGTGAAGAACCCATACTCCAATATCCAGATTTCTCACAACAATTTACGTTGACTACAGATGCTAGCAATTATGCGCTGGGCACCGTTCTGTCACAAGGACCAAAGGGATCCGATCTACCTGTTTGTTATGCAAGCAGAACATTATCTACAACTGAACAAAATTACTCCACCATTGAAAAGGAGCTACTTGCCATAGTATGGGCAGTAAAGTATTTCAGGCCATACCTTTTTGGCAGACAATTCAAAATTGTCACTGACCATAAGCCACTTACCTGGCTATTCTCACTTAAGGAACCTAATTCCAAACTAGTCCGATGGCGACTAAAATTGGAAGAATACGATTACGAGATCGTATATAAAAAGGGTATCCTAAATTCTAATGCCGATGCATTATCTAGAATCGAAGTAAATAATTCAGAAACATCATCTGATGAAACTACAAATATGCTATCCACTAATCAAACACCTATCCCTGTCACTCAAAATAGTATAAATACATTTAAAAGGCAATTAATCATCAAAATATCAAATGTGAACGAACCCATTGTCAAGAAGCAAATTTTATTCAAAGATAAGTTAAGAATATCAGTCTGGTTACCAGAAAATAACAGAGGATTAGAGACAAGAATTAAAGATTGCATACGATCAGCTACAGGTAGGCAACAAAAAGACGTAACATGTATATACACATACGATGAGTCCACATTTGAACTCGTTAAACAAGTATATCTTAAGATGATAAATCTGAAACCTAGATCTACAGAACCAAGAGTCAAGTTAGTTACATCTAAATCATTCTTGATAGACATAGAAGATCCAGTAGAACAGGATCAGAAAATACAACAGGTCCATGAATTAAATGAACACAGAGGAATGAATGAAAATTATGAGCAAATAAAAATGACTCATTACTTTCCACATTTAAAAGCAAAATACAAACATACATATCTAAATGCGAAACATGTCTCAAAACCAAATATGACAGACAACTCCCTCAGATACAATTATCCTTAACGGAAACCCCCAAAAAACCACTGCAAATCATGCATGCAGATATATTCCTTATAAATGGCAATACCTTTATCACCATTATAGATAAATTTTCTAAATTCGGAGCTGCATATCCTATACCTCAGAAAAGTGGTATTCACATACAACAAGGAATAAAACAATTCATAGCATCCCATGGCATTCCTATGAAATTAGTAACAGATAATGAATTATATGTGCCAAATGAAATAAAAAAATTGGTATCTAAGTATAATATAGAACACCACGTTACAAACCCATATAATTCTACAGGAAATTCTCCAGTAGAACGTTTTCATTCCACTTTAACAGAATTATGTACTATCGTACAACTAAATAATCCTAATAATTCAATGATTGATACAATGCAATCCGCAATCATAGCATACAACAATTCTGTACATAGTGCCACTAAGATGACACCTTTTGCACTCCTCAACTGACATTATTATCCTCATACCCCAGAGTTTGGTACCGAGTTAGAATACGCTGTACAGAAAAAAGAAATGTATGACACCATATACAATAATATACATGAGAAAGTATTAGTACAGAAAAACAAATTAATAAATAAATTAAATAAAAATAGGAAACCGAATATTGACATTCCTGTTAATGCAACAGCATTTGTTAAAAGATTACGTAGAGGTAAAACTACTCCAAAATTCTGCAAAGTAATAATTCAAAAGAGAATGAAAGGACCTATATATCTAACTAATAAAGGCAAAGCACATGTAAATAAAATCAAAAATCCCTTACAGGTTGCAAAGCAGCCAAGGACAGAACCTGAAAATAACCAGACTACAGGACAACAAAGGGATCATTCCCACACCTCAAGGTCAAGTGTTCATCCAGGAAACCCATAAAAAGCTAATACACGTCATACCATTACAACAATATCAAGATACTATTAATCTGTCTAGACATATGCTAGAAAGAATATTAGGAACCATGGATAAAGATAACAAAGTACTGTTAGACAATAAATTCCTAATTATATCCGCTAAAATAGATATGGCTCAACACAAATTAAATAATATCTTGCCTAGAAGACTAAAACGAGGACTCATTAATGGTTTAGGAACTATAATTAAAGACATAACGGAACATTTAGACGACAATGACTTAAAGGACATCCAAAATGCTTTAGAACAAATACAGAACGGACAGAACGAAATCATACAAAATAATAATAAACAAATCAAGATTAACGAACAGTTAGCTACTAGAATAGAGAATCAAAATAAAAATTTTCAGAATAATCTTAATGTTATCAATAACACACTTAATAAATTAGTAAGTAAAATAAATGGATATACAGCTTTTATAATAATGGACTCTCAGTTATATAAATTAGAACATATTTCTTCAGAACTTAACGATCACTTGGACAATTTACTAGACATTGTAGCTTTTTCTAGAAATCGTCTAATTTCCAGGCATTTATTAAATGAAGAAGAATTAAAATTTATCATCGAAACAATGGACCAAAATCATGTCACTATTCCACATGAATTAGCCATATTGAATTTATTGGAAGTCAAAGGAATTATTAATCATGATAATTTACTTATATATATCATTAACATACCCATTTTTAACCAAATGACCTTTCAATTATACCAAATAACTGCCATTAACGTGCAAAATAAAATCCTTTATCCTAAACCTCCAAACCATTTAATCCTAAATAATTATCAGTATATGGAATATAATCCAAACCAATGTCAAACTATTGCCAACAAACCAGTATATTGCCAAACCGAAACACTTGTATACCAGCTATAATAACACAACAAAAAGCTGTATGTAATTATACAATTATAACTATGGAAGATCAAATAATACAATTGGACGAAAAATCATTATTCATATCACCAAAACCTGGAACGACAATAGAATTTAACTCTAATTGCACTAGAGATACTAATAAAATCGATACTGAAACCATCTTCGAATATTCCGGTTGCTACATTCAAATAAATGGGAAAACATACAATAACGCCAACAATGTGACGTTCAAGTATCAACTCAGCCAGCTTCCTTGGAATGAAGTGGAAATACAGGAAACTATACCCAACATAAATATTCATGAAATTAATAATTGTACTTTGGATAATTTAAAGGAACTCCAAGAAAAACATCAGATACACCAATATCATCATGCTACGCAATATTCTTTACTAACTATTATATGTATCATAATCATAATAATTTACCTTATATATAAATACAGACCTTCATGGATACGTAAACTTCATCAAAGTGTACGTCCCAATCTTGATGGGGAGAAGTTACAAACCTCCAGAAGCGTCGCTTTTACCCGAACATCGGCCGACGACGTCATCATACAACAAACATACAATGTAGAGCCAAAACACAACAAAGTAAATGCTATATTATAAAGGAAGCATAAATTATGGTAGACTAAACAAAATCATAAAGATCATATATTAAATTGCACACCGCATCAACACAATAATACAAAGATGAGCATTTATGCACAAAATGCATAAAGGCACATATATTATATATATAATTTTTATCTTAATGTAAACATTGAAATATGTATAAAAACTAAAAGAAAAATCCAATAGATTAGATTTATATTCAGAAATTCAAACTAAAAACATTATATTAAGTTTATACTAAATAAATAAAGATACGTATGAATCTTAAGAGATTCATACGTTTATAAAAAATAAATTAATTAAGGTACGGAGTACTTAATTGGGGAGAGGGGACTTTCTGATTTTTTTTTTCGTTGATATAAATTTTTTTTTAAGTGGTAGTCTAGTTTTAAATTTCGATTGACTAAGTCGAATTTTGTTTTTTTTGGGATGAAAAGTCTCTATTGTTTATATAAAGTCTAATTTTGACTTTCAAATAATTAAGTTTTGAATTAAGTTGTTGGGACAAATTCAGGCCGGTAACTCGGTGGCAGAAATATATCCGAAGCTGAAGACCCGCTAATGCACATTGAGAGGAGGATTCGTCGCAGGGTAGAATGCCCAACACTCAGAGTACAGGGTACGAGTGAGGATATAATAGCGAACATGATCAGTTGCATGGTCCTTGATTTGAAGAGAGGCTTAAGCTCACCAAGCGATGTGGCTGCTAAGCTATCCAGAGTAGTGATAAAAATCGAAGAGCCCATGAACCAAGCAGTAGTGGCGGAAGAAAAGGAGGTAGACGATGAAGATGAACGATTAGTACCCAATAATGAAGAAATTAGCGAAGTCAAAATTGAGAAAGAGAAGTGGGAGCCAGAGAGCATAGATGGGGGAGTAAGTAGAGCAAAGGCAGAAGCTCAAGAAGTGCGGGAAGAAGATCAGAAGATCATGCACAGAGGAATGTAGGATTCAAGTGGAGGAGCGGACTCTTAATGACAACGTAGAGCAATCCACTGAAATTGAACCCCCCCCCCCCCTGTTCGTTGTGTTTGTGTACTATACATAGATATAATAAAATTTAATTTTAAATTACAACAAAAAACTAATATGTACACAGATACGGCGAGCAGAGAGTAGAGCGACGCGAAAAAGAAAGAAGATATCGGGGGGGGGGGGGGGGGTAACTTTCTGATTTTTTTTTGGTTGATGTAAAATTTTTTTTAAGCGGTAGTCTAGTTTTAAATTTCGATTGACTAAGTCGAATTTTGTTTTTTTTTTTTGAGATGAAAAGTATCTGTTGTTTATATAAAGTCTAATTTTGACTTTCAAATAATTAAGTTTAATTTGGAAATTAGTTTTTAAGTTTTTTCTTTGGAAAAACGAAGTGGTCCATGATCGAATAAAAAAAAAAAAAATTGGACTCGACGGTGTAATTAAAACAGATAAAATAAATTGTTACTAAATAAAAAAAAAAAAATTTTTTTGTGTTTTTGTGTTTAACTGTTTTCTTTATGAAATTTATATATGTATGTATATAAAAAAAACACAAGGAAAACTTTATTATATACGACATACGGAATTTGTTAGTGATGTTAATGCCGTAGTGCATAATTTAAACATTTTTTTTTGCTATTAATGAAAAGTTATGTAAGCTGTTTGTATTTAATTTCGGAATAAAATAATAATAATACATTTTGTAAATCACTAAGAAAAACATACAAAATATAAAAAAAACGGTTTGTTTGATTTCCCTTGCCTTGACCACATCTATAAGTTTCGGTAAGAGGGTGTGCCTAAGTGCATGGACATAGTTTTGGGTTTTTTTGTTGAATATTTTTTTTGTATTACGCTTGTGCTGGTGAATAAAAAAATAAAAAATAAAAAAAAAATAAAAATAATAGCTATGAAATAAAAATAACAATTATAATTATACTTATAATAAAAACTAAACTGGTCTTGGTGTTAAATAAAATCCAGTGATATTGTACTGAAATACATTGAGGTACAAATTAGCCTTTGAGTGCAGTTACCGTTAGTGGTTGTGAAACAGTATACCCGCCAGTGGGGACAGAGCAATCATTTTTTTTTGTGAGGGGGATCCTGCGTCGGCGCTGTTTGCGGTGTGGTCGGACGGGCCATAAAAAAACAAAGGTACTAACTCGAGGGAAAACCAAACGTAAATTTTATATTTGTAAATTTATTGTAACGGTTGGTTCTCCCCCGATATTTTCTTTTTATATTATATAGTTATTTTTACGATCATATCCGATTCGTGGTGGTGCACCGACTCAAGGTCACCTCACGCAGAGCAATTTTTTGGTTTAACTTCGTTTTGGTTTATTGTGCGTTTTGGATCCGCTTTTTCTTTTCACTTTGGCTCGGTTGTCCGTTTTTGGGTGTGGTTCGACCCCATAATGGTTTATTTCATTCGGATTTTTTTTGTGTTGCTTATTAAATTTTCAAAACAGTGAATAGTGAAGTGAAATTTAATCTTAACGTATGATCAGTTTTAACGTAATTACCGTATACTTACCTTGCATATTTTCTTTTCTTTTTACCGTAACTAAAATTCCCGTTGAATTTTCTGGTTTTTGTGTGCTACGCCGCACCATGTGCGCTTAAACAAAACTAATTGATCGGATTATGTGAGGTGTGGTCGTGTGAAGGGTCGGTCTTTTCCAACCCTGTTCCGTGCGTGCCGTTCGTTCCTCCAGGACAGGATGTGCTGGAGGGCGGCACGTCATATGAGTTGATCGCGTCGGAGTGACGGTTTCCATTCGGGGGGTGGTCGCTGGGATTGTCATGCGGGCGTCCTTCCCTAATTCAGTGGCATGGGTGGCCGTCACGACTGGAAAACAGCATCCCAGTAGGCGGGCCGATGAGGGGAGGCCCGTGTTACAGTCACGGCGGTGATTGCCTTGAATTAAAACGGTCACTCCGGATCGATCACTCCCTGCTTATTATTTTCTTAGCCGCTGAGGCAGTGGCAAGTAATATTCAATTTCCATTTCCCGTCTAATTTTGTTCTTCATGCGGTTATTCAAGCATGGAAATATGTCTGGAAAACCCCACGCCCCACCGTCAGCTCTAGGCAGCTACAATACCGCACCAGACCACTATTCTCATGTCTGTTAACGTAATCCCTTTGTGAGATTTCGTTACAATTGTGTTGGGTTGTGCAAATTGCCCACTAAGATCAAAGGTAAAATCAGGGGCAACACTAGAGGCAAGAGCAGAGGTAAGTTCAGGGGCGTTCCCAGAATTAGCAAATCAAAATCGCGAGCCCGTCGGAGGAGACATCGCAGCGCCATTCGCGTAATGGTGTTTTTCAAAATTGGGTTGAGGTGTGCGCAACGCGAAGCAAAACACGAGTAGGTCATCTGCCAGGAGTTTTGGATTTGCGTTTAGAGGATGAGGTGCTTGCCAGGTCGAACCGGCAATTGGTCTTAGTAAAAATATAGTTTTCCCGCGTTTACCATTTTATAAACTACATATTTGTAAATGGGTAATGTAAAGGTAAGATGAAGACTGATAGCTTTTTGGTTTATCGAAGTAAGACAATAAACAGCAGTAACTAGTTTAGATGATTAGTTAAGTTAGATAGGAGATAGAATAGGGTTTTGTGTTTTGATAATTATAAAAAGAGAAATTAAGAAATAACTAATAACTTGTAGAAATCGATAATAACTTGTAGAAATCGATTATGACTCTCTAAATGGATTTCTTATACAGAATTTGCTTTCATCTGAAAAAGTACGTTCTGCCAAAACGATTCCGGTTCATTTACGTGTTCGTTATCAAAATTGACGCGATTCTTTCTATTGGCCTTTGAAACCCACGGTTTTGTTCGAGCAACACGGCTACGATAACCAGTTTTTTTAAGAATTTTTCCTACAGTACTGGCACAAATATCTTTATTAAATTGTTCTTTTAAATTTTGTGTAATTTTTAAAGTTGTTATATGGGGATTTTTTTAACACAACTCATTACAAAGCGTTTTTCTCTATCTGTTAATTTAGATGGGTGGTCAGAACGAGCTTTAGACGTTATAACACCACTTGTTTTAAAATTCTGAACCAGATACTGGATTGATGACCGTTGCCTTCCGACCAATTCTGCAATTTCCCCGCAGCTTTTTCCTTCTTTCCATAATTTAATTGTAATTTTTCTTTCGTGAATATTAATCTCCTTTCCGTGAGATGACATTGTTATAAAATAACTGAACCAACTCAACCCAATAATGTAATAATAATAAAAATTTGCCACAATTAAATGGCCTTGATTCGTATTAAACAATAGTTGATACAAAAATGAAAATTGTGAAACTAAATCTTCAAGAATCACCTTGATACTAAATTCGTACTAACTGTACGGAAACTTTTTCCGATGAAACCTTGAGTATGTTTGTTGTTTTCTTTTGTTTCTATTTTTACTTTTGTTCTGGAATTTTTTAATGTACATAAAATTGTTCATATGATTCAAATGAATAATAAATATTTTTTTTTTTTTTTTTTTTGGAAAAATACCGGCATTTGTAAGTTTTGGTTAATAAGAACAGCGAACTGCTTAGTGTACGGAGACTTTTTCTAGTAAGTGTATATACATAGTGCGGTGATGGAACGAATGTAAGTGTGGTGTACGCGCTCCAATATACGTGATTGATATATTGTAGCGATGAACGAATGTAAATATTTATAAATATAAATATGAGTGAGGCGCTACACTGTATTCTCCCTCTCATGTACATTCATATACATCTCGTACGAGACTATGTTTGAACATGTGTGATATTCCTCGTGGTATTTTGTTTTCCGTATCTATATGGTTTCTGGAATAATCTATTTTTTTTTGCTTGTGTATTGAACGGTTTAACCAGAACCATCTTGATATGAATAGAGCCGGCATGTAAAAAATGAACTTAAAATAAAGGACATAGAAACACTAAAAAATAATTTATTTTCATAGAGTTTGTATGAAAAAACGCGATTTCGATTGACGAAGAAATATGAATTAAAAATTAAACCTAGATAAATAATTTTTTCTGAAATCACTAATAAACAACTCAATGACTAACTCATTTAAAGCACAGATTCTCAAGCTTCCCCATTTTCCAGATATAATCAAAAGAAAATAAGTTAATTAAATTAAAAAACGTTCTACAACAACAACAATATGTATTAAAAAGAGAATATTATATTTAATGACGTCATCACTTATTCACAACTAAAATCAATGGTAAAAAAAAGACAATACGTTGAACAGCCAAAATTAAAATAAATCAAAGAGAGTCAAAGAGAAAAAATTTTAATAATATGCATTGAGCGAGAAGAAATCAAAAAAATCAAATCAACCCAGATTGTTATGCATCACAAATAAACGACATAACCAACAAACATTAACTGTAATATGAATGCCTTATTTATTTCTCAAGTATTAGAAATACTATTTAAATTAAGTCACAGCTGAAAATAAATACAACATGATTAATATTTGGCGTCGATTTTTATTCCCAAGAATTAATGACCCATTCAAAATAAGTTTTTGTTTAGAATATTTGAATTGTCATAACATTTGAGAGCGGTGTATAAAATAAAATAGCTCTTACTTATTATTCCCATTCCTAGATGTCACTTAACACACAAATAAAAACAACAGGGATTCGGGCTGAGTAAACGATTTGAAAGAAAACTTTTTACGTAAAATTAACATAATTTCTTTCATAGCAATGGTTTAATTTTAGTAAATTTATAAAAAAAAATTATATTAAATTAATTATTATTCCAATTTAGTTATTATAATAGAGAAAAGCCACCAAAAATATGGTTAACCGAATCAAAACTCAGACCGATTTTAGAATCCGACCGGTTCGATCACCTATTTGATTTTTTTATATGTTTATAATTTAGGCGACATCTATGGTTTAAACAAAATGTCGTTAATAAAGCATTGCCACATGATATTAATCTGTATTCGGACAGATTTTTGTCATGTGGCAATGCTTTTAGAAGGAGACTAAAAAGAGACGGTTATAATTGTTTAAAAATTGTATGTTATGACGTATTTTACAACAACAACATTCCAAAAAAGTTTAGCAATAGTTTATATTCCAAGAGGATTTTCACTAAGAAATAAACATTTTCATGATTCGATTTTTCAATCAAATAAAATTACATGTTTTATGAACATTTTCGTATAAAAATAATGTAAAAGCTAATAATTCTTATAGACTAAAAATGTAAATGAAAACAATAATTTTCCCATATAGTTTCATAGTAAAGAAAAAATTTTATGTACTTTATTTTAAGCTTAGTAAAAAATACAGTCAATGTGGAGGCTCTTATTTATAGAGTAGGCTCTGGTTTAACGCGTGATATAAGTAACTGCTCTGGGTGGGGAATACATGAGTCTGTGTATTCGGCGAGTCCGATGTGGCCGTGGGAATGAATATGTACATATGTTCGCGTCGTTTTGCTTTTGTTCGTTGGATCTGTGCACAAAACACGAATAAATAAAATTTTTAAATTATTTAAACAAAACAAAAAAAAATTGTGCACAGATACTGCGAACGAATTGCAAAGCGACGCGTAAAGAAAGAAAATAAGCGGGGGAAACTTTTCTGCATTTGTTTGTTGGATGTAAACAATTTTTTTGTTAATTAGTCTAGTTTGGCATTTTGTTGGCGACAAGTCAATTTTTTTATAAATGAAAATTAGAAAAAGTCTAGTTTTGCTTTATAAAAATCAGTCTAGTTTTGAATCTTTAAAAAGTTGAGTCTAAGTAGTTATAACTTTCAATAAAAATAAATCTAGTTTTGATTCTTTTTTAAAAAAGGGTCAAGTTTTGCTTTTATGATTAAAGATTTGGTAATTTGTGAGTTTAAATAGACAGTCTAGCTTTTTAGTGGTGATACGAATTTTTCTTATTGATTGCGATATGATAAATCGAGGTGATCAATTGAATATGAATCACTTATTGTAAACCAAAACAAAATGTAGTAATTAATTTTTTTTGGGTTCTAATTTTGTGAAATAAAAAAAAATAAAAAAAAGACAATTACCTATATAAATAAATAAATAGAAAGAAAAAAATACATAAAAAAAGATAGACTGAAAAAATTTTTTTTTTGTCGTGTGGCCATGTCGTTTGATAAATGAAAAATTAATAATTTGTTCAACTTAATATGTGATATTAAAACCAAATAAAAAAACAAAAAAAAAATGTCAAACAATTTGTTATTATTTGTAACCAAAGTTTGAAGTGATATCTGAAAATTAAACAAAAGTTGATAATTGGAAAAGGGAGCTTTGCTTGATAAAAAACTGTTAAATGTGTTTTCTTTATTTCAGTTACAAGTTGTTGTTTTTTTAATTTCCTGTTTCGGGTCATATTACGCCCCGTTATCTAGCTTTAAGTTCTCGTGGATAAGCGGACAACTGAATTTTGTGCAGTAAGTTATTGAATTCACCAGAACATTCAATATAATAGTGCAAGTGTAGATTATCGAAAATAAAAAGAATATATATCATATTTATATACCTATACCGTAATAAATAATTATAACTGAAAATAAACCACTAAGAAAAAAAATAGAAAGTGTTGTTAGCGATATTGTGCGCAGTAGTGCGTCCATTGTTGGATTTTTTGTGACCTGTTCCAGACCTGAGTGACCGGATGAGGTCAGCCGGTCGAATCAAAAGTCGGTGTTAGTTCATACAGACCTAATTTCCGCCCGTTGGGGCAGGGTAACCATTGAGAGGGGGATCCTGCGTCGTTGCTGCTGGTGCGTGGTAGACCGTGCCATAAATTCAAGGTAAAAAACACACGAGGGAAAACAACTATAAATTTTCTTGTAATTTATTGTAACAGTTGGTTTTCGCCCGTTCTTTTCTTTTTTTTCATACTGTATATATTTATTTTTTTGCGGTCATATTTCGATTCGTGGTGGTACACCGACTTAAGGTTACCCCATTCAGAGCAATTCTCGACATATTACGTTTCTTTCTTCATTTTAACTTGATTGCGTTTGGGAAATTTCCGCTGTTTTCTTCGTTTGGCGTGGTTGACTAACAACGGTTTTCGTTTCTTTCAGCGCATTTTCCGTTGTCGTTGTGAATATTTTTTTTATTATAAATTTTTTTTCTCAAACTGTGAAAGTGAAAGTGAATTTCTTAAATTAACGTAACATCAGTGTTTTCAATTCAATTAAAATTTCATTAAATTTTTGAGGTTGTGTGCTACGCCGCACCATGTGTGCGTAGGCGACTTTATTTGATCGGATGATGCCGGGCGTGACCATGTGAAGGGTCGGTTTTCCATTCCTGTTCCGTGCGTGCCGTTCGTTCCTCCAGGACAGGCTGTGCTGGAGGGCGACACGCAATATGAGTTGATAGCGCTGGGGTGACGGTTTCCGTTCCGGGGGGGTCATCGATGAGATTGTCATGCGGACGTCCTTCCTTACCTGATAAGCATCGGTAGCCTTCGCGACTGGGAAACAGCATCCCAGTTGGCGGGCCGATGAGGGGAGGCCCGTGTGGCAGTCACGGCGATGATAGTCTGGAATTGAACTGTCACTCCGGATCGATCACTCCCAATTTATTATTTCTTTAGCCGCTGAGGCCGTGGCAAAATAATTTTAAATTTCCATTTCTTGTCTAATTTTTATTCTTCATGCGGTTATTCAAGCAAGGGAATATGTCTGGAAAACCCCACGCCGCACCGTGAGCTCTAGCCAGCTACAATACCGCACCAGACCACTATTCTCATGTCTGTTAACGGAATCCCTTTGGGGATTTCGTTACAAGTGTTGGAGTATGACACAGAGGATGGTCCCATGGAATACAACATAACAGCTGGAGTTCCAGAAGGTTCCGTTCTGGGCCCAATCTTGTGGAACATTATGTATGACAACGTACTAAAGCTACAAATCCCAGATGGAGCAGAAGTGATAGGGTTTGCCGATGACATCGCGATAGTGTTGTCTGCAAAGCACCTGGATGAAATTGAGATGATCACTAACGAGGCGATTGTAATAGTGAGGGACTGGCTGGAATCCGTTGGCCTAGAACTGGCGGAGCACAAAACAGAAGCAGTGCTGATTAGTAGCCGTAAAAAACGGGAAACGGTGTCGTTTAATGTTGGGAACCACGTCATAAAGTCCAAAGAAGCGGTAAAAAATTTAGGCATTATGCTTGATGACAGATTAAACTTCAAGAGTCACATAGGTTATACATGCAGAAAAGCATCGAGGGTGTACTCGGCGCTCTCCAATATACTACCAAATGTTGGTGGCCCAAGAAGCAGTAGACGTCTTCTTCTGTCCAGAGTAGTAAATTCAGTGCTACTGTACGGGGCTCCGATCTGATCAGAGGTACTGGGGGTAAAATGCAACAGGAGACGGCTGGTACAAGTCTATAGGCTACGCACCCTTAGGGTCATCAGTGCATATAGAACCACCTCAGAAGAAGCAGCATGCGTCATAGCCGAAATGATACCGATTTACATCCTCGCGGACGAAGCGAAAATATTATATAAGGCTAAGAAACACAGTTCTACAGTCGGTCAGGCTATCTAAACGACAGAAAGAGTCAAATCCGTGCAAAGTTGGCAGGAACGTTGGGATAATGTGACGAAAGGACGTTGGACACACAGATTGATTCCGAATATCAATCCCTGGATGAATCGCAAACACGGAGAGGTGAATTACCATTTAACCCAATTCCTAACGGGACACGGTGGGTACCGAAGCTATCTGCATCGTTTTGGTCATGATGACACTCCTCTATGTCCAACGTGCAATAAAGTATAAAACCCGGAACACGTATTAGTCGAGTGTCCGCGATTTGAGACCGAGAGAATGGACCTGCGTATTACCATAAACACAAACTTAGGTCCGGACAACATAGTGGATGAAATGGTGAAATCACAGCAAATATGGGATGCCTGCTGCGCTACCATAACAAAGGTGCAAAAGGAGCTAAGGCGATTAGAAGCGGCTAGAAACGTGTGAGTATAAATACTAAGACCGCCCCCGAAGTAATACTTTGCGGTGGTTCCGGGGGGAATAACGGTCCGGCGAGAGGAGGCGGTTTTAGTGGGTAAAAATCCCACACGGCGGTAAGTACGCTTACCGTGTCTTTTAAAGATTTCCCCTCCTCGGAAAAAAAACACACACACACACATACACACACACACACCAATTCAGATAATAAAAAAAATCATAACAAATATGCTCACCAAATCACATTCAATGCGGGCAATAGTACATTAAACATCCTCTCTTCTTTCATACCACACCCAAATCAAAAATAAACGATTGGGGGGCGTTTCATTAATACACAATATTTGCTCTACACCGTGCTCACAATACAATGGCGAAAAATAAACGAACGTTCTGAGGAGGCCTATTTGGGAAATCGATTCGAACGTGATCGAGTCTTCGATTTATAAGATTCATATTTGATTTAAATTAGAAACGAATGAATCTGATTCAATTCAAATAGGAATCTAATATATCGAAGACTCGATCACGTTCGAATCGAATTCCCAAATAGCCTGCCTGTTTTGGCATAGAAGAATATTATTAACAAGTATAACAACATTACGTAAATGGTATGCAACAGTAAACTATTTAAACATAAAAAGAATGCGTCGATGGTTACGCAACCAGGGCGGCGAAACAATCTTCAATTGACAATTAGAGAGCTTGTTGACATCACGCAAATATCGTTTGGGTCAGAACTTTCCGCAGACAACTTCTACATTTTGCATCACGATAATTCGCCGTCCCACACTGCATTGGTTGTAAGTGACTACTTGGCCAAAAATTCGACCCCTACCGTTTCGCAACCAACCTTTTTACCAGATTTAGCCCCGTCTGACTTCTGGCTATTCGAGAAACTCAAAAAACCACCCCGGAGACATCGTTGTTACTCGATTGAAGAGGTTAACTTTGAAGAAGATGAAATAAATTTGAAAGAACAATACATAGTTTGTTTTATTTCAAAAGTCCTACTACTTTTTGATCATAGTGTTAAAACAGGAATCAGAACACTTCTGATCTACCTACCTCTCCTCTATTTACCACGTTCAAAATAATTCTTTTCTGGCTATCTTATTCCATATTCTTACACGATTTTAACAAACAAAGCAAAAAAACTTTGGGTCTATCCGACTCCTTGAAATACAGTTATTAAACAAATATAAATCACCAAACCAACTGTCTTAGATCACATCATCATCAGATTATCATTGTTATTTTGTGCCAGGTACTTAAAAGACGTCAAGGGTTTTGTTAACAATTTCGCATAACAATATAAATCTTCTACTCTCAATCCTTCAAATTAACGACATACAATTAATGTTAGATTATTTAGAACTGAAACGAGTTACTGTTCACAATTAAAATTGCATTCGCCATTTTTCATCTTCCACCTTTAACAACTAGATCCACGTATACATCATTAGTATACTGTTGAAAATCCTTGACAATTCTCCGTTCAGAGAGCATCCGCAATGTTCAAAATTGATTTCCTCAAAAGTTGTACCGTTTGTTCAGATCACATTATGTGAGCAATCTCCAGCATCCCCTTAACCTCCACTACCATACAAGCGGAATTTTATTTTGAAGGCCGTCCCACAGAAATGTTTCATTAAGATTTATATACAACCTTTAATATCAAGAGAATTTATTACTCAGAAATAATACGTTCAAATGCGATTTTATTAAAGCAATTCTCAAAATTTAGCTTTATTTTATGCCACCTGTAGCCATCTTCGAGTTAATTTCAGCGTAAAGTAGGACGTCAAAATGAACTACGGAACAAAAAGGGTTATGAGTGCCTTGAGCTGCAGAAAAAATTGCGAAGACAGAAACAAACAAAGAGACTTAAAGTACAAACATTTAAATTTTTCAATTTTCGTTTAAAAAATGAAAATAAAAAATATATTTATATCTTAATAAATCAAAATAATTAAAAGAAACCTAACTAACTATGGATTAAATCTCTAATGATATGTAATAATCATTTTATCATTTTAAATTAATTTGTTGAATGTTGTTTTTCAAAGCACCGCGATATTTTATAAATTCCTTTGTCAGTTTTTCTCCATAAAATTAAAATTTTATCACATATGGTTTCAGCTTCTACGATTTTATTATATATGGTTTCAGCTACTAAGATTTTATCATATATGGTTTCAGCTTCTTAACTTAACTTCTATTTTAGTACAATTCATAACTTGAAAGGATTTATTTACCTATAATGATTTAATTACATATGTCGGTATATCTATGTAATTTTGTTGCTCTTTTTGTTATTAATAAATGATATTCAGTTCGATTCAGCGGAATCTTCTATTCTTCTTGAATAATCTTCTTTAAGTAAATAGATGTAATCAAAAATAGAAGATTCTTCTATATTGGTATTCAATGTAAAAGTGTGATTCTAATCTTTTATTTTTCATTATCGAAAATCGAAATTCAATATAGAATTTTTTTTTGATTCTTTTATATGTAAATTAGACTACACATTTTTTTTGTATGTCAAAGTGGTTTCTACATATTTAAATACAATTAAAATTAAAACTAATTTTGAACTAAATTTAACCTTGAATTACATAAAAACATCGTTTATTTTAAAATCAATATACATATATATATTATTGGATAAAAATATATATTGTCCGGTTTTTTCGAAATCAATAATAAATAGCTTTATGTGGTTATTTCTAAAGATATACCATTCGATTACTCTTACCTCAAGAATTTCTTAATGAAACGAATGTTGAATATTAAATAGTTTTATATTTCTGCAAAACTCGTTGGCTTTCGCTAATGCCGATGGTGGCTTGAATCTTAAAACTTTAGCGAACGTTGAAAATCTAGTTTACGACGTTAGAAGTCTGTCCAGAGTTAGTCGATTTGTTTTAACGATGATATTTTAGAATTAAGTCTACTTTAATAAACTGTAAAACAGCGCAAGAAGTTTCTAAAAGTACTGAGGCGTTAAAATTTTAATACGTATGGAATAAGAAACACTCATCTGCCATTAGCAGCCTAAATGTAGTTTAGCAAAATTAATGACTGAAGTCATGGCTCCATCAATGAAACTGTGTACAGGTCTAGCATTCAACAATATTATCAAACCGCATTTGAAAAACCAATCGAGGCAATTTTTCAGGGCTATGGAATCTGGAAAAATTTTCGGCTCAGGCTCCAGCTCCGGATCCGACTCAGACACCTACATAACAGGGTCGACTATTCCTTATCTAGACGAAAATACAGAAACCCAAAATCTCGAAAGGAAAATCTAGAAAAAGAGACTCCAGAAACAAAGAAATTCACAAAGGAAAATCCAGAAAACGCAAATCCAGACACATAATTATCAACCCAACTTAAAATTAAAATTTATAAAATTTCTTTAAAATTAGCATTTTCTAAATATTTATGATCCTGAAAATCGCTTCCTCAACCTTGCAGAGACAGATGAAAGGAATTTTATCCTTTGAATCGCTTCCATTGCCAGAAATGTTTCAATTTGTAACAAAAGTCTAAAAATGCCTATAAAATAAAATTTGTTTCATTCGTTTTTCTTCGAGCAAATGAAATGATACCGTTAACCCATTTTCAAATTATAATTCTGTACCACATTCACACAAAAAATTCTGGGCACTTTATGCTAACTCAGATATCAATATCACCGAGATTGATATCTGAGGAATATTCATTTTTGAAATGCACTATTATGAAGCTTGAAGGAATCCCCGATCAAACATTATGCCCTTCAATATTATTTTTAGTTTTCATCTAAGAAAATTATTGAATTTCTCTTAAATAATTAATAAATTTACTTACATCGCTCGTCGCTTTTGGTGGTTTCTTTCCCTTCGCATCAAATAAAATCGATCTCTTAAAATTAGCTTTTTAATTTTATCAACAAAATAAGAAACCAATCCACTTTGCAAAAACAAATCCAACAAAAATTATTTCTTCTTATCATAAAAGTCACAATTCCATGTCTTCTATTATTAGTAAAAACCTTCTATGCGAAAATTTCGAAAAAATATACATATTTTGTTTTAAGTTGAATAGCATTTCTTCTATTTTTTCCTTCTATTTTGAAATAATATAATTTTCATATAAATTATAGAAGTATAGAAGAATAGAAGGAAGATTGAATCGAACTGATTATAACACTGTTGTATTGTCACCGTAGTACAAACGTTGATATGGCAATAGCCTAATATTTGTTATTTGTTGATTTTTATTAATACATAAAAAATGGGTTGGTATCAAATATAACAAATTTTTAAAATATTAATTAATTTCGTTTTATACCTTAGATATTGGGGCTGCTGCCCATAAACCCTCGTTTTGACGATTTTTCAATCTATTCTGGTATGTGAATAATTAAAAAATACAAATTGTTGAAAAACGATCTAATTTCTATTAGTATTGTAATTTTAATAAACCGTCAAAACGAGGTTTTTGGGGCGGCAGCCCCATCCTTCCAAGGTATACAACGAATTAACATAACTTTTCGAACATTATTTTTAATTAACAAAACTTGATAATTTGAGATTGATTTTTATTTTTTTTGGAATTGTTTTTGCTTGTCTAATCTAGGGTAACCCGATATCACTAATCATATTATTATAATATTATCATGATGAAACTAGTTCGGGGAAAGACAAAACTCTACAGCGCAGTAGGCGGTGGAGATGGAACATATGCACTCAGAAGAATTGACTCTAGCATAACCCGGTTAAATATTTACACTCGCGTAAGCACCCTATATAATGAAAATAAAAACGTAGTTATACGTCAAAATATTGTTTATTGAGTTTTGAGTTACGAATAATTTTCATATATGAAATGTATATCTATAACGCAAAGTTATAAAAACCTATTTTTCTTAAATAATTACTTACCAAAAAATGTTAACCGTTTTCATTCCTAATTAGGCTAACGTGCGCCTCACCACAAGTAAAACGTGTACAAAAATCATTCGCTAGTTACTTTCGGAGAATAGGTTTCTACAATTTACAATATACTATATACATTAAGTACCTTTACATGAATCTAAATTGTTTATGTAGTTTGTATTTTTATAAAAAAAATTCTTCTTTTTAATATTATTTGTTCATCAATATTTAATGAATATCTTTGTTTTTATATTGAAAAATGATCACAGCAATGATCTGATTATGATAACTGAAACTTAATAAATTATAAACTTTAAAAAATACCAAAAAGTATCGGATGAAATTAATTAGCTTACTCTGATTATTTTTATTTTCTTCTTCATCTTTGAATAATCAATCAATCAATTTCATCATAAATTAAATGTTTAACTTTTAATTATTTTGATTTATCTAGGCATCTAATTTCTACACAATTCTATTTGAAACTTTTAGTCATAATTTCTACAGTAATGAATCCTATGTAATTCGAAAGATAACTAAATACTTGTTGGTATATCGAAGTGAGAATTATTTATTTAACTGTAATGAATAAATTGGATCTGAAATCGCAACGTTTAACATACCAACAATAGAAACCTGACGAAGCAAGTAAAAATAATTTAGAATGATTAGACTTTACTAATAAAAGTAAAGATTTTTATTCATGGAATTAAGTAAATGGCACAACATCAAATTTTTAATGATTGATGTTAGCTAGTTTATTTCAAATTTATTTACACAAATACAAGCATAAATTGAGTATAATTATGAGTATAAGGTTTTTATTCTTGCGTTCTTCAAACTAAAAACAATAGTAATTTGTAAATGATCTTTTATTTAAGATTTTGATGTCATAAGATTGATTGATATTTATGTTTTGTTTTGGGTTGATATATTATAAAAATTGAGACTTATCTTGGAATGTTCAATAAACCAATGTGAAATTATTAAAATAGTTTTGTAGCGGTTCAAACACTAATACAGGCACACATGCAAGCAATTATTCAAATCATTTATGTATTTTATTTAAAAATTGGGTTTAATCGTTCACCACCAAAGAGACATTTAAAAATCAAAATAAATAATAAAATAAACACTTGCAACGTAAATACAGATTATTTCGGAACTTAAGGCCGTATTACAAAATCCAGGATGCATAAAATACCGCAGATCACAAAAACCCGTATTTCAAAATCCGGTATTTTACAATCGCGTAGCTAGTATGAATTTTTTGCGGGATTAAGGGATTCATAAATTTAACACTAAATCTACGCGTCAAATGACCGTTTTCAAAATTTGGATTATAATTTCCTATGCATGGTAGGTCATCTGGAAATCCTTAAGGAATTTCAGACAGACTCTACCATAGGAATGCCTTCCGACTGTATGCCAGCTAAACTGGACTTCCACAAACCATTATGTGTTAGGTTACCTGACCGGGATGTGTGGAGTGCAGGTGAACCATCCTTTGAGCGAGGGTCCATGGTATGGTTTACAGATGGATCAAAAACGGAAGATGGGGCGGGGATAGGAAAACACGGGAGTGGCACTACCCTCTCGAAGTCCTTGGGTACCAATGCTACCATTTTTCAAGAAGAAGTACATGCTATAGAACTTTGCACTAGGATAGGCATAGCAAAAGGCCTAAACGATACAAAGATTTATATTGTTTCAGACAGCCAATCGGCCTTAAAGGCTCTTAGGTCTTGTACCGTTGAGTAAAGGCTGGTATGGGATTGTCTGAAGGTTATTAAACATCTGGCAGGCTCAAATAAGGTAACACTTATGTGGGTGCCAGGTCAAACTGGAATCGAAGGAAACGAGACAGCTGATGGCCTCGCCCGTGAGGGTTCTGCCTCTTCATTTATTGAACCAGAACCCTTCTGCGGCGTCACTAAGGGACACCTTAGAGCAGCGGTTGTAATGATGGATAAGCCTCTATAGTCTATAGGGCAAACCCAGTTACACTTAATTTGTTGCCTCTATCCTTTTACACATCCCACAGGCGGCATTAACCAGCTAGCTCCAGCGGTGAGGTTAAATTAGTCGTGGGGATGGGGATGTAAAAATAGTGGCCTAGATTACCGCCTAAGGTAAAAAAACAAATTTGGGGATAAAGTGAGGGCATCGGACCCTTAAATAGTGAATTGGGCAACCAGCCCATCGCGGAAGATTGATCAAACACTGACCATGGTTGTATGTTTTGGCTCTCTAGCCGAATATTTTTTTTATTTTTATACTTTGCCCTACCTAACTAAATTGAAAAAACCTATGGGCACTGTTGTTTGTTAGTAGGAAATGTGGCCGTGGTATGCTAGCGTGAGCACCAGGAAAGGAAAAGATCAGTCAAGCTTCACCAATTTCCCACCTAGTGATCACAGTGTCAACCCACAGCCGTTATTTAGGGTGTTTTCAAAGAGAATACACATCAAGAGGAACATCTTATATGAACCCCTGTTGTATATGAAGTAAAAATCTTAAAATATTTCAGAATTATTTGGTGATGGCAAACGAAATAGGATAAACATATATTTTTTATTTGGTTTTCTCTTTCGAACAAAAACAAAAAAAATTATTTTACTATTTAAAAATAACATAAACTTTCTCTTACTAACTCATATTATAATTCCATTGTAAAATGGAATAGATATATGTATTATCATATAATAATATACAAGTTATACATATTCGTACAATGAATATTTTGTTTTCATTTTATACAATATATGTATGTATTTGTTTTGCAAATAGGTAGTGTACTGTCCTGCGGACGGAATATATAAAGGAACGAAGAAAAACGACGATAAATAGAATTTTATACGAATGAATAAATGAATTGTAAATTGTAATGCATAAATGTTCATAATTTAAAATTTGTCTTATATAGTAAAGATACATGTTAAACCGAAAGTGATCTGACTGAAAACGTCCGAGATAAATTCAACATGTAAACGGTGACTTGACTGAAAGTTATCTGAAAGTAGTCTGAGTTCGGTCAACTTAAATTTGGTTGGTTGAGTCAGTTTGTATATTGAGTTAAACATGTAAACTTTAGTTTAGTTGAACTGACAGATTTTTTCATACTATTAAAAGGGCAAAATGTTTTTATACATTTTCCAAGTGGTTTTTAAATTATTTTAAATAATTTTTTAATAATTTAAATGTAATTTTAGAACAAAGTGACATTTGAACTGTCAGCTCAGATGAAATAAAAAAGTCCCATGTAAACACCAACCCAAATTTTCAGTCAGAACACGTTCAGATAAAACTCAGTCAGATCACTTTCGGTTTAACATGTATCTTTAGTAATAGTCTCATAAAAATGTACCATAACTATCTATTTTATTTTCAATACCAATTTACATAACTACAAAAATTTTACTAACCCCACCGTATAATTAAAACATTCAAATACACTGTGATGTGTGATCTATAAAAATCTATACACTTGTTATGTACAATTATATATAAGTTGTATATTGTCCTTTAGGACTGATTGTATTTGATCGTATTAAGGAATACTTGTGGATTTGACCATGAAAATACAACAACACGGTTTCGTTATTTTTTTAGATTTTTATTTTTGTGGATTTAACAAAACAGATTTCAATATCTTTTTACCTAGTATTTCATCGATTAAGAAAACGCTGTAATTTTTTGGTTTATTAGCTGGATTTATTATAATTTGTTAGAAATGGTAGATTATAAAACTAGGTTTATTTTAAAATTATTCGAACGGCCTTAAACACAAGTTTCAATCGCTTTTAAAAAGATGGACACGATTTATTTTCTTAAACGGTTCCATTCAGGAGTCGGGTCTTTTTTCAAATCATCCAAAGTTGTCTGGTTATTTTTTGGCAAGCTTGAAAAATTCCCCAAATTGAATAATACAATGGATTCGGTCGGCTATCGAAATAAAATATGGATCATTGAATGTAAACAGATGTTTTGGAAATGCTTTCTGGTCCATGGTAAAAAAGCGTAATTTGAAATCAATTTTTGATAAACATCGCCATTAATCTGGTGTCTGGAAAAAATAAACTCAGTTGCTTCATGTTTTTGTGATTCCGAAAGATTATTTCCTCGACTACTTGGCTCAAGCAATTTTTCCGCATATTGAAGCGGTTGCAAGCTTTTTTCGGCCCGTGAAGCGAGAATGCTTAAAAGTTTTTCATAATTGGCGCATTTAGTTTGTTCAAAAGATTGTTTTATATTAACAAAACAGTTCGCGACTTTGGACAAAACTGCTTTCTTGTCGTTTCCAAACAAAGATGTCCTAAATGGACGAATATCGGAGGAAGCAAACAATGAACAGTTTCGACTTTTTTCTAAAACGTTTCGCTTATGATGAAGGATATCGTAGATGCCTTCATAACTGACTGCAGTTCGTCTTCAATAGCCAGCGCCTTCAGGGCATATCTTGTTTCAATCAAACTTGAGAGAGAGATTACAAAAGAGTTCCATCGCGTTTGTAAATGTAGCTTAAGTGGAATATACTGTGAATTGCGGTCGGTTTAAAATTTAAATTGTTTTCAAAACGACTCAAACGATCATCCTGGAATTTTCATTAAATATGTTTGGCATCCTAAGAATCAACCTTAGAATATTTTTGAAGAGGCTGAGCCCTGAGCTTAAGTGCCCCGATACAAATGTTCCCTAAAATGTCATTTTTTTTAAACTGCTCACTCAACCGAACGTTATGAAATTTTCCTCATGTCTGTTTGGCTAAGTAGGTTAGAAGATATCTGGCACCTGAGTCTATAGGTGCCGCTAATTTGACACATATTTACAATATATGTATAAAAATGGAGCTAGTGGATGGAAATGACATCGGAGTCGTGTAATTAACAAAAATGTGTGCGATGCATGTACTGACGGAAGTCTATGTGTTTGCTCCGGTTTGGCTTTTATCCAAAATGTCTGTTGGTTTTTTTTTCATATTTCATATAGAAACAGAAATGTTTTCTACTCTGTTATTACGAAGCAAAAATTGTTATCGTTAAAAGTTTTTAACTGAATAAAATAAATACATTTTCTAAACATTTGGAATAAAATGTCGTCCAGAAAGGAAATTTTTAATTCTGTTGTGCGATGTTGCAAAATATCATCATCAACTCATGCTGACTTGCAATTTTTTCAACAGGGTGGAAAAAGACCGACCCTTCACATGACCACACCACACATCATCCGATCAATGATTGTGTTTATACGCACATGGTGCGGCGTAGCACACAACTACAAGAAAATTCAAATAAAATCTTTGTTACGGTAAAAAGAAAAAAAAATGAAAATAATGCAAGATACATTACGTTAAAACTGATTCTACGTTAATATTAAATTTCACTTTCACTATTCACTGTTTTAAGAAAATTAAGAAAATATCACAAAAAAATATCTGAAAGAAAATTAACCGTTATGGGGTCGAACCACACCCAAAAACGGACAACCGAGCTGAAGCGAAGAGAAAAAAAACAGCGGAAATTCCAAACGCAATTAATCAAAACGACGGAAAAAAAAATTACCTGACAATAATTTGCTCTGAGTGGGGTTTTCACCAAATCGGTGCACCACCACGAAACGCCGAAAACAACCGTTAAAAATAGCAATACGTACAATATAATGAAAATAGAGAGGGAGAAACAAACTGTTACAGACTTTGGAAAACTACAATTTACAGTTACCCAGTTTGTTTGTCCCTTGATTTTGTTTTACCTTTTTTTTTTAAAGGCCCGTCCGACCACACTGCAAACAGCGCCGACGCAGGATCCCCCTCAATATGGTTGCCGTGCCCCCACGGGCGGGAATACTGCTCCACAATGTTACAATATACTTTAAGCTTTAGGATTTTACATTGTTTTGTAAATGTACCAAATTTTCTTGATAACCAATCTTGATTAACGCCACAAAGATCCGACTTTTAGGCTTTTCACACTGAAGAAAATATTACGTACTCCAGCAACGTAAATACGAGTAGAATTTTGGTATTCAATTTTTTTTTTTTTAGTTTATTTATCACTGATTTACTTGGTATTAACGGCAAGTTGTGAGAGTATGAAACGAGCTAATTCTCAACTTTAAGAAAGCCGTCATTTAACTTTTATATATTTTGGATTCATGCACAAAATATTTCACGTTCATTGATTTTATTATTATACTTAATTTATATATCACGAAACCAATAAGGAAATTAAAAAAATGTACTTAGCTAGATTGTTTTTTTATTTTTATTTTTTTATTTATTTATTTTAGTCACAATGATTTATAAAAAAAAAATTAGAAATAAATGTTCACATTAATATACACAAAAAAAAAATAAATGTACACTCATACACAGATGAATTTTTATTTGTACCGTTTTTTTATTTACTTCTCTTCTTTTTTTTTTGTGTACAAAATACAATTTATCGTTCTTCAAACAATGTCACCAAATTTTTTATAACATTGGTTTTTACAAAAAAAACTAATACTAACTGAACAAAATTCAAAGAAAAATATCAACTCTATCATAAATTTATAATTTTTTTTTTCCACGCGGTAATCAGGTCCATCATGACCAATTGATCACCATTTTTATTTTTTTCAGAAAAATCAAATCAAATAATAAGACAAGCAATAATAACACTTGACTGTCTTCTTTTCTAAACTCGACTTAATTATCTAAAATTCGAAACTAGACTAAAAAAATTTATTTTTTATTTTTTCATCGAAAAAAAAAAAATCACTCAGATTTTTCCCCCTCTATTTATTCACTTCGCATCGCTGTTCGTCCCATTCGTTGTATCTGTGCACATCTTCATCAATTTTTATTTTATATTTTTATTATTGTATAATCTTTATTGGTATTTATGTTTCTTTTTGTACACAAATACAACGAATAAGACGAACAACGACGACGAACATATGTACATACTTATCTGTACGGCCGCATCGGATTCATGTCTAACACACCGATCGGTTCTATCCCCACTCAGAGCAAATATCACGCGTTAATTTAAGCCAATGATACCAGAAAGAAAAATAGAATATTCCAGATTGAACATTTTAATAACGCAAACATTCCATCTCATACTACATAATACATGTACACACACCAACTCGCAAGACTTGTACATGACAATATAGAAAACAAGTAAATCAAAAAAATTTAAAATATCTTTACATAACAATCGGAGGGAATATTAAATTTAAATTCGGAAATCATAAAATCGAGCATAAATATAACACCATGGTGGTCATGGTATTTTATAATTACAAAAAAAATTTAAATTATTTGAGCGTTTGGGATCTTCACAAAACTCTTTTCCCTGTTTCAAGTTGAGACGTATGCCAGTCGTAACAAGGTCGCAGTGCGAGGTGGCTTATCGCACACATGGCCCTTCAATCAATAATAATATGCACAACGTAATTGCACCGCCTTTAAATTCACGACTTTTCCTATATTATTCGTATAACAAATTTTGCAATATTCACTTAATTTTTAATTATTTGTTTTCTACGAAAAAGAAAAATGTGTAGTTTCTTACCTGCCATAACTGGTCATATGACCTTTCACGGTGGGAATAGGTATGTATGAAGCGTCGGTGTATTTAGTGTTAAAAAAAGATTTTTAGTTTTATGCTAATTTACAAAATATTTTAATTCATTTTCCATTTTTACTATTTTTTAACTCGTTTTTATTAACTCGCTTTCTTGTCTGTCTGTTTGTTTGGCTGTTCGGGTCAAATTTTGTAATCCATTTTAAACTGAATTCCCGATGAGCTAGAGACTTGAAATTTGAAAGTTCGCTTGCTTCTTTATTTTATTTTTCAGAAAAACAACAATTAAACAGGTTGATATATTATTGGTAGGTAGGTATAATAATTTTCAATTTCAGATATGAAAAGTTGTGAAGAGAAACTGAAATAAACCTTGAAATTATGAACTGTCTCTGTCATAATCTCGTCAAGATGTTTAAAATCGATTGCAAAATTTCCCATACATCGACACACACCTCACACCCACATAACACACACACACACACACACACACACACACACACACACACACACACACACACACACACACACACACACACACACACACACACACACACACACACACACACACACACACACACACACACACACACACACACACAAACACACACACACACACAAACACACACACACACACACACACACACACACACACACACAAACACACACACACACAAACACACACACACACACACACACACACCTACAGGGGGAGTCTGTAACCCCTACGTAGCGCGTCCCCAGGTGGCGAATAGGGGAATGCCCGCTAGTTCTAGAGGGTAAGAGGGAAATAAAATACCTCTCGTGGACCAAACAGACTAGGGGAAGGAACCCCGATTAGAAACCAAATATGGCGAGTCAGACAAAAATGGCAAACCGTACGGTGCAGGGGTCGGATTCCCAGTACCGGCGCTTATCGGGAGTGAGCAAGCAGGCTCCCAAGGGTCGTTATCCAATGACTGCAGTGTACCAGCGGTGGCAAACTTGGCCACTGGTGCATTACAAACTACAAGTGAGGAACAGAAGAGACAAGAGCTGTGGGATAGGCTAGGCCAGAAGATTAGAGGCCTACACGAGTATGCCAAGCCCAAAAATAACGTCCACAAGGAGATAAAGGATTATTCGAGGTCATTGTGTTCGATCTTTGAGATACTCACACAGTGTAATGAGAATCTGGGACTAACACCACCAAAGGAAAGCAAGGAGAACGAGACGCAAACGTCACCGGGGTTTATAGCTCAACCGGAGAAGCCGGAGTGGCGAGCGACCGATAAAAGAAAACAAAGCGAGTCGCCTCCTGAAGCCAGACAAAAAACTAAAAAACCGGCATACAGAGAAGGAGTAACCCCCAGTAGAGCAGACGAACCCTCGGCTCCCAAGGCGAAAACTCCCAAGGCTAAAACTCCCAATAGGGGTCTTCCTGCAGGAGGTTGGGAAACGGTAAAGCCAAAAGCAAAGCCGAAGAAAAAGCCACAGCGTCCGCGTCTAAGGCCGGCCCGCCCTGACGCTATGGTTGTGAAGGCTGAGGAGGGGAAGTCGTACGCGGATATCCTTCGCAGCTTAAAAAATGACAAAGACATGGATCAACTGGGCACCATGGTCAAAAAAGTCAGGAGAACAGCTGCCGGAGAACTTTTGTTGGAGCTTGACCGGTCAGGAGGGCAATCGGCTCAACAATTCCGCAGCTCGGTAGCTGCCAAGCTGTGGAGTTCGGCCGAAGTAAAAGTCTCAGAGACGAAACGGTCATTGAGCTGAAAGACCTAGACGAGCTCACGACAAAGAAAGAGATATGCGAGGCATTGAAATCTCTAGAAGGAGTATCTGACTGTGATGAGTCAGCAGTTAGATCCCTCAGATTCGGTTTTAGAGGAACACAGACGGCAGTGGTCAGTCTCCCAACGGCTTTCGCCAGGAAAGCATTGGAGATTGGTAAAGTTCGGATCGGATGGGTCGTCAGTCGCATTCGACAAACTACCATAGTAGCCAAGTGCTACAAATGCTGGGAGTACGGTCACCGTGCTAGCGCCTGTAAAGGGCCCGACAGGTCAAAACATTGCCTTAGATGAGGTAGAGAAGGACAATTGGCTAAAGAATGTTCCGTGGATCCAAGCTGCATGCTGTGTCGGGGGAAAACTGAGAGCGGGCATACTGCTGGTAGCAGCAGATGCCCAGTGTACCAGAATGCCTTCCGGGCGGCAACTAAGAAGAAAGCATGAAGATTCTCCAGCTGAATCTAAATCATTGCGAGGCGTCGCAGGACTTGATGGTGCAGACAACGAGAGAGCTGAAAATCGATGTAGCAATAGTGTGTGAACAGTATAGGAACATTGAGAGCCCAACTTGGATTTCCGATGCCTCGGGCCGAGCAGCAATTTGGACACTTGGCCTATCCCAAGTACAGGAATCCATGAAAGTGCCACGGACCGGTCTCACGTGGGTCAAGGTGGATGGAATATATATATATACAGTGTATATGCCCCACCTAACGACCCAGTAGAGGAGTTTGCAACGCTCTTGCACCATCTTGCCTGTAACGCAAGAGGACGCAGACCACGCATCATCGCGGGCGATTTCAATTCTTGGGCTACGGGGTGGGGCAGCAGAGAAACAAATCGGCAAGGGGAGACACTGCTGGATTATCTTGCATCAATGGACGTCGTTCTAGCCAACACCGGGGACCGGCCGACTTTCACACGCGGTGGTGCCAGCTCGATAATCGACTTGACATTCACGAGTGAGTGTTTAGCACACTCAGGCTTAAGGTGGGAGGTATCTAATTTTTATACACATAGTGACCACCAGGCTATCCTCTTCAATATTGCCGAAGCTGGGAAACCAAGAAGGGTTGTGAGACAGCCAAGCCACAAATGGAGTACAAGGGCGTTCGACAGAGACACCTTCATAGCCATGCTGGAGGATGAATCGGTTGACATGGGTTCGCCGAACGATCAGGCGGTCCAGCTTATGTCACACGTTGCCAATGCCTGCGATGCCTCTATGCCAAGGACGTCGGCAAAGAACCACCTACCACCAGTATATTGGTGGAATGAAGACATTGCCGAACTCCGTATAAGATGCCACCGAAGCAGAAGATTGTGCCAGCGAGCAAGGGGTCGATCGGGCTTCAATGATTCCCAGGAACAATACCGGAGGGATCGTAAAACTTTGAAAAGAGCAATCAAAATAAGCAAACGTCGATGCTGGATGGAGCTACGCAAAGAGGTTGATGAGGATCCCTGGGGCAGACCGCACAGGACTGTTATGGCAAAGCTGAGAAACTTTTCCGCTGCGAGTCCTACTTGCCCTGCCTTGCTACAAAACATTGTGAGTACGCTCTTTCCGGAACAACGGGAACTAAACAACGACGAAATTATAATCTCACGAGGGGAGGATGTAGCACCTATTAGCATAGAGGAGCTCCTGGCAGCTTCCCGTAGAATTAAGGATAGTAAAGCCCCAGGTTTGGACGGAGTTCCCAACTCTGCACTAAGGACGGCCATAGTAACCCGCCCAGATATGTTCCTTGAAGTATATAACAAGTGTCTTAAGGAAGGAGTTTTCCCTGATTGCTGGAAACGACAACGGCTCATGCTTTTGCCAAAATGCAGTAAACCAACAACTGAGCCTTCATCGTATCGTCCGATCTGTATGCTGGATACGGCAGGGAAAGTGCTGGAGAGGATCATATGTAATCGACTAGATACCTTTATCGAGGAATACCAAGGCCTGTCGGAAAACCAGTATGGGTTCAGGAAGGCGCGCTCTACTGTGGATGCGGTTAGGAAAGTCGTAGGAATGGCTAGCGAGGCTATCGCAGGAACACGATGGAGAAGAGGGACCAAGAAGTACTGTGTTATTGTAACCCTGGACATTAAAAATGCCTTCAACTCGGCGAGGTGGAGTTGCATTTTGAAGGCCCTTCAATTACTGAGAGTTCCGGGGTACATTAGGGCAATCATCCAGGATTATTTCAAGGATCGGATCTTGACGTACCAAACAGACGACGCTAACATGATCTACAAGGTCACAGGCGGTGTTCCGCAGGGCTCGCTTCTCGGACCTTTACTGTGGAACGTTTTGTACGACGCTGTGCTCAGACTAGAACTGCCACATGGTGCTAAGACTGTTGGTTTTGCTGATGACATTGCATTAGTGGTGACGGACAAACACTTGGAGGACATCACCCTGGTTGCTAACTAGTCCATCACTATTATCCGACGGTGGCTATCATCAGTGGGTTTGCTTCTGGTGGACCACAAGACGGAGGCAGTCCTAATAACGAGTAGGAAGCAGCGGGAGACAGTTACGCTGAAGATAGGCGGATATGAGATCCATTCTCAACCGCGACTAAAATACCTAGGGGTCTGGATTGACGCCCGACTGCGCTTCGATGAGCACTTGCGCAGAACCAGCAAGAAGGCGGCCAAGGTCACCTCGGCTCTAGCACGCATTATGCCGAACGTCGGTGGACCCAGGCAAGGCAAGAGAAGACTTGTGGCGAGTGTCGTGAGCTCTACGTTGCTGTATGCGGCCCCAGTTTGGCCCGATGCAATGACGACGAAGGCCTATGGACGGGAGATGTCAGCGGTGTACCGTAGGTCTGCGCTAAGAGTAGCCTGCGCATTTCGCACGGTATCAAGTGATGCAGTATGTGTTGTGGCGGGTATGCTGCCCATAGAGATTCTGGCTAGCGAGCGCCAGCGAATGTACAACCGGAGGAGACAAGATACCCAGGCGGGCCACCGCATGATAGAACAGGAAGAGAAGGAAGAGTCCCTGCGACGATGGTAAGTCTGCTGGGATGCTTCAGTTAAGGGTAGATGGACCCATCGCCTCATTTCAAACCTAGCAACATGGACCAAGAGGAGGCATGGTGAGGTGGGCTACTACCTGACCCAACTGTTGACTGGACATGGCTGCTTCAGGGCCTATCAACACCGGTTTAAGCTGGAGGACGACCCTAAGTGTCCAGCGTGCCCAGGAGTGACCGAGGACGTGGAGCACGCGGCCTACGTTTGTCCACGTTTCAGATCAGAGAGAGATGAGCTATTCGGTGTACTCCACCAGCAGCTAACACCCGAGAACACGGTCCCTCTTATGATGGCCACGACAGAGAATTGGGATGCGGTAAGCAGCTTTGCAGCCCAAATTCTGATTAAGCTGAGGTCCTACGAGCGCGAAAGGCGAGGACTTGTTGAAGGTGACGGCTAGAGGTAATTAGGATAGGTGAAGGGCTAATATAGCCATATCCCATTCTGTGAAGTAATGCTTGTTGGCGGTTCCACAGAATGGTTTCGGAGTTGGAAGTAGGGTTTTTAGTGGGTATTGGCTTGGCTGAGTCCACATACGCCAGTCCAGGACTTGAGATGGTCTGGTACTGGCAATGCGTAAAAGCATTTTCCCCCTTTCTCCAAAAAAAAAAAAAAACACACACACACACACACACACACACACACACACAATAATATATATTTCTTAGTTGCTATGCCCCTCCAAGTCTACATCTATCAGAGTGTTACGACTGGCATACGTCTCCACTTGAAACAGGGAGAAAATTATAACATATTTTAAATTTTTATGCATTTACTTTTTTCCTTTCTATTCTATGTTCTCCTCATTGTCTTGTACAAGCATATATATCTCTTGCGAGTTGGTGTGTGTACATGTATTATGTAGTATGAGATGGAATGTTTGCGTTATTAAAATGTTCAATCTGGAATATTCTATTTTTCTTTCTGGTATCATTGGGTTAAATTGACGCGTGAGATTTGCTCTGAGTGGGGATTGAACCGATCGGTGTATTCGACATGAATCCGATGCGGCCGTACAGATAAGTGTGTACATATGTTCGTCGTCGTTGTTCGTCTTGTTCGTTGTATTTGTGTACAAAAAAAAAACATAAATACCAATAAAGATTTTACAATAATAAAAATAAAAATAAAAATGATGAAATATGTGCACAGATGCAACGAATGGGACGAACAGCGATGCGAAGTGGTGAACATGAAGAAAATAGAGGGGGAAAAAATTGACTGATTTTTTTTCCGATGAAAAATAAAATAAATAAGTTAGTCTAGTTCTTGCTTTTGGGACGATAAGTCCAAAAAATTTTTTTATAAATTGGATAAAAAAAAAAATTAAATTAAAAGTCTAGTTTGGAATTTTGTGATATAAAGTCTAGTTTTGGACTTAGGTAAAATTAGGGCTAGTTTTGGAATTGGTAAAAAGTAAGTCTAGTTTTTATTTTTAAACAAGACAGTATAGTTTTTTGTCATTTTAAAAAATCGAGTTTAAAGTTTTAATAAAAGTGGTCAAGTTTGGCCTTATTCAAGTAATCGTGTGAGGATAGGGGAATAGTGTACGATCGTGAAAATTTGTCTTCCGACTGTCGCTAAAAACAATCTTTAAAAGTTGCTTTATATAAGTAAATGATAGTTAAGTGCCGTGTGGCGATATAAATACAGATCGCGTTAATTAAAAAAAAAAAAAAAACGTTTTCTGTGTTCCATTTTGAATTTATATTTTTTTTTGGAATAAAATAAAAATAAAAAAAAAAAATAAAAAAATCTTTAATTACATAAAGTTTTAACATTGTATATGAATAAACTCATAACGGACTATGTACAACAAATAAAAAAAATAATAATAATAATAAAATATATATATATATAAATTTTGTTTTGAGTTTGGGTTTTTTTTTATGATAAATATTGCGAGTGACCTCAATATTGGTTGATTTAAACAACAACAAAAATTGTTTTTATGAAAATTTCGCCTTCACCATATAAAGGTGTTTTAACACATATTAAAGTGATAATTATAAAGAACATAATATTCTATTGTGGTAAACAGAAAAAAAGGAAAGAAAGTAAAAACAGTTATACGACAGTTGGTTAATGTACTAATAATAAGAATTAAATAAAATTAAGTTAAGAACAATTTTGTATTTAATCAAAATCCGTAAATTTTTTTTTTTTTGCAAAAAAACCGAATAAAATTTATAAATTAGTGAATAAACTTGTTTTATGGCTGGTGACTTGAAAGTTAGGTTCAAGGCCATAGGTTCAAAATTGTGGTGAACGTTTTGAAAACGGTAATTTTAATAAATATATTTTCTGTCGAGAAGTATCTCAAAAAAAAAAATGTATACAGCTGTGTTACTGAGGATATATCATATGCAGTGACTCCTTATATTGGAACAAAAACTAAAACATTTCATTGCGAAATTGTGACATTATTCCCGCCCGTGGGGCAGGGCAACCATTGTGAGGGGGATCCTGCATCAGCGCTGGTTGCGGTTGGTCGGACAGGCCTTTTAAAAAAACAAAGGTAAAACAAAATCAAGGGACAAACAAACTGGGTAACTGTAAATTGTAGTTTTCCAAAGTCTGTAACAGTTTGTTTCTCCCCCTCTATTTTCACAATATTCTATGTATATTGCTATTTTTACCGTTTGTTTTCGGCGTTTCGTGGTGGTACACCGATTTGGTGAAAACCCCACTCAGAGCAAATTATGGTCAGGTTATTTTTTTTTCATCGTTTTGAGTAATTGCGTTTGGAATTTCCGCTGTTTTTTCGCTTCCGCTCGGTTGTCCGTTTTTGGGTGGAGTTCGACCCCATAACGGTTTCTTATTTTCTTAATTTTCTTAAAACAGTGAATCGTGAAAGTGAAACTTAATATTGACGTAGAATCAGTTTTAACGTAATCTATCTTGCATGATTTTCATTCTTTTTCTTTTTACCGTAACAAAGATTCTCTTTGAATTTTCTTGTTGTTGTGTGCTCCGACGTGTTGTGTGCGGTTAATCCAAGCTAATTGATCGAGTGATGTGAGGTGTGGTCATGTGAAGGGTCGGTCTTTATTCCACCCTGTTCCGTGCGTGCCGTTCGTTCCTCCAGGACAGGCTGTGTTGGAGGGCGGCACGCCATATGAGTTGATCGCGTCGGGGAGACGGTCTCCGTTCCGGGGGATTGTCGCTGGGATTGTCATGCAGGCGTCCTTCCCTTATAATGGCATCGGTGGCCGTCGCGACTGGGAAACAGCATCCCAGTAGGCGAGCCGATGAGGGGAGGCCCGTGTGGCAGTCACGGCGGTGATCGCCTGGGATTGAGACGGTCACTCCGGATCGATCACTCCCTACTTAATATTTTTTTTAGCCGCTGAGGCGGTGGCAATTTAATTTTAATTTCCCTTTGCCCCTCTAATTTTGTTCTTCATGCGGTTATTCAAGCATGGGAAATATGTCTGAAAACCCTCACGCCGCATCGTGAGCTCTAGCCAGTTACTATACCGCATCAGACCACTATTCTCATGTCTGTTAACGTAATCCCTTGGGGGATTGCGTTACAATTATGAAACAAAACAGGAAATTCGCATCGAATTTTTTCGAACGGACATGGCAAAATTCGACTGCTATTTAGTTGGCGGATTTTGCAAAATTTAAGGTATTTTGTGCTTTTGTGAAAAATATGTTTTTTGTAAATGATTTATTTAATTTTAAATATTTTATTGTATTGTAATATTTATTATAATAAATAATATTACAAATTCGATTTTCCAAGTTTCATAATAGGGTAAATCCGCGGCGTATTGAATTTTTTCGATATCGTAAAAATTCGAAATCGAAAAATTTCATAATAGGCCCCCTGGTCCCCGACAAGGCGACGGTAGTTGAGTTTGCCGATGATATCGCCATCGTAGCAGTTTCAGTTGGGTTTGCCGATGATATCGCCATCGTACAAGGAAGAGCTGGTAAAGATCTGTAGGGATACGGTGGACCATAATCCAACAATGGCTTGACTCAGTTGGGTTGCAACTGGCGGAACAAAAAACGGAAGCGGTGCTTATAACCAGCAGAAAAGTTCTGGAAACAATTTCCATTAGAATCGGAGCACATACGATTTTCTCGCAACCCTCGATAAGGTACCTAGGGGTACAAATCGATGCAAGGTTGTCATTCAAGGAGCACATAAAGTACGCCAGTTAGAAATCAGCCAGAGCTAGCAAGCCTCTCTCTCGTATAATGCCGAATGTCGACGGACCAAGCCAAGGACGACGAAGATTATTAGTCGGTGTAGTAACATCTATAATGCTCTATGCGTCCCTTATATGGGCTCAAGCGCTGCAGGTGCCATCCTATCATCGTGGCTCTAACTCCGTATATCGCAGCTACGCACTTAGAGTAATTAGTGCGTTCAGAACTCTTTCGGACGAAGCAGCCTGCGTCATTGCGGGAATGTGTCCAATTGATCTGCTGGCAGCGAAACGGCAAAAGTCATACAATAATAGCCATGGAGAAACACCGGCTAGACCAATGGTGCGAGCGAACAACACAAGAATGTACAGGGGATGTATAATTTCAAGACTATCTTAATATGTAATAGCCTTGATTTATAACAACTTAGCTTAAATAGATTACCTCGGGTGGGGTCTATTTAGTTTGTTTTTATGAAATAAAACTAATTGTTGGTTTTTATTAGTAGAATTCCTTTTAATATATCTTTTATCGCTTACCGTTATTCAGGGCGATAAAAGATGTTTTATTGAGTCAATTATTTTTTGAACTGTCTTAAATCGGAAAAATTTCTGATTTACATACAAAAATTTTATTTATTAATTATACTAACAACAAATAATATAGAAAAAATTGCTGATTTTAACATTACAATTTATATTGAAAAAATCATACATTTTGGTGTCAAATGAAATACATAAAAATAAGAAAAAACTTTATGTTAAGAAACAAAATGTAAAATTAACATTTTTTATATTTCCTTTATCTTAAATTACTATTTACTATTCTAATTCTAATACGATAACATATTGTACCGTAACAAGTTATGTTATGAAAAATGCGTAAGAGACATTTTTCATTATAGTAAAATTACATTGTATCTTAGTCTATAAGTAATTATAACAAGAATGACTACTGAAAGTAATTATAACAAGAAAAACACTATTGAGGTCATTCTTGTGCAGCATGGTGAATTGGTATGTTCACGTGACTGAACAGGGGGGATATTCTTATCGATCCATCGGCCCGTGGATAAATCGTATGCATGGCGAGGTTGATGTTTACCTAACACAGCTCTTAACAGGACACGGATGCTATCGATCATACCTTAGGCATTATGATTCACCGTATTGTCCATCCTGTAGAGATTCCGCAGAAGACGCTGAACACGTGTATTTTGTATGCGCATGGTTCCAAGGAAATAGAGAATTGCTTGCTGGAGTCCTCGATCAATTTGATATTACTCCAGAGAATATAGTTGAAGTGATGCTAGCGCCCCCAGAAGCATGGAGTGCTGTAGCAAATTTTGCAACAACAACGATTAAGGAGTTGCGGCGGTTGGAACGCCAACGTCGCCAAGCAAGGTAACTCGCCCCCTCTAGTTGCGTGGGAGATGTGATCGTACAGTTAGTACCGACTCCTTCCCTTTCGAAGTACTACCTAGCGGTCGTTCCGAGGGGGCAGGAGGTGGTTTCAGTGAGTAAGAGTCTCACACCGTTGTAGTGGATAGCTACGTTATTCCCCACATCGTCCATGATGGATTTTCAACTTCCTTAAATAAAAAAAATAAAAAAAACACACATACGCACACACACAATGTGGCTGACGTCATTTCGGCTTGAACTTGCTGATCATAAAACTGAAGCAGTTTTAATTACCAGTATAGGAAGATGAAAGAAACCGTAACAATTGATGTGGGTGGAATCTTAATTCGCTCACAGCCTTCTTTACGATATCTGGGTGTGCAAATACATACCCGTTTTTAACTTTAAGGAGCACCTAAGGATAGTGAGCAGAAAAGCTGCCAGTGAATCTGCAGCTCTCTCTCGTATTATGCTCAACACTGGAGGGTCTAGACAGTGTCGTAGAATGCTGATGGCAAACGTTGTAACCTCTGTCATTCTCTGTGGATCACCTGTATGAAGTAAGAGTAATATGTGTTTTTCGCACAGTATCTTCTGATGCGACACTTGTTATTGCGGGGATGATCCGAATAGAACTTCTTACGAAGGAAAGAAAGAAATGGTACCCTAACCATGAGTAACTATGAAGCAGAACACTAGAGCGCGCTCCAACAATGATAGAATGGCAAAGACGCTGGAATAGCTCGAAAAAAGGTCGCTGGACCTACCGTCTCATACCATCCATCGAAAAAGGATAAATAGGCAACACGGTGAAGTCAACAGCGCTACGGGGAGAACAAAGAGCCAAATGACTAGTCACCTCTATGTGAGTAATGTCTAACGATAGTTCCGCATGGAGGATGTGAAAATGACGGGTGTGTGGTTTTTAGGTGGTAGAAATCCGCCACTGTTGCTGAGGTGTTTGTCCCACCAATGAATCGTCTTCTTGAAGATTTTCCAAACTTTACCCAACCCAAAAAAAAAAAAAAAAAAAAAACACACACACATACACGCATACACGTATGTATGTGTGTGTGTCTGTATCTGTGTGTGTGTGTGTGTGTGTGTGTGTGTGTGTGTGTGTGTGTGTGTGTGTGTGTGTGTGTGTGTGTGTGTGTGTGTGTGTGTGTGTGTGTGTGTGTGTGTGTGTGTGTGTGTGTGTGTGTGTGTGTGTGTGTGTGTGTGTTTTTTTTTGTTACGTGGTCAGGTGAAAAAGATTCAAAATCTACCATATGCCCGTACATATGGTTATGTCAGATTTGACTGACTAAAAAACACCTCCTCTTTGGATCTTTCCCGCTACCACATACTCCGCATCATCTGATACAGTGCGGAACCCACAGATGACTCGTAGCGCACACCTCCGGTATACTGAATTTATGTCTCGGCTATAGGCTTTGATTCTCAGTGAATCTGCCCAAATAGGAACACCATACAATAAGATGGATGTGACGACACCGGCCAACATTCTCCGACGGCTCTGTCTAGGTCCCCCCAAATTCGGCATTAAACGTGAAAGAGCGGCTTTTACTATAGCTGCTTTGTCGCTCACGTACTCAATATGCTCCTTGAATGAAAGTCTTGGAAGAGATTTCAGAATTGCCCACCTGGATAGTAATTGTTTCCCGCTGCTTGCTGCTCGTAACTAGAACTGCCTCGGTTTTGTGTTCAGCTAACTGAAGTCCAACCTTCGATAACCACCGCTGGATAACGGCTATGGCTTCGTTGCATGTATGCTCTGCCTCGTCCTTGAACTTCGCAACAACAACTATTGCGACATCATCTGCAAAGCCCACCACTTTCACTTTTTCGGGCATCCGTAGCCGAAAGATCCCTTCTTACATAATATTACACAGTAAAGGTCCCAAAACTGAGCCTTGCGGAACTCCTCCCGTCACTGTGTACTCTCGTATACCTACTTCCGTGTTGTAACTTAGGATTCTATCTTGGAAATAGCTCCTCACAATCTTTATAATTTAGCTAGGCACTCCAAATTGCTCTAACGCCATTATAATGTAACTCCACCTCGCAGAGTTGAAAGCGTTTTGGATGTCCGTATTGCATTGCTAGCGGTATTGACCACTAAATTTATGGCATCTTTCGTTGAACGCGCTTTCCTGAAGCCATACTGGTGCTGCGCCAGGTTTTCAGCTCTTTCGACCGCTTCCTCGAGTCTATTACAGATGATCCGTCCTAGTATCTTGCCAGCTGTGTCCAGCATGCAGATCGGCCTATATGAGGATGGTACTTCCATCGGCTTTTTCTCTTTGAAAAGTAGAACTAACTTTTGCTTTTTCCATCGTTCAGGAAATATCCCTTCATTTAAACAAGAGCTTAATAGGTCCAGGAATTCTTCCGATTTAGCACGAACTGCTGATTTTAGTGCGATATTGGGAATGTTGTTTGGGCTAGGAGCCTTATTATTTCCAACTTTCCTAAGAGCTGTCATCAACTCTTCCATCGTAATGGTTGGGACCTCTTCGGGTGCTATAGGTCGGTCCACATTGGGCACCAACACGCCACTTGCTCTGGAAACAATGTGGAAACGATCTCATGCATCATAATCGGGCATGTCGGAGGAGACGCACTTGTCATTTTCAACCTCGACATTACTGTTCTCTATGGCCTACCCCAGGGATCCTTTTCCACTTCGTTACAAAGATCTGTCCAGACTTGGCGCTTACTCTTCTTGATAGCCAGCTTTAGTTCAGATCGAGCCATGTTATACCGACGCAGAAGCATATAAAATGTCTCTCTTCCCCTCGTTCCACCAGAAGTTCGGCGGATGACGGTTGTCTACCAGCCGTTTAGGCATTGTTGCGTTACAGGCCCTACTCACGCAGTCCATAAATTGGGTTGCTTTAGTATTAGCTACACCCTCCAGGTAAGCCTCATCCAACATTGTTGTAAATATTTCCTCCTCGAAATTCTTAACCTTCCACCCTACAATTTTAATCGATCTGATTGGCATGGACCTCGGTCCGCGTAGCTCCAGAAGTATCGCTCGGTGGTCGCTGTGCGTGTAGATTTCGCTAACTTCCCACTTGATTCCAGTCCTCATGAGATCACTACTAATGAAAGTTATGTCAATAAATGATCTCGCTTCACCTCTACAGAATGTAGGATGGTTCCCATTATTGCAAATAACAATATCGAGAATAGATATGGCCTCAAGAAGAGCCCTCCCTCGATTGTTTGTGCTTGTGCTGCCCCATTCTGTGGCCCATGCATTAAAATCACCGGCGATGATCACTGGCCTTCGATCCCTGGCATCGCCGACAAGCCGATCCATAAAATCCTCAATCGTTGCGCTCAGAGGCGCATAGCAGTTTTAGATATGAATACCGTCTATTTTCACCCTGGTCGCTGGACCTACCGTCTCATACCATCCACCGTAAAAGGATAAATAGGCAACACGGTGAAGTCAACGGCGCTACGGGGAGAACAAAGAGCCAAATGACTAGTCACCTCTATGTGAATAATGTCTAACGATAGTTCCGCATGGAGGATGTGAAAATGGCGGGTGTGGGGTTTTTAGGTTGTAGAAATCCGCCACTGTTGCTGAGGTGTTTGTCCCACCAATGAATCGTCTTCTTGAAGATTTTCCACACTTTACCCAATCCAAAAAAAAAAACACACACACACACACACACACATACACGTATGTATGTGTGTGTGTGTGTGTGTGTGTGTGTGTGTGTGTGTGTGTGTGTGTGTGTGTGTGTGTGTGTGTGTTTTTTTTCTGTTACGTGGTCAGGTGAAAAAAATTCAAAATCTACCATATTGTTATAACCCATTGCACATCTAATGTAAATTTGGCAACACTATTGTTATAACCCATTGTACACATAAGGTGAATTTGGCAACACTATACAAATGTCATTATTGCTAGTGTTTGCTTCTTCTTATTATTCGTTTTTAAGTCTCGTATTAACATTCGTAGAATAAAGAGCATTATAATAAGCCTTGTAAATTACGCGTGTATTTTAATTCGAGTTCACGGCCATAAGGGACAAAACAGTGGCGACGAGAGAAAAAAAAAAGATTAAATTACAAGAAAAAAAAAAAATTACACAATAAAATTCAAGGAGGAAAAATTTACTTCTACAAAATGGATGCCTCACAATTTGCGCAATTGTTAGAAGCCTTCAGCAAATCACAACGTGACTTGCTAAAGCAAGTAAGTACTAGTAGCAGTCAACAACAACAACCACAACAACAGCAGCAGCCACCATTACAGGTTATGTGTGCTCCATTTGAGAACTTTGATGATAAAAAAGAAAACTTTAAGCTATACCATCAACGCTTCGAAAATTATTTGACCATGAAGGGTGTTATTACTAATAAAACACTTTGCCGTCAAATGCTTATAAACTCAATTGGACCTACACATTTTAAGTTGTTGGTTTCATTAATTGCCCCTAAGACAGTCAACGAAGTCGAGTACGACGACTTAATGAAAATGTTGGAAACTCATTTGTGCCCGAAAAAAAACATACTAGTAAGTCAACACCGATTTTTTTCCACATATCAAGGCGAAGAACATACAATAGCTGATTATGTGGCATTACTCCGGCGGGATACAAATGAGTGCGAGTTTGTGTCAAAGTGTGCCTGCAAGGCTGACATATCAAACATTTCACTTCGAGCCCAATTTATACGGGGCATTAACGACAACACAATCCGGGAGCAATTACTTCAATCGGAAGAAGACGATTTCGAAAAAATAGTACAAAAAGCTTTATCATTAGAAGCCTCAAAAATCGATTGTCGTGAACTGACTACAAAGCAACCCATCAATAATGCCGTAAACAAAATTCAAGCCAGAAATTCAAACCGTCAAAAAAGTCGTTCCAGGGCTCAGTCTTCAAGAGCACAAGGTCGTTCAAAATCTAGAATAAACTACGCCCAGTTGGGAATCGACAACTTGTGCATACGCTGTGGTAGAGACAACCACAAAACACAGGACTGCCGTACTAATCCACGTAATCTCAAGTGTAAATCGTGTGGAAAAAGTGGTCACATACAACAAGTGTGCATCAAAACATTAGTCAAAACTTCAAACCATAGTTCAACTCATAGAAATGATGATCATGACGAATCAGTTCACCAAATGTATGGTATTAACCAAATCGTCGATATATTTTGCAATCAGCACAATAAAAATAACGATGCTGATAAGTACTATGCTACGGTGGAAATAAATGGACACCGTCAAAAATTTGAGGTCGACACTGGTGTTGGGTATACATTAATACCAAGGAATCAATATAATCAGCTGCAAATAAAGGCACCACTGCAACCTTCAACAATTGCTTTCCGATCATATACTAAAAATATTATATTTCCTGATGGTAAAATCGAAGTTCAAGTCAAATACAACAACTGCACAGCAAATGAGGAGTTGTATGTAGTTCCTCGCGAATACGATGCGCTCTTAGGCCGGGTATGGATTCGCCATTTAGGAATCAACCTTCATGAAGTGGACAACCATCATTTCAACGATATCAATGCATTAGAGGAAAATAATTTTGATTCAATTTCAGATATTGTTGACAAGTTTGAGGACGTTTTTACAGAGAAAGTAGGTTGTGTTCCAAATTTTGAGGTCACACTCCAGCTTCGTCAAGGTTCGAAACCAATATTCTTCAAAGAACGAGAAGTTCCACATGCACTTCGAGAACGGGTTGAAAAGGAACTCGATGATTTAGAAGCAGCTGGGATTATTACAAAATGTGAAAGGAGTGATTGGGGATCTCCCCTAGTGATCATTACAAAACCAGACGGTGGTATTCGACTCTGCGTCGATTATAAGCCAGGCGTTAATCCTCAACTAGTTTCTGCAAATTACCCAATACGGCGTGTCGATGAAATTTTAAATAATCTCAAAGGGTCAAAATATTTCTGTCGACTTGACCTCTATAAAGCCTACCTGCATCTTCGAGTAAATCCAGAATCCAGGGAAATCCAAACAATATCAACCCATAAGGGAACATACAACGTAAATCGTCTATCGTTTGGCATAAAAACTGCGCCAGCGGAATTTAATCGCATCATTGAGCAAATTCTATCTGGATTAAACAAAACTATGTCATATTTCGATGACATTATAATACATGGCACAACCGAGGCTGAATGTAAAAACAACTTGATAGAGTGTCTGAAACGTCTAAAACAACATGATCTACATCTAAATAAAACCAAATGCTCATTTTTGCAAACTCAGGTGGAATATCTGGGACACGTCGTACGCTATAATAAAATTTCAAAATCGCCTTCAAAAATTCAAGCAATCGAAAATATACCTCGACCGACTACAGCAGATGATGTCCGAAGATTTTTGGGCATGATAACGTATTACACCAGATTTATACCCGAAATGTCTTCGATAACACATCCATTACGTCAACTGCTCCAGAAAGATAACAAATTTAATTGGTCCGCAAAATGTGAAGCTGCGTTTATCAAACTTAAAAATATTGTTGCCAGTGATCAAGTCCTGATGCCTTTCGATCCGGAACTGCCAGTTATAGTCGCTTGTGATGCCAGCCCTACAGGTATAGCAGGCGTACTCTCACACCTAGTCAACGGCATAGAACGTCCAGTTGCTTACGCATCAAGGTCATTAACAACAGCTGAAACAAATTATAGCCAGTTAGATCGCGAAGCATTAGCAATCATCTTTACAATAAATCACTTTTTTATGTATCTCTACGGCAGGAAATTTCAACTAGTCACCGATAATCGTCCATTAACTCGCATTTTCCATCAACACAACAAGATGCCCGCCATGACAGCAGCAAGGTTACTGCGCTACGCCGAATTTCTGTCAAGCTTCGATTACGAAATAGTCTACAAGAAGGGGTCGGAACACACAAATGTTGATTGTTTATCTCGTGCAACACGATTGAATGAAAAACCATCTACAGACAAAATTATCAATGAAGAGGTAAATGAATTATGCAGTCAATCAATTTTCGAAATCTCCAGTGAACACATAAATGCGGCGACGTTAGCAGTAGAGACAGCAAAAGATCCAGAACTTTCAACAATCGTGGCAAATCTACAAAATGGTGCGGATAACGAGGGAAGATACACGCTCGATAATGGTGTTATATTCAAGGGTCAAAGAGTTCTCATTCCAATTAGCCTCCAGTCGCAAATACTTCAAGAATTACATCACACCCATCCAGGGATTACGAAAATGAAGCAACTGGCGAGAAGATACTGTGTTTGGAAAGGAATCGACCGGGACATCGAGAGAATGGTACGTTCATGTGAAGCCTGTGTTGAAGTCCAAAATAAACCTTCAAAAGCCCCACTACACCAGTGGCAAGAACCAGATGAAAACTGGGAAAGAATTCACATCGATTACGCAGGGCCTTTCCAAAACCATAATTTTTTAATTGTCGTCGATGCCAAGTCAAAATGGTCAGAATTTAAAGTCATTCGCGACTCACCTACGACACAAAGTACTATTAACCTTCTAACCGAAATTTTTTCTACGCATGGATTCCCATCAGTAATGGTATCAGACAATGCTTCAATTTTCACCAGTGAGCAATTCACATCTTTTTGCAGTAAAAATGGTATTTTCCAAAAATTAATCGCCCCGGGACATCCTAGTACAAACGGACTAGCTGAACGCAACGTGCAAACATTAAAACGCAAATTAAAAGCTATGTCATCGGAACCAGGGTCGTTACAAAATAAAGTTAACGAAATTCTTCAAAGATATAGAGCAACACCTCTCAGCTGTGGGAAGAGTCCAGCTGAACTTTACTTCAATAGGCGAATACGAATTAAACTAGATGCGTTAAAGCCAACAATGAAAAATAATACTACAAAACCAATACCGGGTGTTCGTCAGATAAGCGTGGGAGAAAGAGTTCAAGTCATACATCTTCGAGACAACAAAACTGTATGGAAAATAGGTACGGTACTACGGAAACTTGGACAACTCCATTATGTTGTAAAGTTAGATGATGGATATACACTTAAACGTCACATAGACCAACTTAAAGCTACGAAAGTTCAACAACGTAAAGTACGTTTTGCACCAGACATTACTGATGGCGACATTGATTCAAGTTCCTCGTCAAGTAATTCAAATACACCTTTAAATCAACAAAATCAATGTTACCGCCAGTATATTCTTGAAACTTCAAACCAACAAACACAACCTAGTCAGGATCAAGCTGCACCCGTAAACCCTCCAGGGATCCAGGAGCTGCACATATCTCAACCAACTCAACCAATTCAGGGTCAAGCTATTCGTAGGTCTACAAGACCACGCAACATGCCAACTCATCTTCGTGATTATGTTCCTTGAATAATTCATATTTCCAGTTCTCAATTAAGCGTGGGAGATTGTTATAACCCATTGCACATCTAATGTAAATTTGGCAACACTATTGTTATAACCCATTGTACACATAAGGTGAATTTGGCAACACTATACAAATGTCATTATTGCTAGTGTTTGCTTCTTCTTATTATTCGTTTTAAAGTCTTGTATTAACATTCGTAGAATAAAGAGCATTATAATAAGCCTTGTAAATTACGCGTGTATTTTAATTCGAGTTCACGGCCATAAGGGACAAAACACATATGCCCATACATATGGTTATGTCAGATTTGACTGACTAAAAAACACCTCCCGTCGTCGACCATAAGCCCCCCGGAACCACCGTTAAGTATTACTTCGGGGGGTGGGATTTGGAATATTGCACCTTCAGACGTAATTATTCATAATTCTTCACTGTTGGTCTATTGGTGACTCCTCTCACGCTCAAGACACCGCAGCTTAATCAGAACCTCTGCTGCAAAACTACAAACGGCAGACCAGTGCTCCGTCGAACCCAGCATTAGTGCAATTGTATTCTCCAGCATCGGTCGTTGCCCCATCGTCTTCTCAAGCACTTTCCTTCTTTCATCGAATCTCAGACATCTGAATAACACATGATCCGCATCCTCCGGTATACCTGTACAGCTCAGGCAGTCAGGTGAATCATCATGCCCGAACCTGTGCATCATCATCATCTTTGCCAAAAGAGAAATTGGGATCATTCCCGCTACCACATACTCCGCATCATCTGATACAGTGCGGAATCCACAGATGACTCGTAGCGCACACCTCCGGTATACTGAATTTATGTCTCGGCTATAGGCTTTGTAATCGGTGAGGTTAGGGGTAGTAACCTCACCTCTCACCGTTACATAGAAATTGTCCCATCACCTTACTCACCACGGCTATCTACTCCTGCTAGCTCAGCGGGGTGGCGTGGGATTTGGTGAGAGGTGAATAGGACCTTGTTATAGCCGTATGTTCTATGATTAGGGAAATGGGACCGTTTAATCCTTATGACTACAAAAAAAAATTTGGAACAAGAGATGGTACACGGACCACTAACTACAATGGAGAATACGTTTCGCGCAAGCACCTACCCCTCTGAGTCTGCCATGTGACTCAGGGGTTGAGATTTAATTGGACGGAGGGAGGAAAATTTAGCTACCCTAGCCTACCATATGTTTTCCTTGGTAATTCAACACAAATTAAGAAAAAAAAACACAAATTCCACGTACCTGTATAGTATATCCTTACCTGACTTCTGCTCCGGTTTAACTCGTAGTACACGTAGGCAAAAGAAAAACACTAAACAAATTTAACCAAATTTATGAACTTTAGAATTTTTTTATATTTTTTTTCCGTTATATCTCACAAACTACACCATTTATTGTTCACTTAACTAATTATAAACTATTATACACAAAAAAAAACACAAAAACACAACACCACAGAAGAATTACCGCGTGAAAAAAAAAATACGCTTAAAAAAAACCAGAAAAAATCACGACTCACTCTCTAACACAAAAAAAAAACTCGCACGAAAAAACTCCGTTGAATTTGCCTTTACCGTGAGCAAATCCACAAAAAAAAAAAAAACGCCCGACTCTTTCGGTTGTTCTCACTTGACTCTCCTACAGTCTCAAAATACATTTTTCTTTTTGGGTCGGTTGTTCCCCAAAAAAAAACGTTTGGTATACAATACCAAAAAAAACACATAAAAATTTGGGGCATTAAATAATGTGCCAAAAAAAAAACTATGTCAGACTTCTGCATAGGGTTTACATGCAACCATCATAATGATTGTTGTTGTAAAAATTTACATAAAAAAAATGAGGATGGCACACTTTATGTATGTCAAATTACACCAATGCATCATGAAATTAGTTTGTATAATTTCTTGCTTAGTTGCAAATTGACACTTTTCAGTGTGTCATTTTTTTTTATTTTTTTTTTATTTTGGGTTTGCTTGAGTACAACAAACAATTTATGTTACCATAAATTGGTTGTCCCAAATTACAAAGTAATGACTTCACTTTGTACTAACTGAATTTTAAGAATTTTTGGGATACGGCCTATTGGAACGGGTACATTAAAAAATGGTGCCCGTTACAGTCTGTATGTGTTAATTTGAGTGACATTAGCGGCGAATAATTTAAAATTACTTTTGCTATTACTTAGGTTATCAATAGCAAGAGCATTGGTTGGGAGAAATTGAACATACTTCCGTTACGCTTTGTACCTCTGCAATTTTATCTATAGTGGACGCTAATTTTTCCAAGCTACTTTCTTCTAGACTTGTTAATATTGATTGCGCATGCGACGGTAAACGTTGGAGCCACAGATTTTGTATTATTTCGTCTTGCATCTGTGTTCCGGCCAAGCTTTGCATTACTCTCAATAATTGCGACGGTTTTCTGTCTCTTAAATGAAGTCCTTTAAGTAACCTATCCAGTCTAATTTTTGCTGAGTCGCTTAATCTGTCTATAATTGCTTGCTTTAGGTCATTATATTTATCTTTCTCAGGTGGGTTTTTTATTTTTTCCCTTACGCATTTTATGGTCTCATTATCTAATGCTGCAACCAAATAAATATACTTCGTTTGATCCGTAATTATTCGCGAAATATCGAATTGTTCTTCTAACTGATGAAACCAAATTTCGGAATCATCCCTATTAAATGGAGGAGCTTTAACCGAAACCCTAAAAGTCGATTTTGCTGTTGTATCGTCGTCAACATTTTATTATAACACCGTTGAGAAACAAAGAATTTAATGCACTTCGCGTCAAAATTAATATTTTAAAACGTTTCGAGTAACTTTTGAACAATGTATGCGTATGCAATTGTGCACATAATATGAAACAATGTACCCTCAAAATACAGTTTTGTCGAAATACCATTACAATAAATATTTTTTTAAATGTTAATTATTGTATTATTAACTTGACAATAAATGACGAAAAATGTTAACTTAAATTATGATTTATATGAAACACATTTACTTTAATATATTAAAAAAAAATATTATTTTAATATTAATATTCTAGAAAAACCAATCTAACCCTAATCATGACAAAATTTAAAAAAAAATGTGGACACTTACATGAGTAATTGCTGCTGACTTTTCCAAATGCCCGCTGCCTGCCAATGTGTTAACTTTGTTGTAATGTTTTGTCTTCATACGAAATTTGCTTCGCTTTGTCCACGTGTTTTATAATTACGGTTGTATATGTAACGCTGTATGTGTTCCGTTATATTTGCCGTTTTTTTTTTTTTGTTTTTTTGTTTGGTTACGTGCTTTTACCCGCGAATATTTTTGTATATTTGTATACATATATTTTCCGCCTCGCGAAGTTCCAGTTGCAATAATTTTCGTTCGAAGTAAAGCGAATTGCTTTTGTCGGGGTCACCAATCATGGGGTTAGAAATTATGGGATTCACCAAGTAATGAAACCACCAATTTTTTATAGATATCTCCGTATATCTGCTGCTCCATGGATTTCACTAATACAATGGCGGAATATTATATTTTATATCGTAGAGATGAACATGAATTAAAAATGCACTGAATGTTTTTATTTTTTTATTCAATTCAATTATACAGCACTTATACACTTTTTATTTTTGTTTCGTTATATGGGTGCCCACAATTAGTCACGATAATTATTTATTTTTTTCTTATTTGTTACTTTAATCGAATATCGCGCACAAAACTGTATACATATATGTGTTGCTTGTTACGTATTCCTTTGTTAAATGTCTTTTTTATTTTTTATTTTAGTTTTCGAGTAGAAAAGAATACTTCACGACGCCTATCGGTGGTGGAAAATTGTTTTTTCTATGTCAAAAAGATCAGGGTTGTGCACCTAATTTCTATGTTTTTATTTCGGTGCTGTTTTCATTTTTACTGATTATTATTATAACGACTACTTCGCTACACGTGTTATTCGGATTACTCGAATCAAGCCTAGTATTAGATAAGCTAAAGGATACACAACAGGGTGCACATCATGGGATATTATACCCTCAATACTTGCGCCAAATCAGTTAGAAGAGCAGTTATCATTGGTTCGTCAACAAGTGCCGGCTTCCATCACCATTCCAGGCCATGATATTCATGATCTCGTGCACATTTACCAAAGTATGAAAATTCGCAGTAGGGTAACACAACAGGGTATAATGGGGGTAGTTACTCTACCACTCTTATTGACGTGGGACTGTACGTTGTTGTCAGTAGTTCTTGTACCAGATATACAACACGGTCCTACCCAGTGACAAATTATCACCTCAACCGAATATCTCACAAGGAACATTTCGCAACAATGACAAGAGGTGATGTGAACCGTTGTCAAATTTTTAAATCAACCCAATTCCTATGCGAAATTTCACCAATTGTGAGCGCACTGTACAATATATAGGACTTCATCTCATACATCAGGAACAAGACGAGTGTGAACAATTCGCTAGAGCTAAATACTACCAGCAACAGGCGATCAAGACAGGCGAGGCAAGCTCAAACAGGGCGCTATTTGGGAATTCGGTTCGAACGTGATCTAGTCTTTGATGTATTAGATTCCTATTTGAGTTGAATCAGATTCATTAGTTTCTTATTTAAATCAAATATGAATCTTATTCATCGAAGACTCGATCACGTTCGAATCGAATTCCCAGATAGCCCCCCAGATCAACAAGCTGTGTTGTTAACAACCATATCTAATATCCAACTTCTTGCAACAACTATGTACAACAATATTGCTGCCTCAGCGTAAACCAATCTAATTAACAAAATGCAGGTCAGTAGCTTTTATTATTTTCCATACGAAGAAAAAATTTATTAATGAATATAATTGTTGTTAGTGTAAGAAATTTATATACGTAAAGCGTGTTCATTAATAATAAAATCAGAACAAATTAAATATTCAACAATATTGTCTCTCATTATAATAAGCTGGGCCTCCAACCCCTTGGGTTGGAATTAAACACCCATTGTTGTTTGAGTTAGGGTGCAAGGAGTTCGGGCCAATGAAACCTGAGTGTACAAATTCGATTGTTGAAAGGTATGAAATCAGCAACGAATTGACGGCACCGGTAGCCGATCAAGAAAAAGGCGTCTAATTCATGTTTATCCAAGTTATTGTTGTGATATGCTGTTTTCACTCTCAAATAATTTCTACAAGTTTTGTGGTGCATACAAATTTGTGCATAAAAATGAATTTTTGGGAGGATGTTGGCTCAGGTCCTCCCTTACCTGCCGGGTGCAACTGCTTATAGCTTTTATTTAATTATTTAAACTGTAACGGATGATTTATATTTATCCGTTACAAAGTTCACTTGATTATTAATCACAAATTCTTTATTAAATAAAACACACAAGGTTTAATTATTTAATTAAAATAATGTTTTATTTGTTTTTATATATTAACGAACTTTTTATATAACTAGTTTCTTTCTCTATATTCCAGCTCGAATTGGTGTTGAAAATTCTAAACAAAATTTACATTATTTTTTCTGGTATACATCCCGGCTAAGGATTCTATGTTTCGTTATTTCAACTATCACCGGAATGTACACTAGTTATACCAATTATACTTCCTCATAAAACGTGCCCATTATACCTTTTCATAAATGTCATTCATTTTGACATATTAATAAATTAAAGAGAGCACGATCACGGAAAACAGAATATATATACATAGGCGGGTATTACATTATCACATTTATATAATTATATAAATATAATTATATTTTTTTACAAAGAAAATATTGTTATATTTAGCTTCAAGAAGCTAAATATAACAGTATTTCCTTTGTAAAAAAATATAATTATATAAATGTGATAATGTAATACCCGCCATAACGTAAGGTAATTAACTACAAAAAATATAACAACAACAATTAAATATTTTTAACATGTATTTATACAATTATTTGCATATGATGGACGTGATAAGATCCGCCACATACACTTCCCCTCCAGTGGAATTTAAGAAAATTGTAAATTGATCAGAAATTACGCGATACCTATCTTGATAGTTAATTACGGAATCGCGCTGGTATTCGTACCGCTTGACCGTGTCTTGTTAATATCTTGCATGGTTCATCCTGTGTTTATATTTGTGGATCAAAAATTACTCTTTTTTTGTGTTTTGGGGTTTCGGGAGTTACATACTCAGTCCTATCTTCCAACCTAGGTGCGTCTTTGTTTGTTTTGATTTGTATGTTTGACGTCTTCGTTTTATATTCTATATAACACTGTTTCAGTCTATCAATTGAAATATTTATTTTTTAATGGTTTATTTCTAGTTCAAAACATTTTTTATCTCTTTTGGATATTTTGTATGGATCTGTATATGAAGGTTGTAGTGCTCTTTTAACTGCATCTGTACGTATAATTGCATGTGAGTAGTCCTCTAGTGCTACATTGATGAAGATGTTTTCTTTCGTATGCCTAGATGCATTTATGGGTTTTAATTCATCAAAATGTTTTTTTAACTTGTTCACGAATTCTGATTGTGATGTTGGATTAACTTGTCTTGTGAACTATGAATTGTCCTGGAACTCTGATCGTACTTCCGTATACTAATTCTACAGGAGTGGTTTGCAATTCTTCATTGATTGATGTACGTAATCCTAATAGTACCAGTGGTAATATATCAGTCCAATCAGACCTATCATGACACATAATTGCTGCTTTTAACGTCCTGTGCCATCGTTCTATCATCCCGTTGCATTTGGGATTATAACCTGTGGTGGGCCTTCGTTTGAAACCTAAAATTTGTGCTAATTCCGCGAAAAGTTGTGATTCAAATTGTGCTCCTTGATCTGTTATAATGCATTTTGCTGCGACTGTGTTTGCGGTTTTATCTGCTATGGGAATTGCTTCCGCCCAGCGCGTGTATTTGTCTGTCATTGTTAGGCAATACTTTTGATTGGTCCCACCAGATCTACATATGTGAACCTCGGTGAAACGCTCTACAATTGGTTTAAAATTGCCTATTGGTTCCTGTGTATGCCTCGTGATTTTCGATTTCTGACATGCTAAACACGCTTTTGTCATAATCCTCACGTCTTTTTTTATTGCGGGCCATATCACATGTTTCGACAGTAACTTTACTGATGCTTTTATGCCTGGATGAGATAAATTGTGTAGCGACTCGAATACCTTCCTCCTCCATTCTCTTGGGATGAACGGTCTTGCCTGTTCCGTTGATATGTCACAGTAAATGTATTGTTCTGTATTATAAGTCAGCGGTCGTTGTACGAATGTGAGTCCTGAGTTCTCCTCTTGCAGTAAGTCGTTTAGTTCTGTGTCTTGTAGTTGATCTGTTGCAAGTTTGTTATAGTCGATGGTCGCTTGTATACTTATGGGTTTCTCTATTGATAACGCGAGTGCTACTACGTTATCCGTACCCGCTACATGTTGTAAGTCCGTGGTAAACTGTCCAATGAAATCCAGTTGACGTCTCTGTCTGGATGATGCTTTGTCCATGTTCTGTCGAAAAGCGTAAATGAGAGGTTTATGGTCCATGATGAGGGTGAAGTTCCGTCCCTCGAGATAGAATCGGAAGTATTTAATGTCTAGGTAAGCCGCTAACAATTCTCGGTCATATGCACTGTATTCCCTTTGTGTATCGGTCAATCTTACCGAATAAAAGCTCAGTGGCTGCCAAACTTCCTTCACCAAGTGTTGCATGACTGCACCTAATGCTGTGTCAGAAGCGTCTACCATTACCGATATTTTTGGTGACAAATTTGGGTGTGCTAGCAGGGTGGCCTCACTTAATTTCGACTTACACTTTGAAAAAGCTACCAATGATTCCTCTGTCCACGCGATCGATACTTTACTATTACGTTTATAACCTTTTAAAAAATCATTTAGTATCGCCTGGTCATGTGCCGCGGATGGAATGAATCTTCTATAAAAATTGATCATACCCAAGAAACGTTTCAATTGTTGAACATTGTCTGGTTGTGGGTATTGACGAATGATTGCTAATCTCGCTGGGGATGATAAAATTCCACTTTGGTTTACCAAATGCCCCAAAAACGATATTTCCGTCTGTGCAAATAAACACTTGTCTACTTTAATTACCAACCCGGCTTCTGCTAAACGTTTAAACATTTGTTCTATGTGCGACACATGTTCTTCCAACGAATTGGATGCAATCATATATCATCAAGGTACACAAAACCAAACGATAATGCATCAGTCGTTGAAAGGACTGTGCCGCATTTCGAAGGCCGAATGTTATTCGGTTGAATTCGAACAACCCGAATGGTGTTGCGATCGCTGTTTTTGGTACGTCTCGTGGCTCTATGGGAATTTGATGATATGCACATACTAAATCTAACGTGCTGAATATCGTGCAACCTGCTAACTGGAATGAAAAGTCCTGTAAATGAACGGGATAGTTGCCAGGTGTTGTTACGTTGTTTAGAGTGCCCTGTAATTGCCACATGGTCTCCATTCTCCGTTCTTTTTTGGTACTAAATGTAACAAGCTAGACCAATCACTCTTGCTGGTTCTAAAGAACCCCTGGAACATTATGCTTTCAAAATGCTCTCGTGCTATCTTTAATTTGTCTGGAGCTAAACGACGTGTTTTACACATGACTGGTGGTCCTCGGGTCTCTAGGCAATGAGTTACGTTGTGTTTGGTAGTATTCAAATTTTGTGTCTCTCTGGTGATTTCCGGGTATTCCTCCGGGCAATCCTAGAATGTCCGGATTGATTGTACTTTTGTCCACTAACGCTAACGTCGGACTTGGTAGTGGTGTGATGGCTCTTACTGTGAATAATGATGTTATTGGATCTAAGACTCTACTATCTACCACTAGACCTGTTGCTTTTAAAAAATCTGCTCCGATTATAGGCATTGATACCTCTGCCACAATGAACGTCCATTTCAACTCTCTACGTAAACCAATATTTAATGCTATTGAGTGTGTTCCGTAGGCTTTAATTTTGGTACCGTTTGCTGCGTACAAATAAAACTCGAATTCCTTCGCTGCTCTTTTGAGGAAATAACATGGTAAAACTGACACGTCTGCCCCAGTGTCCACGAGAAATTTTCGTCTTGAAGTCAAAAATAAGCAGACGGCTTGTATATACAACGTCAACACACGTCGCGGAGTGTTGACGGGAATTTAGTTTTTTGGGTTGTTGTTTCTTGTTATAAACATTTCGTGATGTCGATACCCAGAAACACACTTTGTAGCACGTTCTCCGAAACGACGATGATAAAAACATTCCGTTGAGTCTGTTTTTTCATCACTTGATTTTGAACGGTTTCTGAAATTTGGTTTGTAGCCTCTACTAGGACTATGTACTCTCCTCGATGTGCCTCGTAATGCTGAAACATCGGCTAAAATTTCTTTACGAAATTGCGCTAGCAAGATGTGTATTTCGTTTGTCTCTGCTGGAATGGATTCTTTCTGTCTCGTTACATGTGGCTATTGCAGATGCCGTAAACTTGTTGTTGCACCGTAGTTTCTGCTAAATCGTCCGCTCGTTCTGCCAATTTATTTAAGGGTACATTGTTTTCAAATGGTACCAATATTATTGTATTTGTTGAGACAATCTCTGCAACCACAACCGTCTGATTGTAGCCTCCTTAAAATGCGAACCGGAATTCATTTTCATTTGCTCTAGTAATTGGGATGGCCTCTGTTCTCCTAACGACAAGCCGTGCATTAATTTATTTAGCTTGGTTCGCTCAGATTCGCCCAACACCCTAATGACTTCTTGTTTAAAATAGGTATAGGGTTGTTTCCCTTATGGTTACTGTTGTTCTAATATTGCGAACCACACCTCTGGATTTTGTGCATATAATGGTTGGGGGGGGGGAGGGGATGTTATACGTGCAACCTCTTTTTGCCCCGTAAGAAATGTCATGTTTTTACTTTATTAATTTTTTTGTCGAATATTAATTAATTCATGTAATATCTAATATGCTACCGGTGATTAGACCATTTTAATTGTGTTTCGATTAACACGAGAAGTATATTAGTATTTTTTTATATTTTCTTATTATTTGTAGAGTAAAAATTGTTTCAAGGGGAGCGGATGGTATAAGTCTGGACACGTTTTAATAGAAATATATTTGGTACTTACAATTTTTTAATTTTTCCTTGTCTACTGTCCTTGGATATCGCTGCTTCATCTGCTGCTTGATAACCTCTTTTTTTAACTGGTAATTTCTGCTGCTGTTACTATATGGCTGATGCTGCGTGTAGTTCTGGTTGTATTGTGGTTAGGTTGGTTGAATTTCCTTAGGACCAGACCTTGGATTTGGATATGCCAGGGCTTATTACAGCGGCTGTTATGACTATGATCCTGTTATCTTTCCTAATTTAATAATGCCACAAGGCTAGCAATAATAAGCCTTAGTCGCAGGCTGCCCGGTCAAAAATAGATCACGTCGGGGTCACCAATTTGGGAGTATGTTGGCTCAGGTCCTCTCCCAAACCACGAAAAACAGCACGCCACCTCATCCGAAACTATGGCCCTGAAGCACGCCCGAACATATTTATCCAAATTTGGATCATTAATCATTTTAAAAGTTTTAATCTAAAATAATTTTTAATAAACATTAATTTAAAAAAATGCGTTATGAAATATTTAACGGTAGTTATATTGCTTACCAAGGCCTGTTCATATTCTTCGTTTGTTGATTGCTCTTCAATTTTTTTAAAATCTTCGGCAGTTGTAGCCGGAATATCTAACTTAATTGGTAAAATTCTGCTAGATTTATTTGTCGTTGCATTATTATTCTGCTGCTTTCGCCTTAATTATTTGACTTCTTAAATTAAAGCCTTGAGAAGTACGGTATTAGCAAGATAAGTTTCTCATTGCTATCACATTTTGAACAAACAATGTGGGTAGCTGGCGTGGTGGTAGCTGGCGGGTAGTTTATTGGCTCATTCTTTACTAATTCGGCGCTCCTAATTGTGGTGGCTTGATTAGGTTGTACGCTATCACGCATTTCAGCAGCAGTAAGCACGTTGTGAACCTGAGCACTGTTTAATTGGTGATTAACAATTGTAGGTGTTGTCTCTGTCATCTTTGATGATTTTGTTATATAATTAAATTTTTTTGGAGCTAACGCGTTTGACGCTGCGGTTGCAGAACTGTTCACGACGTTGCATGGATGGTACACGTGTGGCTTTTCATATAATGGCTTCTGAGTACTGGTTTTTGGCTGGCTAGTTTATTTTATTTATTTATTTATTTATTTATTTACAAAAATTTTGTGTTAAACCATAATCAAACCATCTATTTTGAGCATGAAGCTCATTCACAATAGATTGGGTAAATTAGGTCATTTAATATAACAATAAATTTTAAAAAAATTGCAGCTTTAGAATTACAGGATGCACCATCCGGAGCCCAGCCAAGAAAACTCATTACATTTTCACAATCCATCAATATTGATATTGCGGCTTGGAACACAATTCATCAGCGCTTCAAATAACACGGCGGTCTCTAGCACAGATTAAAGCATTTTCGATTTTTAAAATAAATGTACAATAAATTGTAAAGATTTTTAAAAAAATATTTTTTTGTTTTTACGAAAATAAAAAAGTTCGACTGACTCCTAGTTTAGGTAGTTTACTATTAAAAAAAATACTGGCCACTGGTTTTTAAAAATTCTAAATGGTAGATTTGAGATTCATCCAATGGCATTTCTAAATTAAGAGAAATATTTATTAGTTTTTTATTCAGTCTATTTAAAAATTGTTCTTTACCTGTTAATTCATCTTCGAATATGAGGTTTTCCGCCATTTCTGGAAGCGAAAAAAAATATATTACACATGTTGCAATGGCAGATATATTATCCCAATGTCTGAAACCAACTACACAATCTTCGTTGTGACGTTATTTACTTTAAATGTTTTAATGTCGTCGTTATATTGTTCACAGGTTGTGAAATAAATTAAAATGTTTGTTGATATCACAGGATAGGCGAAAAAGCTACTCAAATTTATTAAAAAATGTCCTTTTATAATCTCATTATGAATTGCTTTTATTTTAAAAATGTCTCCTTGTACTAAGCAATAGTTGTTTGGATATGAAGCAGAAAGTGAAAATATTTGATTGCACATTGGTTCATTTGTCGTTTGTAAATAAAATTCTTTCTCTTTAAAACGGTTTAAAATTTGTTGAATAGGAAAGGATCTTTTCTTAACCATTTTCTTTATGAGCTGCAACTCATTCTCAAACTTAAAAGCACTATAGACATCGAGAGGGCCAAAGATTTTCACATCCGCAATTAAATGGAGTAAACTGTGCACATTGTAAGAAGTATTTTCTGTTCCATATAACTCAGAAAATTGTTGTACAAATTCCACAACAAGTTCTTCGGCACATTGAAAATTTGAATAGCAAGGGTGAGGTGACTTAATATTCGAATGGCACATACTAGCAACAAGAAATGTTTGTAGTATTTGTCTTCAATAATATTTTTAATAGCAACTAATCCTGTGTAGCAAAGAAACATTCTGAATTCAGTTGCTTTCCAGTATTCGAGATCATCTAATGTGCGTTGTTGCCTTGCAAATTCCGATGGCATACATTTTTTAAGTGTTTTGAGACGCTTGTTTACTGCGATTATAGCATTCTTGCGATTATAGCATTCTGCTGGAGCATCGCATATAAACGATCGGAGTTGCACCAAGATATTTCTATTTTTAAAAGTAACAGGGTGTTCCTATTAGAAATATTTCTTTAAACGGGGCTATGTTTCCTGCACGATATTTTGTTCATAATTATTTTTCTTTACAAATATTTCGACATATTTCCTCAACCCAATATGCGAATGAAATCATTTGTCCATAGGAACAATAACTGAGGTGATATCGTTTGGTGTTTTCTTAAGCGTCCTAATGTTCATTGAAAGAAAAGAGTCCTAACGTTCATAGAAATTGTCGAATTCGTCGACAATGTCGAAAAAAACGCTATCGACAATTTCATAATAGACCTCCAGTTTCATGGGCTACGACCTCGAACTTATACTTAGATGCTTGTTTGAAGAGTTGATGGAGGCTCTCCGGGTTATTTAGGATAAGTACGATATTACGTGTCCAAATTAGTCAGCCTTTTATAGTACGTGAGGTCGTCGTTGTGAATCTAAAATTATCCGACGCTCATATTGAGGTTTCGTAACAAAAAAAGGTTTGCAGGCTTGGCTGTTAACCTAAAGCTTAGCCCCTTTACTAGGAGCACTAGCCTCATACTCTAGCCTACTCCTTTAATGGAGTAGTTGATAGTGGCCACTATTATGGCAACATCGGGTTATACAGATCCTATTCAAAAATTAAATTTATAAAAGTACCGAAAATTTCAATGAAAAAAATGTTTATTCAATTTTGTTTAATTCTCTAAATTAAAATATGCTTATCTCTTTCATCGTTTAACGACAGTCTTTTTTTAGGGCATATTGTTGCAGATAAAGGGAAAACCCTTTCGCGCTTGTTGGTGGAATGGCTAGCAGTAATTACATTTTAGGCTAATTGCAAATTAAATATTACCACGTGTACCATTTTCCTTGAAGGTAGCAATTTCCGTCCACAAAATTTTATTAAAATCTTTCCTAGTTTAATTTGTCTTTTGTGTAGTGTTTATGTTGATCTCCTTGCTTATTATGAAAGATCTTGTAATCTTATAAATCTCCGAACCAAGTAAACCATCTTTTGGCCAGCTAATGGTCATTCTCCTAAATTTTGTAGCATTATTGGCAGAGTAGTGTTAGCAGATAGAATAGTTGCATTTGTCCGATACAAAGCTTCTATTGTCAATTTGATTGCTAACAGCTTAGAAAGTTTATGATATATTTCGAAACTCCCTTTCGGTAAAGCTGCTGGTTCCTTTGACGTTCTTTGTCGAATTCAGTTCTAGCGTAAATTTGATGATTATCATTTTTGATCGGCGGTATAAGCTGTGTGGTTAGACTGTTCCACACACACCAAACAAAAATGAATACGAACGTTTCACAATTATTATATAATAAATATGTTATGCAGCGTTGATTTGTTATTTTTGAATTTCTAAAAAAAATACAAATAAAACTAATGTAAAAATACACGTAATAATAACAAAAAATCTTATAATTATTCTTGTACCCTCGATTTTTTATGTTGCTAAAATAAAAACGAACATTTTTATTTAGATCCGCCTAAAAATAAATGGCGAACAATTTTGACATTTTAGCTCGCTCACGGTGATAACCTTAATACGAAATTTTAAATTCGCCGACTTCAACTCGCCGTGAAAGTCAAATGTGAAAACCATAATAGGGGTATTAAACAACAACTTATTTAAACAAATGAGCTAAAATTTCGTCCTTACATTTTGTTGTAGTCGCCTGTCACTTCCAAAATTCAAGTGACATCTGTCGTATAAAGTGACTTTAGACGTAACAAACTACTAAGAGACTATGGAAATTGATGTGACGTGACTACAATCATAAAAAATTACTTCATTCGACTATAGGAATTGGGCTGATATTGTCGTTATAAATAGGACCGTAATTTAACCTCAATGAATATTGGGCAGCATTCCGCTTAACAAACAATAAAAATATAAATACCGAAGTACCGTTATTGCTCCTTTAATACAGGTATCGAAAAATTATCTGCTATATAACGGTATTAGATGCGCTAGTAAACATAGACAAACACAAATTGAGTCCATCTAGTCTAGGGCATGGTTAGATTAATCGACCGTTTAAAATTGTTCGATTCATCGGAGACTATATCGATTAATCGAAAATTATTTCCTCGAAAAAAGTGTGAACAATCGGAAAAAATTTGAAGTTGTTGTAAACTGAAATTTGCCTGTAAGGAAAATTGGAAAATTAGTGCAAACCAAACTGTATTTTGTTGAAATTGGAACTTTTTTTTTTATTTTTTTATTTAAAATAAATTTTATTTATTTATTTTATGTAATTACAATCTAGTCTCCTGGACTAATGAGCACTTCATTTCTGGCTTAATTTACTAACTTAAATTAATCTATGGCTTCTTCCCATTGGCGTTCCCATAATGTTTGGTAAATTGAAGTAAACCACATCTTTGTAGTGGATTTTAGATCAGCATAATGCTGCTAAAACTGAAAATCACACCAGCTCAAAAGGTTTGGTTCTTTTAAGTCTACGTACTAAATTCGTGATGCTTAGGAGCTGAGTTGCCTCAATGTTCACATGTTGGCACAGCCTTTCTTCATGTCTCCGTGCTTTTTCCTGAATTTCGTTTAAGATGAGGTTCATTTTAAGGTCTATATGAAGGTCATTATTCCTGACATACCAAGGTGCATCAACGATGTTCCTTAATACCATATTTTGAAATCTTTGGATGACATTTACGTTGCTCTGTTTGGTACAACCCCAAAGCTGAATACCATAATAAGTCCAAATCGGTTTCAATATTTGCTTAAAAAGTAGAAGCTTGTTGTATGTTGATAAAGAAGAGTTCCTTCCCATCAGCCAATACATTTTTCTGTATTTAAATCTTAATTCTTCACTTTTCTTCTTGACGTGTGCTTTCCATCGTAGTTTAGCATCCAAGGTCATGCCGAGATACTTAGCTGTGTTCGCATGCGGTATTATTTCCCGATTTATGGTAATCGGAATATGTTCGAATCGTCTGTTTGTAAAGTTGATGTGAACTGATTTAGCTTCATTTAGTTTTATTCTCCATCTTTTTGTCCATTTATATATTTGAATTATAGCTAATTGTATCTTCTGTGTTGATTCTTCGCTGCTTTTTCCAACAGCTAAGATCGCCGTATCATCTGCAAAAGTTTCCAATGTGTTGTTTTCTAATGTAGGAAGATCATAAGTGTATAGTAGGTATAAAACCGGCCCTAATACACTGTCTTGTGGAACTGCTGCATTGATTTCTTTCAATTCAGAAAATGTATCATCTAACTTAATCCTGAAGAACCTATCTTTCAAATAAGATTCCAGTATCTTAGCAAATTGCATTGGTAGAAGATTCCTTAACTTGTGGTTAAGTCCTTCATGCCACACTCTATCAAACGCTTGTGCAACGTCTAGAAATACTGTTGAACAGACTTTTTTCTCCTCTAATGCTTTCTCAATTATACTGCTTATTCTGTGTACTTGATCAATTGTTGAGTGTTGGTTGCGAAAACCGAACTGATGATTTGGGATCAAGTTTATACTCTCGATTATCGGATTTAATAATCTTTTTACCAGAAGCTTCTCAAAGAGTTTGGACATGACTGGCAATAGCGATATTGGTCTATAAGACGATGTTATGTGCGGTGGTTTCCCAGGTTTTGGGATCATAATTACTTCTGCAATTTTCCATAAGCTTGGTACACATTTCATTCTAAATGCTGCATTTATAAGATTGGTGAGCTTCACCAGAGCTTTCCTTGGCAGCTCTTTTTAGAATTCTGCAGTAATAAGATCGTACCCAGGAGCTTTTTTCGTATTCATATTAGCTTTTATCTCAAGCATGACTTCTTTTGGTGTTGTGGGTAGGATTTCTTTACTTTCTTGCACAGCTTGTTCAGTTATTATCTCGGCTTCCAACGTTTGGTCTTCATGTGGCTGGAATATTTTTTCGAGGTGTTCAGCAAATTCTCGAGCTTTGTCTTCATTATTTCTAGCCCATTTCTCACCTGCTATTTTAATTGGGGGAATCTGCATTATTGGTCTTTTGATTCTTTTGGTTGCTTTCCAAAGAGAATAATCAGTACTATTATCATTAGTTAATTTTCTTAAATAGTTGCTGATTGATTCATCTTTCAATTCTTTGATCTCTCTGAGATTGTTCAAAAGAGTTTTATCTTGGGGGGCGTTTTTTTGTTGCCATATTATTATGATAATAAAATACTTATTTTTAATATTTTATTACAATATAAACTTGTTATTTATTTTATTTGTATAAAAAAACCTTTTTTCACAAAACTAACAAATAACAATTTAAAAAACTTCCTTAATGTGATATTAAAAACAAAAAACATTTTTATGTTTTATATTTTGGAAGACCGGTTTCGGATGTTCCTCCTTCGTCAGTTCCTTTAAAATTGATTCTAATTTTTTTTTTTTTAAACAATTTTTTATATATAAAATTGGTTGCTACTTATTTCTAGTTTTTTGTATTATTATGTCGTAAATTTTATTTGTTTTTGTGTTGAGCTTTTCGTTGAGTATGAGTGGGTTGTTCCTGTTTTTATAAATTTCTATCTCTTCCATTCGGTCCATTTTATTGCCCTTTGGAAGTTTATATAAAATTATAAGGTTATTATCTATGGCTGTGTAATTATGTTTTTCGGTGTATAGATGTTGTGCATAGATTGATTTGAATTTTGTGTTGTTGTTTGAGTTGTTCACTTCTTGGGTATGTTCAGTGAATCTTTGGGCGAATGAACGGCCTGTCTGCCCAATATAAAATTTTGGACAGTTATTGCATTTTAATTTGTAAATACCAGTATCCAGATTGTTGTTTTGGATTGTATTCAATTTATGTTTTATTTTGTTGTTAGTTCTGTATGCCAATGTATATCCATATTGCCTTAATATTTTATTCATAAATTTACTGCTCCTTTCATTGTATTCCATACTGATGTATTTCATTTCGTTATCTGTATCCACGTAATTATATAATGTGGTGAATAGTTGTTGTTGCATTTTATGTCTAATTTTGAAATTCAACCGGTGTACTAAATTTTTATCAAATCCATTTTTGGTTGCAATTGTTTTTATTGTGTTGAGCTTTCCATGTAATCTGTTTCATTCTAAATGCAATGAATTCATACCAATTTTATAGTTCGTTGTTGCCATACTCTTCTCGCTCTTTTTTTTCTGCGAAGAGTTCCCTAATTTCCATAGGGTAGTTGTTTCCCTTGATTTTCGTTTAAATTTCAGGAGTATCTTCCCAAGCTGATTGCTGTATATCGTTTACAAATTTGTGAACTTCTTTGTCTAATTGTTCTTCAGTCTTTAATGGAACCATTAAGTTAATTTTTTCTTCTAGCGATTGTCTAAATCATGCCGAATTAGTGTGATTATTTACTAGGAATGGGTTTCTTTCTTTCTGAATGATTTTTTCACTTAACGTTAGAAATATTGATGAATGATCAGAGTTTAAGTCATGGCTTTCTTCTACTTGTACATAATTTACATATATGTTCTTTATTATGAAGAAATCAATCAGATCTGGTACTTTGTTTGGATCAGTTGGCCAGTAGGTTGGTTTTCCAGTTGAGAGGGCTTCACAACTGCATTTTCTGATAGCTTTTAGGAGTTCTTTACCCTTAGTCGTTGTTAATCTAGATCCTCAGTGTACATTTTTTGCATTAAAGTCTCCTCCAAGTACAAATCGTTTTCCTAATTTGCTGAGGAACTCGAGATAATCTTTTTCTTTCATTGAGTGCTTTGATGGGCAGTAAATACTAGCAAAACAAATAGAACTACTTTTGGATTTGACAATAACACCAGTTGCTTGTATTTCTTCCGTTTCATATTTTAACTCCTCATATTGACGAATACTATTTTTACTCCACCTTTAGCAGTGTTTCCAGGGTGAATAGAGTGATATATTTGATAATTTTTAAATTTAATGATTGATTGTCTAGTGAAGTGTGTTTCCGTGATGAGACACATAATTTCTGTAATCGCTCATCAAATGTATTTAGTCTGCTTAAAATTAATTTAAGTATTTGACTTATATCGTCATTTTGAGCAGTTTTTCCTGGATTTCCGTTGCTCATCATTACTTGAGCGTAAGTCATTTTACCAAATTGTCCTTGAGTAGTTCTCAACACTCTACGATTTACTTCGGGTCGGTTCATCTTAACCGCTTGATTCCTGAATAAACTTGGATTTTTAGCAATCACGTTCTTAGTTTTTTTAAACAAAATTAAATTATAATAAACATACAGTCCTAACCAAAATTATTTGTACCTGCTAAATTTTTGATGCAACTTAACGCAAACAACTTTAAACATTAAATAAATAATAAACTTTTTGAAAACTTTAATTTTAATTCATGCTTTACATTTCTATCAAATTTTTTTTAAATTTTAGTTCTAAGAGAAATTTCAGTTAATTTAGTTTTTGCCAAGATTATTACCCGCAAATTTGTTTTCAATATTATTTGTGCAATATGGAAAAATCAAAATAAAATAGTAAATCAATTAAATTTAACATTATTTTTTGCTAATTAAATAATGATATAGTCACTCATATTTTGTATGCAGATCGTTTTTCTTTATGCTCTATAACATCTAGCAAGTGGTTGAAAAATTTGTTGTTAACATCACTTAGAATCTTATCCCGCTCGGTTTTCTTGGCACCTTGTTACAAATTTTTGATATTTTTAGATGACGAATATCTTACACTTTAATTTAAACCTCCGCAAGTTTAAATCGAAACCCAGCTCTGGCCAAGACAAATAATTATATTCAAGATTTTTGTATAATTTCTTGGCAATGACTCTTCTTATGTTGGGAGCATTATTGTGCTGAAGAGCAAATTGAGGAGTGACTAGTTTATTATCAACAAGGAATGTTACTTCATAAAATAAACCGAAATTGAACTATGAACTTGAACGGTTGTAGTTTATAGGGCATACAGACAAACGGAATATGATCTATCGTCAGGAAATGATACGTGAACGGCATCATAAGATAAGCCCTTCGATCTTTGGAGAACTGTTTTATGTTCAAATTGGTACGTTTTTGTCCTAATTTGATAATATTGGAAATATTTTTATTATTACATAAATATCGAGTATCAATTAGTGTGGATACTGCCACATTTAGTTTTCCTTGGGCAGCAAATAAAAGGATACACGGCTTTATTACAAACTGAACTATTCAAGGGGAATCTGCTATTTCGGTTTATTTGATTAAGTAACATTCCTGGTTGATGATAAACTAGTCGGTCCTCAATTTTCTCTTCAGCACAATAATTCTCCCATACATAAGAAAAGTCATTGCTACGAAATTCTACAAAAATCTTGAATATAATTATGTCTTGGCCAGGGCAGGGTTTCGATTTATACTTGCGGGGGTCTAAGTTAAAGTGGATGATATTCATGATCTAAAAAGACCAAAAATTTGTAGCAGAGTGCCAAGAAAACTAAGCGGGATAAGATTCTAAGTGATGTTAACAAAGAATTTTTCAACCACTTGCTAGATGTTATAGAGGCTAAACCAAAACTGACCATCTGAATACAAAATATGAGTGACTATATCATTATTTAATTAGCAAAACACAATCTTAAATTTAATTGATTTACTATTTCATTTTGATTTTTCCATTTTGCACAAATAATATTGAGAACAAATTTGTGGGTACAAATAATTTTGGCAAAAACTAAATTAACTGTAATTTCTCCTAGAACTAAAATTTAAAAAAAATTATAGAAATGTAAAGAAGGGTAATTAAATTTATTGAATTAAAATTAAAATTTTCAAAAAGTTTATTATTTATATAATTTTTAAAGTTGTTTGCATTACGTTGCATCAAAAATTTACAAGGTACAAATAATTTTGGTTAGGACTGTATTTCTTAAAAAATTTTGAAATAAATAAAATTTGGTTTAATCGATTATCGAAAATAAATCGAAATTTGGCCAAATCGATAAATCGACCATGCCCTACTCTATTCGTCAAATAAAATTACTTCTAAAATGTGTTACTTCCGTCTCTCTCTCTCTCTATCTATCTATCTCTATTACAATTGGCCAGCTTTTAAAATAATGCATCAAAAAAAAACACAATAATTAATTTCTTTCAAAAACTTTCGGATTTTTTTTTATTTATTTGTTTTTGTAATAATTTTTTTGATTTTTGAATTTTATCATTTTCTTTCATATTTTTTTTTTTTTAATTGATTTGTAGATTTCATAAGTAAATATAATTATAATTAATAATGCAATATAGTTAATTAATAATATCTATCTATCTAAATAATTAGAATTATTATAGTTGATCATTAAATAATAACAAAACATAATATTCAGACATTATCTTTCTTTACTATATAAATCAAAAATTAAATATTTAAAATAAAAATATATATTACAATTGTATTTTACAGCAAAAATATATAAAGTCTTAATAGTAAGTGAGAAAAATAAATTAATGAAGTAATTTTTTAAGTACAAAATTTGTTATACTATATGCTTTTTATTTAACTTAATATGAAGTAGAAGAAATGACTTATTTGTTTATATTCTAATTATTGACTTAGCATTTATTAAACTTATAATAAAACAAAAAATAAATTAATTAATTTTAATTTAATCTCGTTTGAGTTTGCCAAAATTCTTTATTCAGCGAAATATTTTGCAATTCATTCGTGTTTTTTTTTTAAATCAAAACTAATTAATTAATCAGGAACATTTTTTTTGTTACTTAGTCATTTTTGTTTTCTTGTGTAAAAAGCTTTAATACATAAAGAATTAATTATATAAATTCATCTATGTCTATTGTTGTCACGACCACAATTAATAAAGTTAATTTTTTATTTGTTTTTGTTTAAGACTTTATCATTTTTATTATTTGTTTTTTATTCTTTTGACTTAGTTTTATTTTTTCATAATAATTTAAATAATTAAATATAGACAAAATTTCATCACAATATATAATTTAACTATAAATACATAATTTTATTGTTTCTTAATTTATAACATTAATTAATGACAAACACTTGAAATATAACTTCCAAATTGCGAGGCATTAAAAAATGTGGCGTGTTTGTAGATTAAATCATTGTATTTATGGTTTAGCTATTTAATTTTAAAATAAGACATTTTTTTACAAGAATATTAGTAATAACTATATCAATATATAAATAATTCTGCATAGCAGAACTAAAAATTCAAAAAATAATAATAAATAACAAAAAAAGCAAAAAAAAAAAAATGTTGTTTTTTGTTTCAGTCAATATTTTATCTAACCAAAATGTATAAATATCTTGTTCTCTAGACAAAATAGTAAGTGAAAACAAAATTTTTTTGCTGTAGACTCACATCAATACAATATTTTACACAAAAATGAAAATTAAGAAAACATTCTATTTGAACAAGCTAGCAATTTTTTTTATCCTAAATATTAACAAAAATAATTAATTTTTTGTTTGTTATACCTATTCTATCTTATTTACAATGAAATGTTCATTGGCAAAGCATAAAATTATTATTATTATGAAATAAAAGAAAATGTTTTTTTATATAAATCTATTATTGAAAATAAAATAAATAGCTATATACAAATGAATAAAATAAATAGCTATATACAAATGAAAAACGTTTGGTAATGAAAAAATTTGATGGAAATAGTTTGTTTTGTTTTTTGCTTTAGTAGAAATTTATCAAACAAATTGAAAATCACAGCCTACTATTTTTAAGTATTATATGTTTTGATATTTTTGTTTATGCTTGTAGAAAGAGTGAAAATATGTTGGAATGGATAAAAACAAAAAACAAAATGCTGTAATGTATTCACGCGACCGTTTTTCAGTTATTTCATAATAATTAAGTAGGTAGTTTCTTTTCGTATTTCAATAAAATGATGTTTCAATAACACTATTTACACACTGGCCATTTTTACTTATTTTTCAAAATATATTGTCTTTTAGTTATTATAATTTCCTTTTTACAAGGAACTATACAATTTTTTTTTATTTTCTAGAAAATAAATTAATAATAATAATAAAACAAAATTTTCTTTCATAAATTTAAAAAAAAAACTGATTTTTACTATATATGCGGCGGACTGCATTGCCCGATTTGTCGTGTCGTCGAAGTTACTATAATTCCACCTAAAGGTGTCGGTGTTGCTAGTGTTGTTGATTGTGGTGATGGAGTGACTACTATACCCCAACGTTGCTGTGTTGATTGTTGGGGTATTGAAGGACATATGGATCCTTCAGATAAAAGTGATATGCGTTTATTTTCATTCTGATTATAGAAATCTTTTGGTAATATTTGCGAAGCACGTTGTTTGTGTATGGGATCAGTGTTCAACTGTTTTTGTGATCGCGCTCTCTGCAGTGGTTGTATTTGAGCGCAATCAGTATTATCGCTGAAATTTGAAATACCGCCATAAATGCTAGTATTCATCAAACATTCGTCTACACTTATCGAACTTGAAATGTTGTTAACACTTTTGTCCCACGTATTTTTGATCATATTGTGATGAGACGTGTCTAAACCAATTGTTGTATTCGAGCCTCTTTTGGTCGATAATGAATTATGATGATGTGATAAATTGTGTGAAGCATTTTGTTCATTTTGCTTTCGTGCTTCGGCATCATCTTTTTCTTGATCGCGTTGTCGCCTTCTTTTCATGCATACTACTATCATTGTTGCCACAATTACAATTGTCGGCATTGCAACCGATAAAACCGCTATTAGGATAACCTGTCCATTACTCAATCCATCGCTTTCTTTACTGCGGGCTTCATGTAAATTACTCGTTGAAACATGCCGTGATAAGCTTCCATCTTTCCATATTGGTGAATCGGCCTCAAATTCACAATTTGTACCACGGAAGCCTCCAGGACACAAGCACTGGAAACTGTTCACACGATTTACACATGTTCCATGATTTTGACATGGATTCGAGGCACATTCATCAATATCTTTGCTACACTCCTTTCCCGTAAAACCCGGCCTGCATGAACAACTATAGTCATTGTTTAAATTAGTACACGATCCACCATTAGCGCATGGTTTCATTAAACATAAATCTACTTTTTCATCGCAAAGTGAACCAAGGAATCCAGGAACACATTGGCAGCGAAATGTATTTATCAAATCGATACAAGTTCCGCCATTTCTACATGGTCGCTCCGAACACTCGTCTATATTTTCCTCACACAAACTACCGGTATATCCTGATGGACACGTACATTGAAAAGTACCATCTTTATGTAAACATAATCCACCATTTTCACAAGGGTTTGGATTACATTCGTCTATTTGAGTATCACATTGTTTCCCTGATACGCCCGGTGGACATTCGCATTTAAAACCTGTTAATGTATCGCGGCACCGTCCTCTCATACAGGGATTATCATTACACGTTATAGATTCTATTTCGCAATGCGTTCCGGTAAAACCCTTCTGACATTCACAAAAATATTTCAAATTACTGTTTGGATCGTCATGGCAAGATGCTCCATTTAAACAAGGTGTATTAGAACAATTATTCGAAGATATTTCACAGTCACTTCCATTGAAGCCAATTGAACATTCACAAGTATATGAGCCTTCTCCGGTATTAAAACATGTCCCACCATTTAGGCATGGGCGATGGTTTGTACAGTAATTTAAATCTTGATTACAGAAAAGACCGCCCCACCCTTCGTTACAAACACATTGATAAGGCTCTTTACATGAACCATGTTCGCAAACAGGATGCAGTTTACATTCATTACAATTTGGACCTTTCCAACCCGGTTGACATCTAATTAGGAGAAAAGAAAAGAAAAAAAAAACAAAATTATTGATAACTTTTATCAAGTAGAACTAACTGTCTAAAATTATTTTTTATTTTTTCTACGCTGAAGTCATAACACATCTTCCAACAATAACAAAAATCGCTTATTCCAATCATATCACTGTAAACTAAAATTACGTCTTGAATATTCAATCCATTCCCACACATTTCGTATATAAAGAGTTTTCTTTTTATTATTTCTTATTCTTCAAAAATAATAAAATGTTTTATTTTAAAATGAATAATATGACTACTGAATACCTATCAAAAATGTCTACAAGATAATAAAACAAAATTCATAGTACACCTCTTAAATTATTCATAATTGAACCATATAAAATTTGATCGCACAATTAACGTATTTCATCGCCGTTATTAGCTAGCTTATCACAACTTTGTCGCCGAAAAACCAATATATAGTAAATCAATAGATTTTGGGTTATTTAAATTAAAATTAAAAATTAAATATCTCATGACAAGTTTTATGCCTAAGGTACTTTTTGTAAACATTAATTTAAATTCAATAAATTTAATTACCCTGCTTTACATTTCAATCAAAATTTTTTTTAAATTTTAGTTCTAAGAGAAATTACAGTTAATTTAGTTTTTGCCAAAATTATTTGTACCTACAAATTTGTTCTCAATATTATTTGTGCAATAAGGAAAAAATTAAAATAAAATAGTAAATCAATTAAATTTAAGATTATTTTTTACTAATTAAATAATGATATAGTCACTCATGTTTTGTGTGCATATGGTCAGTTTTGGTTTATTCTCTATAACATCTTGCAAGTGATTCAAAAATTTGTTGTTAACATCATCTAAAACCTGATCCCACTCGGTTTTCTTAGCACCCTGCCACAAATGTTTGGTCTTGTTAGATCATGAATAATTTCCACTTTAACTTTGGCCTCCGCAAGTTTGAATCGAAAGCCTGCTCTGGCCGAGACAAATAATTTATTCAAGATTTTTGTATAATTTCGTGGCAATGACTCTTCTTATGTATGGGAGAATTATTGTGCTGAAGAGCAAATTGAAGACCGACTAGTTTATCATCAACCAGGAATGTTACTTCATCAAATAAACCGAAATGGAACTATGGCCTTGAACAGTTTTAGGTTATAGGGCACATAAACAAGGTAATGAAACGTGAACGGCATTTTAAGATATGCCCTATGATCTATAGGGAACTGTTTTACTATATGTCTCAATTATTGCGTTTTTGTCCTAATTTGATAATATTGGAAATATTTTTATTATTACATAAACATCGAGTATCAATTAGTCTGGATACTGCCTCGTTTAGTTTTCCTTGGGCAGCAAATAAAAGCTTACACGGCTTTACAAACTGAACTATTCAAGGGGAATGTTCTGTTTCGGTTTATTTGATGAAGTAACATTCCTGGTTGATGATAAACTAGTCGGTCTTCAATTTGCTCTTCAGCACAATAATTCTCCCATACATAAGAAGAGTCATTGCCACGAAATTATACAAAAATCTTGAATATAATTATTTGTCTTGGACAGGGATGGGTTTCGATTTAAACTTGCGGAGGTTTAAGTTAAAGTGGAAGATATTCATGATCTAAACAGACCAAAAATTTGTAACAGGGTGCCAAGAAAACCGAGGGGATTATATTCTAGCTGATGTTAACAACAAATTTTTGAACCACTTGATAGATGTTAAACAGGCTAAAGAAAAACTCACCATCTGCATACAAAACATGAGTGACTATATCATTATTTAATTAACAAAAAATAATCTTAAATTTAATAGATTTACTATTTTATTTTGATTTTTTCCATATTGCACAAATGGGGGGTAAGGGGCGCCGATTTAGATGGTCCTAATATACTAGCCCAAATGCCAACCTCACCTGCACGTGGTACTTCCTGCTAATTAACTAACGAGGCTCTGGCGACCGAGATACGGCGGAATAACCGACTACCGAGAACATAGCAAATGATGTTCTCTTCAATGACCCACTACCAACTTGTACTGGTTAGGTTGGTAGTTGATACATAACCAGTTTTAAAGCAATGAGTTCAACGCAAAAAGGAAACAATACCCCAGGTGGTAAACCAACTACCCAGTTGGCTAATCCACCCTCTTACGAGGCTGGCTCAATGGATTCTGGGGTGAGCCAATCATTGCTAAACCCATTCGAAAGAAGTTCAATGTTGTTAAGATCACCAAACAATCATACTAACTCTGCAAATCAGCAGAAAGACGAAAACGCTGAACTCTGTCGAAAACTCAGTGAAGTAGAGGTACTTTTAACCCAATTAAGAACCGAAATTGAAAAGCTGAAAAAAGAAAATGAAGAATTGAAGAAGCCCAAACCAATGGAGATTTCTGAAAACCCGCTAACTTGTTATAATGAAACAAGTACTCACACTAGTTATAACAATGAGTTCCATACTGATGAAGAGGATCTCATGAGAGAAACAGATTGGGTACTGAAAAGGAAGAAAAGACCTACCAAAAAACGAAAAGCAGAATTCTCGCCTGAAGTTGGAGATCATTCGCAAGCTAATGTATTAGTAACTGGTGATACTAATACCAAACCAACTCACCAGCAACAGCAACAAAAGGTTGTACTGAAAGAAAAGGCTCCTCCGCCAATTAATGTAATCGGCATAACAGAATTTGCAAGTATACAATCTATAATGAAATCAGTGACAGCTAAGGAATATAGAGTAGTGTCACTAAACAATAACGTGTGGAAAATCAATACACCAGATTCCGACACATATAGAGCTCTAGCAACAAAGCTCAATGCGGAAGGTAAAGAATGGTTCACATACGAAGATAAAAACGAACGCGCAATTAAGGTTATGGCCAGAGGCCTTCATCCAACGTGTAAGAAGGAGGACATAATTGAGGACCTAAAGGCAAGAGATCTGCAAATAGAAGATGCATTAAACATCCTAAAACGCGAGAGAGGTGAGAACAATCAAGTCAAAAAAAGGGGGCTTCCACTCTTCATGCTTACGTTTAACAAAAAGGAGAAAGTTGAAAACATCTTCAACATCAAAGCAATTCTCAATATGAGGGTTAAAATAGAACCGCTTAAGAAAAACACGAGGCTAATACCTCAATGTAAAAAATGCCAAGGTTTCAATCACACGCAAAAATATTGCAGACGGGAGCCAAGATGCGTAAAATGTGCTGGAAAACACAACGCGAAAGAGTGTACAGAAAGTAGAAACACCCCTGCAAAATGTATAAACTGTAAAGGGCATCATCCTGCAAATTATAGAGGCTGTGAAGTAGCCAAAGAACTTCAAAGACTAAGAAACAAAACGCATCAGTTTCCTCAAAACCCTAGGGTTACCAGAGAAGAGAAACCAACTAAAACCCAAGCGGAGCCAAAACCACCAGGTATTGGTACAGAGCGGAAAAGTTATTCACGAATTGTACAGCAATCATCTAATGCTACGAATGATAACCCCCTTGAAAGGATTTGTCGAAGCATAGAAGCCATAAATATAAGGCTAGCAAAGCAAGAACGTGGTCTAGAAGCTTTATATAAGCGTCTAGATATGCATCAAACCTTGAACGAGGCAACAGCCCTCATATACTAAAATGAGCAGATCATTAAGAATTGTCACCTGGAACGCGAACGGACTAGCGCAACATGTTCCAGAGCTAGAAATTTTTCTAAATTTAGAAAAAATAGATATCTGCCTTATATCGGAGAGCCATTTGACAAAAACATCATTTATTAAAATACGTGATTATGAATGTTACCATGCTGTTCACCCAGGAGGAAAACCCAGAGGAGGATCAACAGTAATAGTGAAAAAGAGTCTCAAACACTATGAAGAACCTAGTATAGAAGAGGAAAGTATGCAAGTTAAAACCATAAAAGTTGAAACTAACAATAATAATGAATACAGTATTTCCTCTATCTACTGCCCTCCACGCTATAATCTAAACAAAGAAGATTATAATAGACTCTTTAGATCACTAGGATCCAGTTTTATTATTGGTGGTGACTTTAATGCAAAAAACACCTATTGGGGATCAAGACTTACAACCCATAAAGGAAAAGAGCTATTCGAAGCCGGACGAATAAATAACTGCGAGTTCCACTCTGGAGGTAAACCAACATACTGGCCTGCTGATATAAATAAAATACCAGACCTCATTGATTTTTATGTAACGAAAGGGATCTTCGAGGATTACATGTGCATCGAAAACAGCGAAGGGATATATTCCGATCATACACCTGTTATCATGACACTCAGCACAATGATAATTAATAAGGATAACCTGCCTAAATTAACAAATAATAGAACTAACTGGGACCTATTCCAAGAACTAATTGAAATGCAAACAAATCTACGAGTGCCGATTAAAACACCGGTACAGTTGGAAAACGAACTAGAGGTATTTAACAGTACTATTCAACAAGCAGCATGGGAAAGTTCTCCTGCTAGTCACACCGAATCCCGTAGGAATCAAAATTATCCTATTGAGGTCAGGGAGTTAGTTAGAGAGAAACGGAAGGCAAGAAAAACCTGGCAAAGGACACGCGCCCCGGAAAACAAAAAAATCCTCAATTTTCTATGCAATAAACTAAAACAACTTATAAAAGAAATTAAGAATGAAACTATCAACAAGTACTTAAATGGTCTCACCGAACATAAACATACTGATTACTCTCTTTGGAAAGCAACAAAGGGATTAAAAAGAACTAAAATGCATGTGCCACCTATTAAAAATGGGGAAGGAACCTGGGCCAAAAGTGACAAGCAAAAAGCTATTTTATTTGCAGCTCACTTGGAAGACACCTTTCAACCATTACCTAGGCAAACAGCAGATGAAAACATAATAACAATTAGCAAAATTGATGAATATAATATTCGATGTGTAACATTACAGGAATTAAAAAATGAGATCCAGTGTAATTTGAACGCAAAAAAAGCTCCAGGATATGATTTAATTACTGGACAAGTCGTAAAAGCCATTCCCGAGAAGGGACTACGAAAATTGGTTCAAATTATCAATGCTGTCTTCAGACTAAAATATGTCCCACGGCAATGGAAGGTTGCTGAAGTAATTATGATCCCCAAACCAGGCAAACCAGCGAACGATAAAAAGTCGTACAGACCGATTTCACTACTTCCTGTAATTTCAAAATTATTTGAAAAATTACTGCTCAAGAGACTCAAGCCAATAATAGAAGAGAGTAATTTGATTCCACCACACCAATTTGGATTTAGAGAAAATCACTCTACGATAGAACAAGTTCACAGAATAACGGATATAATCGAAGACTCACTTGAGAATAAGAAGATATGCTCCAGCATCTTCTTAGATGTAGCACAAGCTTTCGACAAAGTTTGGCACCAAGGACTTGAATTTAAATTGCATCGAGATCTACCTAAGCAATTCTATCAAATTCTTAAATCTTATATCGCAGACCGACATTTCCGTGTAAAATATAACCAAGAGTACTCTGAACTAAAGAGAATATCAGCAGGCATACCACAGGGTAGCGTACTGGGTCCTATATTGTACATCCTGTACACCAGAGATATGCCAAATACAGAAGGTGCCACCATAGCAACATTTGCAGACGATACAGCTATTCTGGCGACTGGAAAGTGTATATCAGAAGCAACGACCAAACTTCAAAAACCAACCGACACAGTGAGTAGTTGGACAAAGAAATGGCGCATTAACCTAAACGAAGCAAAGTCGGTTCACGTAAACTTCACAAACCAGAAAGTTAACTGGATTCCAGTGAAACTTAATTCAAGGCCGGTTCCAAATGCAAATACAGCCAAATACCTCGGCATGACTCTCGATTGCAAGCTTAGATGGAAAGAGCATGTTAAAAAGAAAAAAGAAGAATTGAACATTAAATATAGGAAAATGTATTGGCTAATAGGTAGAAACTCTGAGCTTACAATACATAACAAATTGCTATTATATCAGCAAATACTTAAACCAATATGGACCTACGGTATTCAACTTTGGGGTTGTACCAAGAAGACAAATGTACAAATGACTCAATGTTTTCAAAACAAAGTGCTGCGTGGCATTGTAAACGCACCATGGTACATTAGAAATGATAACCTTCATAGGGACTTAAATATGGAATATGTAAGTGAAGAAATACAAAATCATGCGAAGAAACACATTCAGCGGATATCTCGGCACCAAAATGCAAACATACGAAGTTTGTTGGATACCACCAATGCAGTAAGAAGACTTCAAAGGCAGAAACCTTTGGAATTGGGCAGTTGTATTTAATTCGGATAGAGAAAAATAATTACTATGTAAATTCAAACGGGAGTAACCATTGGGCTACTGCCCGTCAAATGTGAATCTTCATTTAAGAAAGATAAATTACTAAATGATTTGTAAATCAGTTGTAATATTAAATAAAGGGGAAAAAAATAAAAATAAAAAAATATTGCACAAATAATATTGAGAACAAATTTGTAGGTACAAATAATTTTGGCAAAAACTAAATTAACTGTAATTTCTCCTAGAGCTAAAATTAAAAAAAAAATATTATAGAAATGTAAAGCAGGGTAATTGAATTTATTGAATAACAATTAATATTTTCAAAAAGTTTATTATTTATATAATTTTTAAAGTTGTTTGCATTACGATGCATCAAAAATTTAGCATGTACAAATAATTTTGGTTAGGACTATATGTAGTATGCAGTTTAGCTAGGGAAATGTGTATTTCCTGTTACAATTTAGGTGAAGTGTGAAACAATTTAGGTATTTTTATCTTCTAGTACGACAAAAGTCAAGCTAAATTTTGACATTTCATCACAATTGAGTTTATTTTCCTTTCCTATGTATCTTGTTGACATGTGACAATATATTTTTATTATTTAATTTATAAATCTGATTTAATTATATACACTTTATTCAACCCTCCAGAACCTCCCCTGAGTGGTCTCTGGAAATTTTGGGCTGTTCTCAACTCAATGGTCTTATGGATTGAAAGATCTGACCTGAGCAAATTTAAAAAACAAACAAACAAACAGACATGTGACAATTTCATTTCATTTGAACTGCATACTAGCCTTTACAGTTAAAATTATTTACTAATAAAGAAGTGTTGAAAAAATTGATGAAAGGAATTTACCTTCGCAATAAGAGAGGATTAATTTGTGTTCATGTTTTCTAAAATGTCGTAAATCTGTCGTATCTGTAGACTAGAGTAAATATTTAGAACAAACTGTGGTGAGGATTATTTTTATTTGTTTTGACCAAGATAATAATTTCAGCACATAAAGTTATAAAGCCTATTGGATTTTTGTACACGTAGTACTTACTACCTAGGATTGTTTCATTATTTGTAAAATCGACCAAAACAATTTTCTCAAGGAAGAATTTAATACTATGTTTCCTAATTTTATAAAATTCGAATGTATGAGTTTACATACAAACGTGGCCAAATTATAATCACCTCATAAGAAATTCTTGGTAATGTAATTTTCAATGCCAGAACTGCAACCATTTGTGTAGTTGACACGCCATTAAGGTAGATATCGACTAATACAAGGAATTCGTGCAATAAACATTTAATATACCCTAGAAATACTCCTTTTATGAGTAATTAATACCTGAGAGCCCTTTTCGACAAAAGATGAATTCCAAGTATTTATTGTCCTGTTAATTAGTTTGAGCTGCAAATTGTTTTGTTTTATGACAACTACGTAGTATTTAAATAGGTATCTTACTGAAGAATTTCAGTCTCGTTTGTGACTTTGCAAAGTGGAAGTGAAAGTGTTTTTTGTAAAATTAGTGAAATTCACTATGTCTAAAGCAAAGGACATCAGTGCTGTAACCAGAGCCAAAATTTTGACGTATTTGGAAGTAGGCCAGTATACCCATGCACAAATAGCCCAGAAAGTAAGAGTGAAAATATTAGTATCTCAGTCTTCAACGAGTCCCAGAAGAGAAGGAAAATGTGGTCGCAATCATAAAACATCAGCCAGCCAGTACAGATCACTAATGATGTACAAATAGCCCAGAAAGTAAGAGTGAAAATATTAACATCTCAGTCTTCAACGAGTCCCAGAAGAGAAGGAAAATGTGGTCGCAATCATAAAACATCAGCCAGCCAGTACAGATTTTTACTGCGGAAAGCTAAAGAAGGCCGAACGTTATCCAGTAAGTCTCTGAGTGGTACAATGCGTAACGTTGGTGTGGAAATATCGGAGAGAACAGTGAGACGTAGACTTTTTCAATCTGGACTATGCAAAACGACGTCGCAAAAAGCAAAGGTTAAACGCTAGGATGGTCTAGAGTGACTGGGAAGAGGAACAAAAAAAAGTCCTTCTTTTAATAATATTTTAAAGTTACACTTTTCAATAAATGTCAATTTTAACTTTATATTTGTCTAATTCTTGATTAGGTTGTAGTATTCAGTAACGAGGCTATAATAACTTTAACAATACTAATGTCCAAGACGTAGATCAAAAGGAAAACATTATTTACCTTCCTGTGTCCAACAGCAGGTGAAATAACCAGTTCGAGTTATGGTTTGGCCAGCAATATCATCAAAAGGCTCTTCACACTTTATGTAGTAAACGGGATAATGAACACGGATTAATATTTAACTGTTCTGCAGTCACACTTGATTCCGACTATGAATGAAAAATTCAATGGGGACGGAGGAGTCCATATTTTGTTGAAATGAGATTAATGAAAGAATAGAGAAACAATAAATGCAAAAACATATGGGATTTTGAATTTTCCTATTTATTGCACAAGTATTATGGATTCATTTTTTTCTTATTTTGACTATAAATTGTTTACCGTTAGAAAGAGTAAACTGTAATTTATCTAATGTTATCATTAATTTAATTTTTTTGAAAAATGGACTTATACCACTTTCAAAAATAACAACTCATTTAAGGGATATCGGCATCCAATTCCTTGATTGGCTAGAGAATAGCCCAACTAGAAACCTATCGAAAATATCTGGGCTATTCTTAAACAAAAAGTAGCAGAAAAGTGCCCGCGCACCAAATCAGAATTGATCGAAGCGATGAAGGAAGTCTGGGAAAATGACGCCGATCTATTCACCAAAGCCAAAAATGAAATAAGTGGAATGCTCCGTAGGATACAATTCTTCAAAAATGCAAAAGGAATGTTCACCAAATATTAATAAATATAGTTACCATAAAATTTTTTTATTTTTATTTGAAAAATTTACTTTTTAAAGCAATAATCTTCCAAATATCTAAATGTGATTATAATTTGGCCACATCTGTATATTAAAAAATTCTTTAAAAACTTAAAAATTATAGAACTTAATTTGTATTCATGTGGGATATAAAACTAACTGTTGTAATAATAATATTAGTACTTCTTGTTTGTATGTTATTTTTATTTTAGTGTACAAGTGCCTACTCTAAGTGTATTATACAATATTAGACCATTGTAACTCGTATCTATATAAGACGAATCCTCATTTCAACATTTTACCAATAATGAACAAATAACAAATAAACTAATAGAAGCTTTTTTAACATTATTCGATTAAGAAATACATACATATTTTGCCTTTTCAATTAAATGAAATCTTTTTATAACAAACGTCTAAAGGAAAACAAAAAGCTTTTATAAACAGAGGTTTGTTTTAAATATGACACAAACGCAGTTTGTTAAATCCGAAATGTTGTTTTGGACGTGTCCGAACTTTGTGATAATTATTCTCGATGTAATAATTATGAGTATGACATTATATTGTATGCCACCAAATTATCACAGCCACTAAATGTTGTAAATTTCACACTTTTGTAATAATATTCATAAACAAAAGCGCACAATAACAATAATTAGCCATATCACGTTAATTTATTTCTAAAAAACTAGTACAAATAAATTTTTATAAAAAGTAAATTAAATTTTCAACGAGCTTATACAAAATATGGAAGACTCACGTTAAAATTAATACAAAAAAATATTATCACAGACTTTGGATTAATTAGAAAATAAATTTTGATAGATTTTTATAATAAACTCGTATGCGAAAAAATTTCTATAGTGTTTTAACCGAAGTTTGTTATATCCGAAGCATTTTCGAAAAGTTTGTAATAACCGGATGTTTTTTATAAACGAGGTTTGTTATAGCGGGATTTCACTGTACCTGTTTAACTGATACTTATTGAACGCAAAAGTTGAATTATTGAAAATAACGCAGAAATAAAAGTATTATATTATTTTATTATTTAAATTATATTATTATTATTTAGTCCAGAAATAAGATCGTAAGCTGTTGATGTTTTTCTTCATCGGCCGCAAGAAGACACTCGAAGGAAAACATTTGTGAAATCCAAACACTATAGTCAGAAAAATTAGTGGCTATGAAAAATCTAAAATCAATGGTTATGAAATTTCACTAAATTGACAAGAGCATTGTTTCGTTGACCTCCAATTTGGTGGTATTTCATAGAAATAGCTGCCGATAGGTGTGGTGCAGTTAATGATCTAGATTTGTGGACTGTTAAAACAGGAATTATTATAAATTTTCTAACGACAAAAAGATAAAAAGTTTTATCAAAGATTAGTTATAATAATTTGCGGCGATGTGTGGTTTTACAAGTAGGCTACAGGCCGGAAACCATCAATCTTCAGAAAGTCAATATATAGTTTAATGTACACTTGTTGTTTGAATAAGATGTGAAAAAAACAACTAAAACCAAAGATCCAATCGAAAGAAGTGCTTCCAACGTTGCATGAAATAAGGGCCAAGGCATTAAAGGCCGAGAAAAAATTAGGGCTTTAATTCGCAATTAAAGTGTATTGGTCTTAGACATGTTTTTCTGGCACTTTTTCACTTTTATAAAGCGAAATAAAACCTGAAATATTTGAGAAATGACGCTCTAATTATTAAATCTGTCTGAAATGTAATGATCTTTGTAATAAATTTTTATTTTGAAAAAAATATGGCTTTACAGTTATAAATAGGGTTGGCTCCCCACTGGGTAACCCAAAAAAACCCACCCGGGTTTTTTTGGGTAATACTTTAAAAAAAACCCGGGTGGGTTTTTTTGGGGGTAATAATACTTCTTAAAAAACGTTTGTTTTTTGTTTAATTTTTTTTTTTTCTAATGAACAAATTCAATTACATATTTTTAACTTACGATTTTATAAAATTCATTCTTTAGAACATAAAGAGGATAGGTGTTTCAAAAATTCATTTATTAAATCGTATACTTAATAATAAGGTAACTATAATAAATGTATAAGGAACAAATACATATCACAAATATGAAAAATTAAAAACAAAATTGATCAGTACAATATAAATAATTCACTAAATAATAAAAAAAATAAATAAATTCAAATTAATAACTTTGCAATTTACCAATCTTGTGGTTCAGATCTTAAGTGCCGATAAATTTTGACTAGAGATAACACCTTTTCGAAACCAAATCGGGTTCTCAGTTTATTCCAAATTAAACCGTAGGTTGAGAAAATTCTTTCAATTGAAGCCGAGCTTGTTGGGCAGTTCATTAGTGGCACAAAAAAATTGCAAAAATTTTCAAGCAACTTTGAAGATTTTTCGTTTTTGACGTTAATATTTTCCACCATTTTTTTCGCTTAATTTTTCGAGCACCTCCGGTTTGAACATAGATTCTGGGAAGTATTCTCCATCGATAATTTTAAATGCCAAACAGTGTGCCAAAAAGATAGGGTGTTTTTGGCTTATCCAATCTTCTGCTGCGCTCTCTGCTTCTTCACTAAGCAGTTTGCCCATATATTTTGGATGCATCATGTTGGCTATATAGTGAGCCGGAGTGAGTACATCGTTTTTCAATTAAAGGCCTTTTTGTTAATAAGATCTCGTTACTCAGCAAATTATACCAGATTTCGACAGCTGTGGCAATTGAAGTGGAATCACCTTGCAGACCATCTAATGCTATTTTTATTTGAGATAACATTTGTTGAAGATTTAAGGCCTCGTTGTACAATTGTACATTATTTAAAATTTTGTGGATATCGTTATAAAATTCATTTAAATGCTCTGATCTTATTTGTGAATAGAGGTGAAAATTAGCAATAAATGTTGTTAAGCAATCATCATAAGAATTCCACCTTACATCATTTGGTAGTTGAGGCATAACTCCATGTTTTTCTTTTAACCATCCATGTGGCTGGTGGGGATTTCTAAAGTATTTCTGTACACTTATTATTTGTTTGGTAACTTCTACTGGAATTATATCTTTGTATAGAAAAATGATCATGTGTGCTGAGCACCCATAAGAAAAAATTCCATGGCGTTCCTCTAAAATAGCTAGCCTTCATTTTTTTCATCTTGTTTTCGTTATCCGTGCAACAGGCGAATATTTCTTTATTGTATTTAGTTTTTATGAAGTAAATTGATTTTTCTGCCACAGCAACACAATATTCAGCAGTTTTTTTTTGGATCCGGTGTCCTCTGCACTTATTAAAAAACTATTACAACCGGTATGGACTGAACACGCCATAAGTAGATCATTTGAAGTGTTCGTCCATTCATCTAAAATGAGTGTCAAACTGGAATCCTTCAATTCAGTTATTAAATGATCGGTTATTTCTTCATCAACTTCAAGAAGGTGCTTATCAGCTAGTTGTTTTCGGCTAGGGGCAGAATATACACGTCATAGAAATTCTATCATTTCTTTAAAATATTTATTATCAGCCACGTTAAAACCTATGTTATTCGCGAAAAAAAATTTTGCCACAATTTTGTCCAATTTTTCTTTTTGATTTAAAGTAGTTTTAACTGAAAATTCTATCATAGATGATTGAGTACAATGTTTGGTTTTTTGTTTCATGACTACTAGTGGCAGTAAGAGACGTATTTCCAATTGAAATGTCAGTACTGATACTGACATTTCAATTGGAAATACGTCTCTTACTTAATCCATATCACTATCGCATGTTGTAACTTTTTTGTTACAATTTAATAAATGTGTTCTTATGCGCTCTACTTTGTTGCTAATTTCACGATCACAATGCTTACACTCTACTTTTGTAGAATTTTCGATATGGACTACGTTATTCCACTCAGCAGCATTTTTACGTTCACTTCCTCGAGGCATTTTATATTTCTATGGGGAATATTTCAAAATTCAATCCTGTATTTCACTACTAAATATTTATTTGTTTTAATTAGATGTACATACTTACATTAGTTTTACTTAGTTTTAAAATACGTATACGATTCAATAAACTCACAACATTCCTCACTAAAATTCACTTTAATAATGATTGGAGTATTTTCCTTTTCAAGACACGATTAAACGCATGATTTCTAAAAAATTGAACTAACACTAGGAAACGGAAGGAGCATATCTATAAATGAAACACATATAGTTGTTTCTCTACCATAGCTTATAAGCCAGAAACACGAAGATGATGTAAATTTTAACTACATACTGTGTGAACAGGCACAAAGTAAAATATGATGAGAAGCAAATATTGTTTCAGTATTCAAAATATTCCTGATTCCTGTGCAATCGTGTTTTATCGTGCAAAATCAAACTGAAAATTTTTATAATTTGATTAATAAACTTGTTTCTGATTACATATTGGTTTCTTCTTGCATAGCCATCTTAATATATCATAGCCGTAAAGTAAAAATACAAGCTTTCTACAAGAGAGGTGAACATTTTTCTGTTTCACCAATGTAAAATTGGTAGTTTTGATTTATAAGTTTAATAATGAAAATTCAATTTAATGCAATAAAATTTTTGTTAATTTGCATGTTTAATATCTTTCATAGATTTGGTTTTAAAATCATAGAAGAAAATATCTCTAGATTTTAAAATAAATTGAAAAAAGAAAACCTTTCCATTTTCAACAACTACACACAAACCATTAAATCCTAATATAAAAAAATGCAAACAAATAGAATCATCCTTGTCTTTTCAATATAAAACCAACATACAAAAATGGGTGAAAAAGTTAATTTTGTAATTGAATTCTAACACTTGAATAAAAAACCCAAAAAAACCCACCTAAGAAACCCGAAAAAACCCACTGGGTCGGTTTTTTTAAAAAAAAAACCGGTTTTTTTTTCCAACCCTGGTTATAAATGGCAAAAAACATCAGGTTTCACAGTTGAAAATTAAAATCAATCGACGATTTGTAATTTATCATTCGAAAAGTCAACCGTATACAATTTATATTTATGTTTTGGTGGACAGGAGGTTGCGAGAGATAGAGAAGAAGCAGATGAAAATGGAGATTCGGAGGCAGTAGCCCTGCCCAAGGAAGATTTGTATCGAGATATTTAAAATTACGAATTTTGATAAACATTTAAATTTTGCCGGGTTCATCGATTTGAAAATTATTTTAAAAATCTACAATAAAAATTTAACATTTTCGGATCTATTAGAAGAAGCGATACGAGTGATATAAATCCATTGATTTCTGTCTACAAGTTTGAAGCAATAACTTTAAATAATGTAACTAAAAATATGTTAAAATGACGTAATACCCTATATTGCAGACACAGATCAATGGGTTTGTATCGCTCCTTCTGATAGATCCACAAATGTTAAATTTTATCGCGACTTAGAAACAAGCTTAGAACTTTTAAGAAAAAATGTTAATCAAAATTCGTACTTTTAAATATATCGGTACAAACTTTCTTTAGGCAGGGTTGCAGCCGTCCATTTTAATGTCTTCTCAGTACAATGAAAATTGTTGTTTCATGAATTAGCTTTGAACAAAATACAATATTTATTATGTTTCTACCTTAACATGACCCTTATAATCCTTAGTTTATCCTTTTTAGATTTTCCTGTACCTTTATGAAAGTGAAAAAATGGCTGAAACATTATTCGGGGGCTAATACACTTTGATTGTGCGAATCAAAGCAAAATTTTTTGGTTGGGTGTTACTGCCTCGTGCCTTATGTCACAGCACAGGTTCAAACGTACCGCTGCAACAGTTACGAATTTAATAAGTTAAGTTGTGATTTTGTCTAAATAGATGTCTAAATAGAATACATTCACACGAACACTCACATACGGACACACACATACACACAAGCACCCCTCTTATGGGGTTACAGGTCCCCATCTGGCGCATCGCTGGGTGTGTATAGGGAAGAAACCGAGCATATGGAAAAAAAACAAAAACCCCTAAAAATGCAGTGCCCCGTTAAAAAGGAAGGCCGCATTAAAATTTTATTAGGTACAATACGAAAACAAAAGGCTGCTACTTAGTTTCTTAACATTCTTGCGCACCAGGACCAACGCTAAGCGTCTTTGAGGAGGTTATTATTTTAGTATCAAAAATACAAACGTAAATATTGATATAAATATATGGTAAATATTTTTGTAAATTTTTTTTCGATTTCCGGTTATCCTGGCACAAAGGGTCCAATGCTAAGGGTTTGGGTAGTTCTTTATTTTAGTATGTAAATAATTATTAAAAAAACAAAGGTTTTTGAAAAATGTTCAAAAATCGTTAAGCAGGGGTTTGGGGTGGCAGCCCTATCCTCTAAGGCATAAAACGAATTAAAATAATATTTCCAAAATTTGTTATATATAAAAAACTTGATTTTTTTCTTTTTTCGGGAATTGTTTTTTTTTTTTTTTTTGGATTGTCGCCACCAACCCGAATAGTAGATTGACCTAACAAGTTCGCTTGTGATTAGGTGGTAAATAAAATACCAGGATCAAAACTAACTAAAGGTAGGATCCCCGAAAAAACAAACATAGAAAAAATGCGGGTCTAATTCTAAGTCCTGGTCCTCAAAAGCCTGGTTTTCAAAATGCTGCTTTCGTAAGACAGTTATTTTATTAATTTGGACTGGCCCGAATTAATAAAAGTAACTATATTTTTAAAAACCAGCATTTTCAGAGCCAGGTCTTAGAAAAGCTCATGTTGAATCTATTGGTAATAGGATACTTTTTTTCCTACCAAGATATTTCAGATTCTGCGGAATATTAACACCCAAAATGCTGTCGGGCTGGCTCCCTAATTTCACTACACCTTACCCTAGCTATTTTTTGAAGTTGGGCGTGAACAGTTGGCCAATATATCTTATTTTCGCTACTGCCTTCAAGTTATTATGGTTAATATTCGAGAGTTGCAGGGCTGCATTTTTCGCCGAAAATTTCAAGTTGGCATTGGCTACAAAGGATTTTCGATCAGCAAACGTCCACTCAAAGTTTTTACCGCTTTCGAGACGATAGGCAAAGCCATCGAAAACTAACTTATACTTTCTCTTATTTGTTTTAACAATATATAATGCCGTGTTGTAATAAACTGAGGAATACGCTTTTTTAATACTTTTAAAACCATTCAAAATACAATCACCGGCAGTGAAAACGGGCCACCCTAATTTTTTTTTAATGTGATTACCTTTTGAACCGCACTAGCTGGGCACTTGAAACAAAAACGAAATTCAAGGTCATCCAAAAAAATAATAGAAAATATTACCATAGTTTACTTTGTCTTATCATGTGCTGAGTTTTTTACTTATCTCACAACATGGCTTACGGACATGAATGACAATAGCTGGAAACATGAAACAAAAACCAAATTCTAGGTCATTCAAAACAATCAGAAAATATTACCATAGCATACTTTGTCTAATCATGTGCCAAGCTTTTCTACTTATCCCACAACATAGCTTTTAACTAAATTTAATGCGAAAATGTTTTGAACGGCACTAGCAGGAAATGTGAAACAAAGACCAAATTCTAGGTCATTCAAAACAATCTTAGAAAATATTACAATAGCATACTTTGTCTAATCATGAGTTTTTAGATAAGTACCAATAATATGGCTAATGAACATGAACGACACTAGCTGGAAACATGAAACATTAACCAAATTCTACGTCATTCAAAAAAATCAGAAAATATTACCATACCATGCTTTCTCTAATCATGTGGCCGAGCTATTTTACTTATCCCACAACATGGGTTATAACTAAACTTGGTGCGAATATCTTTTGAACGGCACTAGCAGGAAATTTGAAACAAAAACGAAATTCTAGAAAAGTAACGTTCTAATTCAAATTCGTGTCCGTTTCATCTGTACAAAATTACACCTGGTAAATGTTTATCAGATATTTTTGACTCGTTTTATTATTTTACAGCAATTGCTTACAACTTTTTACAATATGGATGAACTATTAGATTATTCGTTTTCCACTAATAGTGAGGACAGTTGCAGTGAATCTGATAAAGTAGAAACCGATGATGATTTATATTCAGATGAACAATCTCTCAATGAATATTAATGTTAGTTATGCTGAAGATATTATTCGATGTGTTACAGATAGAGATATTTTGTATCAGGATACTCCATTAGCATCAATTAAGGGAAGATTAACTTACATTACTATTAGCTTTACACTAAATTTGACGCCTGGGATAACAAAATACGCCACAACCAGAATTAATGATAGCATGTCAAGTTTCAAATTGTTTTTTACAAGCCCAATTGAAAAGTTAATTTTGAGAAATACCAACATGGAAATAAAGTGGAAATTCTAATTGTGTGTAGTTCTAATTATTGTTTATAAATCGACACTTGAAACAATTGAAAGCCTCTGGCATGAGAATAAAGGATGGCCGCTTTTACGAGCAACAATGTCACAGCAAAAATTTCAAAATTTTTGTTGAGTGTCGCGTTCTGATGATCGACTAACCCGTCTACAACATCGGTTTTTGCTCATCCGTGAACTGTGGGATAAGTTGGGTGATCTTCTTAAGAGGTAGATGTAAGTTTAGACAACAGATGAAAGCAAACCAGCAAAATACCGGTTAAAATTCTGGATAGCAGCTTGCGGTGAAACAAGTTACTGAAAATACCATATTTAGGCAAACAACCAAATGATCCTCGTTAAAGTAATGTTGCCGTTGGTGCTAAAATCGTTTCAAATTTAGTAGATAGATTAAAAGGACATAATGTTACGGTTGATATTTTTTTTTACATTTTTTTAACTTGGGTCGGGAAGGGTGAGAGCGAAAATTAAAAGAGGATAGACGTGTTTTGTCTTTCCTCTTCAAAATTTAATTTAATTTAATTTTTATTTTTTATTTGTGTTGTTAGTGTGAAATGTTATGTATATACTTTATATACATATGTATATATATTTTAATTCGAAAGTGTAATTTTGGAAAATGCGATCCACCGGGATGCATTTATCAGGCAATGTTTTATATTTATAGATAAAGAAATCAAAATTCTTGATTTCTTGATTAAGTGCATGATTTTAACTTTTGTATGGTTGCACATGGAATTTAATTACTAAAATCTAATAATTGGATCGTATTAAAATTGATTTTAACTTAATTTGATATACGTAGTTAGTTTCATATCTTATTTTATTTTTACGCATACTTGAACGTGTTCTTGTGTTTTATTTTATGTACAATCGACACAAATATATTCCTGAATATTGTTATATAGAACAGGAATATTGGTATTTATCAGGCAATGTGTTGAATTTATAGTGAAAGAAATCAAATTTCTTGATTTCTTGATTAATTGCATGATTTTAATTTTAATGGCTGTGTACATAAAATCTAAATAAAAATGTCTCATTATTTAGATTGAATTAAAATTAAAATTGACTCAAATTTATTTTACGCAGTTCATTTTCATGTCTTATTTTATTTTTACTAATAATTAAACATATTTTGGTATTTTATTTTATGTACAACTGACACAAATATATTCTTGTAGCTTGATACATAGCAAAACCAACAAAAATGTTTATACAGGTCGTCTCGTTCGCTCTTTACACAGATCCTATCAAGAAAATGTACTCTATATTATTGGTTTTTGTCATATAATATTTAAACAACAACAAAAACAGAGACACATTTTTGTTGATTTTGGTATAATCGTCACAAATCTTTTCCAGTATCGATACATACAACAGCATAGGAACCAAGCGCAAATTTTAGCGAAAAAAAACCTCAATATAAATTTATTGTAGTTGGCTGGAAAAACGTACGTTCAACTTTAAAATATTTTTTTTTACAGCAGAAGCCTGTGCAATTTTTATTCATTTTGCTATGTTTACAAAATACATATGCCGTCACACAAACATTTAAAGTTGCATTGTGTTTCAAATTCTCGAACTTTATTTGAAAATTTAGCGATTGTCTCGGCAGATCCAACAATATTTTTTAAGATTTTTAAGATTAAAGGGTAAAACGGAATTCAAATTTTCTGCAATAAGGTTCCAAAAAGTTTCTGTCTTTTTGTCGGTTGTCTATTGCCCTTTAAGGAGAAATTATTTTTATGAAATTACATAAAAAAGTGAGGCATTGGTTTACCGTGAATAAACAGAAAAAGCTTCTCAACTAATTGACTAAATTAATTTAGCAAACATTAGCACAGTTAGCATTTAAAAAAATAAATAATCCAGTGGTATTCTTACATTATCTATTTATGTGTGTCGTCCGTTATCTTTAGTAACTGGATTAGAAATATAAATGCAAATTTTGCTTTTGTTAAAAAGTATAAAGCATAATTTATTTGGTTTAAAAATATATATGTAAACGACTTTTTAAAATTTTATAAGTACCCTCAATACGTACTAATAAGATTTTCTCTAATATATCGAGTTTTTTAATTTGGTTTCATGCACGAAATTATTTTACAGCAGTTTTGGTTGCATTCAATTTTTTTTTTAAATAAAATTTTGTATCGAATTTTTTTCTCTCTAAAATATGCGCTTGGTTCCTATGCAGGAATGTTTGTATTTTCGCTATAAGGGTATTATTTGTATGTAATATAATGAAAACATGATACATCTCCTGCTACGCACATGGAAGATTGGTTGAAAATATTAATCTTCTCTATGTGTGTTGGTGGTTTAGTATATACGATTCTGTTATTTTTAGTTTGGTGTTGTTTTCTCTCTTTGTGTTTTTGTATTCATAAGACAACTATAGTGTTCTTGCTAAAACATGAACTACACAAACACAACGAAAATATTAATGTATTCGACTCAAATAGAATTCTTATTCTTCATATAATCGAGTAAGTTTGAGTCGAATCGGAAATTGCTAATTGTTTATTTAGGTATGATTAATTTTTTTTCAGGGTATTATAAACTGCATTAAATTATATTAATTATATTAAATTAATTTAATTAATATTAAAAGACTATAAATAAATTAAATTATATGAATAAAATACTAATATGGAAATATTAATTTTGAGTTGAATTGAGATTTGGTTTGCAACACATAATGACGTATTTATTTATGCATGCTAAATTTTGATTCAATGAATGTGAACAACGTGGAATTATGTAAATAAAAATCGAGATGCTAAATGTATTGAACTTAATTAATTAACTTAATGGATTTATTGAAGTTTAGGTTGCAGTTTTCACATACAAACGTCAATATTACTTATATGGTACACCTACAAAATTTTTAAGAATATAATTTTTTTATTTCCTCTCATTGATTTATTATTTTACTGACTTGTATTTTTAAGTGGTGATGCTAAATGGTGTGGCGGAGATCTCTTCAATAGGTGAATAATGCTAATTGGATTTTTTTAGGTAGTCTACTGTTTTATAAGTTTTAAATATTATTTTTGAAATATTGATGATCGCTATCTTACAAATAACGAATAGCCAATTAATTTGTTGTACATTTTCAGAGATATTATTGACCATGATACTCTTAGTAATTTTAACTGTTGAGTGGTACTTTTCTGAGTTTTGAAGGTTTTATAGTTTACATCTTTATCGGTTGTGTTTGTGAGTACAAATGGAGATAAATGGAAGTTAATCTAGTTAATTTACTAAGGTTGAGGGGTGTGTGGTTATGCAAAATTTGCAGAATTGATTCAACTATAAAAGTAGTTTGAGCTTAACAGTAATTTTAAGTTGCGAAAATGACTAATGTGCAGAATATGCAGCTGATATCAATTGTTAGATCGTCTCAGAGCTACAGAAATACTGGTGAATTCTTGCTCAGCATCCAGAAACTTCAAGTGTCTTGTGATAACTATTTTATTTTATTTATCACTAACTAATTTATATAAGTTAAATTCTATTAATTAAGTAGTAAAGATATGATATAATGGTGAATTATTAATTTAATTTAGTTTCCAGAGAGCTGCTGATTTTGCAAAGCTCGAGCTTTCGATCTTTTTAGAGTACAAGCGTTTTTGATCCAAACATATTAATTTTAGTAAATTATCTCTCTTTTTAAGAAAATTCTCTTTATCTCTTGAATGGTAAGAGTTACAAACTTTTTAACAATACTTTCTAATAATAACTTGGGTATGAGGAAATCCGAATCTGAAATCAAATTTTCGAAATTCGACAAAAATGCTACACACGGACACAGTTTTCGAATTCATAGACGTACTTTTTCAAAGTTCGTCGAAAATAAAAAGATCGAGTATTTCAAGCAAAAATATCGAGCTTCTAACTCTGCAATTACCCCCAAAAGCTGGATCTTTTCGGCTCGAGCTAGATCGAACCAGTAGCTCTACATGTAGTAATTAACTAAATTATTGGTGATTCTAGATTTTTTTAATAATCAAGTTTAAAATTATATTATATACTTTTATAAATAATTAACTTCAACATTGTTAATTTCCCTTTTTCTAGATCCGTAGGAAATTGCTGATAATTTTAAGTTTAATTTTATGGTTAAATATATATTTTTATCATTTAATTTTTAAATCTAGTTGCATCTACATGATAACGGTAACTAATGAAACAAGCACTGTGAATTTAAATAGTATATCTTTAATATTTTTATCATTTAATTTTTAAATCTAGTTGCATCTACATGATAACGGTAACTAATGAAACAAGCACTGTGAATTTAAATCGTAGCTTAATAATTTAAAATTTTTAAACATTCTTTTAGAATTTTAGCTTAGAATTGGGATAGTATCCATATTCGATTTCTTAAAATGTTAATTTTTGTAATATATAATATACTGTGTTTTGCTCATTAATGTATATTAATTAATTTAGTTTAAAGAATATTTAAAAGTTTCTCTTCCTTAGTTTGCTAATAAAAAATTCAATTTTCAGAATTTAACATAGTTAAAAAATTAATCATTATTATAGGAATTAAAATGAATCCTGAGTTTCAGAAATAAATTTTATCTTGAATCAACTCTCCAGGATCATTTAGTAGTGAATAAGCCGTAGTTTAGAAATTGTGTTGTTCTGTGCTAACTATTTTTACTATATATTTACTAACAATTTTTACTAACTATCGATCGCTTAGGTGTCTGTAACCGGGTCGAGCCTGTCCCAACTAATAATCCTATCCTATTATTCAGTTTTGTTATATTTAAACGGGTGTACGGTATGTGCCCGGGACTCCGGGAGTTCCTGTTATAATGCTTGGCCGTACATCCTAATCAATCAATCAATCTTTTAACTTGGGTCGGAAAGTATTGCAAAAATCTATTACAATGGTGACAATAAAAAAAAAATTAAAGATATTTACTACCTGAAATCCTAAATTCAAGATCATGGCCTCGGTATACTTTAAAATTTGCGTTTTCAGAAAGTGCCACGTTATTTTCATACGTACCGCAGAGATTTCACAGAACACGAAACAATTCACTAATAAATGGCACTACGAAAGACCAACCAAAACCAGAAATTATTAGTTATTATAATACAACTAAAGATAGGGTAGACGTATTACATCTAATTGCATCAACGTATACAACAAAACGACAAATCAGAAGAAGGTCATTTACAGTTTTTTGTAATATTCTAAATGTTTTGGTATATGATGTAAGTAAGAGAAATCAAAATCGATCTTGACTTGCAGCAAATGTGGGAAATATGGGGAGGGTTACTTTTAATTAAAAACTAATCGTGGAATAATTAATTGAACGGTTAAATTTCATTTTACATTTGAATTGAACTGTTATAATGATATAATATGGGTATATAATTGAAATATTTGAATTAAAAATAAATTTGTATACACTATTTAATTAATATTACTTATTCATTACTTATGTTTAAATAACTTGTTTCAGTAATTTTAGGTAGAGTGGACATTTTTTCCACCAACTCGTTTTTCGTTGTTCGAAACGAACACTGTACTAGGCACAGATAAGAATAGACAGATGTGGATCTTGTATGGGCCATATTTACATTCCAAATTTCAATACCAAATTTCAATCCAATCTGTTTAGACCAGGGGGCCTATTCTCGAATTCCACATCCATTTTCCACATGTAGACATCTGTCAAAACTCATAAAAATTGAATTTTTTCGGTACTAAGGGAATATTTCCGAATGGGTATAAGCATTGATTGATTGATTGATTGATATGAATGCACGGCCAAGCTTATGAAGCAAGAAATCCCGTGTTAGTGATGTGGTCATTAAACTGTCACACCAACTTTATAACACAGGTGAATGCTTTCCTTACTGAAGATACCTAAGCACCATTACAACAAGGAGAGCACAACCACTCGCGATATCACATAAATGTGACAGCATCATGTCCACCCCTGGCCGGGTCCCACCGTGCACTCTTTCACACATAACAAAACCGAAGGATAGGATAGGATAGTTAGAAGTGACAGAATCGGCCCGGTTACAGACACCTAGGTATAGCCGATAGTTAGTAAATTGTTAGTAATTATATAGTAAAATAGTTAGCACAGGACAACACAATTTCTAAACTACAGCTAATTTACTACTTCTTGATCCTGGAGCGTTGATTCAAGCTAAAATTTAATTCTGAAACTCAGGATTAATTTAATCCCTTTAATAATGATTAATTCTGGAACTATGTTATATTCTGAAAATTGGATTATTTATTATCTCATTAAGGAAGAGATCCCTTTAAATATTCTCTTAACTAAATTAATTAATATACATTAATGAACAAAACACAACATAATAAAAAGATTAGCACAAGACAGCACAATCTAACTACATTATTAGATGATCATGTCTCTGGAATCCAGGGTCGGATACTCAGGACTCCCTAAATTTATAACAGGACTTGGAAAAATTATTAATAATGTTGTAATTTCACCCCTGTCCGCTTATCATTCATTTACCTGCTAAAATATTTAAGAAAAATATAAAATAACAACACTTATTTCCTTATTCATAGTCCTTTTATATTTAATTAATTAATTATTACGTACTGCAACAAGGATTAACATAAACATTATAAACCATTTAAACATAAAATTTAACTTAAAACCAATCAGAAAAAGAAAATACATAATTATAGATCAAATTATTTTATAAAATTTATATAAAATGATTTAAATGATAATGTTACAGTACCACAACACCTAGACTTATCAATAATTCAATTAGGTACTATAAGTATATGAAGAATCAACAAATAAAATTAATATAAAAATTAATATACAAATTTCCAGGCGACTCTGAAAACTAGATTTAATTAATAAAACACCGTAATATCAAATTTTATTACTTAAATGAATAATTATTGTAACAGGATCTTCAGTATTCACGATCACACATCGTATACACTCATTTACACATACCAAAACCGATGAATAGAATATGATGATAAGTTGGGACTCCTAAGCGATTAATATATAGCAAATTATTAGTACAATAAATGATAAACAGGTTAGTACAAGATAGCCATTTTAACTACATGATTAGATGCTCGTTTCTCTGTAAACCAATGCCAGAACTCAGGATTCTTTAAATCTAAATCAGGGCATCAACAATTATTATTATAATTAATGTTTTAATTTACTAATCTTGTTGACATAATTAAGATAAACAAAAATCAAAATCTACGAAATTTATACTTATATACCCCATAAAACTTCGGCTCCGTTTATAGACATATTACCCTGCAAAATCAAGCATGCAAAGTAAGTAAAATAATAAATCAATGAAAGGAACCTGAAACGTTATTTTCTTAAAAATTTATCGGTGTACCATTTCAGTAAAATTGACGTTTGTATGAAAAAATTGCAACCTAAACTTCAAAAAATCCATTAAGTTAGTTAATTAAGTTCAATATATTTAGCATAACAATTTGCCTTTACAAAATTCCACGTTGTTCACATTCGTTTAATCAAAATTTGGCATGCATAAATAAATACGTCATTATGTGTTGCAAACCAAATCACAACTCAACTTAAAATTAATATTTCAAAATTAGTATTTAATTATCTAACTTAGTTAATTTATAAACTTATAATATTAATAAAAATCAATTAAATATAATTTAATGTAGTTTATAATACCCTGTAAAAAAACAATCATACCCAAATATACTCTTAAATAAATCTAAATACATATATCCATAAAACTTTATCTCATTTCTCGTACATATTACCCTGTCACTAAATTATGCACACATACACTGCCTCAAAAAACTGTCCGTACACCCTTCGGCTACATAAAAATTTATGAAAAAAACAATTACAAATCAAACAAAAAATTCAGTCTTCATTTTTTTTTAACTCAATCTACATTTAACAACCTGAAAATAACAACCATCATGAAGCAAATTAATCCACTTTCACATTCCATATGATTTACCATCTCAACATCCTATAACGATCTCAAACAATTGTTCGTACACTTGCACTTTTGTGAAAATGAACACTAACACATTAACAATTTATTATTTATTTTACTCCTATTTTCAACTAACGGTAAAATACGAAATTTATTTTTTGCGTAAAAGTTAATTAGTCGTACTTTTTTCATGGCGAATGAAATATTGTCCAGTTAATTAAAAATGTGTTATTCTCGTACCAAAAATAGTGTAGAAATTAAAAAATTGATCATTAAATTGGAGAGAGGAGGTAAAAGATTACAGGAAATTTCCAAAATAACTAATCGCCCGCGATCTTCGATTCAATATATCAGCCAGAACTCCCAAAAACCAAATCACTAGAGATGGTTGTTGGACGTGATCGCAACCGAAAGCTGAACACACCTCAAAAACATCTAATAGAGAAGGCAATAAAATAGAATCGAAAGCTTAGTGGTCCAACAATCGCAGCCAAAGTTTATCAACGTAAAAAAGGAGCGATAGAACCTCAGACAATACGCAATATTTTGCATAAACAAGAGTAGCGGCGATGTGCGACACGCAAGAAATGTATTTTACCGACAGAAAAAATATTAAATGCGATTGGAATATGAATTGGGATATGTGAGTGAGCCCGAAGAGTTCTGAGAAAATGTTATCCCTCAGACGGAAGGAAATCTAACGTTTTTGGTTTAGATGGGCGAGTTATGGTGTGGCGGAAACCCAACACTGAACATGAGTAAAACATGGTGGTGGAAGTATAATGGTTTGAAGAGCTTTTACCTGAAGGGGTGTAGGACATTTGACCTTCATAATGAACCGGTTTAATTATTTGGATATTTTGAAGGGAAATTTGTTAATAAGTGCTGAGAAAATGGGACATGGGGAAGATTTTCGCTCCGTACATGACAATGACCCGAAGCATTCGTCAAAGCTGATAACGGAATGGTTATTGTACAATGTAAAGTCAAAACTTCCTCATCCTCCCCAGCCACCAGATCTCAACCCCATTGATAATTTATGACATTATTTGGAGCGAAAGATCCGTGAACACCAAATTAGCGACAAGGAACAATTAAAACGGGTCATTATGGAGGAATGGGTTAAAAATTCCCACCGAAATAACTCGGAAGTTGGCTTTCTCAATGAAAAGAAGGTTGCAAAGTGTCATTTCATGAATAGGTTACAACACGAAATATTAGACCTAACTTTTTTACCAAATTCCCTCAACTTCTTTGTGTGTACGGACAATTATTTGAGATAGCTTCAGGCAGTTTAAATAGTAAATCCTACCAAACGTGAAAGTAACTTAATCTATATCATGACCACTATTATTTTCAGGTTCCCAAATGTAATCTGAGTTTTAAAAAATTAAAACTGAATCCCTCGTTTGATTTGTAACTGTTTTTTAGTCAATGTGTTCTTAACTGAGTGCTGCACGGACAATCCCCTGACACAGCGTAAATCAATACGACATTAGTAGTGTTTTTTCATTCGCTCCGGACAGCCGCTATCGAGAGCCGTCATATGAAAAGTGGCTCCGGATAGCGCTCCGTATAAATAGGTAGAGCCAAATATTTTTTATATGAAGTTTTTGGTAAACAGTTGAATTAAAAATGATAGTTTGATGCTAAATAAGTTTAGTTTACCAATAAATAGCGCGTCAAATTTAAATTTAGGCGTAGAAAAATGACGGCTCTCGATAGCAGCCATCCGGAGCGAATAAAAAAACGCGCTTATTATGTGTTGAAAACCAAATCTTAAACTCAAATCATCATTTTCAAATTAGCATTTTATTTATATATTTAGTTACTTTATAATTTTATAATATTAAATTAATTTAAAATCAATTTGATGCAATTTGTAATACCCTGTAAAAAAATTATTAATCATAAATAAATAAACTATTTTCAATGAATTGTATAAAACGGATTCCAATTCGACTCAAACCCATTCGATTATACGAAGTATAAGAATCCTATTTTGTATAGTATCGACATTATATGCATACAAATAGCGTCACAATGCCTCGAGAATACAGAGAATACATGGATTGAAACTAAAATTATATATAAAAGGAATACAAATCCATACATACGAGCGATTACCACTGCCAGTATAGACACTATTATTTGTGCTACCATACATTTACACCGCTTTTATTCAGTGGCAATAGTTATACATACATAATTTCAAAAAACCATCAAAAATGTCCATACAAGACAATTCATACAAAGGAAATATATAAATTTATATTATCTTCCATGTGCGTAGCAGGGGACATAACAAAGCGTACGCGTATTATCTATAATACCTATAGACAATTCACTTATGAATAACAAAACCCAATTATATTCATACGTATAGATCCACTCAAAATACAAATTTTATAAACAAAAAATCATACTAAATTCCTGTTCTATATAACAATATTCAGGAACATATTTGTGTCGATTGTCAAAACCAACATTAATGTACCACAAACCTGATTGTCACCAATATTATAAATTTATTTTGCGCTTATACATGAAAGTATTGGTGATCGACAGATTATATAAATGAGTGAGATAAACATACAAATTGTAGATAAAACAAAACAAATGAATTATCGAGGGAAAATTGGGTATGTTAATAATGAAAAAAAAAAACTAATTGGGATTGGTTAGATGAGAGTATTTTATTCTATTTTCGCACCAACACTTTCAACTATAAGCTATTAAACGTAAGAGTGCATCTGTGTGCTTCATCACTGAATTAGGCCTGTAGTATTACATTAGTGTTGGTTTTGCGATTGCACATACAATAAAACACAAGAACACTTATAAATATGCGTAAAAATAAAATAAAATAAAATAAGATATGAAAATTAACTACGTACATTATATCAAATTAAATTAAAATCAATTTTAATACAATCCAATTATTAGATTTTAGTAATTAAATTGTATGTACAACCACAAGAAAATTTAAAATCATGCACTTAATCAAAAAATCAAGAATTTTGATTTCTTTAGCTATAAATACAAAACATTGCCTGATAAATGCATCCCGGTGGATTGCATTTTCCAAAATTACACTAAACGAAATAATAGTTAATTTCACTTTAAATAAATTGAATTAAATTAAATTAAATTAAATTAGAATTAAAATGTATGTCCATATGTATATAAAGTATATACATAACACTTCACACTACACATAAATAAAAAATAAAAATTAAATTAAATTAAATTAAATTTTGAAGAGGAAAGACAAAATACGTCTATCCTCTTTGAATGTTCGCTCGATCGCCCTTTCCGAATGGGTATAAGCATGTGGAAAAATTCCCCTTATAGGAAAATGTCAATGCCGCATGTGTTTTATATACGAATTACAATTTTCGAACGTTTTTATGTGAACTTTGACAGATGTCCACATGTGGAAAATGGATGTGGAATTCGAGAATAGGGCCCCAGGACGTATATATAATTTACATTTCTATACCTTCGAAAACCAAAAAAAAACGAAATGCTTTGTTTTTGTTTTGATGTAATAAAAATAGGCATGGGTAAAAAGGATAAAAAGGGATAGAAATGTTAATTATATATACGTCCTGGTCTAAACAGATTGGATTGGAATTTGGTATTGAAATTTGGAATGTAAATATGACCCATACAAGATCCACATCTGTCTATTTTTATCTGTGGTACTAGGGTTAAATAAATGGAGAAATTGACCCTTGATTTCGTCCAATCCTAAAATAATAAAAGGAATAAAATAATTTAAAAAAATTTAAAAAAATTTCATAATTGACTGTGTTGTAGTTGTAAGTAAAATGAAAATTTTGAAATTTTCGTTTATTTTTTTATTTTAGATCATAAAAACCAATCGTTTTCTGAGGATGAATACAAATTGTTTTGAAATATAAAATATGGTACCATGTAAATAAACGTTATGTACAAACAGTCCGTTACAGTTGATTAAATCCAATGAAAACCATGTAGGAAATACCCTTGTATGATTTAATTTTAACGTGTTATTTGAGTTTTACTAAAATTTAAAGAATATTATCACTAAAATAAAAGCCTGAACATTTTTTTTGAGTTTTAAAGTCGTACATTTTGTTATTTTATTGGGAAGTACCAAAAAATGCATTTTTTATTGTTACATGTGAATAAATCCACGCCAGAATTTGAATAAATACACGAAATATTTTTATGAAATTATATTTTATTTTTAATATTTAAGTTTATTTATTTATAATGATATATTTTTTTATTTATTTTAATAATGAGTGCTGCCTCCATTCTTTGAAATAAGCGCAAATATTCTATTGGGCATTGAATCGTATAGCGACTTAAAATAATTCAAAGAAATGTCGGCCCAAGCAGCTTTGATGGCTTCAATAAGCGACTCCTTATCATTATACTGCTTATCCCGTTCATAAACCTTGCGAGAAAGCCATCCCCAAACGTTTTCCATAATATTTAAATCAGGAGAGTACGGGGGCGATTTAAGTAAATCGACGTTTTTCTTGGAAATCCAGCCTTTTACAAACCTTGCCGTATGTAAAGGAGCGTTATCTTGCTGATAAGTCCATTTCAGTGGTCCGAACAACTGTTGGAACTTTGGAAATGCTGAATCCAAAATAGACATATATGACTTAGCTGTCATTTTTTGATTTTGAAAAGCTAACTCAATCCCACCGTAGTATGAAATACCTCCCCAGACCATAACCCCTTCTCCCTGCTATGACGTCGATTGAGAACTAGCTCTTCTTTGCGTAGGTCATGGAAATAATAGTTATTTATAACCATCGGGCCCGTCTAAATTGAATTTTTCCTCATCCGAAAACACGACTTTATACCACTGGTTATTCCATGTCATATGCTCTTTCCCAAATTGAAGCCGATTGTTTTTTCGAGCTTCGTTTAATGGTGGCTTTTTCTTAATTTTCATCCGTTTAAGATGTTTAGCTTTCTGTATGGCGCGACGAACGGTTTGTACACATACATTAACACCGGCTTTCTCCTTGATTCTGCGAGCAGATAGAGCAGAATTGGAGGCAATACGAATTATTTTACGCTTATCTACCGGTTTTAATTTCGAAACAGAACAGCCTTTCATATTTTTTCCATAGTTTTCAGGATTTTTTAAATAATTTAGCACAACAGTGTGACTTCGGCCTAGTTTTTCGGCTATGAATCGGCTCGAATTTTTTGATCGTGGTAAGCATCAATTTTTCCCTTTTCAACGTCGTTTAGGCTTTTGATTTTTCCCATTTTTTTTAAAAAAACAATTTACAACACTAATTTATCTTTTTATTTAATATTTTTTATTTTTATAAAACTAAACAAAAGAAATTTTATTCACGAGTAACAATAAAATTGAACTTTTTTTTACCGTGTTTAAATGAAAAACAAAAAAAGGAACATTTCCAAAGCCAACTAAACTAGAAAACAAATTTTTAATCATTTGATTAGTGATGAAATCATCTACCTTTCAGTATAGAAAGGTAGACGATTTAGATAAGTATAGAAAGGTAGATGGTATAGAAAAAACAATAGCGATAGAATCCAAAAGAGATGAATTCGGGAATTCCCATTTTTTTATTTAGTGGATTTAATCTGCTATAAAGAACTGTCTATACAAAGGCTATAAACCAATAAAATTGTTTTATTAAAAAATTCTATAAGCCTAATAACCACCGATCAAAATAAAGATCTTCTTATTACCTATTAATACGGAGTTGCGGAACTATGCCTTTGGATGTATTTTGTGAAATTTCCAACAGAGCCGATCGTGTGTGTAGGGCTCGTATTCTCGGGTATCGGGTACCCGAGTATTTTTCGGAATTTTAAACAACCCAAATACCCGGGTAACTGCTTCGGGTATCGCGAAAAGATTCATGAGAACGCTGCCAACTTTCCGTTATTTATTTTCCATTTTTATAATATCAGAGCTCTATAAATCGCCGTGGAAAAATATTTTGCAAAGCACGCAGAAACGCGGTAATGAAAAATACTTTGGTCTGTTTACACCGAAGTAATTGTACAACATATTTTGGATTATTAAACACACATACATATTTTAGTCACGGTGAAACACGCTTATTCCGACATTAAACCGATTTACAAAATTGAAATATTGTATCACTACTACACTCAGTGAATTAGGCGCCGAGAAAATTATCGACAAATATCTAGAATTATTAATGGAAATCTCACTAATCCTTGAACCACTTATGCTAGTACTACAAGAACTAAGCAAATTTAGGCGACACTAATAACAGCTAAAGCCACTGTTACTTTGGTCTAAAAAGACCAAAGTATTGAAATCCTGTCAAAAATGTCCAAAAATTTGGTTGGTCCAAAACCACTTTTCTCGACTTTTTCAAAGTCCCGGGTCTAAAAAATGCAACAAAAAAAATGACCGTCCAGATGTTAATGGATGTCTCGATGTCTGGATGTCTGTACATGATGTGATGGTTGGATGCTGCGACGTCACTATGGTACGATGGTATGACTAGGATGGTAATAATGATATGGAATAATAATATGATGGAATGATTGTTTAAGGTTATGATGGTACGACGGTACGTATGCTATTGTGGTATGATATTAAGCAGGGTTTGAGTTGAAATTGAGTTGGATCTGAGAGAGAAGTTCGACGTAGAACTTGAAGAAACAACTGGATTTAATGAGCTACAGCTAGTAGCAGCTTAGTGCTGTATTATATCATAAGGAACCATAAAACCTAACGATAAAATGGAAGGTTTAAACGTCGAGCAAGGAGAGAAGCAGATCTAAATTTTGGATAATTTACACGAAGGAATTCTTACTATAATAAATAGTATATCAAAGGCTCGTTTTCAGTAGCAGGAAATATAGTTACAAAAAATTGAAGTTACTTAGCCGTTTCTACACTTTCTGGCTTTTTATTTTTGAAATTTTTGATAACTAAAAAATAAAAGTGAATATTATAACTCTTGAGCTAATCTACCTTTATTGAACGTACATATATTTACATAAGATAAATTGTTCGAATTATATACATATTACCTGTTTTACATATAAGAACTGGTAAAACATGTTTTGCCTACTTTTTTTCAGGTAACCCGGGTACCCGGCTATTCGGGTACTTAATTTTCAGGTATTTTAGGAGCCCTAGGTATGGGCCAGGGACGGGCGAAAAAGGATGAGAATAAATGTGTTGAAACAGGCATCTCAATAGATCAAAAAAAAATATCAGTGGCGTTTTTTAAATTGTTCATGAATGAGAGAGTCACATGGTAATACTAATCCTATAAAGCCATACTATAGAGCGTTTGAAAGGAGCTAGTTCATAGATTATTAAAAAAATAATCATTGTGACATTTGCCAATTCAGTCGAAAGTAATTGCGTTTTGAAAATGAGTCAAAATTCGCTACAGTTTACGACATCACTTTTTGAGAGAGCTTGGCTGTGAAGTTTGATGGTTCGACCGTATTTTCGGACGTAATGGTGTAAAGCTGGTTTCAACAGAGGCCTGTAAAAATCACTTGGTTCAGTTTTCCGCCCAGTAATCCCAGAACTTCTACAGTGATGGTATAATGGTTTTACTAGAAAAATGGCAAAAGGTTATTGATCAAAACGGCAAATATTTAGTTTAACCTTCTCTATGTGTACTTTGGTCAAATTGACCCCAGTCCATTTTAAAATGAAAAAAATACGTTTCTTATTATTTAAGTGGCACATGCTCTATACGAAAGCCTCAAATAATATCTTTACAAATAATACAATGAAATGGGGGCCTAAATTACTTGTAAACTTGGTAAATACGATAGTCTGAAACAAACCAAGCACATTTCTGTCTACTGGGGTCAAAATGACCCAAAGTTATTTCCATGTATTATTTTCTACCTAAATTAAAAAATGACTTACTTTTTATGTTTATGAATTTATTATATATGTCTGTGATGTTTTGTGCAAATTGTTCTGCAAATTATAATAAGTGAGACTGAGAGAAAAACTGCTGCGAACGATCATTGAACGATATTTCTGGTTTAGTTTGGTCTTGTAATTCAAGGTGTTTACCAGTAAAAATAGTTAGTCCTGGTTGTAAATATAGTTATTGTGGCGCGGAAAAGACAACGCAGCCAAGAGCTCCGTAAACTTTACGGTAGAGTTTCTATTCCTGAGGTGTCAGATGAAGAGGAAATATCAAACGACAATATTAATGTGGATTTTTCCGATTATAACGTGGGAGAATAAGCTGAGCCCGATAAACATTTGTGATTACAATGAGGATGAGCATGTTGAGCCGATAAATTTTGACGATGATGAAAATTTTAAACTTGGCGGTGATGATCGAGGAAATGAACAAGAAAATATTGATACTGCCACTGTTCAAGATGAACAAGCAGATACTGGTGTGTGATACTATGCCCAACTAAGTTACTAGCTTTCCAAAAATCATCCCAGAAACATTAGTGAATATTATCGTGTCTGAGACCAATAGAATAGCGCGGCAGTTTTATACAATGACTAGTGAAATAACAGAAAAATACCGTGCTTGGTATGATACTAACTAGATGGAAATGTTTGCGGTGTTCGGCATTTTAATTTGCGGTGGTGCTCATAAGAATTGGGACGAGCGATTGGATAAATTATACTGTCTTGACGACCGTCTATTTTATCGAGCTATAATATCCGACAGGAGCGGCTAAAGACCACTAGATTGGCAGCATTCCAGGGAGGTTACCGCGTAATCCAATTCGAATCTCAAAAATATAAGAAAATTTAATCCTATTCGAAAATTGTTTGGTACCGCAGATGAGTTTAGGATTTCATTTCAATATTGCCAAAAGCAATCTACGATATTTTAATTGCTTTTCACTTCATTTATGTTTTCATTTAGTTGTCAACGTCAAGAAATGAACAAACTAATTAGTCGAGGCAATGAACTACTAAAAAGGCCAAAAGTTCGGAATTTTTTAGTACAGGACGGATCGGAATGCGGTTTTTTGCATTCTCTTCCAAAAATTTTTTGTAAAAAATGTGGCTACTTTGTACCTTATACAAACCGGAAATTGCATTGCTGCAGCCAAAAATGCATTCAAAAAATGCATTTTTTGAGACGCCTTTTGGAAGATTTAATAACTTTGTAAATAAGAGTCAGAACTGGCCCAAATCGGGTACCCGGGGGTTTTTGAGGACGCTCATTTTGCCATTTCTTTTTTGTTTTTTTACATTAACGCAACACAAAATTAAAGGAAATATGCAATAACTTAATTTTATTCAAACGTTTCCATTATAAACGAGAAAATGCGTCTATGGCTCCCCCGGGAGTAAGGGAGAAAAACAAGACGACGAATTGCTTTATACATTTTGAGACCTGTCAAAAAAAATTGTTACAATGTGTAGATTTACTTAGAGCTCTGTTCGTAATTTTTAGTTTTTTCGTGAATTTTACACTCCCCCAACCAATTTACAATTTTGCCAATAAAAATTTAAAATAATTTAAGGGTTTCTTATTTTTTCCTTGTGTAAACTCGCTTTGTGAAGTATTTTTTTAATTTCAAAAATAATTCTCCAATTTATTGTACAGTTATTCCTTATCCGTGATAAAAATAGTTATCGAACAATATTTCCTATTTTCGAACAAAATTTTGATTCGAATCCGCATTAGAGCGATTTGATTTCTTAAATTCGGATTCCGGGAATTCGAAACGAATCCGAAAGTAGAGTATCACGCTACTAAATTTCCGAATACGAATTAATTTTCAGTAAAATCGGAGTACTCGGTAGCCCCGCAGATCTCTCTTCGAAACTAAGGAAGTATAGAAATAAAATATTCTGGCTATTGAAAGCAGAAGTATATTTTGATGGGCAACCAGAGAGGCCTCATTCGATTTATAACGCCATGAATTTAGTTCCATCGGATAACCGCACCGTACGTCAACAAAGGAAGAACAATTACTATAAACAAATATTCAGCCTTGCAATTTCTGCAGAACAAACTACACTAATTGGAACAATTAGACAAAATAAACCCGATATTCTTAAAGAGTTTATTAGTAAGGCGGAATTAAAAAAAATGAGAACTAACACTTGTGAGTCTTATCCTAAAGAAAATTGTTTCAAAAAGAAGTGATTATGCAACTGGTGCAGCCCAGCTCTCCAACACTCGAAAGATAAAAAAATTGTAAGGACAGCAATCGACCTAATAGGTTATAAAGCATTACCCGTGTATATCAAAGAAAAAGAAGTGACGGCTAAGACCGTTAGCAAACGACCAAGATGTTACTTGCGCCCTCGATTATCTGATATGAAAACCAGAACTAGATTTTATTTTTGTAATGAGCCATCTTGTCCAAACCACACCAAAACCCTATGCATAGAATGCATCAAAGAAAAGGAAATGGTTTCGGATGAAGATTAAGTGGTATCAGATGACGCATCCGGTTAAAACATAAATTTCACTAATTAAAATGCGATTTTCTTGTAAATATAACTACCTTTTCAATAAAAATATAAATATATGTATAATGATAAAATACACAATTTTTGTTTACTTTACCTATGAAATATATGAAGATATCTATGGGGTCAGATTGACCCCTATACACAGACAATGTGATAGTAAGGTACACAGAGTGAAGGTTAATAAAGTTCATTTAAAATATAAGAAAATCTGTTTGAATTTTGGTGAAAATACGCCAATAACTTTTCCTTGATCTAATATTATGTTACAATAGCGGAGGAACGCGGAACGCCTAAGGCGAAAGTCTAACATCAACTAAACTCCAAAAAAATAAGTTATCAATATTCCACAGTTTCAAAATACTGTGTTGCGATTATATTTAACCTTAGAAAGCGTCGAAGGTTTTGATTTAAATTTTTTTGGTGCGCTGTGGACAGCACAAATATTATATTGTAATAGATTATAATAATGTTTTATATTATTTATTCGTCGCATAGCTAGTCATTCATAACCAAATTAAATAAATATTCATATGGACATATATGCATAATATATTAATTATTTCCTTTTATTAATTGCAAAAAAACATAACATGTACTTGTTTAAAATCAAATACATGGAATCATTCATCTCATCTTTTAAGTAACCTGTTTTAATAGCACAAATTTTACAATAACTAAAATATACATATGCAACAAATTTTTTATTTAGTTTCCTTTCTTCTTATTTTATATATTTTTGTGAATGTATTTATATTGATTGCAATCTCAATTTCAATATTATTATTATTACTTTAAATATTAATTCAGGGTATATAAAAAAAAGAAATCCACGCCGTGGGAAATTATTTACAAATAGGCGTGTCTCTTTCATTTTATTAAAGTTTTGTATTTTACTATCTACTTAATTATAATTGCATTAAAATCATTTAAAAAACGCAGAAATCAACCAACACACAAAAAATAAACAATAGCTTTAACGTTAGTACTTACCGGCACTCATTTGGCTCTAAACAATACCCATGTTTTTCATCACAGCCGAAACGACATCGTGCTGTAAAATAAAACAAAATATTTTAGATTGAATTATGAGGGAACCAGCGAGTCAGTAACAACTTTAAGTAAGAACGCGATATACAGAAAAAGTGCATGTTACTGACCAGCGAATCTTTAAGAACGTTTCGTTGAGTTCACCCGTCACTTAACAGAGCGAAAATTAACGCGCAAACTGAAGGATATGTCAGAATACATCAAAATTTCCACAGCACACTTTTCTTAGAAATAATAAATTTTCCCATTCATATTATAATTTTAATACGTTATTTGTCAGTTGTTACGGATTCGATGGCCGATATGTCAAATCTTCTGTAAGGAAGTAATTTCTTCAAATTCTTTAAGGTTTCTTACTGATTCGCCGGTTAGGCCTTTATTCGTCTCTTAACGTTTTGAAAGTCGCTTGCTTTTTTACTAATGTTTGATATAAAAGTTGGCAATTTTATTACTATTATAAAAAAGTACGTCTCACTTTTAATAATGTGTTTTGACAAAAAAAAAAGTAAAATACACAAATAAAATAAAAGACAAAACCTCCTAGCTACACTCAAAATTTAAACAAAAAAATTATAATTACAAAATTTGTAAACATGGAAAAAAATAGCACGTGTTATTCGAATTAAAATTGCTGTGTTTGACTAGCAATCATTACACTTATCGGCTATGTTGCGCCGAGCCCCGCACGCAAACATAATTGCTCGTCAAATCACTTTTAAATCTATTTGATATACAGTAGACTCACGATAACATGAACGCCGTATAACGTGGACTCCGGCTAACGTGAACAATTTTTTAATTATTGTACTAATTGGTATTAAAGAATAGAATAATCAATCATTTATATATTTGATTGTATACTGTATTATAATATATGTTTATGTTTATAACACTAACAAATCATTATCAACTTGTGAACAAACAAATTTCATATGAAAAAAATCAACCCCCACAAACATGAACAATCTCTTTAACATGGATTGCTTGGTTTTATTTTGTTCACGTTATCGGTCTAATGTATCTAACATTCAGGGCAAAATTAAGTGACCTAAATTCAGACCGTGACAGATTTCAAACTGAACAAATTATACTAAATCAGCTACGAACTGTTATGTTGATAGACGTTTTGCTATAAAATCAGGTACCTCGAATTTCACTAAAAACTCAAAACTATTACTCTTTAGTAATTAATTAGATTAGATCAGTTTTTCAAGGGCATCAATAATAAGGAAGATTTTATTGATAATAAACATCTTTTGCGATAAAAAAAATTGTAAACATCTACTATTTTTTCCATGATTTCTTTAAAAATTACATTAGTGTATTAACATAATTATGTAACTTGCTTTTTCACAATTTCAAATTATTAAAAAAATGTATTGTAATTTTAAGGTACTTGTCATAATACAGATCAGTTAGATACTTTCGAAATGAGAGCAGTTAAAAAATCCAGTCTTTAATTATTTCAGTAGGTAAAAGCTAGGAAAAACGAAAACGAAACTTAAAACTGTTCAAAATAGTTCTACACATTAAACCTGACTTCGTGAATTACTTCCGCCGAAAAAAAATTAATTAATTTTGTGACATTTTTGGCCGGGGAATTAGTTACTAAATTCCACAAAATTAATTCATTTCTATTGCGCGGAATTAATTTTTAAATGAGTTAAATCCGCCGCCTTTGCAATCTAATAAATACTTATTTAATACTTAACATTTTTGTCGTTTATTCCTGGACTAATATCACTATAAAAGATTATATAAAATAAAGCGCAATTATTTTGGTTTCGTCACTTTCATATTGTGATATTTATTTATATTTGAAAATTGAAATTACGATCGTTTTGAAGGCAACTAAACTTATATTAAAAAACTGCTTTTATATACCATTTTTTTCTGTCTACGTGACTTATAAATCTCCTCTCCCCTCTATTTGTTTTCCTCATCATTTATATGGATTTTAAATTATATTTATTAAATTTATATGGAAATAATTTAAAAAATTGAGGAAGACCGGCACTTTTCATCTTATGACATCGCTACGGAACAAAACATTGAGCAAAAAATAATTTTGAACCATTTGCAAAAGGCTGAATATAAAAAGAAGCTCACGAAATTATCAGAAGTAAACAAATATGGAAGTTTATAAGCTCGGTGACAGTGATGCTTTTTCGTAAGAATTCTCATGATTCCTAAGGTGTTTGAATACGAACAAAATATTTTGCTTTTGATTAAAGGGTTCTTCCCGTCATAAATTTCCCTGGGAAATAGGTAAATTTGTATAAACCCGATTCTCGGGATTTTCATCATTAATTCCCTTAATTTTAAGATAAATTTTTTCCCGAAATTATTCATTTTTTTATATAAAATAATGTCTACTACAAATTTTTCCAAAATTGCTTTATTCTATTTGATCTTTTTTTGCAATAAGCGATGTTTTGAAAATTTCTTTATGATGAACTTTAATCTCAAAATTCATCTATGTTAGATGAAAAGCTCAAACGAAAAAGAAACGCCTATATCAAAGACGAATAAGGAAGTTGTTTACCTAATAAATTATTTACTGATTTCTTTGAATAAAGACGGTGACAGTTAAAGGACAGTTTATCGAAAAATATAATTGACCTTAGATAATATAAAACATTTCGGTTCACTTTCTGTACTAATCGTAAGACGTCACGCAGTCAAATCTTCCTCCACTTCAACTTTTAAGGAATATGAATATTTTTTTTTTAAATCACTCTGGAAAGGGTAGGCTAAAACACGTTAGTGCTACTTTTCAGTTAACCTGTAACCTAACCTCAAAAAACGTAAAAGATTACTGTATGGAAATTATTAATGATGGAAATGTAAAAAAACATAGATTTTTGTTCTTTTATATTTCAAAGATCTATTAGAAATATTAAAACATACCGAACGGCGCCGAAATTAAATTTTTTAATGAAAATCATATTGCATGTTTAGTATTATAAAACATGAGTAAAGGAGACTCAGCTAAATTCAATTTCGTCCTCTCTAGTGATTTTTTTATGATAAATTTAATTCTGTAATTTTTTAAATTCATTTGGGAATTGTTGCACATTTAGGTTAGGCTATTTCGAAATCCTGACGTAATGGAGAAATTCTGGTATTAGATTCGGAGTAATCACACAAAAGTAGGTCGACAATTACTTACCACTATCAAAATGAAAGAACTTCCAACTCTGAGTTGTGCCTTAAACCGATAACAATGAATTTTTGGCTTTTAGAAGCTTCAGGAACAAGATCAAGGTTATCTTTCTTAATAATTTTTCAATATATGATTAAATGTTTAAACATTTCGAATAGATCTTTGAAATAATAAAGAACCAAAATCTGTTTTTTTTTAAATTTCAATCATTAATAATTTCATAAGGTAATCCTTCGTGTTTTTTTGAGGTTAGGTTACAGGTTAACATAAAATTAGCAGTGACGTGCTGTAGCGTACCCTTTCCAGAGTGATTTAACAAAAACAATTCTCAGATTCCTTTAAAAATTGAAGAGGAGGAATTTTTGTCCACAAAAAGTCATTTTTTGCACACTGTGTGTCACCTCAAAAACCGCGTTTCGGCGGCTATTTTAGGTGAATAACTCCGTGAGATTTAAAATAATTCGGACGTTAAGGGTATTAATCGGACGAGCCCAATGCAAAGGAGTCTCATGAATAAAGGTAAAAATAAACGATCTGAGGTAAATTGGACCAAAAACTTTAAAAAGATAGACAAATATACTTTTAAACTTGCTTCGAAAATTAAACATTTAGAGAATTCAAAAGTGGGTAAAAGCTTAACAGGCCAAAATGGCATTACAAGATGAAACAAATAAGCCGAAGAGCACTGTAACTGAATATACAAAGGAGTTCAATTATTATAAATAGCCACACGAAACTGATAGGATCCTCAGTGCCGGTATTGTAGGTTAGTAAAACAAGCCTCGAAAAAAACGTTCGGCAGTTATTTTGCGGTTGAATGCGGATTTTGAGGTATTGATCGAATGACTGCGACATGATCTACTAACTAAGGATAGAAAATTGTGATCTCGAGTATTTGAACTCTGACAAAGTAGACATAAAGATTTGTGAACTTTTAAAATACCTCGCAAATCAAAATGTGTGAGAATGAAGAAGCAGGCAGCAAAAAAGGTAGCAAGAATAATCAAACCAGCACACACCCACCCCTATGTGCAAAAAGGTACATTAACATCAATTATAACTAGATCTGCATTTGCTAACGGAACGCAAAGCCATTGCTTATAACTAAGGTATCCCATATTGAGAAATCAACCATACGTACGTAAGTCTCTAGCCTGAAAGGAACATCACCAATGTTACAATCGTGAGGTAGCCCCACACCCATGAGCAGGTCTCTCAAAGCCAGGCAATAAATAGGGAATTCCTTTTTATAAAACGCTTTATAATAATTAAAAAAATCAATTATGTCGCAACAAAATTATCCCAAGTAGAGTGTAAACCATCTATTCTACCACATAAATATTATACATTCCCAGTATCTTTCCAGATTCATCCACTACTTCATATATTACCGAATCCAACTGTTTGGATATTTTAGCTCTCGTGAATTTTGAAGTAGATTTGCGTGAAAAATTCTTTTTGACGCAACTCTGCCCAAAATGGCGAACATACATTGTCTGTCCAAAGCTAAATGGCCGAGTCCGACTGCACAGATTGTAACTAGTATTACGATTATGAGCTGCTTGGACATTCCGCAAAACAATGCTTTGAGCTAGTGATAGTCGGTCAATGGGAGAGAAAACTTCCACATTATTATCATCAAGGATATCTATCTTACGCATGAGGTAGTACGCTGACCCGTGGTTGACTTTTTGTTGTCCTATTTCGTCCAAATGTCGATCCCAGCTTTTATGGGCGTCTTTTATGTAAGAGCGTATAGCCGATAGTAGCGTTCGATTCACGCGTTCCGAAGCGCAATGTATTGCTATGAATTCATTTTTTAGTCCATATTTTTCCTTCGGCAGCGATTTAAATTGTGGGCCGTTATCATAAAACAGTACTTCTGGTACCCTCTAAACATGGAAAGCTTTTCCTTTTAAAAACTGGCACACGTTCGCAGCGGATGCGGAACGCAACGGCTCAAGTATTGGGAAACGAGTGTAATGATCCTCGTCTAACCGACTCAATGAATTGTCCCATGTCGGGCCTGGTTGAGAAATTCACAGGTTTGCTACCTATTGGGCTGCCGTTGATGTCCAGTAAAATTGACATGAGAGTGGATTATGCGCTTTTTGGATTAAGTCTTCGGTCAGGATCTCCGGCACCACCAACTTCCATGGTGAAACATCTGTCTGTGTATGTAAAATTCATGAGTTTAATAAAGAGCTTAGCGTCGTTAACTTTAAAATTTGTGCTGGCTTTTAGGTTAACGGAAAGAGCGTTGATTTTGTCCTGATACTCCGAACATTTGCAGGCTGTAGACTCCAAGTTTATTTGAAGAGGGGCATCGGTTGACAACTAGAGGGCTTCGACGTTTACTCGTGACAGACTGTGGAACTATATTCTGGGTGCCCTTCCTGTATTCTATGGAGAATTTATAATGCTGTAGCTTTAAGGCCCACCTAGCTAAACGCCCGGAGAGGTCCTTCTGGTCCATTAGCCATTTTAACCTGGAGTGATCTGTTATGATCCTTCAATGTGGGGTCTACAATTATTCACGCTCATCACTGCAGCTAAGCACTCTAATTCTGTAATTGTGTAGTTTCTTTGCGCTTTATTTAACTTCGAAGACATAAAAGCAATTGGATGGTCTTCCTCCCAAATTTTATGAAAAAAGTACCCTGCCGACGCCGGTGGTACTCGCGTCGCACATAGAAATGTGTCAGGATTGACTAAAACTGGTGCCGAAATTAAAGACTGTTTGAGCTGATCGAACGCATCTTGGGCTTGCAGACTCCATTTGGGTTTTACACCTTTCCGCAGTAGATCAGTAATCGGAGCAGCCAAGGTGGAATAGTTCGGTATAAACCTCTTATACGAACCTGTTAAACCCAAAAAAAACGCGTTATCTGTTGAGTCGTTGGAGGTTCGGGGTATTCGGTTACTGCCTGGACTTTTAATGGATCCACTCTAAGGCATCCATCTCAAATTACAAAACCGAGATATTTTGTCTCCTTGAGCATGAATTTGTTTTTTTCTACATTTATAATGAGATTCGCATTTCGCAATAATCTCGCTACTTCAGAGAGTAACAGAATATGATCATCGAAGGTTGCCGAGGCAACTAGGAGTTCATCAAGGTAAAGAAACACTCGGTAATGTAACTGGTGAGGGATAACCTTCTGCATAAGCCAACACATCGTTTGGGCTGCATTGCACAATCCAAACGGCATGACGACGAACTGGAAGAGGGGACGTCCCGGTACGGTGAAAGCTGTCTTATCCCTTGACTCGTGAGCTAGGGATATTTGCCAGAAGGCATCTTTTAAGTCAACCGTACTGATATACCGTGTTTGGCCTAATCGACTAAGTAACCCGTCGATCAGAGGCAAGGGGTCAGCATCAGTCACCGCATTTACCTTGCGGGCGTCCAGGCAGAGCCGAACCTTTCCGTTGGCCTTATTTACGAGGCACACTGAGGATGAGGTCACGACACGGCACTCCATTGATTAGGACGTTGGCATAAGGCCTCGAATCGTTGGTAATGACTCACTTACATTTACTTTATAAAAGCCGTCATTTCATAATTAGAGCTTTGGGGGCATATTCAAGGGATAATATACTACCGTTTGAAGCAAAAAAAAATCATTTTTTTTAAGCCGCTACACCAGGTTACCTTAAGTGACTACTTAAGGGAGCTAGAAATTTTACTAACTTATGGAGGTGGTCTGTTTAAGGAAAAAATGTATGTCAATTTAGGTAGTTGGTCAAAATAGAGAGGTGGTCTCTTTTGGTTTATTTTTACGCTATTTTCGAAGTAATAAAAGCAAGTACAGTACTTTAATACTTTATCGAACTCGTTTATAAAAAATATCCGGATATTACAACCTTTTTGAAAATGGGCGTTTGCTATAAACGATATCAATTTATTTATACCTCCGTTTATAAAAAACTTTTTTGTTTTCCCTTGAGTGTTTGTTATAGCAAGATTTCACTGTAGTTTTATTCTAAACGGTGGAATCGAAGCTTAAGACTGCAAATGGAAAGCAAAAAAATGTTTAATAATTTGTAAGCTTTTATTTATTTGTTTTTCTCTAATTTTTAACCTTCACTCTGTATATAGCTTACTATCACGTTGTCTGTGTATAGGGGTCAATCTGACCCCATAGATATCTTCATATATTTCATAAGGAAAATAAACAAAAATTGTTTATTTTCTTATTATATATTTATATTTTCTCGCTCGAAATTTATTTGTGATTTTTTTCTGTCAGTTTTATTTAACCTTCACTCTGTGTATACCTTACTATCACGTTGTCTGTGTATAGGGGTCAATCAGACCCCATAGATATCTTCATATATTTCATAGGCAAAGTAAACAAAAATTGTTTATTTTCTTATTATATATTTATATTTTTATTGAAAAAGTAATTATATTTACAAGAAAATCGCATTTTAAATAGTGAAATTTATGTTTTAACCATATGCGCAATCTGATACCACTTAATCTTCATCCGAAACCATTTCATATTCTTTGATACATTCTATGCGGGTTTTGGTGTGGTTTCTTGAAAATCTTGAATCATTGAAATGAATGAAATCTTGTTCTGGTTTTCATATCAGATAATCGAGGGCGCAAGTAACATATTGGTCGTTTGCAAACGGTCTTAGCCGTCACTTCTTTGCCTGCTGATATAGACGGGTAATGCTTTATAACCTATTAGGTCGATTGCTGTCGTTACATTTTTTTAACTTTCGAGGGTTGGAGAGCTGGGCTGCACCAGTTGCATAACTAATTCTTTTAGAAACAATTTTCTATAGGACAAAACTCACAAGTGTAAGGTTCGTATCAGAACAAAATTTTAAAGATTTTAGTTCTCATTTTTTTTAATTCCGCCTTCTTTGAGAATCTCGGGTTTATTTTGTCTATTTGTTCCAATTAGGGAAGTTTTTCTGCAAAAGTTGCAAGGCTAAAGTAAAACTAGTGAATATTTGTTCATGGTAATTGTTCTTGTTTTGTTGACGTATGATGCGGATATCCGATGGAACTAAATTCATGGCGTAATCAATCGAATGAGGCCTCTCTGGTTGCCCGTCAAAATACACTTGTGCGTTCAATAGCCAGAATATTTTAATTCCATGCTTCCCTAGTTTTGAAGATGTATCTGGAATGCTGCAATTTAGCGGTTTCCAGCCGCTCCTGTCGGATATCAAAGCTCGATAAAATGGACGGTCGTCAAGACGGCATAATTCATCCAATCGCTCGTCCCAGTTCTTATGAGCGCCAGCGTAAATTAAAATACCGAACACAGCAAACATTTCCACCGAGTTAGTATATCATACCAAGTACTGTATTTTTCTGTTATTTCACTAGTCATTGCATAAAACTGCCGCACTATTCTATTGGTCTCAGACATGATAATATTCAACAATGGTTCTAGGATGATTTTTGGAAAGCTAGTAACTTAGTTGGGCATAGTACCACATGCCAGTATCTGTTTGTTCATTTTGAACAGTGGCATTATCAACATTTTCTTGTTCATTATATAGGAAATAATACATGGAAATAACTGTGGGTCATTTTGACCCCAATACACAGAAATGTGCTTGGTTTACTTCAAACTATCGTAATTACCAAATTTACAAGTAATTTCGGCCCCCATTTCATTATATTACGTGTAAAAGATATTAGTTGAGGCTTTCGTATAGGGCATGTGCCACTTAATTAATAAGAAACGTATTTTTTCATTTTAAAATGGACTGGGGTCAATTTGACCCTAGTACACAGAGAGAAGGTTAAAAGTAATTTCGCCATGTCACAAATCATATTTTCTATTGAAAATACAAAAAAATCAAACAAAACTTTACTTACTCATTTGAAAATTAAAACGACATTAAACAAATATTTTCAAATCATTCATGTCGAATTCCACTGTAGAAAAATTGTCACTCTTATGTCGTTTTCCAGTTCCAACAAAGAGTAGACAAAGAGTAGAAAGAGCTGTCAAAAAGACAGTTTTTTGAAATTTTAAGTGGAACATACAAAAAATATTTTTAAATAACATTGCTTTTTTGTATGGGTGTGTGAATATACGTATTAATTGTCAAATTACTATTTTGACAATTAATACCTAAACTTTGCAATGCAAAGCAATGTAGATGTAAAGTATTAGTTAGAGTAGTTTGCTACTCCGTCAATTTATACGGATTTCAAGAAGGCGGATTGGAGGAGCTTTAGAGAAGAGTAGTTTGTAAGTGGATATGGGTAAAATAGTACTCTTTTCACTGTCAAACTATCCCATTGAAGAAAAAAATGCACTGAGGGCAAAATTTGTTTTGCATTGGTGCATTTTTTGTTACTCTAGCTTTTTTGGTCGAGTAACCCCTCCTTTTTTAGTGGTTAGGTGTGAATTTGCTCGGGGGATTCAAGTTGACACATATTGTCAGCTCCGTAACTTGCAGCTTTCACAAGTGCTCGTGTTACCTCCACGTGGTGACAGCTGGTAACTAGATTGCTGATTTATTGGCTTCTAGGCTAAAACACGGCGCTAAAAGAGTCAACCTTAAACAAATCGCTGAGCTGGGTTAAGGTGTTACTCGTACAGTGCCGATAATTAACCAGACTGAGACCCCAGTTTAAAAACTAGCTCAGTTGCTAACGGTGGATCCGAATACCTGGCGCCTTCCGGAAGTAGCCTTTGTGTACTGCGAATCTCTGAACAGATGGACACTCTTTTCTCCGCTACTCATGGGACCTAATATGGATCATAAGAAACAACAACAAATAAGAGTCCGGCTCTGTAACAAATCCGGGAAATACAACCAAAGCGCGGTACATAAGCTCAAACGAGGCTGGTCCCTCCACTCGTGTAACGGGCTAACAAAGCGGAACCAAAGCAAGTAGGAAGCTGGTTTCTTAAGACCAACGTATAATACTAGGAGAAAGGCCTGGAGGGCCCTAGTTAAAATAAATAACATCTCGCGGGAAGACTGAACGGAGAAAGACAAAGCCTCGCTTGCGTGAGCAAAGAAAGTCATCGAATAAAAGTCGGACCCCTTCAGCTGGCCCACAGCTAAAAAGCGTAAGATCGCAGGAGGAAAGTCCTAAGATCGCCAAAAAAACGAAGCTCCACGCTACCGGTATGAGGCCTTTTAGGGAGGTACTCAAGGTTCATCTGGTTGTGGCACTTATTTATTGACCAATCGCAAGAGGATGGAATAATCATGCCAGCCAATTGGAGGAAGGTGGAAGGGGCCTTAGCCACCACTTACCTGGACCTGGTCCGACCACACCAGGACCTGGTCCGACTTGTCGGTTTGGAGCTGGCACAGGAATCAGCTGCACCTGACTGCCTATGCATATCACAGGTCCCGGAGTCAGCCTTGCTGCGAATGATTGGGAGGAGATCCCTCCTAGGCCAAGAGCCAGGTTTTACATCCCTTCCCCCAGGTCAGCTGTTATTATTTTAAAAAGGGAGTCACTGACTGCACTGCAAAAAAAACCAACGGTTTAATTAACTATGGTTTCAGTGCAATCATACTCAAGGTGTACGAGAAGGACGCGGACAAGCCGGAGGCTTCAAAGTCAGCTTCAGACACTACCACTATGCTTGATAGCTCATCTGGGCGCGCGGAAATAGCGGACAGCCAGCGGAAACTCTTTGAACGGACACGGAGATGAGTCTTTAAAGAGGCTCTGAGAGGATTGCTCATCAGGGAAGACCCTGATGTTACTATGGTGGAGAAGGAGCTGTAGAGATGTTGACATTTCTGCAAGTCAGCATCGGCTGCTCTCTTGTTAAAAATTGGGGAAGGGGCAGATGTCGTTTTGATCCGAGAACCTTGGGCCACTGAAGAGCGGTTAGTCCGATTAGTCTATTAAACTGGAAAGTTTCGGAAGATCACTTTTTTCTGATCACTGTTATCTTCAATTGGAAATGGACTTGGCTTTTCCAAAAGGTCCAATCTACAGCAACAGAAGGAAACCCGACTGGGATACATTTAGAACTATTATGGATAATTCACTACCAGTGCCGGTGCAAAAACCTCCAAAAACTACTGAAGAACTTGATGGCTTCTGGTCCAAGGAGATTCAACAAACACCTCAAAGATGCAAAAGACTCTTCAAAACAGCAAGGAAAACCAGAGCCGCGGTAGACTGCGACTCCTATAAGGAAGTCCTTAAAATATACAAATATCAATTAAGAAGTGCCAAGAACAGATCTTGGAGACTTTATTGTGGCTAAATTCAGGAGTTATTCACTATCCCTTCCATCCCAAGTTATCTGCAAAGCCAGATGGAGCATGGACCACAAATAGTGCGGAATCGTTAGAACTTCTCCTGGAGACTTATTTTCCTGATTGCACCTGCTACATCAGCAGGTAATAGGGCAAGTAGCCTCGTAGGCCAAATTATTAGCAGAAGAAAGATCCTGTGGGCGATAAACAGTTTTAAACCATATAAGTCGCCTGGACCTGATGGTGTTATCTCTGCTGAAATTCAACAAACTACGAATCTAACCATTTCCTCGTCAGAGGTAATTTTCAAAGGCAGCCTAGAACTATGTCACATTTCTTCGGGCACTTTCGAATCAAGGAGTGGATAAATCACTCAAGAACTGGATAGATCAAATGCTAAGAGGCAGGATCATAAATGACAGTTTGCGGGAATCCTCCAACAAAAGATTTGCAAACAGAGGTGCGCCACATGATGGCTTTGGAACTTGGTCATAAATGACATATTGCTAAAGTTGGAGGATAGTGGCTTCAAGGTGGTTGCCTATGCGGATGATGTAGCTATTGGTGTCCGAGGCAAATATCCCGGCACCCTTAGTAAGCTTATGCAAAATGCTCTGGGAATTCTTTCATCATGGAAAAATGGTTGTGGGTTGAATATGAACCAGCACAAAACCGAATTGTTTCTCTACTCTAGGAAATATAAACTTCCTCATATCGATCTTCCCACTTTAAATGGGTTCAGCTTGACTTTTACAGATGAAGCGAAGTTTCTGGGTCTCATTGTGAATAGCAATCTAAATTGGAAACCTAATATTCTGGAAAAGGTAAAGAAAGCTACGATAGCGCTGTACTCTTGCAAAAATGCTATTGGGACAGGATGGGGGTTGGATTCCCACATCGTACATTTGCTGTATACTGCAGTAGTCAGACCCTTACTTTTGTATGGGGTAATAGTCTACTGGCCTGCTCTGGCCAAAACTGTAAACCAAAAGTTTTTGACTGACGAAAGTTCAGAGAACAATTTGGAGACTGTTATTTTTGACTCCTATAGATATCTTGGAAAACAGTTGGCAGCTTGTACTGCCATACGACTGAAATCCACCTTAATGTGGACCTGTAACAATACAGAGCACTCATCTATATTGTAAAACAAAGAGATTCCCAAGACCACCGACTAAACTGTCCCGTCACTGTCTTTTGACACAAACTTCCGGACTAGGATCCCATCCAGAGAGCACTGGTATCCATTAACCAGTCTTGGCAGTTTTGGAACCAGGAGTTAAAAACTTCTTCACTGATGGTTCAAAACGGGATGGAAAGGTCGGGGCTGAGGTGTTCTGCGAGGAACTCATGTTAAACCTCTCCTTCTGTCTCCCCGACTACTGTTGCCTTTTTCAAGCTGAAGTAACTGCGATAAAGGAAGTCGTGGACTGGTTGAGGTATAATGTGTATATACGGACAGTCAGGCTGCCATTAAAGCGCTTCAATCACACCTCCGCACGTCAAAAGTAGTCTAGAACTATCTCTCATCTCTTAACGATATAACAGATCAGTACAACATCCATATTATATGGGTGCCAGAACATTTCAATAGTACAGGGAATATAAAAGCCGATGAACTGGCTCGACGTGGTACAACGGACCACTTTTCAAAAAGCAGAAAGGATATTGAAATAGCTCTTGCGTTATGCAAACTGCTGCTTCAGGAGGAAGCTAGTAAGTTGACGAACGACAGATGCTCAATGGAGGAAGATATGGCTTCAATGAGTTGGAGGATAAACAGTAAATCGTCGTATGGGTACGTACTATTTTTCAGTCAATGCCTGGTCCTAATGAACCGCCATCTAAACCAAGCTTAACCTAACCCCACTTTTTACACACACCAACAAATATGGTGTGTATAGTTGTGATGACATTTTGGATTTAACGTTTTAAACTTATGTGTAAAATGATCATTTGATTTACACAAAAAAAAATTGTGTTTCAAAATAAAAATAAAATTAGAAAAATTTGTGTTTCAATATCGAGAATATGGAGGATATTTTAAGATATTTGTCAACAAAAAATTCGCCTAAAAAAGTCAACGGTGACTTTCTAGTAAAATACATCATTTCAGTCGAAAATTTAAATTCCTTTAAGGCCGTCCCTAGAATAACGTTTAAGGGCGTTCTTTACTAAAATAGGGTATCTGGTAGCGCTTCGTTAAGCTTCTGTGTGAACATTTTCTTCTAGAGTTTTTTTTATTATCAATAGATAATGTGGAAAACCAACTCGTATTTTTTTGTTTTTTTTTTCGAAATTTTCTTTTAATATTTTGTTATTAGCTCTCAAATTTCCCAAACAAGTTGCGGTTCTTATTCACAACAATAAATTTTAATCTAAATATAATCTGACTCGTAGTTTTTTTCTTTTGTAATTATTTTAATTTTTTAATTTATAAATAATTAAAATAAAAAGAGTTTACCCAAGAAAAACAAAATTTTTCGTCAACATAAGTGTAGCAAAATCCCGACAGAGGGTCATTTCATGCGCACATATAAATTTATATTTACAAAATTTTTATATACAGTCGAAACTCGATTTTCCGGGATCCGATTATCCGTAAACCTCAATTATCCGTGATTTTTTTTTACACAGTCGATTTTTTTGAGTCACTTCTTTATCCAGATTTTCAATTGATTAACCGGGATTTTTCATTTTTATTTTTTTCGTTAAATTTTGGCAATAGTGTTATTTCTGTGTTAAGCATATATCTACATATGTATATTGTGTATTTTTTTATAAAACTGAAAAATTCGATCAACCGGGATATTTGATTATCCGGGAAACGTTCGGTCCCGAGCATCCCGGATAATCGAATTTCGACTGTACAACATTTGTTAGTGTAAAAACAATGTAAATTTGCTTAAAGATTTTTGTTTTCTTTTATTTTTCGCTTTCATAACGACTAATATCAAAACACCACTACTAAATTGTTTATTATGTATGTATAGGATGTTATTATTTAATTTCGATTCGTTGTTATTGTTGTAAACAGAGTAAAATGTTGTGTAGAGAAATAAAATAAATTTTTTCGTAGTATTTATGTACCAAACCAACAAAAATGTTTATACAAGCCGCCTCGTTCGCTCCTTACACAGATCCTATCAAAAAAATGTACGCTATATTTATTTATGTATTGGTATTTATATATCGTAAAATACTTTAGTTTCGATGAATTTATCACCTATACTTATTTGTTTTGTGTATATATACTTTCTGATTTATTTTATGCGCATCACTAATACCAAAACCAACAAAAATGTTTATACAAGCCAAACAGTACAAACACTTAAGATATAAAAAAGTACGTTAAGGCGTAGTATTAGTGTTGCATAAAAATAAATCAGAAAGTATATATACACAAAACAAATACGTATAGGTGATAAATTCATAATAAATATAGTGTACATTTGTTTGATAGGATCTGTGTAAGGAGCGAACGAGACGACTTGTATAAACATTTTTGTTGGTTTTGCTAATACTATACCTTAGCGTACTTTTTTATATCTTAAGTGTTTGTACTGTTTGGCTTGTATAAACATTTTTGTTGGTTTTGGTATTAGTGATGCGCATAAAATAAATCAGAAAGTACATATATATACACAAAACAAATAAGTATAGGTGATAAATTCATCGAAACTAAAGTATTTTACGATATATAAATACCAATACATAAATAAATTTAGTGTACATTTTTTTTGATAGGATCTGTGTAAGGAGCGAACGAGACGGCTTGTATAAACATTTTTGTTGGTTTTGGTATAGATCATAACCTGCTAAAATTCTCTCTTTAGAAAGCCTGATTGCGTTGATACAAAACCAACACTGATGTAATACTACAAGCCTGATTCAGTGATGAAGCACGCAGATACCCTCATACATTTAATACCTTATCCTTGAAAGTGTTAGTGCAAAAATAGAATAAAAATACTCTCATCTAACCAATCCCAATTAGTTTTTTTCATTATTAACATACCCAATTTTCCCTCCACAATTCGTTTGTTTTGTTTTATCTACAATTTGTATGTTTTTCTCACTCATTTATATAATCTGTCGATCACCAATACTTTTATGTATAAGAGCAAAATAAATGTTTAATATGGGTGACAATCAGGCTTGTAGTACATTAATGTTGGTTTTGGTTGATAGCTAACTTACACACATTTAATAATATATACTGAAGAGTGTATTGGTCGCTACAAAAAACCATATAAAAAAAATTCAAATTTTTTTGTTTCTTACCACTACTAATTCCAGTTGATATCACACACTACTTAATATCAACTAACAATTGAGCATTTTACTCTCTGTTTTTTGCTCTTCTTCTACAACAAAACTCAATTTTACGAAATGTCAAAATCAAAACCATAACCTGCTAAAATTCAGGAGGTTATGATCAAAACTCAAAAATCGTGAAGTTGAAACACAATTAATTAATTAATTACAAGAAATTAAGGTAAGTTTAAATGATTTTTAAAGTAATTTATATTAGTTTACGTGATTTAAAATTTTATATGTGCTGTTATAATTTCCTTTTTTAATTTTTAGGTATCAACACAACTTGTAAATAGTAATCTGTGTAACTATTTCGGATTAATTCACAGTTTAAAAACAGCGAAACATATTAATATCTTATGTTTTTCTTTCGATCAATTAGAAAAAGAAATTACTGTTAAGTTAAAACGAAAGTACGAATCAAAACGTTACAAATCGGAAAATCGTTTTTCACCAAAAAAAACTAAAAATGGAGCAACAATATGTAGAAGCTGCCACAACAATCAAATATGAGTATGTGCAGGACATAAAACTTCTAACTTCGAACGATAATGATGCGGAGAATGATAGTGCGGCTGAATCCCAAAACGACTATGCAATTTAACTTACGTTTTACTTTGTTTGTTTTAGGTCCATGGCGGATATTCGCGGGAGCATGTTAAAAAGGAAACGACTGATGGTGAATTGGCCGTTGGTGGTGGTCATTATTGCAATGTATGTGGTGAATCATTTGCCGAAGCTTTAGATTTGTTAGCCCATGCCGAAGTGCATGCACGATGACAACCATTGAAATGTATGTTATGCGGTGAGTCATTTCTAGAGGAATCAATTATTAAATCTCATATAAGTATCGTGCACGCAAACGAATTAACTCAAAATTCGTGCCACCTTTATGGTAAATTGTGTCGCGATAGTCGAACCTTATCGAAACATTTATGGGAACATTTCAGCGAAAAAAATCATTCCTGTTCGGCATATGGTTTCGCATCGAAATAAAACTGTTACGTGTGATATGTGCGGAGAAGAATTTTCCGATGGACGCTCCCTCATGAATCATCGTCATTCGCATACGAATGTTACAGGGCAACAATTCCCTTGTCGCGAGTGTGGCAAAATATTTGGTTCGCGTAGTTCACAACAAATTCATATACGTGTTCATACGGGTGAGAAACCTTACTGGTGCCGTTATTGTTGGAAAGCTTTTGCTGATTGTGGGACATTACGAAAATATGAAAGGATTCATACACGTGAAAAACCTTACGTTTGTTCAGAACATTACGATCACATCATTCGAGCCCTGACACCAAAAGGGGAAATTCCAATACACCTTATTACTGCCAAGTTTGTCACGAGTGATTTGTAATGTCACTAGATTTAATTCAACATTTAATTCAACACAGTGATATGAATACGGCCGTGAAGAGACAATCGATTGCAAGTAAATGTAGAACGGTGGAGAATTAATTATAATATTTGTCATATCAATGTGTATTCTATTTTATATTTATAGACGGAGCCACGAAAATATAAACGGAGAAGGAAATTAAAACCGCACGAGTTGGAAAAATTTCGTGCCGAAAAAATGGCAAATTATTTTCGGTTTTTATTTTGAGCATAATTTGCATTTTGATTTATATACCAATTAATATTCCAGTTACCAAAGTAAGACGGCAATAAAATAATATGAGAATGATAAAAAAAATCGTTACAAAAAAATTAAAAAGAAAAATTCTTTCTGTATACATTGTTTATAGTTTAAAAATTACATAATTATGTCAAAAATAGTTTCTAAGATTTTTTAATTACAAAAATAGTTTTTTAATGCCTCAGAAGTTGACCAATAAGTCGAAATATAAGGTTAAAAACTGTTAAGTTTTTTTAATTAAATATTGGGTTTTATTTAAAATAAGCGGAAATTAAAATATTTAAATAAAATGACTGTTGCACATGATTCGTTTTTATTGGTTTAGATTTTACTCTCTTTTAGTTTCATAGTATGCGAATGTTTATGTTTTCTACACTGTATTCACAACCATATATATATATATACGCTGTCATTTCACAAATATATTCATCAGTATAGATACTTCTACAGCATTAGTATACATTTGATTGGGCTTTCTAAAGAGAGAATTTTAGCAGGTTATGGTATAGATACTTTCTGATTTATTTTATACGCATCACTAATACTACACCTTAGCGTACTTTTTTATATCTTAAGTGTTTATACTGTTTGGCTTGTATAAACATTTTTGTTGTTTTTGATCGAAACTGAAGTATTTTACGAAAAAATCTATTCAAATGCCGATATATAATTACCAATAGATAAATAAATATAGTGTACAGTTTTTTTGATAGGATTTGTGTAAGTAGCGAACGAGACGGCTTGTGTAGGTAAGAAATAGGCATCAAAGCGAATTTCATTTTTTTTAGGTTAGAATCAAATCGAAATTTTATTTTAGTAAAGAACCCTCTTAACTGCGCAAATTTAACTGCACAAGTTAATCGATACAAAATATCTGAGCGAAATTGCTGTTCGAATACTGTATTTTTACACGAGAATAAAACAGCAAATTTAATCAGCAATCCAATACAATTTTCAAACAATAAACTTTTCCAAATAAATTCGAACTTTTTAAAGGCCAAAATCACAATATAAATAATCTTAATTGATTATTTATTGCTAAATATATGTAGGTATTTTTTTTATTATTATTTATTATAACCTAAAATAAAAAAAGATTACAATTTGGATGTAGTAGTATAATTCGCTAATCAAACCTGCACAAGTACATTATGTATATATAGAACGTAAATTGTGGTACAATCAGTCCAATCGCCGCGGCCTGATGAGAAGATTGATTTTTTCATACTCATAAGCTCATCAGTTCGAAACTGGATTAAATCCTCTTACAATTTTCCGAAATATTTACATTCAAATAAATTAAACATTATAAAATAAATAAATTTACATCGAAATTAGATGATAAATTCGATTTTAAACGTCAATTATATTCACTGATTGTAGCCGCCGTTGACTACAACTTCAATCTACATGTTCAAAAATACCTAGATACAATTTAGTCGTAGTTGCGAATTAATTATGGTTTGTCGATTTGGCCCTAAAATCAACGGCGACTTTTTGCAATTGAATTCAACATTCAGGATTTTGGGCCCGCATTTTTGTATTCAACCAAAGCCAACAAAAATGTTTATACAAGCCGTATTGTACCTGCGACACATACAAGCTATTAAATCCTAATCCTACTATTTAGTATTATGGTGTTATGACACTGGCTATTTTTTCGCATTGTTCTAGTGATTAAAAATAAAAATAGAATACACCAAATAATGTATGTATATACAAAATATTTATAAGAGTGAATGTATCCAATATAGTGTAAAAAAATTCAAATAAATTCGTGAAAACTAGATCAAAAATTTTATTGTTCCATTTTGTAGCAGTTTAAATCGAGCAATTTTATCAACAACAATTCAATTTAATTTTTATTTTTGACAGATATATATTTTGCCGTTTTGTGTCAAAGAAAACTCATTTTGTTTATGTACCAAACAATTTTAGTTTTTCAGATCATACGCACAAGTTCATATTTTTGTTTTTTAAAATATCAAAATAAGTACGTCTAGTGCTGTCTACAATATAATTAGCTTGTTTCTCTTTTTCGCTTTATTGTTTTTACAGCAATTTAAAGCACTTTAAAACTAGTCAGTGTCATAACACCATTCGTGAGATTTTTTACTATTAAATACTTTTGTCGTTTTCGATTGATTTTTTACCCCTCTTTGAAAGTGTAACCTCAATTTCTTCGTCAATCGAACATAAACACCGAATTGTGTTCTGTCATCTATCAAACCATATTAAAACGACGTAAATAACAATAATATATTTCCTAGAAGCGGTTTAAAATAAATTATTTTTAAAAAAAATGTAAAATAAAATTTCTTCCATTATAATTCACAAATTTTTAAAGCGCACAACTTGAATTAAATGCAAATTATTCACAAATGAAAACCAAACAATTAAAAAACGAAGGGTCAAATCGAAAATGACAGCACAATGATAGTACTGTTTAGTGCATGTGTAAAAAAAGGGGTAAAACTACCAAAAAAACTGGAGTAGTCGAAATTGCACTGGTGTAGCTGTCAGTGCAATTTTTTTTGGTCAATCGAATATTTCCAGGGTAAAAAAATTACACTTTTTACACTGAGTGAAATTCAATTTGGTCAATCGAAATCCACATAACAGAAATAGGTTTTATTTTGTGTTTGAATCGCCATACCCTAGTAACATAGTATTGATGAATTCATTAGGTAATTCTTGCTTACCAATTCAATGAACGATACATGGGCTTGTGATATGAATTCACTTATTTACTTTTATGTTCCTCTGTTATAATGAACTTATTAATGAACAACGTGTGAATTTTTTTTGGAATTTCTCTATTACCGAACCAATGAACTCATTAAGGAATATATAAAGGAATTTGATAAGTTGTTAAACCAGTGAATTCATGCATAACTTCATCAGAAATTTCAATAGTAACTTCATCAATGATCGAACCACTGACATAATAGGTGGTTTCATTATGAATTTTAACATTAAAAGTTTTTATTTTTACTGGGAAAGCAATAAAAATGCATTTATGTGTACATAAATAAATTTAATTTTTTCTTAAACTTTGAAGTTTATTTCATATTTCATTTATTAGTTCACATTGTATTTAAAATTTAAATTTTCTTTTATATAATTTTGATCCTGCTGCTTTATCCTAATGATTTAAAAATTATTTTTAAAATAAAATTTATTACCGATTGGTAATTAACATGCGTACCTAACTTTTTATTATGTGTTATCACGTATTTTATAATTTTTACTTTTTTTATTTTATTTGAATCACCTCACTTTACACGCTATTGGAAAGGAACTGATCAATTTCCAAAATGCAGTTTTTTTTCTGTGGAATGACAGTAAAAACAAAGCAATTGTGTTTTTTTGATTATTATCATTAAAATCATCATGAATATTACCGAAAGGATCATCATATAATTCCTTTATATTTTGTGTTATGCCCGATTTAGATGAAGGAAAATGTTTGCCTAGCAAAAAATGTTTGCCTTACATAGAGCTGCACGCAATAAAAATATATCCATTAGTTAAAATGAGAAAGGACTATGTAAACCAAAATGGCGATGCTATAATTTTTTGGCGGCTTATACATATTGGATGTTATATTTTTTGACATTTATCGGTAATGTGACAAAAATAAAATTTATAACAATAAATAAGATGGTTAGTGACAAAAATAAAACTTAATAAATAAAATATATCAAATGTTATAGCTGAAAAAATCAAATCAAAAGCAGGAAAACTGCTTTTGATTTGATTTTTTCAGCTATAACATTTGACTTCTGGTCATCGTATAGGTTTTCATAATATACTTTTTTTGTGTTTGTGTTTGTTTGTTACTATAAAATATCAAAAAATATAGTCGGGTCGAGTATATTTTATAGTATCATATTTATTTTTAATATTTTTATAGTAACAATTGATAAAAAAACAAAAAAAACGCTAACATAATTTTGCATGTTTATGTTTTGTTCTTGTCATTCAAACGAAAATTGTAATGTACTAATATCTTCTTTTTTTGCAAGGCAAACATTTTTCATCATCTAAATCGGGCATTACATACAATTTTTGTTTTATAATTATTATCATGAACCTCATCCAAAGAATTATCAGAAGTGTCATCATAATGTTTACTTTTTTATTATTTTATAGAAACTCAATCAAAGCAATCTTGCAATACTTTCACATATTTTACTTGTTTTATGCAATAATATGCGTTTCCTAGGGTTTTTTAAAATTGTATTTGTAAACTGGTGAAGTTTTGTTACCAGGGTAGTACGGCTGTATAAACATTTTTGTTGGTTTTGATTTAACCGAAAAAAGTCGCCGCTAACTTTAGTATTAGCCTTTAAAGCGCCGCGAAAGGCGCCACAATTTTTATGAGCCGAGAGAGAGATCGATGCAAAAAACGATTATTTTGAAACAAATTGACCAAGAAACATGTCTAATTATGCATTTATTTATCGGTTGATCACCTTTAGCTCAGTTGTAAAACAGTACACTAAATGTGAAATACTCTGCTTAAAAAGGTGAATAAAGCAATTTAAATTTTTGACTGAAATTAAGTATCTTACTACAAAGTCAACGTTGCCTTTTTTCGGGCGAATTTCAAGAATACGGACTCAGGGCCGCTATTCTTGAAATTCGATAAAAAAGTCGCTCTAGTAAAATACGTCATTTCAATCGAAAAACTAATGCCCCTATTATGGTTCTCACCCAAAAGACACTTGGCGACTTCAAATCACCCAAATCAAATTTTGGTATTATGGTTCTCGCCGTGAGTGAGAGTAATGTCAAAATTGCTCGGCTAATATTTCTCGGTGGCGAGTGCGATTTTTTGTAAAGAATAAAGAAATAATGGAATAAAAAACTCTACAATTTTTTTATAGACAAAATACATATTTTAATTAATATTTCCGAATTAAATATTAAATAAAAATCAATTTTTTTTTTTCTAAAATCGTATTTTAAAATATTTTTATTGTACATATTAACAACAAAATGCGTATGTAAGTTGTCAAACATTTTTGTTTCCTCCAGTTTCATTCGCCACAGAAAAATAAATCCACATTGTATTTTACTGTTTGCACTGTTTATTAAAAATTTTAACCGAAAAATATCTAATTAAATCTCATAAAATTACCAAATTAATCACAATAAAAGTAAATACAAAAGTATGTACAAAAAACTGCTAGACCATACGTCAAAAAATGTAAAACTACTGTGCTGGCAAACTTCAAAACGAATGGAAATGGTCATAATTAACAAAATCAAAAACATCAACCGCGCACAACTCTCGCCAAAATAAATGTGAGAACCATAATACCCAAATTGAACTCACACGACTTTTCGAGTCACGGCGACTCGTCGGTGAGGTGAGAACCATAATAGGGGTATAAATTGTTTCATACCTAAGTCACCGGCGGCGACTTTTTTCGGTAAATTTCAGTAATACAGGCCCTGAACCAAACATATTCCTAAAAATCGAAATGCAATTTTTTTTTCATAAAAATACAACCAACAAATTTCCCAAAAACGTAAAAAAACGCTACTGTTCAATAAATAAACAAACATCATTATTCTACGGTTATTTACTGACATTGGTAGTATATCTCGTGACAATATTTTTTTATCATTAAGTTGAAGTTGAAATAATTATTATACTAACAGCTGCATTTTTTAATATCACTTTTAATTCAAAACAAGCAGTTAAATGATGTTGAGAAGAACGAGTTAATTTTTTCAGCTGTCCCTCATATCAATAAATTTCATGATAATATTAATTTTATTGCATTCATAGTTTTCGGTGATTTTAGAACACAGTAAAAATAATTTAATTTTTAAATTAGTAAAAAATTGTGTTGTTAGCAACACTTTAAATTATAACATTCAAACTAATCCAGTATTTTGTTTTGAGGGGGTTTAAGCAGGTGTTTTGTATTTCGATGCCTTTATTAAAATATTCACTTCGAAAAATTTGTGCGCTTTAACCGTTGTATTGTATGTAAGAATATTTTATTTTAAATACTATATGTATTTTGTATTGAAGTTTTAAATGAATCATCAAAAAAACATTAAATTGTTTATGGATTGGATACTACAAATCTCGATGCTCGGTTTTCGCACACAAAATATAAAAAGATATTTTATTTTTGGATTTGTTGAACTACAAAACAAAAAAGATATTCCACTAAAGAATACCACAAACCTCAATGATGAGAATAACCAAAGAAAATTCTCTCGTATATGTATTGTTATGATACATATATATTTACATATATGCTCGTATTTACATATATACTTTTGTTATATTTGATTTTTTATGCATGGATATATTTTTGTGTTGACCTTCAAGAAACATAAACTTAAATTAAAATAATAAAATTTTATGAAGACTAAAACTATATACCTACAACAACAATCAAATATGAGATTGAAGAAAACTTATTTTATTTCATAAAAAAGATTAGATTAGATTTAATCCCAAAAATGTAACCAAATCTTTATGACATCATTCAACAAACTGAATAATTTTAAACCAGACGCACATGACATGTGAACTTTCTAATGCGCTTCAACCGTTTATGATTTAACTAATAAAAGTTTGTATTGTATAGATAAGCGGTATTTTTTAATTTACACAAAAAAAAAAAAAAAAAAATAAGAAAGCACAAAATAATTACTATTTATTTTATTTTAATTGCAAATTACTGTTTTAATTATAAAAACAAATCCAATACACTATAACAATTCATAATGTAAATTTAAAGACGCGTAATGGTTTTGTTTAACTGTATAATATTAAATAATTTGAAAAACATACCACTACCACAATAATCCCCTTGCCAACCCGAATGGCACAAACGATCACCATTTGGAGAACACGTGTAATGACCAAAAGAATCATTACGTGGACCACAAAAAATTGCACAACCCGAACCATAATGATCGGGATTGCATGTAACTCTAATATCATATTCGATTGCTGAGTATGTGGATTTATTCAAATTTTCTGTCCATTCCGATGATATATCTAAAACTCTCTGCATTGCTAAACGTGATATCAAGACATCTGAAAATTAAAAGAAAACAAAACATATTATAACTATTACAAATAAATTGAGGGCAATAAAGCTAAATTCGCATAAAGTTAAGAAATAATAGTTCGCTGTCCATCCACAAACAAACCAGTTAACAATTCATGAATTAAAGAAAAATGAAAAAAATACATTTATATAAAATATACTGCAGGTGTATTTTAACAAACCATTATGAGACAGGTTTCAATTTCTTTATTATGTAATATAGGAATATAGTACATAATTCAACAAATACGTCAGTATGTATATGAATTTTAATTTTTTTAATTCTCGACATGCTTTAATGGAGACGCCATATACTTACCATAGTTGATTTTCTTCTATTTTTCTCTCTATTTTCAATGTCATTTACTTAGTATACATATGTGTTACATACGCTCTCTTTTCAATTTTATACCGACTAAAAAATTACTAATAAATTACAGATGTGGTTGGGAAATCAAAAAAAGAAAAAATAGTTTTCGTACTTAATTGAAAATTTTATATTTTGAGAAATTCATTTTCCTGCTATGCCAATTATTTTTTGGTGTTAAACGTAATTATTTCCATCCTCATGAATTATGTACATAAAAACAAAAAGTAAATTTATGATTCAAACCTGGTGGTTTACTTTAATTTAAACTGTCAAACTCTTCAGAAATTACAATAAAGTAACCGTCGCAAATACTGATTTAACTTTATTACAAATTAAATTCCATTGTATTAAATAAAATGTTGGTATTTTAATGTTTATACTGAAATAGTTTAGTGAGGGAATGACATTTCATTTAATAAGCATCTTATTTTCCTATCTGTATTTTCAAATACTTTTAGAATATATGTATACTTATTATAATAATGTAAGTATATAAACCAGTATTATTTGTACGTACAGTTATTATTATATAGTTAGATAATATATCAAAATATTATCCAGATGGCTTTTGGTGAAATACAACTTTTTTCATTCATAAAAATATTGAAGACAATTTATATCCTGTGTTTTATTATAAAAAGCAGACCACTCTCTTATTTAAATGTTTATTAAACTAAACATCTCAAGTAATAGTATGAAAATAACAAAGTAACAAAGTAATTAGGTCTATCCGGCTCCTCGAACCATACTGTTCCAACAACACGTCATCTAATAAAAATTTATTTGTAAGTCACCAAACCAACTATTTACTTTTTACAATAATTTTTCGTTATTTTAAGCAGAGGACGTTCTTACAAGATGTCACGGGGTTTCTTAAATTTGGAGATCCTTCCCCAATACCACAATTACCGCCAAATTAAAGACTCACAATTCATAATACATTATTTAGAACGACGTGTCGAACAGCAATCAAAATCTCATTTAGCATTTTCATATTCAACCTTTTAGATCTAGCTCCAGTAATTTCCATATCATACATCTCTGGTATACTGTTGAAATTTCTTAAGAATATAAATTACTACTCCGTTCAGAGAGCATCCACAATGTTCAACTTTTATTTTCTGTGTTTTTTAGATAATGACATTATGTGGGCAACGTGAGAATTGGTTGTTATAATGCTTTATCCAATGCTTCAATCTGGGAGCTTCGCTGCGGACCATTCAAACAATACAAAGAATAAAATATAAATACTTGACATTGTTTCACCGAAGTTTTGGGGTTCTTGGGACTAATTACGCAAACCGACACTGGCTTTAATGGCTATCATTTTGTATTAGAAGATAGAGAAATAAAAAGAAAAACTATAGTATTTCCTTTTCTTTTTCTTCTTGCACAGTCTAACACAAAACGACTTGCCATCGAAACTAGCGTCAAATTGCTTAGGTTAGGTCCGTGGAAACCTAATACGTCGAGAAATGTGAAAATTTGATAAAAACCTTTTTCGCGATTACAATACTTATGCATTCGATCTTCGTTATAGTGGGAAAAGTGAAAAATATAAATGCATTTAACAATTAAGACTCGAAAAGATTTAAATCCCCCTTCATAATTCTGGTAAAATAACTTAATAAATATTGCAAAAAAAATATATTCGCCTGTATTTTGAAGAGACAAACTTAAGATGTAAAACTGAATTTTTATTTCACTTGAAACCGCTTTTGTTATCTTTTGTTAAAGGAAACTCATATTAAAGCAAATTATAATTCTACCTTGAACAAACTTACCATTTGATCTAGATGTTGTTCCATTATCATCATGAAGCGCTTCTATAATCAATGTGAATGTTCCCTAAAAATGAATGTAACAAAAATGAATTTAATGATTTCTTGGACCCATTTTATATATATGAAAATATATATATATATATATATATATATATATATATATATATATATATATATATATATATATATATATATATATATATATATATATATATATATATATATATATATATATATATATATATATATATATATATATATATATATATATATATATATATATATATATATATATATGTATATATATATATATATATATATATATATATATATATTTTGGACCCCATACACATTATAGAAGTGCGATAAAAAACCATAATAAAAATGATATTATTAGATACTGTTTTTAAACGTTTTATACTCAAAAACATATGAGTAAATTTTAGCTTATTGCATGCTCTTACACATAATCTTCAATGTGTTTTTCATGTCGACAAAAAAAAATTGTATATATAATAAGTATAAATAAAAATAGTTCGCATAATTTTCACATTTTTTCCGACTTTAAACTTTTTAACAAACATGTTATAACACAGCTGGAGAGTTAATATTTACATAAAAAAGAGCGACCTCAAACGATGACGCTATTCCTTTAATTTAGTTGGTGTGAAAATTAATAAAATGTTCATTAAAAAACTTGAAACCGTAAACTTACAAATAAACTTATTAACCTACACTCCAAAATCACCCAAATTCCTGACCCTGAAAATAACATGTATTCTGGGTGTCACTCATTAATGCATTCGCGTTAACGGCACTGAACAAAATTCATTACATCTTACACCCATCTTGAATCCCGAATGAGACAATCAAATACATACGTAATTTGAATTTTGCTCATAATATAAAACCTGAACCAAAACTAAATGATAAATTAATCGTTTTATTTTCAAACGAATGGTCAATTTTATTTTCTAAACATCGTAAAGTGTTCAAAATTTACAATCAAAGGTGAAATAATCCGGTTTGCTAATTACTTACGCCAAGCTTTCTTTAAAAAATATATAAATTATTAACGATTTAATTGTTTCCATATTTTCAAAAAATTTGAGACTATAGTTCATGAAGATTAGTTACATAGTTTCTAAGCAAGAATTATTACAAAAGGAGAATTTAAAGGCAAAAATGAAAATGATAATAATATTCAATAAAACTATGAATTTTATAATATTGATGGTTCAGAAAATATGTAACTAATCTGTGTGATTTGTACCTCAGGTACAACATAAAGTTTACAAATTTTTTGGAAAGGACTAATTTACAGTACCAATAAACTGTTTAAAAAAACTTGGTATAAACTAAAGCATAAAAAATGATTTGTTCACCAGATAGATCAGACCATTCGTTTGAAAAAGCAATTAATTTAAAATTAATAATTATTATTTGTGTATTAACTATTAAAGTATAGATATTGTTAGATTTTCAGTAAAATTCGCTTAATTTCTTTAGTGAAACCACGGTTATCTGGTTTTTGATTTTAAAATGGGTAAAAAGTAATAATGCAGTTTTTTGTTCAGAGTTACGTTTTCCATCAGGATCTGAAGAGAGAGTGCTGTATTCGGAAACACCCCGTTTTATATATATATATATATATATATATATATATATATATATATATATATATATATATATATATATATATATATATATATATATATATATATATATATATATATATATATATATATATATATATATATATATATATATATATATATATATATATATATATATATATATATATATCGTATATATATATATATATATATATATATATATATATATATATATATATATATATATATATATATCGTATATATATATATATATATATATATATATATATATATATATATATATATATATCGTATATATATATATATATATATATATATATATATATATATATATATATATATATATATATATATATATATATATATATATATATATATATATATATATATATATATATATATATATATATATATATATATATATATATATATATATATATATATATATATATATATCGTATATATATATATATATATATATATATATATATATATATATATATATATATATATATATATATATATATATCGTATATATATATATATATATATATATATATATATATATATATATATATATATATATATATATATATCGTATATATATATATATATATATATATATATATATATATATATATATATATATATATATCGTATATATATATATATATATATATATATATATATATATATATATATATATATATATATATATATATGTTATATATATATATATGTTATATATATATATATGTTTATGCGTTTATATACATAAGTATAAATGTTACACAGCTAAACAAAACAGCAGATGGTCGTTGTTATTTCCTAATAGCAACTTTTTCACTTTTACCAAAAATTCAGTGCGGGGTCACAAAAATATTTAGTAATACAAATGTTTTAAAAACAAACTTACCGGCCAAGTAAATGTAAATGGAAACCGAATTGGATTGACAAAATCATCCCGAGGTCGATTTAAAATATCTATTGTATTTCCGCCTAAAACAGGTGTTGATACAACACCAAAGGTACATTCAGTTTTTAGGTCAATTTTTGCTTGATATTGTTTCAGACAGACGCGAAACCGAGTACGACACGTGCCCGAACATTTCCCTGTTCGTATATCAGGCCGCCCGCTGCAACATTCCCCAAAATCATTTTTTCCAAATTCATTTCGAAATGACTTTAATCGTATTTCAAATAGGCCGGTACATGAAACCTGGAACAAAATTAAATAGTTTTGTTTAAAAAAAACATATATATGTCACATACATACTTATAATATCTGCTTTTAATTAAAAAATTACGCTTATAAATAATTTGTTTCTGAGTAACATTCTCAGAATATGTAAATATGTAAGAAAATAAAATATAAATATTATACATATATATATACAGATATGTATATATTACATATATATATTTATAAATATATATATATATATATATATATATATATATATATATATATATATATATATATATATATATATATATATATATATATATTATATGTATATATATATATATATAAACAAATATAGACATATGTACATATACTTATATATTAATGTTATCCAACATTTGTAAAAGTTTTGTTCGCAACTGTAACATACAACATTTTATACATAAGTAAGAACTTATTTATTATATTTGTATTCCCCATAACAGGGTTTGAAAATCTATCATTTCACGAACAAATAAATAACAGCTGCGTCTTATTATTGTCTTCAACCATAGAAAACTACAAAAAAATCCTTTTAGAATAATATTATAAGAAAATTGGGTTTCTTTCACAATCAGGTAACCAACATATTTCACATATAAAAATGCTTATTCTCACAATACAAATTACAAAGTTATTTCATTCCATGTTCTTATTTTTTAAAATAAAACATGAAAGAAACATAAGTGTGTGAAGAATAAAATAAAAAAAACCTTTTTAAAAATAAACTGTATTTATGATGAAAAATGTCTGAAATGAAAACATTAAATTTCAATTTTGGAAACATTTTGTTCCAAAATAATTGGAAAAATTCTGAGCTATTTATAAAAGATGCTGCTAAATTATTATTTTTTTATTATTAACTATTATTTACCGATAAACAATTTCTATCTAAAATACTAACAATTTGCCTGACAAAATGTTCGATGCCCTACTAAGTAGTTATAATCTTAAATATAGCAAAATAAGAAGCAAAACACAAACAAAAGAGAAGAAAACGGACCAACTGTGAATGGCAATTTGATATAAAAGCAATGAAACAAAAACAAACAAATATATATTTAGGTAACCATCGTAAGCATTTTCGTAAGCGGTAGTATAAAAATATTAAAAAATCCTTTTTCTTACCTTATTTAAAAAAAAAAAATTAAAATGTTGTTGATATAAAATACAGTGAAGTCTCTTTATAGCGAATTAATTAAGGTTTAACGAAATTTCAGTATACCGAAGATTGCCTCATTTGGTTGGTCGATGTGTATTTCCATACAAACAAATTTTCATTTTAGCGAATGAAATATTCAGTAAAATGAAGTAAAATAAGCAAATTTCAAATATTATTACATATTTACTAAGTATAATTTTCATAATTTCTTCACAATGTGAAGTCTGTAGTTTTATCAAAGATGGAAAATTAGACTGTTTCTTAGTGCAAAATTACTAAAAAATGAGTTTACATTTAAATATAAAATTAACAATTTCCATTATACTTAGTGTCCTCGTCTAGCTTAGAGCTTAAGAAAATGTGGCCGGTAAAATGCAACGACACGAATGGTTAATTTTATAATGAAATACTTATGCTAGTATTCACCAAACTCGATTAATTGGTCATTATTCATTTACCATATATCATCGTTTTCCATTAGAAGCAATTTTAATTTCTACTTAAACTCCAATTTGAATACAGACATTAGACATTGATTTACTTTAAAAATTAAAAATTCTTTATATCGAAATTTCAGTAAGTATAGCGAACTAGCTTACCCGGCCCCTTTGGCTTCGTTATGACGAGGTTTCACTATATTACATATCAATATATGATATAAACAAATACATCAGTATGTAATTTCATAAGTGTTTTTGCTTTTAAAATTAATTAAACACGAATAAGTATATCTTGTTCAGAAATTATCTAACTAAACTTTATACATCAAACAACTATCAATACTTGCAGTACTTGCACAAATTTAAAAAAAGAAGAGTTTTTCACCTTTCTCAGTTTAGTTATAATTTTTGAAACCTTTAAGTTTAGAAATTACATGGCGATATCTATACGTTTGGAAGATAAATTAATTTATAATTACTACAGTGGTGTTCAATGAAATAGCACACTTTATGAATTTTTCAAATCAAATTCTTAATTAACTAAAAAACTATTGATCAATTTTCAATTTTTACTTTCTTTTACGTAAGTAAAATAAAGTATAGTAATCATGCAAATTTTGGACCTTGAGATTTTTAGAGATCTATCTGTTTTGAGGTCTCCTGAGTCCGAAAAAGTGGGTTTCGAAATGGTGTCTGTCTGTCAGTCTATGTCCTCTCTACAGCCCAGATGATTTAACTAATCAAACTGAAACTTCAGATTTAAGGTTTTTTGATAAATTGGGAGGTTCCAGTGATTTTTACTCCAAATCGGCTAATCAGAAGTGGCCACTCCCTTGGTCCAGAAAATTTATTTTACAAATATCTTAAAAAGTATAAGGTTTACAAAAAACTACTTAATTCAAAATGTTTCCAAAAAATAAAAAAAAATAAAATAAAAAAGAAAAATTAAAAAAAAAATTTAGAAATTAAAAAAAAAATTAAAAAATTATAAAAAAAAATAAAATTTCTCAAAATTCTCTGTTCGTAAAAGAAAGTCGTGTGTTGGCCACACCTCCATTTTTTTTATTTACATAGCATAAATATAAACTTACAATTAAATATAAAAAACCGCATCTAATTTATAAAAGGAATATTAAAAAAATTAATTCACGGCATTTCCCGGCACCAGCACGTCTTTAGAACCCACCGGTTCATGGCATTTGCGAACGGTTATTTATTCCAAATTCGACAAATTTGAATTCCAAAATTTCTATTTATTTTTGTGTTTTTTATTGTTAATAGCTACTTCTACTGTATTCCAACATTTTTCAACCGGATTCAGATCAGGTTACTGAGCCGGTCATTGCGCGACCCCCACTTTGTAATTGTTAAACTAATATTTTGCTTCCCTTTAGGTATTCTTTGGGTCGTTATCTTGCTGAAAACACCAGCCTGGTGGTTCATCGTCTTCGACATAATCGAGCATTAGATGAGTTAACAATATGGATGTAAACAACCGCCATTATTCCATTTTCTGTGCAACCAATTATTATTTTCCGTGCCACAAAAAAAAAAATCACACTTTACCATACGGTGACCCACCAACATGCTTAATAGTTTTTTTCGAATATCAGGACGAAGGTTTCTATTAGGCTGAGATCATTTATAATATCGGCCTTCAGAACTAAACAGATTGACTTTTGTTTTGTTAGTTCAAAGTACTTTTCGCTACGTTTTTAGCTTCACAATTTTGTTTAGATAAAAAAGAAACGGCTCGGGCCTTTTATTTCGAGCAACTGTTTGCGAATGATGCATTCTGAATAATTAAGATTTAGGAGCTTCTTTAATTCGTTAAAGGTGAAAAAAGAATGTTTCTTTGGTTCCGACAACGACAGTTGAGGTTGGTATTTTCAGCAACATAACGACCAAGCATACCTCAATGAGAGCAAACGACGGGTTTAATGAAGTAAAATACAATGGCCAGGTGGACAATTTATGGAATTAAGTGAAAGTATCTGTAAGCAATGAAAAATATAAAAATAAAGAGAAATTTGGAATAAATAACGGTTCACAAATCCCAGGAGCTGGTGGGCGTGCCGATTCCGGGAAGTGGTTCGAAAGAAAGGTCACACGACTAATGCTATTCAACAAAAACGCATATTAGGTTTAACCATGCACAAATAAGACTGAAAATGGATTTGAGTCTTATTTGTGTATGGTTAAACCTAATATGAGCCTATTTCTGAAATAAAAAATTTAATTATTTTTTTTTTATTCCTTTTATAAATTAAACGGGGTTTTATATTTAATTATAAGTTTATATTACGTAAATAAAAAAAAAATTGACAATTGATAAATAGTTTTTAATTAAGAATTTGCAAAATAATCATAGTATGCTATTTCATTAAACACCACTATATAAACTTAATTTGAGTAAATTTGGTTTAGTTTTTGTTAAGAGCCAGATACACTAAAGTAGCTGATCGCAATTGAATATCCAATAAACAAAAATTGATGCTCTAATTACTTAATTGATAAAAATAGGGTTTTATAAAAATACTTTGTGAAGCATTAAAAAAACAAAAAACTCAAAGAACTTCAAGTTTTGCAAAATAGAATATTCCGAAATAAGAAATGCGGCTAATATTTTATAAATCCTAATTTGTTTGTATTTCAATTAAGGACTGTATCGAAAGGAACGTAGCCGCAAAAAAAGCAATTTTAAACACAAAAAAAAACAATTTTAAGGGTTATAAAATGTTGTATTATCATAAAGTAGACTCTAATTAGAAGATTTCATGTTTAAAACATTTGAGAAATTATTTTTTAAATACACCGCGAATTTTTCCTTTGATGCGTTTCATTAGGTTCTGCACAGTAGTTTTATTAATTTTTCTGGTTATTTTGGACCAACTTTTTCAGAACTCTGTTAAATTTTCGACTATTTTACCATTATTTTTCAAGTAACGCTTCGTAATTGCCCGATATCTTTCAATGTCTAAGTTCTGATGAAATTGGCGGATTTTGCATTTTTCCACTTTAACATATGTTATGCCAAGACGGTCGTCATACAGTTTTCGTGAACGGTTTTGGCATAAATTTGGTTGTTTTTCACTTTCTTTCGAAACATTTTATTTTTTATATGTCTTCAAGTCATGCCTTATTTTTACCCGCTGGATCATTCCAACACTAGTACCTAATTTCCCACATAAATCTCTGATAGACATTGATTTGTTTTCGCGAATTTCACTCAAAATTTTGGCGTCTAATTTAAGATTCCTGGGACCTTATTTTCGACCGCTTTTTAGTAAATCCTTTACCGTAACATGTTCCCCAAACTTATCAATTATTTTTCTCATTGCAAGAACTATTCTATCTAACGGCACTTTTCCGTTACCATAGAATTAGTGCAAGCCAAAGAAAACTAAATTTTTTTGTGGCTACTTTCTTTTCGATACAGTTCTTAATTTTATATAAAGAAACCTTTTATAGTCTGTATGTATTTGTTAACCTGTTAACCACATTAAGTTAAATTTTATGCCACGTGTAATAAATAACATTTTGTTTAAAAATTTAAATCATTTTTTGGTGGTTGTGTTTCGAATAACAAAAATTGCAAAAAAGTTTCAGAAACCTTCCAACGCAACCAACAAAACGTGTATTTTTTCCAATTTTTACAGCTATTAATACGAAATTCTAATAACACTACCGCAAATAAATTCAGTTTATTCTCGGTTTTTTTGTTCTAGGTTAAAGAAAAGATACACTTTATTGCCTAATTTTTTGCAAATTTCACCATAATTCAAAGTAAAATAACAGAAAAATTAAGCATGAAGATTTTTCAAAAATATGGTTTGGCTCAATAGGATAGCTAGCTCTCTAGACACAGGACTAGATCACAGGATTCTCCGATCAATTTTTCATGCTTTCGTATATTTGGAACTTAAGTACAACAATATTTACAATAAAATTCATTAATTCAAAATATGTATTTAATTTATACATTTTTCATTAAAGATATATGTTATGGTGAAATTTAGTTTTTTGCTCATTATGTCGTCTTTCAGGATTTGGCGGGTGATGCATTATTCTGGGACATCCTGTTTACAAATATAAATTTAATAAAAATATTTGGAGAAGCACTTAAATGTAATCCCATCAAACAAAACCAACAAAAATGTCTATACGGCTGTACAGTAGAAACACTTAAGATATAAAAAGTATCCTATATTTGTATATATTCACAAATCCGTTTTTGTTGTTATTTAAATATTATATGAAATAAAACAATACATAATCAAATATAGAGTACATTTTTTTGATAGGATCTGTCTATAAAGCGAACGAGACGGCTTGTATAAACATTTTTGTTGGTTTTGCATCAAACAATGTACATAAGTACTTATGTACTCGTATGTACTCTCTATTTGGATCTTTTATTTTAAAAGTGGTGTAAGTCCATTTTTCAAAAAACTTAAGTTAATGATAACAATAGAGATATTAGTATAATCTTTTGATCAGTAAACAATTAATAGTTAAAATTAAAATAAAATAATAAATCCCTAATATGCAAAAAAAAAAGAAAATTCAAAATCCCATATAATTTTTCATTTATTGATTCTCAATTCTCTCATTATCTCATTTCAACAAAATATGAACTTACACCACTTTCAAAATAAACGGTCCATTTATTAATTTATAGGAATTTTCATATAATATTTAAACAAGAAAAAACCAAACTTTCGATTCGTACGTACCTACAAGTAAAATGTTGTTACTTATAGACATTTGGCTTAGTTTTGTGTATACTTTCTGTTTATTTTATACACTTCACTAATACTAAACCATACTAAATGACTTCTGTAGCAAAACCAACAAAAATGTCTATACAAGCCGTCTCGTTCGCTCAGATCCTGTCAAGAAAATGTACACTATATTATTGGTGTTGTCATATAATATTTAAACAACAACAAAAACAGATTTGTTCGGATTGTGTTGTATATACAAATATAGTGTACTTTTTTATATCTTAAGTGTTTGTACTGTATGGCTTGTATAGACATTTTTGTTGGTTTTGATACAAGCCATACAGCACAAACACTTAAGATATAAAAAAGTACACTATATTTGTATATATACACAATCCGAACAAATCTGTTTTTGTTGTTCTTTAAATATTATATGACAAAGCCCCATAAAATATAGTACATTATCTTGATAGGATCTGTGTAAAGAGGGAACGAGGGGTTTTGTCTGTAGACATTTGTGTTGGACGGTTGATTTTGGCTACATAAAAAGCGGTGGCAAGCGGTTGTGTGGTAGGATTGGTTAAGGGAATAAAGATTTTTATTTTCCTATGAAACGTAAAAAAAATCATGTGGGTTTTTCAAACAAATTATGTTGTATCAATTTATAAGAAAATTTGTATCTATAATTTGAAATTAAATATATCGAAATTCAACTTGAGAACAATTTTAATTGAAATTAATAATCATTTTTGCATTTTTATAAAGAAATTTTTTTCTCTAAATGTAGTCATGTCTCGTGCCCCTTTAAAAATATCGCCAAACAAATTTATTCTGTATTATCGGTTGTGCACGTGCTCTTGCTAGATTTACTATTAAAATAAAATCAAGAAAATGGAATATTTACATATACTATATGTATCTTTATTTCCCTGTACATTTTTTTTATAATTACTTAATTAATTTTCCATTTTAAAGCTACAAATGTATTCGTCCATTATTGTTAAAATAGAATTTTTTATGTACATAAAAATATTTAGTTATTTTACAATACGCTCAATTTTATTGATTTTAATTTATTTTGTTTGTGTTTTGTGTGTGTTTGTTATGAAACAACTGATTTCTTGTGGCGTAAATGGTCGGTATGTGGACTAAAATAGGTTGCCATTTAAGTCAGTAACTACAAATTTACACTACAAACAACAAACAATATTACACTAAATCAACTAGTATTTTTTTAAAAGATCATCGATTTAAATCATTTTTTAATTTTATAAGCAATTTAATCCGTTATTGAACTGGATCTGCCTTTATTGAATGTTATCCTAAAACATAAAACGAATCTAGTGAGTTTTTCGAATTCACTCCTAGTATGCCAACCTCAGTTTAAGCTAATCGCCTTTTTTGCATGGAGTGCTTTGACAAAAATTGAATTCCAATTCCAAATCCAATTCCTTGGTAAGTAAAATACGACTCACAACTCCAACCACGATATATTGATTACAGGTATGCTATATTGATACCAGGTATGCTCAAGCAAGTGTTTGTTAGAAATTTGACAAAGGATCGTCGTTTGATAAAACCAATTGTTTTAAAAAAAAAAAAAATGCATCTACGAGTACATTTCAATTTTACTCGAGAATTACGTCGTAAAAATTTGTTTTTTGTACAAATTTATCTATTCTGTTTTGTTTTTTAACAAATAAATTATGAACCTGTTTGGTAATTCGCACGGTGCGGTGCAGTGCATACTTCCTTTGCCTCTTTTGATTTATTTTCTAGTGATGAAATACAGAAAAAATTGTGCACAGCACTTCAACGTGCAAATTATCAAACAGACTATAATACCTACCAGGGGCATAGCTGTCAAAAAACGGCAGAAGACAGCATATTTCAGGAGATTTCAGTTCTGGTTACTTAACATTTTTTTAAATAATTTTTATTGCATCGAATTATAGAAAAAAAATTAATTTTATTTTTCGTTTATGTACCAAAAATTAAAAATTCTTAAAGCCGACTTCTATAAAAATAATTCTTTAATCTACGTATATCTTTGAACGTAAGTTTACCAAGGAAAAGTACAGCGATGTCCCTTATAATATTACAGTTTATTTAGTTTTTAGCACCGAATAACGACAGGTGCTGAAAAGGACGATTTTGAAACAACTGCCAAGCATATCTGAGTACCATGGCGAGCTCATGAAATCAGTCGGTGAGGCCGGGCCAACATGACGGAGTTAAAAATTCGTCGATCACTTGGTTTTTGCAAAAATAAATTTTTAGCCCTTAAACACAACAATTTTATTTTTTTGTTTATAGCTATTTGTAACAAAAACCCAAAACTCTTAACGCTGACATCTCTAAAAGATTGCGGCACCAATTTTTCACGTACCAAATAAACCTGCACCCAAATTCCTGTTCGATGGCAAATTTCTCATATGGGTTTTATTCGTATAAAAAACCTAAAGGTATAAAAACTCAGAAAACGCGATTCCGGTTTGATGACCGAGAAATTAAAATTCATAAAGAATGTCAAAAAAGTCCATGAAATATTTTTCTGTGAGAAATGTTTTATTTATACCGTAAGATAGATTTTATGAACAATGCATAAAAAATAGTTTTCATGTTTTTAATTTTTAAAACTCAGAATGAAAATTTTGAGACCTAAATTTATTGTGTTGTCTCAAACTAAACCAAAACTCAAATGAAACTAACATTTACAAAAGACAGAAGTTTGTTCTTCCAATACAACAATAAGTACCTATATTTCGAAATGTATCTTTTATAATAAACTCTGATGGCTCTACTTGCAAATTTTCCTCTTGACAAAAAATAAATGACAAAAGGCTCGTGACATTTCTTGTACAACTACTAACATAAAGAATATGACTAATTTCTCTCTTTGAGAATAAGAAAAAAATGTAATTTGGTTCGTTTTTCGATTAATATAATTTTTGCCATATTATTTTTATATTCCATAGTTTATTATTTATGTTTTATTTTAATAACATAAATTTTATTATATTTTCACCTAAAATTTATTAAAAGGACAAATGAAATGACTTGAAATTGAGCATAAAATACAATTTATGCTCAGTGCGAATTTACGTAAAATATTCTGATGAAGAACTTTCAGCAGGCTCATAGCTTTTTGTAAACAAATTTCCCCTTTCGAACATAATTCTTTGGTTTTCCATATAAAATATTTTTAATCTGCTGAAAATTTTTCAGCAGAAAATTTACGTAAACTCGCAGGCAAATGGCACAAAGTCATGACAAAAATATTGAATATTCTGATCTTTTTCTCTCTTGACAAAATTTCCATCCGCCTGCTCAAATTCATTTTTGTGGTATGTATTTTGCAAAATGTACTAAAAATTGTCCCGAGAAAAAAATGGACTAGATTTTTTTTTTTTTGTCAAGAGAAAATACGTAAGTGGAGACCGGCCATCAGCTGTTCAAATAGTCTAAATACAACAGTTACATGAAACACGAGTCGTTTGCTTTCAAAATAATATTCTAAATTATATTAGAGGGCCAGAGAAAAACCTGTGGAAATATTTAAAAACTACGCCATGGCACGATTTTGTAAATATGCACATAAAACTTTTGCAACTAAATTTAAAATACGTAACACAAATTTATAAATTTTCGGTCACAAATCTTCTATTAATTCTCTTACTTATTTTTATCCATAATTTTTTGTATATTTATACAAAAAGCTCAACAATATATCTCCTCAATCTCTAAAAATAAACACTATTTTGATAGAAAATTTTGTTTTTACAAACCAAATAACGCATGCTATAATATTTTACTATAATTGAAACTCATTTTACTACAATTGAAACTCAGTATGAGAACTGACTAGTCGAAAAAAAAAATTAAATAATTTCCCATTCTCATTTGTCATAGAACCGGAATTCGGTTGCTGCATTATCGATAAAACTGCCTCTATTTTTGACGGCTAGTTTACTATGGAAAAGTACAGGGATGTCCCTTACAGTATTTTAATTTATTTGGCCATGTATGTGGATGATTATTTCTTTCTACGCAGCTGTCAAGTTAGAAACAACGAAATATTTTATTTGATTTTAATTCAAATAAATTATAAATAAGACAGTATGTTGTCAGAAAACGGCGACAGATGGATTATTTCTAAAGATGGCAGTAGTTGTTTTTTTTAAACATTTATTTTGTATCGAAACTAGACATATACACTAGAGAACTTTCTATACTTTTTTTGTACAGAAACTAGACATAGAGATGAATTATAGAAAAAAAAATTATTTTATTTTTTACTTATGTACTTACCAAAAATTAAAAATTGTTAAAGCTAACATATTTAGAAATAATACCGTATTCAGTTTTCACGTATCAAATAATACTTACTGCATTATCGATAAATCTGAATATATGTACATATCTTTGACCGCAAGTTTATTATGGAAAAGTATAGCCATCTCCCTTATAGTATTATAATTTGTTTTAATTATATAATTTAGTGAAAATTATTATTTGAAAACTTGGTACGACTGCTTTTTAATTTTTAGCTCATAGTTGTCTCATATCCAATCAAGTGGCGAGCGCGACACAACATCACGGAGTTAAAAATTCGTCATCTCGAAATCTAGTACCACTTTTCTTATTTTTTTTTTTTTCAAAAATTAGTTTTTAGCCAATTATTAACATAAATTATTTGTTTCTACGCAGCTGTCTTTGCGTAGGAAAAAAATAATTATCAACATAAAGGGTTAAAAAGCTATTTTTGCAAAAACAAAAAATAATTAAATTTGTACTAGTTAGATTTCGAGATCACGAATTTTTAACTCCTTCATGTTGCGTCGCGCTCGTCGATTGATTTTATAAGACAGCCATCAGTCATGTTGAGCCGGCACAATGGCTGTTTCACGAAATCAATGGTGAAGCCGGCTCAACATGATGGAGTTAAAAATTCGTGATCTCGAAATCTAAAAAGCAATCATACCAACTTTTTCAAATAAAATAATTTTTAATAAATTATACATTAAAATATTTTAATGTTTCCTACTCGACAGCTGCGTAGAAACAAATAAAAATCAACTTAAGGAGCTAAAATATCTTATTGAAAAAGGACAAAATAAGAAAAGGTGGTACAACTGCTACTTAGATTTCGAGATCACAAATCTTTAACTCAGGCATGTTCACAGACAGATTTCATGAGACTCGACTGAACTCGAACAAAAATTGAACCAGGGTTATCAACTTGACGTAACCAATATAGTTCCAGGGCAAAAATTAAACCTGCAGGATTTCGAATATAGTGAACAATTCGTTACGTATTCAATCTATGTGGCTAACTTCGTAGTGTACATTTTTTCACCAGAAATTTGTCATGTAGAAGTTTATAAGTTTCGAAATTTATAATAACAACTGCGTTTCAGAAAATGTTCTGCTGGCTTGAAAAAACATGAGTAGTTTCGGTTTATCTGATGTGGCAATACTTCGAAGAAAACCGTGTCAATGTTGATGTATAAAGATTTTTTATATAAATAAAAATTCCGGGAACTTTTAAACAAATCTCTTGTATATGTATAAATTATGTATTATATTTTGGTATACATATATATAATTGTACCTACATACCTACTACATATAAATAAACATAATATGTGTGTACATACTTTATAACAGTACGTATTTATGTTACCTATTGGAGTTTTGTTAAAAGAAGAGGACAAATAACAATCTATTACATATATTTCAAGAATAAAGCAAAATCGTTTTTCAGGTTATTTTTACTGAATGAAAATTTGTTATAATAAAAGAAACAAATACAATAAGAAACCAACTTTAAAGAATATTTCTTGTTTCTTATTTAATTGTGATCGCGAATTCACGTTCTCCACGTTTTTTATTTTTGTTATATTGGTTAGATATGTATTTGAATTTAATTTGACTATATGAAATGTTGTGTCTGTATTTGTTGTCGATCATGGGAACCGATTGTTGTAAATATAGTGTTTTGTGCAAAACAAAAAATGCACGAGCATTTTTTATTTTTGCTGTTTATACTTTTAAAATATGCGATTTCTTATGAGATATTATTTAAGTTCACCTTACAATAAAGATGCTAAAACAAGACAATCAAGTTTAAGGAAAACAAAAAATGAAATTTTAGATTGTAAGTACTTATTGTTAGTAAAATACTAATGTGATCATAAAAATAATAAACGAACTTCTGGTTTCAGTTAAACAAATCCTTCACAAACAATGTACAGAAGACGAAAGGTTTATATGAATCTTCTTAATAAAAAAAATGCCCTTATATTACTTTATAATTTTGCATTAACACCTGTTAACAGTGTTTCAAACTCGATGAAGCAATCACAGCAGACTAAACTAAAAACTAGAGCAAAAATAACAATCTTCAATAAATTTTGATTATTTTTGCAACACAAGGTAACGGATGTACGTACCTTTATATTAATTCAAATTTTAATTAAAGTTTTTCCATAAAATCACAGTTTTAAAACAAATACAATTCTAACATTAAAAACAACATAAATAACAAATGAAGTATGTATTAATAATATAAAAGCTAGTTTCTGTTTCTTTTTTCTTGTAAAACAACTTTTTTATTTTATTTCAAATAAAAGAGATGACTAATAGAAATAAAAATGAGATAAAAAATTAAATGTGTAAAGTATTAAACATTCTGCTCCGCGTCAGGGCTGTGTAAAATAGTAATATGTATTCGTACTCAGGCACGTAAAAGGCATTTGGGAAATTGGACACTTCCTACCAAAATTAAAACACCTTATACATCATGAGTATAAATATCAAATTTCTTTAAGTTCCTCTTCCGTTTTCGAACCATATTACACAACCCTACATATATGACCGGCAAATCGCATGCCGTGGGAAAACAATTCGTTCTTTCGTTTACTTTTATTCAAAATAAAATAAAAATTATCTCACACACATTTAAAAATCAAAAATATTTCTTAAAAAGTCAAAGAATTATATAAAAGTCAAAGAAGTCCAATTGATTTTGATGTATTAGTTTAGTAAGTTTTTTGTGGAAAAGAAGAAATATTATTTTAAATATGTACATAGATTATGTATGTATGTTGTTGCATTAAAAACAAAAGGTGATTATAAAAAGAATTGCGATAGAAGTTGGATTTAAATAAGATTGTTAATGTACAAAAAATAGAGATGATGAATTTCGAGAGATTTTCTATTGTTTCAAATGCAAAGCAAAACAATATAGAACTGTAAATATTTTTTACCTGTGTCACTGATATTGCAGCTATAATAATAATAGCATAGTAATATATCCAATTCATGGTCATATTTAGTAAGTATTTTGTTGATGGTACTAAACAAATATTTTATATTTCTGCGTAAATCCCAATTGAGAGACTATTATAATTATAATATAGTAAAATAATCCTCACTCAAAAACACTAGATAAATAAATTTTTATAATTAAACTTTTTTTATTTATAATTATATCACTTTTTACGAATCGTGATTTTTCTTATTTTTGCTATTCAATTTTATCTGCTGAAATAAACTAATTTTTTGGACATCATAATTATCACTGTCCAATAATAAAATTATTATTAAATTTCACATAACTTTTTTTATTTATTTAATATTTCCATTAATCACATTAACCATACATATTTTTCTTATTTTATTAGAAATTTTCACACAAAACACTTCAATTCAAAATCTGAGAGATATGAAACATAAAATTTGTATATAGGTAAATTCACCCCACAAAATTAATAGCGAAAAAAAATATTTCGAGGAACTTATTTCCAATAAATTTTTATTTCAAATAATCGTTTTAATTGATTAACGAAATGTCCTACTGTTAACGACCACGCATACTTTTAAACTAAAGGCTAGTAAAGAGCATTTCAATTTTATGATCTTTCGAAAGCATACAAAATAAAACAAAAACTGGGAAACAGAATCCCCACTACAAGATGCTATAAACGTACTACTTTAACATCCATATTTGATAAATAAATGAGTGAACGGAAGAAAGAGCACAACAAAATAGAAACTTATATAAGGTGTGGCTAAAATAAATTTTCCCCGCTTTTGTATGTAGAAAAAAAATGCATGTTGGTTTGGCTCTTTGTAGACATGTAAATGTAGTTACTAGTTGGTATATTTTTAACTTTCGTATTTATATACATAGTTTAAGAGGACCGATTTTTTTTTTGTTTTGGTTTGTGAATTGTGTTTGTTTGGGAGTTTTGTGATTGCATGCTTGCAAATTTCGATGCTAAATTTGCGAATGCATATTGCATTATGCAATGCAATATCCGAATCCAATATATATTTAGAAGAAGACGAGATTTTCTAGCTCTCCCAAGTCCCAATTCAAACGCTATTTACAGTTAGAAACAAATAGTTGTAGACAGCAAGTGTATTTCGCGATGATAAATATTAACACATTGAAGTCGGACGTTTTGTACCGGCGCATTATGCTTGGGGCGAGCAATTATTTCAAAAATGTTCGCGGATTTAATTGTTTTAAAAATTACTACACTAATTTTTTTTAAAATATGTTTTTATATAATTTTAATTGTTTTAAAAATTACTAGACTATTATTAATTTTTTATTAAAAAATTTGGAGACCTATTGCGTTATACTACTTTCACATGAAATACAATTAAATAAAGAGTCAGGCTCAGAACTGTAAAATATCATAAGAGAAAGCTATTCTTAAAAATACTATAAGTTTGAAATGTAGGGAATACCAATTTCTAAGGAGGCGTTAAACGCCAATACTGCCGCACTAAACATGTATTACATCAATACCACCAAAAATGTTTATACAAGCCGCCTTGTTCGCTCTTTACACAGATCCTATCAAAAAAATGTACACTATTTTGTTTATGTATGGTTTTTTTTTCATATAATATTTAAACAACACAAAAACAAATTTATTCGGATTGTGTATAACTTCCGAGTTATTTCGGGGCTATTTTTAGCCCGTTCCTCCATAATGACCCGTTTTTAAATGTTACTTACCGCTAATTTGGTATTTACGGATCTTTCGGTCCAAATAATTTCATAAATTATCAATAGGATTGAGTTCTCTTTCTCTCCCAGAACTTTTCGGGCTCACAACCCCGCCTTTTCGACAAATATATTTGCTGCGTGCCGCACATCCACGATACTCTTGTTTATGCAAAATATTGCATATTGTCTAAGGTTTTATCGCTACTTTTTCGCGTTGATAGACTTTGGCAGCGATCGTTGCGGTACTAAGCTTTCTATTCTGTTTTATTTCCCCTCTCTATTAGGCGCATTTGATGTTCGTTCAGATTGTGTTTGCGACCATGCCCAGGAACCATCTCTAGGAATTTGGTTTTTTGGAAGTTCTGGATGGCGTATTGAATCGAAGATCGCGTATTATTGGAAATTTCCGATAAACTTTTAGTATGATTCACAGTATTGTTTTCGCCCTGCATTTCGATGTTTGTTTGTTTCTTTGATTTATTTTTTACCGTCCTACTTTAACGCCTGGAGTAGCCAAATCGAGGACGGGTGACTACAGATCCGTCTTTGAAAAACCACCTGCACATTGCATTGCTTCATGCCAACCTGTAGTGTTGACATGAAAAGTGGGTCGTCGGCCCATGGATTCTGCATTCTCAACAGGGGGTCATAGATGTGTTCATCTTCATCACCGATCGTAATCAGATGATGAAAAATCCCTTTTGCATCCCGCCTCTATCGGGATTCGAACCCGGTACCTCCCGATCCAATCGCCGCAGCATTAACCACTGCGCCGTTTGCTCATTTCGATGTTGTTTTCAGATTTTAGTTTTTGTTGTGGTTTTTCTTCATGATATTAGCAAAGAAATGCTCCTTTACCATATAAGAAACTTATTGTTCCCATGGGAAAAATTCAAGTATATAGTGGCTATGGCGATTAAAACTACATCGAAACTTATCGACACATCGATATTTATTTTAAGACTGAGAACTGTAAGTTAATTTTTTTTATTGTTTTGACAAATTGCAAACTTCAAAATGGATGATTAATACCTCAACATATAACAGACTTCGCTTCTCTTCGCCTTTATGGTTTTTTGCAACCACATAGACGCCGCTAATTAGACATTTACTTATATGAAAAATGTTTCGGTTTTGAGAACAAAATATTTTCATAAAATCTATTTGTTTAATGATTTATTACGACCAAATTTAAGTTCCAATAGATTGTTTTTACAATTGCTTTCTTATATGCCCATTTGGATGTAAATTTCAGCTAAAATTGCGAGTTTCCAAGTATTTACTATAAAAAAACAACAACAAATGTAAATGCCATTCGTCGCAAAAAACCGATCAGTTTAAAAAAAAAAAATTTGTTGTTGTATCACGATAAGCTCAAATCAACATCGAAACGCAGGGCGAAACAATACTGTGAATGTAAAGTTATAACCGACTTAGACGTACCAAAATTGTTTTCCAACATTTTTTTTGTTGGCACTTAGAGCTACACGCAATACAAAAAAATGTACACGCGATAAAAAGAGAAAAGTATACAACAAAAATTTCGTCATACCATAATTTTTGGTGATAAAAATCGACGATTTAATTTTTGATAAATACGGCGGCGATACCAGTTTATTTGGCAAAATTATGGGTTTTCCGCGTGAAATGAAAAATTTTCGAACATAAATTTTATTTTATTACTAAAATTTTTAAAAAATAAAATAAAGCGCTATAAAAATTTCTCAAATCGCCATTTTTATTGTGTTTGTTGTTGTTTGTTACTATAAAATATACTCGACCCGAGTATATTTTATAGTAACAAACACAATAAAAATATCAAATTTGTTTTTATAGTAACATTGTTGGAAAAAAAAGAAAACAAAAAATCCAACAAAATTTTGTTCTTGGCTTACAAACAATATTTTTGTTCTTGTCTTACAAACGAAAATCGTAATATAGTATATACTAATATCTTCTTTTTTTGTTGGGAAAAAAATGTTGGTACGTCTAAATCGGCTATTACCAAACACTATATAAAATTGCATGAGACGTCTCGTGAACATTTATTTTCAAAAAATAACACAAATACAACAAAAACATGGAAATACAGTAGAACCGTAAAACTTTAAATTCTTACTGTCTTCAAATCAGACTCTCTATTATTAATTTCTCACTACCATAAATGTGTTTTTGATTTGCGTTTGACTTTGATGGCTGGTCTCCACTTGCATATTTTTCTCTTGAAAAAAAAATAAAATGACAAAAGGCTCCTGACATTTTTTGTACCACTACTACTAACATAAAGAATATAACTAATTTGGCTCTTCGAGAATAAGAAAAAAGTTTGAATTTGATTCGTTTTTCGAATAATACAATTTTTGGCATATTATTTTTGTATTCCACAGTTATTATTTATGTTTTATTTTAATAACACAAATTTTATTATATTTTCACCTAAAAATTATTAAAAGGCCAACATATTGTCAAAAAAAGAATGAAAATTTCATTTTTATAGTCAAAATACTCAACATAAAATGACATGAAATTGAGCATAAAATACAATTTATACTCAAATGGCACAACGTCATGAGATGACAAAAATATTGAATATTCTGATCTTTTCCTCTCTTGACAAAATTTCAATGCGCATGCTCAAATCAATTTTTGTATATGTATTTTGGAAAATCTACTAAAAATTGTCACGAGGAAAAAATGGACTAGATTTTAGTCAAGAGAAATATACGTAAGTGGAGACCAGCCATAAATTTATTTTGTTTTTAAAGAACACAAAAAAAGTGCGATAGAATAAAATTGGTATTTCTCACTACTTTTTATTCGTGTTTATTTTTTCTGTTTACAATTTGTGTGTACACAAACAAAATGTACGCTTGTTTGCAACAAATAAATAAAAAACATTATTTTAGATAGAAAATAAACGCTTCTTGAATACAGCCGTGCTAAGAAAAAGAGTTGCAAACGCCAAAAGTCGAAAAATGCGTTAGGGGCAATATTTGGGTTCTGCAAACAAATACCTATTTTTCTGCTTTTTCAAAAAATCAAATATCCTTAATTAAATGCCATAAAATCACATTATTTAGTAGTCAATTTTCATATTAAGACATGACAAACAAAACCGGAAAAATCAAAATTACTCAAAACTACAAAAAGGGAAATAAACCTTTTTTTTCTTAGCACGGCAGAATAGTTTACAAATTAGTTTTTGTTATTGGTTTTAGATTTTTTTAACCTTTATCCGGCTGAATAAAAAAGCAACATATTTTGGTTGGATAGGTACCTATAATTGTACGTTCATTTGTTTTATTTGAAAATAAAGCGAATTTATGATACTAACATGGGTTTTCATTGCGTTATGGGTTATTGTTGTGCCAATCCAGGAAGGAGTGTACATTTGATTATGATACTTACTAAATGGGCATTCTAAATTGAGTTTTAGATCAAGTTTTGAAATATGGCCAAGTAGGATTGAGCTCGGTTATTTCTTAACCGATCATGCTGAATTTCGACATGTACAATGGAATTGGGATTCTGAAATTATTTTTAAGTGAAGTTCTGGAATAAGGCCGGTTAGGACATATCGTAGTTCTGTCTTGGATTTTCAAGTGTTCCAAGTCTTTTGGGTTTCGTAGGAAGGAAAAAGAAAAGCCCAAATGTAAAACATTTCAAATTTTATCGAAATGGATTGAAATATCGGAGTTTAGTTATAACAATAATATTTGATTAGATCTTCAAAGTCAATTTACCACCAAGATAGAGCTATGGAGACGATATGTGTGTTTAGATGAAATACTGGAATATGGCCAAAGAGGATGGAAATTGGTCATTTCTAAACCGATTAAGATAAAATTCGACAAGTACGATCGAAATGTAATTCTAAAATGATTCTAGGTGAAGTTCTGAAATATGACCAATTTGAATGGATTTTTGGAATATGTTCAGGATGGCCAAGTAGGATGAAACTCGGTTATTTCTTAACCAATTATGATGAAATTCGACAAGTGCGATGTAAATGGGAGCCTAAAATTATTTTTAGATGAAGTTCTGAAATAGGGCCATGTAGGATGAAATATGGCTATATATTTAAAAGAGGTTGTGGAATATAGCCTATTAGTGAGGAACTTGGTTATTTTTCAACCGATTATAGTGAAATTCGACTTGTACGATGGAAATGGGATTCTAAAATGATATTTAGAAGAAGCTCTGGAATATGGCCAGTTAGGAAGGAACTCAGTTAGTTCTCAAGCGAAGAAGCGCTGGAATATGGCCTATTAGGAAGAAACTCAGTTGACATGTGCGATGGAAATCGGATTCTAAAGTGATTGTTAGATGATGTTCTTAAATATGGCCAATTAGGAAGGAACTCGGTTATTTTTAAACGTAGTAATGTGAAATTCGACATGTGCGATAAGAATGGAATTGTAAAATGATATTTCGAAAACCTCTGAAATATGGCAAATTAGGAAGGAACTCAGTTAGTTCTCAACCGATTTTGTTAAATTTCGACATGTGCGATAGAAATGGGTTTCTAATATGATGATATGATTGTTAGAAGAAGTTCTTTAATATATAAGGGCAATTAGGAAAGAACTCGGTTATTTTTAAACGTATTATTATGAAATTTGACATAAGCGATGAAAATGGGATTTTAAAATGATATTTAGGAGTTCTGGAATTGGCGTATTAGGAAGGAATTCGGTTATTTTATTGTGAAATTGATGACTGATTATTGTGAAATTCGACAAGTAAGAAGCATGTGAAGTTATCCCAGTTTTTCATCCCAGAAAAAATAAAAATGTCCATCAGGTAACACTATCTCTTCCCATCCCAGTTTTTTCTATACATATTAGAAATGTATATAAAAAATAAAATGATGATTACATTTTTTCATCCCATCCCAGCTTTTTCTATATAGTGTATTTCCAATACAAAATATTCAATATAAACTGATCATAATTTTAAATTCTTTATTGCCTATCTCCTAAGAACTTAGTAGGCCGGAAACGATTCTTTATATTTTGAGTTAGAATAGTATAGACTAACTTTGAGATCAAAATCTAAGAAGGCCAACTTCCAAATCGGTTCCTATAAAATAATCAATATTTTAAATTCTTTATTGCCTATCTCCTAAGAACTTAGTAGGCCGGAAATGATTCTTTATATTTTGAGTTGGTAATAGTATAGACTAACTTTGATCAAAATCTAAGATCAGCCGTATGGGTGCAATTTCCACAATCGGCCAACTTCCAAATGGGTTCATATAAAATAATCACAATTTTAAATTCTTTATTGCCTATCTCATAAGAACTTAGTAGGCGGAAATGATTCTTTATATTTTGGTACCTATTTGGAAGTTGGCAACCGATTTTGGTGAAATTCGACATGTGCGATCGAAATGGGATTCTAAAATGATATTTGGGGGAAGTTCTGGAATATGGCCTATTAGGAAGGGACTCGGTTAGTTTTAATCCGATTATGGTGAAATTTGACATGCACGATCGAAATGGGATTTTAAAATGATTGCTAGGTGAAGTTCTGAAATATGGCCAATTAGGAAGGAACGCGGTTAGTTCTCAACCGATATTGGTGAAATTCGACATGCGCGATAAAAATGGGATTCTAAAGAGATTATTAGATAAAGTTCTAGAATGAGACCAATTAGGAAGGAACTTGGTTATTTCTCAACCGATTTTGGTGAAATTCGACATGTGTGATGAAAATGGGATTCTAAAGTGATTGTCAGATGAATTTGGAGGCTAAGTAGGAATTGACTCGGATATTTCTTCTCAGATGAATTTCACCAAAATCGTTTTTTTTGTCATATTCCAGAGTTTCTTCGCAATATCATTTTAGAATCCCATTTCCATTCTACACGTCCAATTTTACCATAATCGTTTGAGAACTAACCGAGTTCCTTCCTAATAGGCCACATTCCAGAACTTCTCCTTAAGAAATAACCGCGTCCCTTCCTAATTAGCAATATTCCAGAACTTCATCTAACAATCATTTTAGAATCCCATTTCCATCGCACATGTCGAATTTCATCAAAATCGGTTGAGACCTAACTGAGTTTCTTCCTAACTGGCCATATTCCAGAATTTTACCTAGCAATCATTTTAGAATCCCATTTCCAACGCACATGTCGAATTTCACCAAAATCGGTTAAGAACTAACCGATTTCCTTCCTAATATGCCGTATTCCAGAACTTCTTTTAAATATCATTTTAGAATCCCATTTCCATCGTACATGTCGAATTTCATTAAAACCTCTTAAGAAATATGCAAGTTCCAAACTATGTGCAAAATTCAAAATCTCATCTAATAATCAATTTCAAATCCCACATTTAGTCATACTGACAAAACATACAATAAATAACCCATGACACAATGAAAACTCATTGTCAGTTTCATAAATTCGCTGTTAAATATTAAATCACATCAAACGTAAAAGTAAATTAATTTATCCACTTTTGATATATAATAGCCCGATAACTATGCTGATTTCAAATAAAGAAAATGTAAAATAACCCATTGTTATTGTATAACCCACGCTGCTAAGGGCAACGTGAGTTATATTTAGTATAACAAAATGTTGAGTAGTCATTGGAAAATTATTCGTAGTCAAATTGAATGAAAAACTATATTCCAAAAAGTAGTTAAATGAAAGTACACCATGACAATTTAAAGAACGGTCACTGTGATAAAATATATTTCAAAATTCAATGCCCCAGTGTGAAAACACAAAATGGAACTATTTCTTATTAATTTACGAAATTATTTCAACAAAAGTGGATAAAACGTTGTATGCCACTCGTGAGCAAAGAGATATTATCCACTCGGGATAATGTCCCACTCGGCTAGCGCCTCGTGGGACAAACTTATCCCTCATGGATAATATCTCATTTTGCTCACTAGTACCATAAATAACTATTATATCCTGATTATTATTATTTTCAGGTTCTTAAATGTAATTTGAGTTAAAAAAAATAAAAACTGATTTTTTTTTGTTTTGCAAAACAAAATGTGGCATTTAAAATCATTTTATCAGGTTTACTCTATTTTGTCTGTTCAACCGTTTTGACGTACAGTATTACTCCGTTAGGCGGGGATAAAATATCATATTTTTTATCATTTTTACCGATTAAACACGTCCATTGTGTGCGAGAAATATTTTGCATCTAGAGAATAGTGGCTTTTCAATCGACCACCGCAAGTACTTATAACCACTTATGGTTTATGTCTTTACTAGATCTAAGTGTTTGCGGTGGTCGATTCGAAAGACGCTAATATTTATGAAGATGTGTAAGTTGAAATGATCTCGATTTGATACTTTTTGAGCATAATTATGGCGATCCACTAATACAGAAACACATTTTTTGTAAATCAAATCTAGACTGACTCAAAACCAACAAAAATGTTTATATAAGCCGTCTCGTTCGCTCCCTACACAGATCCCATCAAAAAATTGTACGCTATATTTATTTATGTATTGGTATCGTTATGTATTCGGTATTTGACAGATTTTTTCGTAGAATTATAGACATTTGTGTTAGTTTTGTGTATATGGTATATACTTTCTGCTTTATTTTATACGCATCACTAATACTACGCCTTAACGTACTTTTTTATATCTTAAGTGTTTGTACTGTTTGGCTTGTATAAACATTTTTGTTGGTTTTGACTGACTTCGTTTTGTGTTTCCTTCACACAACCCCCGATCTTATTTCTCACTTTATTTTGATTGAAAAACATTTATTCGCAATGCAATTCAGGCTTAACTACAGAAAATGCAGTTTGAGAAAATAAAAGTTTAAGTTTTGAAATTAATGTAAATATTTTGTCAGGGTCACACTAAAGTCCGGGCAGAACGGGCGTCGCGAGCCCCAGAAACAAAGCCGGGAAAAACGTACATACACCCGTATTACAAAATTCAGAATGGACAAAACGGCGTATGTCGTAAAAATACCGTTTTTGGAGATCCCGTATTTTAAAATCCAGAAGCTTAAATTGTTTAGGGGACTGCGGGATTAACTAATACCACGTTTACATTATACGTACCTAATAAGTATGTACTTTTTTGCTATTTAATTATTTTTCCGCTGCAGTTCACACTAGTGTTGCGATTTGTAGTGTGAACGCATATTATAAAAGTTTGTTGTTTTCGCATATTACGCATATTATAAAAGTTTGTTGTTTACTCGGCTAGCGCCTCGTGGGACAAACTTATCCCTCATGGATAATATCTCATTTTGCTCACTAGTACCATAAATAACTATTATATCCTGATTATTATTATTTTCAGGTTCTTAAATGTAATTTGAGTTAAAAAAAATAAAAACTGATTTTTTTTTGTTTTGCAAAACAAAATGTGGCATTTAAAATCATTTTATCAGGTTTACTCTATTTTGGCTGTTCAACCGTTTTGACGTACAGTATTACTCCGTTAGGCGGGGATAAAATATCATATTTTTTATCATTTTTACCGATTAAACACGTCCATTGTGTGCGAGAAATATTTTGCATCTAGAGAATAGTGGCTTTTCAATCGACCACCGCAAGTACTTATAACCACTTATGGTTTATGTCTTTACTAGATCTAAGTGTTTGCGGTGGTCGATTCGAAAGACGCTAATATTTATGAAGATGTGTAAGTTGAAATGATCTCGATTTGATACTTTTTGAGCATAATTATGGCGATCCACTAATACAGAAACACATTTTTTGTAAATCAAATCTAGACTGACTCAAAACCAACAAAAATGTTTATATAAGCCGTCTCGTTCGCTCCCTACACAGATCCCATCAAAAAATTGTACGCTATATTTATTTATGTATTGGTATCGTTATGTATTCGGTATTTGACAGATTTTTTCGTAGAATTATAGACATTTGTGTTAGTTTTGTGTATATGGTATATACTTTCTGCTTTATTTTATACGCATCACTAATACTACGCCTTAACGTACTTTTTTATATCTTAAGTGTTTGTACTGTTTGGCTTGTATAAACATTTTTGTTGGTTTTGACTGACTTCGTTTTGTGTTTCCTTCACACAACCACCGATCTTATTTCTCACTTTATTTTGATTGAAAAACATTTATTCGCAATGCAATTCAGGCTTAACTACAGAAAATGCAGTTTGAGAAAATAAAAGTTTAAGTTTTGAAATTAATGTAAATATTTTGTCAGGGTCACACTAAAGTCCGGGCAGAACGGGCGTCGCGAGCCCCAGAAACAAAGCCGGGAAAAACGTACATACACCCGTATTACAAAATTCAGAATGGACAAAACGGCGTATGTCGTAAAAATACCGTTTTTGGAGATCCCGTATTTTAAAATCCAGAAGCTTAAATTGTTTAGGGGACTGCGGGATTAACTAATACCACGTTTACATTATACGTACCTAATAAGTATGTACTTTTTTGCTATTTAATTATTTTTCCGCTGCAGTTCACACTAGTGTTGCGATTTGTAGTGTGAACGCATATTATAAAAGTTTGTTGTTTTGATAGATAGGCTTCTGCATTCAATTCAGTTTATGTGTTGTGAATTTCTTCTCAAATTCTATTAGATTTGTCGACAAATTATTTGATTTACACCCGAAATTGCAGTTAGAAACAAAAAAACGTAATAAATTTTTGTTTTGATAACAAATATACGAATGACATTAACATATTGTTATTAGTTAGGGTTCACATTACAACGTAATATACTAATACTTTTTTGATACATACTTTACAGATATCAAAAAAGTATGAGATAAAATATTTAAATATTTAAATTTGAGTTCACATGACGATACTTTTTTGCTACATACTTTTATTCTACTAATGTAAACGTGGTATAAATTAGAAATGAAAAGTAAACATTTCTTTTCGTACAGTTTTATTTTACTGTCTAACAATAAATTGTTTGTTAAAACAAATGAATGAATAAATATAAATTGAATTTTAAAACAATCGAAATAAAAAAACTATAACAAAACATTGATGTTTTTAAATTAAATATGTATAATTAGAAATCCTGCTAAAAAATCAAGACTTTTATTTAAATTTTTGCAGATCCTTTTTAAATGTGCGCTTCCCTTCGCATAGATACTCTTACGAGGAATTTGTTAGCCGCATTTTATTTTTTCTACAATATTTCGTGAAACAATTAGTTGATTTGCCAGATGTTTTATAATTTTTTAAAGGCCTGAATGGCGCTTTCCGACGATCGCGATGAAGCGCCGATGCCACGTGTCTACATTATTCTGCATTCGAGGTAAATTATTGTTAATAAGCTCGCTAACAGACCAAAATTGGGGAAAATATTAAGGATTTGATTTTTTCGGTCCAACTATTTAATTGTCCTTAAACCATTTACTGATCATTTTTATGTCAGAATCAATAAATCTTTTATGTAATTCCTAATAATAAGTTCGATTCAACGAAATCTTCTTGAATAATTTTCTTTACATAAATAGAAAAAATCAAATATAGAAGATTCTTCTGTATTGGTATTCAATGTAGTAGTGTGATTCTAACCTTCTATTTTTCATTATCGAAAGTCGAGATCGAATTTTTTCTTCTATATTTTATATGTCAAAGTGAAAAACAATTGTTTGTGTCTCTACATATTTAAATACAATTAAAATTAAAATTACATTAATTAAATTACATAAAAACATCGTTTATTTTAAAATAACATGGATAAACATTTACTGGCTTTACGCAGTAGATAATATAATAGCAAAATAGTATAATAACCTAGACAGACTGTGGTTTAATAAATCCGAATTAGCTAAACTAAAGGGATTAGCTAAAATCGAGGTTGACACACTGCGACTAATCTCGAAAAATTCACTAAATCGGTTTTATTAAATCGCAGTGTGTCTAGGGTATAATACTATTTTACTATCTGTAAAAACAGAAAATTTAAACAAAATAATGAAACAATGTAATTTCCAAATACACAAAAATATTTCTAAACTAATTTATTAACAATACAATGTCCATAAATTTTCCTTCTGCAATAAAATAAAATAAAATATAATAGGTAATTAAATTTGATAGCTATCAAATCAAAATATTATATTGGGTGTACAAATAAATTTCCGACCTTTTTTACTGAAATAAAAGACATTAGTTTGTGTAGAAAATGAAAGAATGTTTTATTCAAAGTATGCTCCTTCGGAAGCTATAACCTTCGCCCATCGTTCAGGCAATAAACGGATTCTCCGAAGGAAGAAGTCTGGTGGTTTCGAGGCGATCTATTCATCGACCCATTTTTTGACGTTTTCATATGAAGTGAAGTGCTGCTGTGCCAGGGCTGATTGCATCGACCGGAACAAGTGGTAATCAGAGGGAGCAATGTCTGGTGAATACGGCGGGTGGGGTAGAATTTCCCAATTCTGCCTGTCCAAGTAATTTTTGACAGGTATAGCAACATGTGGCCTAGCGTTGTTATGTTGCAAAATAATCTTATTGTGCCTTTTGTCCCATTCCGGTCGTTTTGCAGCTAGAGCTTACTTTAAAGCCATCAGTTGTCGTCGATAAACTGTCCCGTAATGGTTTCACGCTCTTTCAGCATCTCATAATAGACGACACCCTTCATATCCCACCAAATACAAAGCATCACCTTCGAACCATGGATATTTGCTTTTGGCGTCGACGGCCCTGGTTCATCTGGCTTTACCCACGCTGGTTTGCGCTTTGGATTGTCATTATGGATCCATTTTTCATCCCCAGTGATGATCCGATGCAAAAACCTCTTCCTTTGTTGTCGTTGAAGCAACAATTCGCACATGGTTTTTCGACATTCCATGTCCCTTTCTCTCAATTTGTGTGGCACCCAATTTTCCAGCTTCTGAACCAATCCCATTGCATGTATACGTTGCGAAACACATTGTTGGGTAATATTCAACTCTTCTGCCAATTATTTTTCAGTCTGACAAGGATCCACATCAAGCAATTCTTCCAATTCTGTATCTTCAAATTTTCTTGGTCTGCCTTCACGTTCTTTGTCTCTTACGTCAAAATCACCAACTTTGAATCGTTGAAACCACTCTTTGCATGTTATTTTCGATGGAGCATGTTCACCTTAAACTTCCACACGCAAAAGATCTGTTTCCGATGCACTTTTCTTCAACAAAAAATAATGAAGTAAAACTTCCCGCAAATGTTGTTTTTTTGGCACATAATTCGATATTTTCAATTACATGAAAATAATTGTTGTTTACGCTTTGAACAAATGTCACTAGTAATTATATATGCTTGACATCTAACCTCCAAAAAACATGTATTGCCCGATTGAATAATATGCAAGCAGTGATACTAACGACACCTATCTAGAAAGGTTGGAAATTTATTTGTGCACCCAATATTTTATTTTTGCTATTATACTATCAAAACATCGGTTTTACACCAGATAGCAAAATAGAATTATACTATTTTGCTATTATACTATCTACGGTGTAAAGTCGTTAATAATAGTATGATTGGGTTTTAAGATTACGGTAGTTTTTTTTATACTCGTTTTATTTTTCCAGAAAAAGAGACTGCCCGTGAAGTGAAAACATCAATGTAACAAAAAGAGATGTGTGTAAGTGTCATGGAATGTAACGAACTATTCCAGGATAAAGAAAAATAGTAGTGATTCTACCGACTAATTGTGGGATGAATACACCAACATTAAGCGTGTTCCATTGGCGTTAGCAAACTACTCACAAGTACTTGTATCTACTCGCAACTACTCATGCTCAATTGATGGTGTAGTTCTTAGTAGTAATTTTTTAACCCTAATCCAACCAAGGTGTGCGTTTTTGGCTCGTTTGATAAATGCATCGATTTTCAAAATAATGTTAATTTAGTTAAAAACTTGTATGTATTTGATTTTGAAACATTTCCATGCAACGTACTTGACATCTAATGTTTCTCTGAAAAAATTTTCGTAAATTATTTGATTAGAATTTGAATTTACTGACATAACAAAAATATGTTGCTAGATTAGGGTTAAAAACAAAAAATGTTTGTTTATGTTTGTGATACGACTCGCAATTGTTAAATCGTAAAAATATTTTAATTATTTTGTTGTTTAATGTTTTATTACTTATTATTATTAATAGATCAACGTATTTTTTATTAAAATCTAGCAGTTTTATTTAAATTGAGGTTATGTTTTACTACTGTCACAAGAATTTGCGTTCCATTGAACATCTACTCACAAGTACTTGGCAGTAGCAAATTGTCCAATGGAACAACACAGTGATTTATGCTGTGATATCTTTTTCGGCAAATGTATAAATTGCCAGGCGACTGAATTTTATCGTAAAATCTTTTATAAAATCATTAAGAAAATTCCAAAATTATTAAAATTTTGTAATTTTTTGTTTTTACATAAGTTTGTTTTTAGTTTTTTCCAAAACAGTTATCGGAAATCGTATGTGATTTGACACCAAATATTTGTTAATTAAGTAAGATACGTTTTCTATACATCTGGACACACTAGGTTTTGATAAGCCCAGCACATGATTGCTAATAATGAAAGCCTGGTAGCTCGCTTGCCCATAAAAATGCAAAGTAGCCAGCACCTAAAATATACTACTTTCTTAAGACAGCTCCTTTTATTTTAAAATAATTAAAACAAACATGAATTATTAATGGTATTATATCAATGTCACAGCATTTCCCTCTTGCAATCAAAAATATTTGTGGAATGCACTATCAGGAGGCTCGAAGAGATCTCCGTTCACACCTATGGTCTTCAATCTCATTTTTAGTTTTCGTCTAAAAAAATTATTTAATTAATTTTCCTTAAATAATTAATACATTTACTTAACGTATAGCTAGTCGCTTTTGGTGGTTTTCTTTCCTTCGCATCAAATAAAACTCCATTTCTGAAAATTAACTTTTTAATTTTATCGACAAAATCAGCAAACAATCCGATTTCCAAAAAAAACCAACAAAAATTATTTCTTCTTGTCATAAAATTCACAAATTTGTGTCTTCTATTTTTAGTAAAAAGTAGTTGAATAGCATTTCTTCTATTTTTTCCTTCTATTTTGAAATAATAAAATTTTCATACAAAATTATAGAAGAATAGAAGATTTACATTGAATCGAACTGAATATTCCGGAATTTTTTCGGTAGGAACGAAAGCCAGGCTTTTCATAATTTTGACCTGATGATTGAACACCTCTGAGTTACCATACTTCCTGGTCAATCTACTGGCTTGTACTTTTCGCCAGATTATTTACCCAAAATGGAATAGACATCCGCTAAATTGTGCCGACCTGAAATACTGTTTCGCAGTTACTGCAATGTTCTTGTAGGCTTCAAATCTATTCCCCAACCGGAAGCCACCTTGCATAGCTCGGAAAAAAATTTGTTGTAAACGAGTTTGGATTTATTTGTCATCAGACAAAATAAAAGTGGAATAATTTCACCCTCTATGGCTCCATAGATTGTAAAAAGTTGACGAAACATTGAAAGTGCTACATGAAAGGTTCCATCCATCAACCAGCATGTCGGCTCTGATAAAAGTTTGAGACTGGATCGTGCTCCCATTAAAATTAATTTTTCATTTTTAAATTCTTTTTCACTCAAAATGAATAATTGCCCCTCTAAATACAGTAGTTGTTCCGGAATATTTATATCATTTAAACATTCTGGCTCTTTCTACTTCAAGCTCCGGCCCCGTGTAATTTGGTTTTTTGTGCTAGCTTGCTTGTCCAGTAGATCCTACATTCACGTGATGATTGTAATATGCTCTCGCTAATTATTTGTGACAGAATAATTGTTAAGTTAGTTTTTGCCTTATTTTTCACAAAGCTGTTAGCAAGGAAATGAATGCAAGGTTTTTTCACAACCACGTGGCATGCCTCGTTTAGTGCCGTTATTACTATTCCTTTACAAAATGCAGATTTGCGCTGTAAAGAAGCCCAATTATATCCTGATTTTGTTTCCCGGTCTAGCACATATGAGTACTTGTCAATAATTAATTTGCCTCTTCGACTGTACGACAGAAATATTCATTATTTATGTAGTCAAATATAATTCAAAACACTGAAAATAGAAAGTAAAGTTTATTTTTCTATCACGTAAACACAATAATTCCTGGTTGTCTTCAATACTAAACTGAATTTAAAGTTTTATTAAGTTAAAAAATGGAAACCCAACCTTAAATAGGTTGTTCCATGAATTTTTGCCGGTGTTGGAGAATAACGATAAGATGCTAAACCAAATAAACTTTACTTGGGTGACTGAATAATTACCTGATTTTCTTTAATGTGGATGAATTTTATGAAGTGTTTTATTTAAAACAACACCTGAACTTAACTAAATTCACTTCGATTAAGATTTATATGTATAGATTTATAGCTGCATGTACTTTATTTTTATTGAAAATATGAATATGACAATGAAACGTATACAACTTTTCTGGGAACACGTCGAATTTAAATAAAAAAATTAAACTCCAGGTAAACTAGATCCACCAAAAAGGTGGAGGGCTGCAATTTTAAACGTATAGAACTAGGTGTTTTAGCGACCTTATGTTGTTATAACATGAACAATAAAAAAATTTAAACGAACATTTTAATGTTACTTTAATTATTAACGGTTATTTCACTCACTCATAGTAATTAGTGTACGGATTTAAAGTATAGAGTTGATGTTAAGATTTCTTTTATTCCTATTCAGTACATATAAAAGTACCTAACTAGGTGTACATATCTTTTGTAATTAATTGAATTCACTAGGTAATGGAACAAAACACACACACACACACACACACACACACACACACACACACACACACACACACACACACACACACACACACACATATGTATATATAAATACATACAAACACACACACACACACACACACACACACACACACACACACACACACACACACACACACACACACACACACACACACACACACACACACACACACACACACACACACACACACACATACACACACACACACACACACACACACACACAAACACTCACACAAACACTCACACAAACACACACAAACACACACACACACACACACACACACACACACACACACACACACACACACACACACACACACACACCCGTGGGAGTTAAAGTTGTTTCCAGAGCAAGTGGCGTTGGTGCCGAATGTGGACCGACCTATAGCACCCGAAGAGGTCCCAACCATTACGATGGAAGAGTTGATGACACCTCTTAGGAAATTGGAAATAATAAGGCTCCTGGTCCAGACAACATCCCCAACATCGCATTAAAATCAGCAGTTTGTGCTAAATCGGAAGAATTCCTGGACCTATTAAGCTCTTGTTTAAATGAAGGGATATTTCCTGAACGATGGAAAAAGCAGAAGTTAGTTCTACTTCCCAAAGAGAAAAAGCCTATGGAAGTACTACAGCTGGCAAGATACTAGAACGGATTATCTGTAATAGACTCGAGGAAGCGGTCGAGAGAGCTGGAAACCTGGCGCAGCACCAGTATGGCTTCAGGAAAGCGCGTTCAACGATAGATGCCATAAATTTAGTGGTCAATACCGCTAGCAATGCAATACGGGGAAAAAGATGGAAAGGAGGTAGCAAGAAATACTGCGCCATTGTTACTTTGGACACCCAAAACGCTTTCAACTCCGAGAGGTGGAGTTACATTATAATGGCGTTAGAGGAATTTGGAGTGCCTAGCTACATTATAAAGATTGTGAGGAGCTATTTCCAAGATAGAAGAGATCCTAAGTTACAACACGGAAGTAGGTATACGAGAGCTCAGTTTTGGGACCTTTACTGTGGAATATTATGTATGATGGGATCTTTCGACTACGGATGCCCGAAGAAGTGAAAGTGGTGGGCTTTGCAGATGATGTCGCAATAGTTGTTGTTGCGAAGTTCAAGGACGAGGCAGAACACACATGCAACGAAGCCCTAGCCGTTATCCAGCGGTGGTTATCGAAGGTTGGACTTCAGTTAGCTGAACATAAAACCGAGGCAGTTCTAGTTACGAGCAGGAAGCAGCGGGAAACAATTACTATCCAGGTGGGCAATTCTGAAATCTCTTACAAACCTTGCATAAAATATTTAGGCATCACGATTGATGCAAGACTTTCATTCAAGGAGCATATTGAGTACGTGAGCGATAAAGCAGCTATAGTAAATGCCGCTCTTTCACGTTTAATGCCGAATTTGGGGGGACCTAGACAGAACCGTCGGAGATTGTAGGCCAGTGTCGTCACATCCATCTTATTGTACGGTGTTCCTATTTGGGCAGATTCACTGAGAATCAAAGCCTATAGCTGAGACATAAATTCAGTATATCGGAGGTGTGCGCTACGAGTCATCTGTGGGTTCCGCACTATATCAGATGATGCGGCATATGTGGTAGCGGGAATGACCCCAATTGCTCTTTTGGGAAAGGAGTGTTACGACCGGCATACGTCTCCACCTAAAACAGAAGAACAAAAATTTTTGCGAAGATCCCAAACGCTCAAATGATCCAACATTTTTTTTTTATGGTTATAAAATACCATGACCACCATGGTGTTATATTTATGCTCGACTTTATGATTTCCGAATTTAAATTTAATATTCCCTCCGATTGTTATGTAAACATATTTTAAATTTGTATGCATTTACTTGGTTTCTTTCTATTCTATGTTCTCCTCATTGTCATGTACAAGCATATATATCTCTGGCGAGTTGGTGTGTGTACATGTATTATGTCAAAACCAACAAAAATGTTTATACAAGCCAAACAGTATAAACACTTAAGATATAAAAAAGTACGTTAAGGCTTAGTATTAGTGATGCATATAAATAAATCAGAAAGTATATATACACAAAACAAATAAGTATAGGTGAAAGATTCATAATAAATATAGTACATATACATTTTTTGATAGGATCTGTGTAAGGAGGGAACGAGACGGCTTGTATAAACATAATAATTGATAACAATAATATTATTGAATTTGCCAGCAATAGAGCAAGAAAAATTATTTGAAATAGTTAAATATTCTTAATTCCAACGTAAGCTGATTTACTATCTATCTTGTAATTTCTATTGTTTGATGTACTATACATTACATAACTGATTTACATATATTTAATTGAAACTATTGTGAATATGCATCTGTATACACTGTGATAACCAAGGTGTCCCACAAGCAGGAACCAAAAACAAAATTGTAAACTTGGCAACATTGTAATGTAATAATTTTCAAGAAAATGTCATACGTAGGGAACTCGATTCTTCAAAGAGCAGCAAATTGTAATATCCGAATCGATCCACGAGTCCGTCTGTGTGTGAATCGATCGTAATTTTAATTTCAAATAAAAATAAAGATCACATTAAGAAAGCGCCAAAACCAAAATAATTATGTTTTATTATATAAAATCTTTTGTTAGTGATATTAGTCCACGAATAAACAACAAAAATATTAAATTGCCGTTTAATTTAAATAAAATTTATAGACACTAAACTTAAGTATTTTGGTTGCAAATACTTTTGGTTCCTAGGCAGCGGTCTAATTCTCGAGGAAATCTACTAAATACGATAATGCATTTACCTTTTTTTATGAAGGGTAAACGAAATAAGAAAATGTAAAATTTTCACGTTTAGATACTTTTCTCTTTATTGTTATAAGAATTTAAAGAGTATAATATAGAAAAAATGTTGAATTTAAAAAAAAACGAACACTAAAAATCTACATTTACCGTAGTAAATGATTTACCAGAAATTTTTACCCCCAGAGAGGGTAGAGGAAGGTCGTAGGTTGGGTAGATCAACGTTTGGTTTTTATTTAAAAAATTTTCACAAAAATCTTTTCTTGTTTTTTAGGGCCCCCGAAGTATTGCCTGTTCGTGCCATCGACTTTAAAATACAAAAGTCTAGAAATAAACAATCGTCAAGCATTGAAAATTCTGTGTGAAAAAGTGAAAGACTAAAACAGTTTAGGGCCGTATTTAGAATTTTATTCAATGGTTTGGAATAGAGTGGGTTGCTTAAAACAAAACAATTAAAGTATAAAAAATGTTTTTATTTTAGTTGCAATTACAGGGATAATTATTATTTAATTCAGTTTTTTAATAAAATTAATTTTATTATTAAAAATAACTTTTCCAAAAATGGGTCAATATTTTACAGTGCGGGCCTGGTAAAAATAATTGTAAACAAATCGTAAGGCTTCTAAGGACCATAACAACAAAAATATTTGTTTATTTTGGAAATTATGTAATAATTTTAAATTAAAAGTGCATGTTTTTTATCACAAATGGCAATATATTATATACATACATCTCAATTTTAATTTCGTTATATATGCAAAAGCCAGATAAAAAGAAATTCCCGATAATTTTTGGTCCTTAATCTTATGACATTTTTCGGTTAAATACTTCATTTTTGCTAGTTTTTTTTTAATAGTTTATCATAAATAATAATCAATTCTATAATATTGGGTGTGTGAATATGACTCCGCCCTTTTTTTTAAATAAGACACATTTGCTTGTTTAGAAAATGAAAGAATTATTTATTCAAAGTATGCTCCATTTGCAGCTAACTTTCACCCATTTTTCAGGCAGTTTACGGATTCCCTCTTTGAAAAAATCTTGGTCTTTGGAGGCGATCCAATCATTAAGCGAATTTTCGATCTCTGCGCGAGAACTGAACCGCTGTTCAGAAAGAGACGACTGCATCGACCGGAATAAGTAGTAATCTGAAGGAGCTTTGTCTGGTGAATACGGCGGGTGGGGTAGAACTTCCTAGTCCTGTCCTCGTAAATAATTTTTCACAATGTTTGCAACATGTGGTTTTTCATTGTCATGCTGAAAAATTAATTTGTTGTGTCTATTCACCCATTCTGGTCGTTTTTCCTCTATAGCTCGCTTCAAACGTATTAGTTGTCGTCGGTACACATCGCCATCGATAGTTTCACCTGATTCCAGCGGTTCATAATATACGACACCTTTCTGATCCCACCAGATACAGAGCATAACGTTATTGCATTGGATATCTCGCTTTGGTTGCGATGGACCAGCTCCACCACGCTTCACCCAAGATTTTTGGCGTTTGAATCAGTATTTCACAAATGTTTTTTCGACGTTCGAGGTGTCTTTTTTTTAATTCATGTGGAACCCAGTTGTTAGCTTTTTGAACCATTCCGATTGCTTGTAAACGTCTTGCAACAGTTGATCGATCAACATTTAATGCTACAGTCAATTCTGATTGTGTTTGAGAAGAATCTTCAACCAATAATGTTTCAAATTCAGCATCTTCAAATTTTTTGGGTGTTTTTCCATGCTTTTTATCTTCAATGCCAAAATCATCATTTTTAAATCGTCGAAGCCATTCTTTGCACGTTGTATTCGATGGAGCATGCTCACCGTAAATTTCCACAAGCAAACGAAGAGTTTCCGCTGCACTTTTTTTTGCAATAAAATAATGTAATAAAACTTCCCGCAAATGATGTTTATTTGGAATAAAATTCGACATTTTGAAAGATACTGCGTATTACAGCGTATTTCGTATACTGCGTTTGATAGCTGACATCAAGTACTATAGAATACAAGTATTACGCATTTATAGTTTAAGTAAGCAATAAAAATAACGACACCAATTGAGAAAGCGCGGAGTCATATTCACACACCCAATATTTTTATTAATTGTTTTGTTTTATTTGATAATTTTTAATTTTCACGAAACTACGCAAAACCACTCTTTAACAAGAATAACATCTAAATGGTTTGTTTACATAAAAGAAAAACCAACCATATATTATTTGTAACCAACCATATATATCCGCCTCTCTCCAACTGTCCACGCTTGAAATAGTAGGTTTATGTTTGAGAAACATTTGTTTCTGCTCTATAGGGTAATCTTTTTGGTTTCGGCCCACCAAATATTACAGCATGGCCCCGATTTTGCAACAAAAATGGAAAGTATTTTTATAACTACGTATTTCTCAATTTAGCTTTAATAATTTTTTGAATTCTAATGATAAAGTTTATTATTAGTATCGATTGGCACCACTAACTCAATTTGCCCAAAAATGAAGTTATGTAAAATATCGTTACGCTTTTGCCTTCTAAATCAATGTTCAAATCACTGTATTGTTGAATGAAACAAATCACTTCAGTTGATCACAAACAGATTTATTTATTGAACACAAAAATCAATACAACACAATTTATTAACAATAATTCCAAAATCACTTTTTATAATATTCGCACAATTTGTTGACCTGATCACTTTTAACTTTGATATCGCACTAATTCATTTTTTAATCACTCTATTTAATCTTTACACTGTCGCTTCCCAAATACTAATAATCTTATAACTTAACACTATCGTGTCACAATTACGAATAATCCAATTCGATCTCATTCGCCTTTTTATATACTCAAACTAAACTTCTAGAAATTTCATGTTCTTTCCAGTAAAAATATCTCATACAATGTAGAAAGTTGTAGCATGGAAAATTCCCATTTTAGTACAATAAATAAATTATGAAATACCCTAACCTAGGTGTCACTGCTAGTCATCACTAGTATAGTACACTTTATGCTTTCAATCAACTTATTCTATTCTACACTAGTGTCACCGTAACACTACCCCAAATCACCTCCTATGTAAGGGGCCAGCCTCTCTAAATGCACCACCTTCGGTTTACCTCCTTGTCCTGTAAGGTTGCGTCTATGCGGGTTGCAGTTTCGAAGATGAAACCCGCTTCTTTCGTTGCTGGTTGTGAAGCAACACCATTTATCCTTCCTGGAACCGTTGGTTATTTGCACGTGCCATATCGAGTTTTCATCCAGTTCGTTGGTTTCTTCCACAATTCTTTCTGACCTTGAAAGCTCTTCGCGATGGCTGAATATTACTAGCCTTACTGTGGCAGCAGTACCATTGAATCTAACTGGCAGCTCGGTGTAATCGCTATTTATTATATCTCGTTCAAAATCCAACACGAAGCCATTTGCCCTCATGAATTCCATCCCCAAAATGACTTCGTCCACAATATATGCAACCAGAACTTCACGTTAGAAAAGAGTTTTGCCGATCCCTATATTCATGATCTTCTCTTACAATCGTAATGGTACACTTTCTCCCATCAACATCGCCCTTGATTGTTATGCTGCTACCGCCAGACGGCAAAACCAGCTTCTGCTCATTCAAACAGACTTGAAACATTACCACCTTACCGAATGTTGCCATTTGTCTCTGCTTGATCGATGCCTGCTCTCCTCCGGGTGCTCTTTGCATAGAAGTTGGCGATCGATGCCGCCTCGTTCTTGTTTCCCTGGAATCCCGTGAGATGTGGCCAATTTTGTAACATACCCAACATCCCACGTTGCTGCTTCCGCCTCTTGATATTTGCCTTGACTGTTCGACGTTCACTTGCTCCCTGCCTGAATTTTGTTGTATAAAAGGCGGCGATCTTCCCCGTCCTTGTGTAGTTTTCCGACAATCTATTGAGATGTGACCCATTTTGTCACATTCCGAACACCTAAGCCTGCCCCTTCCGGAGCTGGATATTGTCCGCTCATTGTTTACGTTGGTAACTTAATCCGTTTGGCATCTAAATAACGACGGTCCGGTGATGGCCTGTACAGTCCCGTTCATCACCGCACTAGTTATGATTTCCGCGAAGGTTGCTTTGGGTGACAACATCGCCGCCCTGCGTATCTCTTGATCTCGAATGCTGTCAATGAGTGCGTCAATTTTAAGCCTTTCCATGTAATCGGTCGATGTACTTGTATGCACTAGATGCACAAGTCGCTCGATTGTAGGTGAGAATTCTTGAAGAGATTCACCTCCCTTTTAGTATCGGCTTTTCAATTCCATGCCATAGATTTCCCGCTTATGGTCACTGTCGTATTTCCGATCCAGCACCTTCATAATTTCGAGATAGTTGTTACGATATTCTTCCGGAATCGTTGGCAGCCGTTTCAAATTGAAATATGAAAATGACAAATGTTGGTGGCTTTAACTTTATTTAGTGAACAGTCTGTACCACTTGCGTCGTTGTTCCACTTGCCTTGACAACAGTTAATTCTTTCTCGAGACGTTCTCCGATTCTAATTTCTCTTTAACTTGTAGAACCTTTGCTTTAAATTCTGTTTGCATTTTATTTTGACCTCCGGCAATTTCCCCAATCTGACGCTCCATAATTTTGATTGGTTGTTTAATTTCCTGCATCTGTTGTTGAATGTCAAACTTTTCTTGTTCCTTATGATGTTTCATTTCGTGTTCTGATTGGTTTATTGTCTCCAACTGTCGCTCATTTTGTTGTTCCATCTTTTGGATTGACTGCTCAATTTTCTCCATTTATCGCTTATTTTGTTGTTTCATTATGCCTATCTGTTCTAATATTTGGTTCATAGCAGCCCTCAACTGCGACGAATCGAAACTTCCAGAAAGTACTTATGTTATTTATTTATATATAGTATTTTGATTATTATTTAGTATTTATTTCGAACAATCCTTCTCTTTAAGTTTCTGTCTTCTCTAAGCTTCTCAAATCGATTATTTCCTTTCCAAAATAATAATGTTCCACGAGTAACCCTTCGTTCTCCATGGCTTCACGTAGTCGCACTTGTAAGGAATTTTTATTACCATCGATGGAAAAACCCCGTTTCTCAAGTTCCTTCTTTAATCCTGGAACTTTTAATTCATAGAGAATCATTTTCTTTTTTTTTTTATTATTTTACTGAGCACTTTTACTTTTTATATCGCACTAATTCACTTGATTTTATATCGCACTGATCACTTATGAAAATGAACTCGAATAGGGTTCGAAAGCTAAAGCTTTAATTAATTAAAAGAGAAATAAAAGAGCCCTAAACCAAATAAAAATTGTTTAATTTATAAATATTAATTGGCTCATAAAAATAAAACACTAAGTCATTCGTGCTAAACACAGAAGCTAGCCAATTCACAATTGGAGCTATGTTACTTCAAGATAACCACCCGATAGCTTTCGCGAGTAGAACGTTAAACAACCATGAAACCATGTACAGACAGCACTACGGTAAAAGAATTACTAGCAGTAGTATGGTCGATAAAATACTTTAGACCTTATATATACGGAAAACAATTCGAGTTAAAAACCGACCACCAAGCCTTAAAATGGTTACACACCAAATACTCAGGAAAAGATTTAAGTCCCCGGCTCCAAAGATGGATCTTATCACTTGGAGAATATAATATGAAAATTAGTTATCTACAAGGTAAGGAAAATACGATTGCGGACTTTTTGAGTAGAATTAACACAGATAGCCATGAAATTAATGAAATTAAAACAATATTTCAATCTAACAATATTTCAATCTAACCTCTCTTTACAAAATATTTTTACAGATTACAATGAAACCCCCGATAACTACTCAATACAACCGACATTATATTCTCAATAAGAACAACAGAATGATAATATAATAATCCTAGAAATAATTGTAAATAGGTTCAAAACACAGTTAATATTCACTGAAAATTTTACCAGTTAATTAGAAAAAATATTAGGAAATCGTAGAATAAATATTAACCCAACCATAACCAAAGTAGAATTAGTCAATAAATTGAAAACATACTTAACAGGAACAAGAGTAGCAATTCATACCCAAATTTCAGATAGAGAGTTTTATGTTATCCAAAAAATATTAATAGACGAATTCCCAACCACAAAATTTATGAAATGTACCCATTTTGTACAAGACGTAGAATCAGAGGATGAGTTAATTAAAATCGTATCAATTCACCATAAGGAACAAAAACATTCAGGTATTATTTCATTATATGAAAATCTAAAATTTAAAGTCTATAACAAAAGTACTAAGATAATTATTAACAAAGTTACTAATAATTGTAACATTTGCAACCGAGGAAAATATGATGGAAATCCAATTAAACCAAAATTCGAAAAAACCGAAATGCCTACGGACAAAAATCAAATAGTCCATGTGGATACTTATGTAAATAAAAAACAATCTTTTATAATTTTCATAGATAAATTCACGAAATTTGCAACAGCCTTAGAATAAATGTTAGAAAATAGAAACCATACCGAGTAAATAGAAAATTTTAGAATGTATTTTAATCACAAAAAACCTTTAAAATTAGTGGCAGACAATGAATTTAAACATATAATGTTAAAGAATTTTTAAATCAACAAGCCAAACCAAATAGCCATACAGGGAACTCAGATGTAGAAAGACTGAACAATACCCTTACTGAAAAATTACGAATTCTAAACTTAGAGCAAAATAACTCAGTGAGAATCCAAATGTTAGAAGCCATTAAGAGCTATAATAATCAATACCATAGTACCATCAAATGTAGCCCACTAAATGCCGAAGAAGGAACATTATCTAGATTGGTAATACATAATAATTTAATAAACACACAAAACAAAAGATTAGAAAAATATAATAAAACTAGAGAAGATTACAAAGAAAATAGAGAATAAGGATATATAAAAAATTATAAATCTTTGAGACATAAAGATCAACCAAAATTTAGAAAACGTAACCTAACCAATGTTACACCCCACAAATATTAAAAGACAATTGAAATTTTCAGATCCTAATGACTACAATAATACTAATAATAATGACAATAAAATTAACGATAGATAGAGAAAATAGAGACTAGCACAGGATATACCATTTTTAGACAAACAGAAACAATAATACCAAAGACGTACAACTATTCGTTGTAGCTTTTAGTAGACTTATCACCGATAGAGACTACAATATTAGAACTTAAGAAAGCCATATCTTAAATATCATTACTACAATATTAGAACTTAAGAAAGCCGTATCTCCAATTTTACCGAAATTAAAGGCAGATCACTAATGAAAGAATTAGATATTTACTGTACAAATTAATGATTTTAAAAAGTGGACATCATTCAATACATAAAAGAGGATTAGTAAATGTTTTAGGAACAATTAGTAAATGGATATCAGGGACAATGACGACGAAGACCGACAAATAATTAATAGACATTTAAATTTTATTGACCAAAATAATGAAAATGTAGCATCAAACGTAAATAAACAAATTAAAATTAATAATAATCTTAATGAAAATCATATAAAAACTATATAATACAATTTTAGATGATAGGCAAATTATAAAAAAACTTTATAACAAGTAGGGAAAATGAAACTTTAATGAAAATAATAATATTAGATATTAAACAAAAAATCCAGGAAATTGATAGAATAATAAACGATTTTCAAAATAATATAATATTTAGTAATTTAAACATTACCATCCTTCATTATTAAGCTATAAAGAAATTGTGGATTATGAAATTGATGTTAAAAAATTTAAAAGTTTGAGAGTAGGATTTTCGAAAACTAATAATTGTTAATCAAAATACCATATAGAATGAAAACAATTAATGAAAAATTAATCATTCCTTTATCTAATGAAAATGATTGTAAGTCAATAAATTATCAAATAACCAAAACATTTGAAATAAATAATAAATACCATATTATGAATATGATAATAATAAAGCTTTTCATCAATTAAATGAATTAAAACATTGTATTTTAAGGAAAAATTGTGAAAACATAAAGAATTGTAACGCCGAAATTTATAATATTAATGACAATAGTATATTAATTCAACTAGCTAATAATTTAATTTTAACATCAAACTATGATGAAAGAAAATTTATATTAAAAGGAAAGAAACTATCTCAATAACTAATCATCAACTTAGACAATAAGACTTTCTCAAATAATATTAACCCTTATGTCTATTTTGGGTTACCCGGGTAACCTTTTCGATTTTAATCGATAAAATTTCTATTTGATCAATGGAATTTTGGCTTAGGGCCTAGGAGTGCTAAATTCATTTAATTGTAACAGTTACATTTTTAAGTGATTTTCGAATAAATCTGATAAGGTTACTGGGTAACCCTTAATTGATTAACATAAGAAAAAAGATGCATAGACATAAGCGTTAAGGAAATAAAGAATAATTATACTGTATCAAATTGAGATTATAAGCCGAAAAATAATACACTAACATTTAAGGAAATAATGCTAGAAACAAATAAGAACATAGATGAGATAAAACTTTTAAAATATCAAAAAATATTTGAATATTCAGGACTTTGCATAATTGTAACAATAATAACAATAGCGATTTTAATAATTTATTACTTCTATATAAAGAAAAAGGAACTTAAAGTAAAAATTATTAACAGAATTTTGGAGAATTCTAGCGCCAATTTAATGTTTGAATTGATTTTTGTATATTTTTTCTTCTGTCCAACACTAGGGTTTTCTAGATTTTTCACAAATACAATCATCACTTGCACTTCTGGAAAATTCTTATTTTTATTTATTTTTTTTTCCAGTGTCTTCTTATTTTATTTAAACTAAATAAATTTATTCAAATAATTAATTATCAATTTTTATTACACTATTAATTACTTTTTCAGTTTTTCTTTCTTTTTTTTGCTTTATTCACTAACAACAACTATATTGTTGAATAACGCACTTAAATCAATAGTAAAAAAAAATTATTATTGGTGAACACAATGTTATTATTTCAGATGTTTTTTTCAGGTCTTTAATTCACAATGTAATTTTTATTATTTTTCTTGTTTAAATGTCCTTTTTTAAACTTTACTTAAATTCATAATTTTTTTTTATTATAATCCTTAATTACAATTACAAACCAAAACTGTTTCTTTTTTCTAGAAAATTCAGGAATTTTCTTAACTTTTCTTCCTGAATCTAGATAGGGTTTTTTCTCTTTTTTCAATATTTAATATTTTAATTTTCATGTTTTTTTCTCTCTTCAAAGATTTATCACCAAAATAAATTTTCTAGTTTTTAAATTTATTCACAATCACTGAGACTTTTAGTCTTAAAATTTATCACCAAACTCTCAAAAGCTCATCACCGATCCGTTTTGTTGTATATTCGCGTTTGACCCCACCAAAAAACATAGTTTCGCACGCTCTATTTTCATTTTTGATTTGCTTAATAAAATTCTTAATTTTCGCATGACAACGACACCAACTAATGTGCAGCATCTATTACAAAACCGTTTAATTAATTATTCGTTAGTGCTTTTTCATAATTGGTCTGCCTTATCTATTACGAGTACAAAAAAAAATCAAATTAAAGCTTAAAAATCAATGTTTGCTGGTCATTTAGGATAATTGTGCCTAAACTACAACAACTAACAAAGAAAAATATAGAGATGGCGTATTTATGCGCTGTTACAAAGCAAAGGAACCTACCCCTTCATAATATGTAAACCAAATGGTATTTTAAAGATATTTTTTGAATAAAATATTATTAAATTAATTCACGGAAATTTAAAATAATTTGGATGATTGTATGATGGTATGATTGTTTGATGATAAGTGGTAAGATAGTATGAAGGTACGATGGTACGATGTTGCAATGGTATGATGGTTTGATGGAGTATGTTGATGACATGATGGTGTGATGGTTTGATGGTATGATGGAGTGATGGTAAAGGGTTGTGCAAATGAGACGCAAGAAAATAAACGCAAACTAAAACTACAAATATTTATTTTTGAATCAAGTTGGATACTTCAAGAAAAATGATATTACTCAAATGTTCACCATGACTGGATTTACAGATATCGATCCGATGGTCAACATTTTTGATGACATTTTCCAATAGGGACGTTTCTATGGCATTTATCTCGGCAGTGATGTTGTTTTCGAGGTCTTGGATGGTGGACGGACTATCAACGTATACTTTGGTTTTCAAAAATTTCCTATTTCTAATGGCGTTAAATCGCATGATCTTGCAGACCAATTCAAATTTACGCGACACGAAATTAAGCGATTTTCGAAGAACGTGCTCAAAAACGAACGGAACATTGCCAATACTGGAGGTGACTATTTAGTGGACATAATTTTCCATACCAAAGCAAAACGACTTGTAATGATTCCAATAAAAGATTTCAATCGTAATTTTGAAGATTTTTTTTTATTGCTGAGTTTTGCAACAAACAAATCGTTTATTTAACTAATACCCACCCTATATAAATGTATATTGAAGCAAACTTAATATAACGATTATAAAAACCAAAGTATTAGAGCAAGCCATTGGATAGAGAAAAATATAAAATGGCTTACTGTCATCATCTTACTCCTCCCTAAACAATGATGCTTACAATTCATTAGAAATATTGTAATTAAAGATAGTTATAGGTATAGGGTAATCAATGCGACTATTTGAATGTTCGTGATGAGAAGCCTTCTCGACTATTTTCGATGGAGTATATATTTAGATACAGCTATCTATATGAAGGAGAATGATTTAAGGTTGTGTTAATTAATAAGGTAAAATTAAATGTGTTTCAGATGGATTTTTAATGTTTCACCAGAATAACTTAATGCTTGAATTATTACCCGCACGTATGCGATAAATACAGTAAAATTTGAAATTGCTTCTAAATAGGAATTGTAAAAATCACTAATACTACAAATGCATGGTTGATTCCTATATTTAGGAAAAAATCAGGGAAATAAGTTAGCAGTTCAGTCGCTATAGCCTGATGAGATGATTGAAAAGTGATTTATTTTTCAAAATTCTCACAGATCGAAACTGAATTGCAGACTCTTAACAATTTCTTCTCTTCGTAAAATATTTATATATATGGAATATACCAGAATAACTTAATGTTTAAATATTAATATAAATTAGTCGATTAACTAAATTTATTGATTACATGACAAACCTTTAAACCTTTAATCACAGTAGTGGAACTAAACCGATCACGGATTCCCAAATAGACCCCCCTGTAAAGTTAATCTGTACACGATCTCTATGCTCGATAAATCGTGGAAATATTGCTCGCTCATATAAAATGAAGCTTTTACACTGGTATGTGTTCATTACATAAGAAGGTAAACATTTATTTGCTGGATTTGTATGCACTAACAAGATGTTTCAGATTTAGAACATCTGTTTTGAGATTTTTCCTTATATCGTCGTCGAGAAATGCAGAATGTGTAAGTCCAAAAACTATTTTTTTCAGGAGGCAATGAAAACTATTTTACTCTCCTTATCGTGTACATTCAAACTCTAAATTATTTTCTAAATTTTTCGCCTTAAAAAAACTTTGTTTAATATTTTATAAATGGCAACCGATGGAAAATGTTCCCCTCTTTCGTTTGATGCGAAAAAAGCAAAATTGAAAAAAATGGACTTACACATTCCGCATTTCTCGATGACGATATGTATCTTCTTGTACCTGGCAATAAAGTAATATTGGTTTTAAGTTTATTTTTGATATATAAAACAACATAAGTGACAAACATAATAAATAATATAAAAATTTTCTGGGGCTCAAGGCACTCCCATCTCTTTCGCAGTTAATTTTACCGTCCTACGTTACGCAGTATTAGCCAAATCGAGGACGTACGGCTATAGACCCGCTTTTGTATAAACCACCTGCACATTGCATTGCTTCATGGCAACCTATAGTGCTGACATGAAAGGTGGGTTGGCCCATGGATTCTGCACTCTCAACAGGGGGTCATAGTTGTGTTCATCGTCATCGCCGATCGTAATCAGATGATGAAAAATCCCTTTTGCATCCCGCCCCTATCGGGATTCGAAACCCGGGACCTCCCGATCCAAACGCCGCAGCTTTAACCACTGCGCCGTTTGCTCGGTTAAAAATTATTTATCTCGGTAAAATGTTAAGGTGAATGCCTTTGTTCGTATTTTTACCAAATATCACTGGTGATAATATAACGGTATTTTAATAGATTATTCTGTTTTTATACTGGCGTTGTTAGCATTCACAATTGAATCCCTATGAATAAAATGACAATGCTAGAATATAATAATAAGATAAAATAATAGAATAAGGTAAACAACACAAAATTTGTAATTATACAAAGAACTCGAAAATGCTATGTACATATGTATATATGTAGAAGAGTCTCCATACAAATCGTAACGTAGTTGTACGTGTGAATACATAATAAAATATATAAAATATATCGTAGTGATAGAATTGACAATTATTTAAGTTTGCTTTTTGTGCAAAAAATATAAATTTTAATTCAATCATGATGGTAAAATAGATAGTTTAAATAAATCGTATTACAACGCCCGTAAGTTTCGCTAATCGTTGCTTATTTCACCGTTTTTTATTATCAATCGCTCGATAAATCGGCGGTTATGGATTAATAGTCTACAAATATAAGGGTCTTATGGTCATATTTCCGAAACTTAATTGAAGATTAAACAGAAATTAATATTTGTTTTATATGGAAAAACGATGATGTGGACCGTTTATTTTGAAAGTGGTGTAACTTCAATTTTCAAAAAAATTAGGTTAATGATAACAATAGAAATAATTATATTAGTATAATATTTTTATCGGTAAACAATTTTAAGTTAAAATAAAAATAATGAAAGCCCTAATAATTATGCAAATAATAAGAAAATTCAAAATCTCATTACATATATGTATGTACTTCATTTATTGATTCTCAATTCTTTCATTATCTCATTTCAACAAAATATGGAATTACACCAATTTCAAAATAAACGTAATAGTACGGGCAATTATGTGTGTAAAGAAAACTTGTAAACGTATGAGGCATTAAACAAACCTATTGAAATGCCTCTTCCTTTCCTTTCATCATCAAAGACGCAATCACAAATAAAGGTTATGTATATTCTATACATTATCTATTATGTATATATATTCTAAATATTATAAATACATATGAATTTAAAGATCCTTTGGAAATTATGAGACTACACAAAAATTTAATGTATGTACATACCTTGCGGCTTTTTAGACAAATAAAAAAACTATAAAAAGAGAGAAATTATACTAAAAACAAATCATATACATATTTGTTTAAACCGACAAAACCCTGAAGTTTAATTAAAATTTCGAACCGGAAATATATTTCCTTCCGAATTAAAGAGAACAAGATTTTTTTCGTTTTATTGAAATAATAAGATAATTTATAAAGGAAACCAAAATCAAATCAAAGGATCGCGTTAGTTTTGTTGAGTTAGTTTATGTACATATAAACTATGTTTTTTGTGAGAGATGAGATGTTTTCTTGAAGCAGATTATTAAGATTGTATTTAGTCAGCGGATACCACTGTACTTTCAGACATAGGTCAAATACTCTTCGTTTTTAAATGTCTTGATATCGATGAAGTTACTCCGCATCTTTGAGGCTTCATATTCGACATTCCAATCTCATTTAAGACAATGATTTTGGAAAAATATGGTTTTGATATGTTTTTTAATACTTCCGGATTGATGTGGATTATAAATAGCCTTCGGACTTTCATGGTAGGCGCATGCCAAAAGACTTCAGGTTTTTCGACATGCAGTCTACACTAAAACGATAAAATTTTTCCATCTCTCTTGTGTTATATTCTAAAAAGTTACTAAATGTCTTTGTTGTTGTATTATATTTTGGAAACTTTTTTAGAATAAATATAACACAATAGAGACGGAAAAATTTTGTCTTTTTAGTGAAGACGCGGGTCGAAAAACATCAAGTCTTTTGGCATGCGCCTGCCTTCACATAAAATGTTTTAGATACTATTTAGATATGGAACGTATACGTTACATGTACCTAATAGGAAACGTTCCACATCTCATCGCCAGCGACATCTATAACGAATTACATGAATTACACTACATCATGCAACACTTAATCAACCTATATGACTGCTGACATTGTATTGATGATGCATAGTTTCATCGCCCTCTCTTTTCACCGTTGTTCGGGGGGTGACAACATCAAATATCTACAAAAGATAAATATTAAAATTAAAGAAACACAAACTTTGTCAAGGGCCATATTCTAGTTTTGTGTTTAGTTGTTTCTTCTTCGTCTGGATTGTTCACTGATTTACCATCATATCTGCGCCGCACTGCCTACTTCTAAACAGCTATAGCCTCGCTGTTGTAACTAGCTCCACAATATGTTCGTTTATTTTATTTACTAGTTACGCCGAAAATTTCAAAAATGAGATAAGACTTTGTCATTTAATATTTTATGATCTTTTAGAAGTATCTAGGTCCATTGAAAATGGGAGCGCAAGCAACAGAGTTGTTAAAATTGATATATCAAACAAAAGTATAGATAATTTGTTTTTTATAGGCGCTCTGACAAAAATGGTTATGGTCCTTTGAACGAGGACTGTATATTTTTATTTTCTATAGTTAAGGAAATCAATTAGGAACTATAAGTTTCTGTACAACTTTAAATTTACAAAACGGAATACCAAATTAAAACTAGAGTTTCAATTTTGGTTTAAAATAATATTTCTTCAATGACTGCCTGATTTCGAACTTAAGGGGTAGTGTTACGGTGGCACCAGGGGTAGAATAGAATAAGTTAAATTAATAGCGCAAAGTGTTACTGTACTAAAATGGAATTTTCCATGATAAAACTGTTCTAAATGTTTCTAGATTATTCTCACTGGAAAAGTCATGAAATTTCCAGAAGTGTTTGTTTAAGTATATAAAATACGAACTAGATCGAATCAGATCATTAGTATTTGGTGAGCGATAGTGTGAAGATTAAAACGGAATTTAAAAGTGATTTAGAAAGTGTTTTAGTGCGATATAAAACATAACATTGGTTGAATGAAAAAGATACAAACATTTAAGTTAATTAGTGACTTTAACTTCAAAATAATGGATACAATAATATTGGTGTTGTTGTTTGGCTTTTTTATAGACCAGTTAAAACTATGTTTATTTGTTTTTCTTTATTTTTATTTTTATATTTTTATAATTTTGCCTTTATATTTCGACCTGTCGGTCATCGTCGGAAGGACTTACACTTTTCGTAACTAAAAATAACAATATAATGTACGTTAAATATATCAAAATATTTTATAAAAATTAAGAGCAGAACATTTTTTCAAATGCAGTACAAGAGGATGAATACATACAAAGCATTCCTAAATATACAAGCCGTTAGTATCAGACCAATTTTGAAAGAAGTTTAATTTAAAGGGGATACATTTTACGTTTTCCCATAAGAACCCATGTAAAATTAAACATGTTTGATTAAAATTTTATGAATGAAAAATACTCGTAACAGAAAATAGTTGTAGGTTTATATTTATATCAAACCTTTGAGCAAAACATATTTTAGAACCAATAACATAAATTTAGTAATTTGATTAATATAATTTAAATATTTTTAAGGCAACCCTCGAAAAATTTACATCAAGCATTCTTTTGTGAAGTTAGCCCAGCCCAGAATTTAATTATTTTTAAATTTAAAACCTAATAAAAAAATAGCTAAAAATATCTAAATTAATTAATTAAACAATAATTCCTACAAAAAAAAAATTAACTAAGAAATATGTATCACTTTCAAAACATCTGTAGATAATTATTGAAATATTTAATCGTTTTTGAAATAATATAGATTTTTCGTGTGTAATAGCAAAAGTTAAAATTTGTCGGATTGAAGCTCAATGATTTTTAAATGGACATACACATAGCTTGCTTTTGGCCAAATTTAAAGAAAATCGTACCGTTGCAACTTGCGTAATTTGGCCCTGGGCCAAAAACCTCTATACAATTTTTGAAGTAAAATTGGATTTTTCGTCTGTAATAAGAAAAGTTAAAATCTGTCGGATTAAGGCTCAATGATTTTTAAATGGGCATACACATAGCTTATTTTTGGCTAAATTTAAAGAAAATCGTACATTTGCAACTTGCATAATTTGGCCCTGAGCCAAAAACCTCTATACAATTTTAAAAGTAAAATTGGATTTTTCATCTATAATAACAAAAGTTAAAATTTGTCGGATTGAGGCTAATAGTTTTGAAACGGACAGACACATAGCTTACTTTTGGCTAAATTTAAAGAAAATCGTACTGTTGCAACTTGCGTAATTTAGCCCTGGGCCAGAAAAAACTCTATACAATTTTTGAAGTAAAATTGGATTTTTCGTCTGTAATAACAAAAGTTAAAATTTGTCGGATTGATGCTCAATGGTTTTTAAATGGACATACACATAGCTTACTTTTGGCCATATTTAAAGAAAATCGTACCGTTGCAACTTGCGTAATTTGGCTCTAGACGAGATAAAACTCTATACAATTTTGGAAGTAAAATTGGATTTTTCGTCTGTAATAACAAAAGTTAAAGTTGGTCGGATTGGGGCTCAATAGTTTTGAAACGGACAGATACATAGCTTACTTTTGGCCAAATTTAAAAAAAATCGTACTGTTGCAACTTGCGTAATTTGGCCCTGGGCCTAAAACATCTATACAATTTTTCAAGTAAAATTGGATTTTTCGTCTGTAATAACAAAAGGTTAAATTTTTCGGATTGAGGCTCAATGGTTTTAGGTTTTTAAAAATGTCATTGTAGCATCACAACATCTTTATGGCAATTGTACTCAAGTAGAAAATTATCGGCAGCATTATAAAAATAGAACAACAAACATCTGTTTTAAATGTGACAAACATCATAAAACAAAACCTAAAAATGAAGAAGGTAGTGCCTCTAAAAAATTAAATATTATGGTAATTAAAAAAGGATAATTTATGGACTCGCAGAGAGATGTGCATCATTTTGTTTTATTATTTTTCTAGTTGCTTGAGTATTACAGAGAAAAAAGCAAAAATATTATAAAATGTTTATATAAAAGTTTTCTACATATCTTTAAGAACAATATACAAGAAGGCTATTGGTATTAAGTAAATATTAATTGCAGAAATATTAAAATTAAATTATTTCTAAAATTTATTTTTTCGAACTTTCATTTTGAAAAATACATCAAAGTTGGCTCTGACAAATTAAAATAATACTTGCTAAATTTATCTTTAGTCGTACGAGTGTACGTAAGATGTCTAAAATGATTACAGAAAAATACGAAAAAAAATTATTTAATCGCAAAATTATCACACGTTCCTATATTTTGTGAATTTGTTTTGCTTTTCCTACAATTTTTGAACTTAAAATTTCCCCAGGTGGTAATTTTTGGTATGATTTTTCCAAATTTTTACGGCCATCACTGCCATCTATGTAATCTATATTGACTTAATAACCAAACGAATCGTAGTAAGCTTTTATTTCAATTTGACCAGAATTCTGTTGTTATGAATTTTTTTTTAATATTTTGGTTTAAATAAATCAATTATTAGAAGAAAATGAAAACGATTTACTTAAACGATATTCATATATGTTGAAATTCAAACATTTATGAAAGTATCTCAGAAATCATAATTAAGAATTTGTAACGTTTTCATTTAAAAATTTGTAAGGAATGAGACACATGCAGCCGAATACAATTCAAGAATAGCTCGTAAGAAGCCGTTCATTTCAATGAAAAATAAATTGCTCGATTGGAATGGGCTAGAGATCTTATAAAGTGACCTTCAAATCTTTTTTACTATAGGTTTATTTAGTAACGAAACAATATTCAACCTATTTAAGTCGAACGGCATTTAGTGAATGTGGAGAAAATCTGGTGAAGAAATGAATCCAGGATGTCTTCGTAAAACAAAGCAAAGATTCGATAAATTTTAACCAAAGAAAGTTATGTTAATGCTTTAGAAAACAATTTGGTTAGATCGGCTCAAAAATGGTGACTGGCTATTCAAGGTGAATCATTTAATTTATTGCACCAATAATTCCAACGGTATTTTAAAAATTTGTAAAAATACGATTAATATAATACCCCCAGAAATATAATTCGGGTTTTTCCAGAAAGTAGATCTTCATAAAAAAGTTAAAAAATGGGTTTAAATCTAATCCGCCTATTTTATTGGCGGATATGCCGTGACTCTTATGAAAAATAATCCTTTCAGGTACTACATACCTTGAAAATTGTATTACTTGATGATCAAAACCTTAATTATTAAGGGGGAAATATTGTACTTTGTTTTCTGTTCCTGCTTTCTATATTTGTTTTTTTATTGTTTTATGGCCTATATTTCTAATTTTTTCTATATGCGTTCAATTTTCTCGAAGTGCCATTTTATAATTTTATTTTTCCAATTATAACAAAGTTATAATGGGCGTTGAGATCAACAGTGCAACAAAACACAATATTTTATGTCAACTCATCAACACTATAACGTCCAATTTTTATATTTTTATCTTCCAGCAAACTTGACTCATCAACATTACAACATTTAAATTTACCGCATAGGAATGTTTGGTGTCATATTTATATCTTATTTTTATATTTTGTTTTTCTCTAAGTTGCTGACAGTAGCATTTAATTGTATATAACAGGTGAATATTAAATAAAATAAAATAGAATGAATTTAACTCTAATATTAACAACAAGTTGTTTATTCTCAATAACTAAATTGACCCCATCCGTGGTAATCTATTAGCTAACTGTAAATCAAAACTATATTACATTTACAATTTAAGTACAAGAGTCTAAGATTTTACATGGTCCTTCGAGCCATTAAAACAACTGGCAAATAGAAGTACAGACGGACAGTCTGTAACGTCATCGAGGGTGACGACACCAGCAGCCAAGGCACACAACTTCACAAAATTAACGTCAAAGGAGGAGCTAAGTAACAACAAGCGTCAATACCACCACAAGTAAACCAAACTACAACAAGATGGATGAGTTACTTCATATCCAAGAGGTAACAGTTGGAAAGATAGTTCAGCTAGAGAGAAACTATCGAAAAGATGGTGAAGACAGAAAAACGAAGTCTTACTTAGAAAAGAGAATAGCGAGTCTAGAAGCGCTATATAACGAATTCGTTGGAAACGATGACAAAATTCTAAGAATGGTCCCGCCTCTGGGCCAAAGTCACGCTTATCTCATAACAAGAAAGAACATGACAGATGCTTACAATAAGCTGGTAGAGGAAATGCGCCATCGTCTAAATAGCGGACCTCCATTGAACCCACAACGTCACAAGAAGTCCTACAACTACCAAACCCACATCTCAAGGCATCATATAAAACAATGCCATCAATTCGGTTGGATGCCATACAAAGCTCAACAACCGATTCCCAAAAGGAGGAAATCAATCAAGATAACTCAGCGGCAAATCAACAACAACAAACGCTGATGAGTAGTTCAATTGAGGCCCTTCAAGCAGTAAAGTTAGAAGGGAACAGCAACGCAAAATAGGTCAAGAGAGTTACTTTAGAGAAGATTATTATGGCAAGCTTCAAGAGAGGGTAGAAGATGCAATGGTCAAACTACAACAGTTTCGGCTCCAGACAACAAATGTAGCAGAATCAGCAGTACAAGTGAAATTACCAAAGGTTGAAATCCCGATCTTCTATGGTGATTATGAGCGGTGGGAAACGTTCAACGATATATTCACCGAGCTGATCCACCAAAAACAGCAAACTATCAGATACGGTAAAGATGACGTATCTGAAGTCACACCTGCAGAAGGGAGTACCCCAAATTATTAGTCACTTAACAACAACAGGTGACAATTACCAAACTGCTTGGAACATAATCCAAGTACCGTACAACAACGTGAGGCTACTGGCAAAGCATCAATTTAATGCACTATTGTCATTGGCGATAATTCAGATACCATCCGCCCAAACAGTGAGAAATTTGCACGATACGGCGCGAGAAATATTACACAACATAAAGCGGCTAAATATGGATTCGCCCTTCGAGGCATTCGTGGGTTTCATTTTAAACAAAAAGTTGGACCCAGAATCCATTAGGATATACGAGACAACTATAGAGAAACCCAGAGAAATTCCACAACTGGAAGATTTCTTTGGATTCCTGGAGAGAAGGTTTCAATCTTTGGAAGCCATGGGCAATCATAGAGCAACAGCGCCACGATGTTAACCAAAACATGTTGGGTGGAAGGGTGTAAGGAGCATCATGGTTTAAATCAATGCCAGCAATTCAAAAAGATGTCAACATTACAACGAGCAATTCTCGTCAACTCAGCCAACTTGTGCATACGATGTTTAAGCCAGCATCAAGGAAGAAACTGCCAGGCAGAAACATGTTTTGTGTGTAAAGGAGGACACCACACACTTCTACACTGCAATAATGCAGTATCAACTACCGGAAGTACTGTCAAAACCGCCAAATCATTCGTGATCAGCCAGCAAGGACAAGTTTTACTACCAACTGCATTAGTCAGAGCTGCAACTAGCACAGGCGATTTTTTCACATTAAGAGCTCTAATTGATCCAGGATCACAGGCCACATTAATATCCTCCAAGGCCGCAAATTTATTCAACTTTAAAAAAGAGAAAGTACACGTCACCATCTCAGGAGTAGGTGGGAAAAAAGCAGGCACGTGCAGACACACCATCAATCTAAAAATATCGCCAAGATTTGATGGAAATTTCTAAATGAATATCAAATCCTTGATATTCGACAAACTCGACCAACAATTACCCGAGGTGGACTTTGCCACTACTAGCTGGACGCATCTCAACCAAATACAACTGGCTGATCCGCCAGTCTGAATCTTGGCGCGGATTATTATCCATCAATACTGATCAACAACATCATCAAGGGAGGTCAACTAGAGCCAATGGCACAACAAACGGAATTCGGTTGGATTATATTGGGCAGCAGGAAGAACACAGGCAGTCAGCACAAAACAACGATGATTGCAACTAAAGGTATAGAGGATCAACTGAGATTACTGGTAGAAAAGACTTAATACCTGAAGAGAGAGATACCACTGAAGAATAAATCATGATAGACAAATATTTTGAGTCGAATGTAGAACAAGGCCCAGACGGCAGATACACAGTAAGAATTTCTTTTAAGGATAACCAAGCCGAACTAGGGGAATCCAGGAAGAGGGCTGCTGCCAGACTGATACAATTAGAAAAACGATTCAAAAGAGATGCGCCGTTCAAACAATTATATCATCAATTCATGCAAGAATATATAAATTTGAAGCACATGGAACCAGTACAAGAAAAACCAGAAGATATCAATATCTATTATATACCGCATCATGGCATAATCAAGCAAGACAGCACCACCACAGGCTAAGAGTAGTGTTTGATGCCTCATCCAAAACAACAACGGGAGTATCTCTAAACGATTGCATGATGAATGGTCCAAAATTACAACAAGATTTAGCAGATATTCTACTACGATGGCGAAAACACAAGATCGTAATGACAGCAAATATAGAAAAGATGTATCGACAAGTCTGGATTAACAAATAAGACCAGAACTATCAACGAATACTCTGGCGAAGCAATCCCTCCAAGCCAATGGAGGCATACAAGTTAAAAGCCGCCAATTTTTTAGCCATAAGAGCCTTAAAACAACTAGCTACCGCCGGAAATAATGACTATCCAATAGGAGCAAGCATCATATTGACAGATTTCTACGTAGATGATCTGTTAACAGGTTCTAACAACAAAGAGGAAGCGACTCGAGCTGTACAAGAATTAAAAATGCTCACAGAGCGAGGTGGACCGAATTTAAGGAAATGGTTCTCTAACTCAAGGGAAGTATTGAATCATATTCCCAGAGAACTACACGGCACGGGTGACGTTCAAATCAAGTTAAATGACTGTATTAAAACATTGGGAATTTTATATGATCCACAAAAGGACATTTTAAAATTCAACATAGAAACATTACAACTATCACACAAATAGCCAACCAAACGCTCACTGTTATCCGACTCATCCAGGCTCTTTGATCCTGTTGGATGGCTTTCCCCGATAACAATCATAGTAAAAATCATGATGCAAGAAGTATGGACATCAGGAATAGATTGGGATCAGCCCTAGTCAGAAAACATAAATACAAAGTTGGTAAAATATAAGAAAGAATTGAGTGAAATCAAAAACATAACATTCCAGAGATGGGTAAATACAACAGATTGAGGTCGAAATGGAGCTTCACGGGTTCGCTGATTCCTCAGAATATGCATACGCAGCCACAATATATTGTCGAACACACACTTACATTGTCGACAAGAGTCGCGCCAACCAAAATAAAGCTATCCATTCCTCGATTGGAGCTAAATGCAACTCTACTATTGGCAAAATTACTTAAACACACACAAAGAAGCTTGAAAATCAACAACCTCAAAATATATGCGTGGTCAGATTCGACCATTGCACTGTGTTGGATCACAGGGGAACCAAACAAATTTAAAACGTTCGTGGCAAACAAAATTTCGGAAGTAAAAACTATGCTACCAGCAGCAACATGGCGACACGTAAAGTCATGCGATAATCCAGCGGATATAGCTTCACGTGGTACGACACAATTAGCACTCATAAAAAAGAAATTGTGGTGGGAAGGTCCAGATTTTTTTTCGACAAAAGCTCAATAGATGGAAGGCAATCAACCCCATTATGCAAAGTAGCACGCATAAACCAGAAGAGTTAGAAGAAAAAGCGATAAAAATTATGATAATAACTACTGAAGATCACGCTTTTCCAATATTCGAACGATGCTCCAACTACAACAAATTGAAGCGTATATTCGCATATTGCAAAAGGTTCATCAACAACTGCTCGCGTAGAAACAACAATAGAAATGAATTAACTGGTGCAGAACTCCAAAGCGCAGAAATAATAATTCTCAAGCTCGTGCAAGGACAAGATTTCTATAAGGAAATAAGCCGTCTTAATCAAGCCGAAAAGACCAGCACGAAGAGAAAAATTCTATCAGTAAATCCAACTATATATGAAAACGGTTTGCTACGGGTAAACGGACGGCTACAAAATTCAAGACTCCCAAGTTTAAGCAAAACCCCAGTAATCCTGACCAGGCACAACATAGTTACAAAAAGAATAACAGAAGATGCTCATATTGGTACATTACATGGAGGCATACAATTAACATTAGGAACATTAAGAAACAAATTCTGGATCATTGATGGTAAACGAGCTGTAAGACAGATAATTAAAAAATGTATTATTTGGTTTCGTCATAAACAACATTCATCTAAACAACTAATGGGAAACCATCAGCAAGAGTGAGGCCGGGAAACCGTTTATCAAAACGGGAATCGACTATGAGGGGCCCATCCAATTAAGATCAGCCAAAAGCAGGGGTCACGGAGAGGATTATGCACCGACATTTACTCTGATAATGGAACATACTTCGTAGGAGCAAACAACGTAATGCAGAGGAATCACCATCGCGCAATGACGACATTACCAAGCGACATTGCCACCATGATAGCTGACAATGGAACCAATTGGCACTTCATACCGCCTCTTACACCTCATTTCGGTGGATTATGGGAGGCAGGGATAAAATCAATGAAATTCCATCTCAAACGGATCATAGGCGAAATAACATTAACTTCCGAGGAGATATGTACCGTGACTACCCAAGTAGAAGCATGTCTCAATTCTCGCCCCCTAACGCCGCTGACAAGTGATCCTGCAGATCTGTCAGCACTAACACCGGGGCACTTCTTGATAGGAGATTCTCTCAAGGCGCTACCAGCCGCAGAAATTGACCGCATATCGTTAAAAACGAGATGGCATGTAGTCGAGAGAATGGTTCAGGACTTTTGGAAACGGTGGTCCTCCGAATACCTCCACCAACTACAACAACGAACTAAATGGAAGAGCAGCCAGTCAAACTTAATGATCAACGACCTGGTATTATTAAAAGACGACCAACAACCTGCCACACGGTGGAAGCTAGGTAGAATCGTGGAAACATACGCTGGAAAATATGATTTAGTTCGGGTAGCGACAGTCAAATGCGAAAATGCAACCTATAAGCGACCGATTGTGTAATTGTATAAGTTACCAATTGAAGAAGGCTTACAGAAAATTATGCACATGAAAGCAAACCAAGGTCAACCTAGAGAATTGCAGCCACCGGAGAAGAACAATCAAGTTTTAAGGGGCAGCCTAATAGACACGTAAAGAACAGAAGAATATGTTCCGAAGATTGTAAGAGAATTCAATCCAGTTTCGAACTGATGAGCTTATAATTATGAAAAAATCAATCTTCTCATCAGGCCGCGGCGACTGGACTGATTATACCACAATTTACATTCTATATATACAGAATGTGCTGTGCGTTAAGTACTAGCGAATCGTACTAATACAGATGAATTCTCTTACAATTTTTCTTCTTCACAATATTCACACAGCTCTATTTCTGTGTTCGCTAACTTTTACTTTTATTAATTTTTCAATCACATTCTGTATATATATATAATGTAAATTGTGGTATAATCAGTCCAGTCGCCGCGGCCTGATGAGAAGATTGATTTTTTCATAATCATAAGCTCATCAGTTCGAAACTGGATTGAATTCTCTTACAATCTTCGGAACATATTAAAATCATATAATTAAATAAATAGAATTCTGTCTATTAGTCGGTTTCGTTGAATTACTGTTTGTAAATACTAATATACTTCTCGTGTTAATCGAAACACACTTAAAATGGTCTAATCACCGGTAGCATATTAGATATTTCATGAATTAATTAATACTCAACAAAAAATTAATAAAAGTAAAGACCGTTTGATTTCGGACAATGAATTATTATTAGCAAGTAACAAGGAGGTGTAACGACCGTAACGGGGCCTAGGAGACACCATAGGTCTAGTATTAGGCGATATGTTTGGGATCTTGACAGAACGTGAGGCAAGATTTTATGAGGCACAATTTGAAGCCATAAACAACGATGGGCAACGATTAGAGTCATTGATAAAGAGTCATACCACCGTAATAGACAACACAATTAAACTAGTAAAGTACCTACAACAACAATAATGATGAAGCAAACTTGACTCATCAACATTACAACATTTAAATTTACTGCATAGGAATGTTTGGTGTCATATTTTAGTTCTTATTTTTATATTTTATTTTTCTCTAAGTTGCTGACAGTAGTAATTGTATATAAAAGGTGAATATTAAATAAAATAAAATAGAATGAATTTAACTCTAATATTAACAACAAGTTGTTTATTCTCAATAACTAAATAGACCCCACCCATGGTAATCTATTAGTTAACTGTAAATGAAGACTATATTAAATTTACAATTTAAGTACAAGAGTCTAAGATTTTACAATGGGTAAGTATTGTATCGCCTTGAGGGAAAGGTGTCGCTCGAGGAGTCGGATAGACCATTTTTTCTGAAATTATTTTGATAGTTCTTTCCTTTAAATACTGGCTATTTTTAGTGTAAGCTTCCAAATTGTTCGTAAGTTCATTTGATAAAGAAGTGTGTTAAACCAGTGGTTGTTATTGTGATTAAGTCTATTTAATTAATGCAAACTGTAAAATGGTGAAATATCAGTAAAAGTGATTATATTTGTGAGACTGTTAAATTAGTGATTATTTAATGTTATTGAATATATTTATTAAATACAACTATAAAGTTGTAATTTTGCCTTATATACAATTCGAGTGAAAATAGTGACATTATTTGTTATAATTTGTGATACAGAATATAGTAGTTATTCCTATTATAACTAATAAATAATATAGTTATAAATTGTATTTTAAGATCAGTTGATAATAAGAGCATGAACAAGATACATATTTAATTGGACGAGAAGCAGCAAGGTACAGTATAAGCAGTATGTCGTTGGAAAATTCATACATACCATCTTACCCGGCTTTTGTTCTGCCTCCTAAAAACTCTATAGCATTTGGAAGACTGGAAGCGATTTCACGTAGCTCGCACTCAACTTCAATTTCATCGGATTTCAGATCGGATATATTCATTTTCAAAATTCAAAATAATCAACGTAAAAAATAAAAAAAGAATAATAGTAAAAGATAATAACGCAAAAAAAAAATTGACAGAAATCAGGCAAAATAAAAAACAAAAGAAAATAATCCAAAGCGAGAACACAACTGTTCTATATTAATTTTATGACTACAAAGGTCAACAAGTTTCGCCGCGTCTGAGGAGGTAGGGACTGGATCACGATCCCACGGACTGGAATTTGAATTAATTAATCTCAGCAAAGCTGAATGGTAAAATATATATGTACTTATATAAAAAAAATAATCCAACTATTCTATACCCAAAAACCAAAATTAACGAAAATGTATACGAAAACAAATATATGTATGAATATATAATAAAGGGTTTATATGTTACTGTTAGTATGCTATAATCACGATGTTTGAATTATAATCAGCAAAAAAAATTGGGAGATCGGATGAAATGAGGAAGCTCTGGCCCTCGTGCTGAGTGAATAAACAAAAATACGATAATAATAAGTTTCTGTAAACAAAGCAATTGGTACAAAATGAGACACACCAAATGAAACAAAGGGGACTAATGATGTACCTCTGATCATCCAGAAAACGGATCGCCCAATCGACACCACACTGGTGGAAACAGCTGGTTCTCCCATCTCGATGCTCAAGGTACATGGAATCACAATGAGTGATGTTCCCGCAGGATCATACGACGTGAGCATCGGAGCCGGCAACGAACGCATAACATTGAGGTAGTCGGATAAAAAAAATTAATATATTCAGCAAAATAATGCCAGGGTACGAAGAAATTTTAAGGAAGACTAAAAGAAGAAAGTAAATTTTAGAAAAAATCCTCGACCCAGAACAAAGACGTATGAGTTTCAACCACAATCGAACACCACATAGCGGAAATGGAGAAACTCACACAATCGATGCAGGGAGAAGAGGGGTTTAACATTCACGTCGGGGCGTAATCAAACAGCACCAGGCCAGGGAAAGGGAACTTGGATGAACACACTCGCGTGAATTGTGAATATTTATGCAACAATAATCATAAATGAAGTAAGGAGTAAAAAAAAAAATAAATACCCAAAACAAATTTTTCTTAATTAATATTTTACTGATTATTTTGCACATTTATAAATATATTTCATAAATTTTTTATTTTTTTATTCAGTTTTATTGGATTTCCTTACACAAGAACTTATCACTAACTGTTTTTTTTATATTTAAACATTGGATAATTGCAAAACTATTTAATAACAATATTAAAAAAAAAATTGGAATAAATACAAAAAAAAAAATTGCAAAAAAAAATGAACAAAAACATTCACTGTCTTAATTATTCAGTCAATCTCCATTACTTTACACAATTTCAAAAAAAAAACAAAATGAGAATTGAACTGAATTTTTTTCTATATTTTATTACAAAAATGGCAATCGAGTCCAATCGACTCATCGACCATTCTTTACTTAACTCCAAACTTGACTGTCCAAAAAAAATTTTTCTTGGTCGACAATTTTATATAAAAAAAAGCGACACCCGTATATTTAAATCATTATCTTCTTATTTTATTTTTTCTATCGCTGCCCTCACGTTGTTGCAATCACGCACCACCGCCCTCCAATACATCATCAGAACAAAAAAAATTAATGAATTATTCTCACTAAAGAACATTCCCGAACATCGTATCACCAATTGCTCCAATCATCATGTACCGCATAAGCGACACACCCAATATAAATAATACACTTGCAGCATCTCATTCTCATCGGTAGACACATAATACCGTTCGCTATTAGTCATTACAGTAACACATCACAGATATAATTCGTATTTAATCTTATTAATCAGCATTAAGGGGTAACCAAATCAACCGGTGAACTGAGATGGTTAAACCCGCTTATGCGTACCAAACCAATTCAACTACGCTGCATGTTACGCAGAAAAGGGCGGCGTAACAAGTTGTAGGGTTAGATTCAAATTTCAATTAAGTTCCATATACTTTTCAATTTTTTTTGCTCGTGTAATTGCTTCATTGTTAAATCAGTTTAAGTTTCTTTCCTTCTTTTCCCTGTTCACGAAGTGTTGATACTGGTATTCACTACTACTTCCACTGTTTAGTGTCCGACTTTAGAGTGTCATATCGGATCAATTATTTTGCGTTTAGGAGTAGAGTTCAATTTATTTGTTTTCATTTTTATTTTTTCTGTCTTTGAGGATGGTGATTTCGTGATCCACTACTACTTCCGCTGTTTTGGTGTTTGACTTTAGAGTGAGATTTCGGATCACCAGTCTTGAAGATGGACTTAGAGTTCAATTGTCTTTCTCCGTTCCGTGGCATTTACACCAGCGCAAAAAAAAACCTTGTTTATTCGATTTTTTTTTTAAATTCTGAGTTCATTTCATTTTTATTTTTATTTAATTACATACTTAGTTTGGTATTTTATTATTTTAATGTCAGGATCTAGATTAAATTTTTTACTCATTTATTTCTAGTATTAATTAGTTATTTGGTATAAATTTTTTGTATATATTTCCTAAAATATTAAATTATCTTGCAATTTCGGTAATTTTTTTTTAGCACTTAGGTACTTTCGTATTTTGTTTTGGTTTATATTAATTTGAATTCATTTTAGTATTTAGTTTTGAATTTTTAGTTTTACTTTAACATTTAGTTTTCTCTAGTTAATGTAATTCATTATATTTACCTATAAATCCAATTCACTATAAGTCAAAATTAATTCACTATGAGTCTATAATTCCTTACCAGTCAATATTGTTTCTCTTAGTTAATTTTCCTAGGTTTATTTAGTATCTATGTAACTTTATTATTTAGTTTTTCTAGTTCATATATTTTATTATAATTCCCAATAATTCATTACATTTCCCTATAAGTCAAAATTTATTATAAGTCAAAATAATTTTTTATATACATAAATCAAAATAATTTACTATAAGTCAAACAATTCCCTAGCATTAAATCCCTATAATACAAATAAGCTTTTATCTTTAGTTTCCCTAAGTTTAGTTAGTTGTTTAATTGATTTTTTATCTTACTTTAGTCAGTAGTTTTTGGTCAGCACCAACCAAAATATTCCCTAGAAGACAAAATATTCTCTATAAAACAAAATTCCCTATAAGACAACATTCATTATAAAACAAAACATTCCTATAACACAAAATACTTTTACTTTTCTTTCCATTTAATTAATTGATTTTCTTAGATTTAGCTAGTTGTTTAGTTTTTTATTTTAGTAGTTAGTTTTGATTAACAAAATGTCTCCTATAAGACCAACTATTCCTTATACGACAAAATATTCTCTATTTAACAATATTCTCTATAAAACAAAATATTCCCTATACGTCCATAAATGCCCTATAAATTATTATAGTTTTTGCAGTGTTTTTTTCCTTTAACCTTATTATTAGTTAGCTCTTAGATTTATTTAGTTCCTATTATTACTTTGGTATTTGGTTTCTGTTTGGAATTTTCCTGTATCTTGAAATATTTTTTTTTTACTATCTTTCCTTCCGTCAATTTTTTTTCTTCATATTCGCGATCAGATTATTCACTATTTGAAAATTGCACGTGAAAAATTTGCTTACCGGTACAATCTTCGTAGTAAACACCGAATCTTCCATCCTGATCAGGCTGTTTTTGTTAGGTCTTTTGCCCAAAGTAGCGCGCCTGATAAATTCTCAGCCAAATTGGCTGCTAAATTTATCCCCGCGACTATCATCATTAAATTTGGGAATAGTGCGTATAGCGTTACAGATCTGAATGAGAAACCGTTGGGCACATACCATGCCAAAGATATCCGCTTTTAATTTGTATTTGTCTATTATATGCCTAGTTTGAGACCTTATCTCGGGTGTGAGTCGCCCCTCGTTTGTTACGACTGGCATAAGTCGTCACCGATAAAAAGAAAAGAAAATAGCGGATGTCCCAAACGCACCAATAGAGTAACATTTTTATTGTCAGGTGGCCGAAAGAGTTGAATATATATGCTCAGTTTATGTTGTTAACCAACTTAAATTTAACATTCCATCCGTTTGGTATATAAACATGTTTTGAATTCTTTTTATACTATTTTGTATTCTCCTCATTTCTATGTACAGACATGCACGTCTCGTGCAAGGTTATGTTTGTACAAGTGTCATGTACTGCGAGATGTTTTGTTTTCTTTATATGTATATTCCTTCTGGAATAGTCCATTTTTGCTTGTGTGTTGGCTTGATTGACGCGTGTTGTGGTTGCTTTGAGTCTGGAGCATAACCTGCTAAAATTCTCTCGCCACACCAATCAAATATGAGTATATGAAGGACATAAAACTTCTAACTTCCGACGATGATGATGCGGAGAATGATGGTGCGGCTGAATCTCAAAACGATTATGCAATTTAACTTACGTTTTACTTTCTATTAAAAATAGATAGAAATTGTCACCTCATTTTTTACAGTTAATTTAAAATTTTATTGAATTTTGGTTGTTGTGTGCTACGTTGCACCATGTGCGCGTAAGCGTCCTTGATTTATCGGGTGATGGGAGGCGTGATCATGTGGAGGGTCGGCCTTTTAACTTTCTGTTCCGTGCGTGCCGTTCGTTCCTCCAGGACAGGCTGTGCTGGAGGGCGGCACGCCATATGAGTTGGTCGCGCTGGGGTAACGGTTTTCCGTTCCGGGGGTCATCGTTGGGATTGTCATGCGAGCGTCCTTCCATACCTGATTGGCATTGGTAGCCGCCACGACTGGGAAACAGCATACCAGTAAGCGGGCCGATGAGGGGAGGCCCGTGTGGCAGTCACGGCTGTAATCGCCTGGAATCCAACTTGTCACTCCGGATCGACGACTCCCGGTTTATTATTTTCTTTAGCCGCTGAGGCTGTGGCAAAAATAATTTTTGATTTCCCGTTTCCCTTCCAATTTTTATTCTTCATGCGGTGATTCAAGCATGAGAATAAGTCTGAAAAATCCCCACGCCGCACCGTGAGCTCTAGCCAGCTACTATACCGCATCAGACCTCTATTCTCATGCCTGTTAACGAAATCCCTGTTAGGATTTCGATACACATCTTAGCTCCCTGTATTATATTCCGACAGTCCATTGAGATGTGATCCAACTTGTCAAATTCCCAACACCTAAGCCTGCCGCTTCTAAATTTTGGTACAGTCCGCTCGATGTACCCTTTAGCGTCTTAATTCATTTGGCGCCTAAATAATGACGGTCTGGTGAAGTTCTGCACAGCCTTGATCGTTAACGCAAACGCACCTTATTAAACTACTCGCACAATTTTTCTGATCACTTTTACTTTTTATTTCGCACAAAAACACTTTTTAAATCACTTTTTAATTCCTTTTTAATCTTTACACTATTGTTTACCAAATACTAATAATCTTACAAGTTTACACTATTCGCGTTCCAAATTCGAATAATTTAATTTGATTTCGTTCGTTTTTTTTTATACTCAAACCAAACTTCTAGATAGCTGAGGCGAGTGCGAAAATTCAAAGAGGATAGACGTGTTTTTTCTATCCTCTTCAAAAATTTAATTTAATTTTATTTTTATTTTGTTTTATTTATGTAGTTTATGTAGTATATAAAGTTTAATTATCATTATAATTTTAATTCTATTTAATTCAGTTTTTAGTGAAATAATAATTAAAGTGGAAGTGAAATAATTTAAAGTGTAATTTTGGAAAATGCAATCCACCGGGATGCATTTATCAGGCAATGTTTTATATTTATAGATAAAGAAATCAAAATTATTGATTTCTATTCGGTGCATGTTTTAACGTGTGTGTGATTGATTTTATTACTAAAACCTAATAATTGGATCGTATCAAAATAGTTTTTAATGTAAATTAACATACGTAGTAGTTAATTTCATATTCGATTTTATATTTACGCATAATTGAATGCGTTCTTGCAAGCCAAACAAAGGTGTTTATACATACATACGTATAAACATTTTTGTGGGTTTCGGTATGGTTTTGGTTCTTGGTTTTTATGTTATCTACAAAGTACAAAAACATCTATAATTCCAAGACAAACTATTATTCTTTATTGGCTGGTAATTGCTACTGAAGGTAGTATTGGTGACTAAATGATGACGGCAACGTCACATATTACTTTACATTTATTTTCATACAAACACATATTTACTTTTTATTTGTACACTCTTGACAAAAATATTGTACCTTTTTGAATTCATTTTTGAATTTAATAAAAAAATTATTAAGATAATTTAAATTTAAAAGGTGTCTTAATATTAAAAATCGAATTGTGTCTTAATATTTTAATATTTAACATGTAGTAAAGCATTAAAATATGTACGCTTATTCGTATTTTTTAACACAATGAAATGTGCCAATTTTTGGTCTAGAGTGTAATAAAAATAGGTTAGGTTAGGTTATACATCTTTTTCCTTATGTCAAAAAATATGTACAACCATTGTTGTTATTGTGATTGGTATTATTTTCCAACACAAAACATACACATAAATAGGATTTGTTTTTACACGATATTATTAAACGGCGTTGCCGTGATGTATATTGTTGTTGTTTCTTATGTATTTTTTGTTTTTTTTTTCATATTTCATAGCACAAAACCAAAGCAAATTAGATTCGTGTTGGTTAGTTTTTTTTTGAAGGCTTATATGTACACAACTAACACTATGGGCAGTCGTCACTTTGTACCTTTAAATTTAGTATAGTTGGTCTTGGAATTATAGATGTTTTTGACAAAGTATAATAGACAGAAATACTTTCTTGAAAATTGATACATGACAAAGCCAACGAAATGTTTGTACGGGCCGCCTCGTTCGCTCTTTACGCGGATCCTATTAGGGAAATGTACTATTTATTATTGGTTTTTGCTATGTATTAGTTAAGCAACAACAACAAAACAGAGACATTTTTGTTAGTGTAGTTGTTCCCAATATTTTTCTATATCTTGATATATAGATCAGGATTGTTTTGTATGTGCGCTGTAATGGTATTAGCTGTATCAAAACCAACAAAAATGTTTATACAAGCCAAACAGTACAAACACTTAAGGTATAAAAAAGTACATTAAGGCGTAGTATTAGTGATGCATACAAATAAATCAGAAAGTATATATACACAAAACAGATAAGTATAGGTGATACATTCATAATAGTGTACATTTTTTTGATAGGATCTGTGTAAGGAGGGAACGAGACGGCTTGTATAAACATTTTTGTTGGTTTTGGCTGTATATAAAATAATAAAACATGATAAGTCTTTTGCTACGCACATGGAAGATTGTAGAGATATTTGCTTTTAATGTGTGTTGGTGGTTTAGTACATAAGCAAAACCAACAAAAATGTTTATACAAGCCGTCTCGTTCCCTCCTTACACAGATCCTATCAAAAAAATGTACACTATATTTATTATGAATGTATCACCTATACTTATCTGTTTTGTGTATATATACTTTCTGATTTATTTGTATGCATCACTAATACTACGCCTTAATGTACTTTTTTATACCTTAAGTGTTTGTACTGTTTGGCTTGTATAAACATTTTTGTTGGTTTTGACCAAAATCTTCTATAATAAAAGTCATGAAAATTCCATACATATGAAATAAAAAAAATCAGGTTCTATGTGTATTGATGACAGATGTTTATTTTGGCATCACTAAATTTATATGTGTTAGTTAACTAAGTATAAAGGTGTTGGTGTAGAAACAAGAAAAAAAAATTCAAATTTACGTTGAATTGTTAGTATAACTAATACAGCCAAATCTAGTGGAATCAATAAATGTATTTGTCTGTAAAAGAGAGTTTCATGACTTTTATTATAGAAGATTTTGTTTTGACATAAGAATTTGTTGTTTTTATTCTATTTTGTTATTTCCCCTCTTTTTGTTTTTGTATTTATGTTACAACTATAATGTTCTTAATAAAACATGGACTGTACAAACACAACGAAATTTTAGGGTATTCGACTCAAATAGGTTTTTTATATTTTTGTATAATCAAATAAGTTTTGAGTCGAATTGGAATCTGCCTTATGTAATTCATATAGGATGGATTTATTTTAGATATGAGTTATTTTATTTTTTACAGGGCATTATAAAATGCATTAAATGATTAAATTTATTTAATTAATGTAAAAAGGCTATAAATTAACTAAACCATATAAATAAAATGCTAACTTAGAAGTGTTGATTTGAGTTGAGTTGTGATTTTGGTTTGCATCGCATAATGACGTATTCATTTATGCATGCCAAATTTCGATTTAAAAGATGGTGAACGAGGTGGAATTATGTGAAAACATTTTCGAAAGGCTAAATGTATTGAACTTAATTATTAACTTAATAGAATATGATCGAAGTTTTAAGTTGCAGTTTTTCACACGTAAACGTCAATTTTGCTTGTATAGTACACCGATTAGTTTTGTAGGAGAATAATGTTTCAATTTTATTTCATGGATTTATTATTTTACTTACTTTGCATGCTATATTTTGCAGGGTAATATGTCCATAAACGGAGTAAAAGTTTTATAATAAATAATAAATTTCGTAGTTTTTGATTTTTTGTTTTATTTTAATTATGTAAACTAGATTAGTAAATTAAAACATCAATAATAATAAAAATTTTTTGATGTTCTAATTTAGATTTATAAAATCCTGAGTTCTGGCATTTAAATTATATTATATACTTTTATAAATAAATAATTAATTTGAACATTATTAATTTCCTTTTTTCTAGATTTGTAGGAAATTGCCGATTAGTTTAAATTTAATAGTATGGTTAAATATATATTTTCAACTTTTTATTTTTAAATCTAGTTGCAGTAGGTAAACAATTAATTAACTATTTACAGGAGAATGGTAACTAATGGAACTAGTGCTGTGAATTTAAATTATAACTTAACAATTTAAAATTTTTAAACATTCTTTTAGAATTTTAGCTTAGAAGTGGGAGAGTTTACATAGGCAATCTCATAAAATGTTAATTTTTGTAATATTTGTATGTAATATATTGTGTTTTGCTCATTAATATATATTAATTAATTTAGTTTAAAAATATGTAAAGGTTTCTCTTCCTTAATTTGCTAATAAATAATTCAATTTTCAGAATATAACATAGTTCCAGAATCAATCTTTAATTTGAGGATTAAATTAATCCTGAATTTCAGAATTAGATTTGATTTTGATATTATGGTGATTTATTAATTAAAATTAATTTTCAGAGTTGCCTGGGAAATTATATATTGATTTTATTTGTTGATTCTTAATATACTTATAGTACCTAATTGAATTATTGAATTTTTAATATATCTAGGTATTGTGGTGCTGTAATATTATCATTTAAATCATTTTATATAAATTTTATAAAATAATTGAATTCATAATTATATATTTTCTTTTCTGGATCGGTAGGAAATTGATGATTAGTTTTAAGTAAAATTTTATGCTTAACGGTTTAATGTTTATGTTAATTCTTGTTGCAGTAAGTAATAATTTTTAATTGGATACAAAAGGACCATTAATAAGGAAATAAGCGCTGTTATTTTAAATTTTTATTAATTATTTTATCAGGTAAATTAATAAAGACGGACAAGGGTGAAATTACAACATTAATAATTTTTAAGTCCTGTTTTAGATTTAGGATTTGGGGAGTCCTGAGTATCCGGCCCTGGATTCCAGAGAAATGATCATCTAATAATTTAGTTAGATTGTGCTGTCTTATGCTAACCTATTTATTATATATTGTACTAATAATTTACTAACTATCAATCGCATTGGTGTCTGTAACCGGGTTCCAACTAATAATCCTATCCAATCCTTCGGTTTTGTTATATGTGCGGGTGTACGGCATGGGCCCCGGAGTCCGGGAGATCCTGCTATTATGCTTGGTCGTACACTCATAATCAATCATAAAAGTTTAATTTCAACTTTATTTAATTTAATTTTATCTTTATTTTGTTATAATGATGTTTTTTATAATACTGTAGAATCCGTTTATACCAAACCATGTATATAACGAACAAACGCTTATAATGATCATATAGTTTTGTCATAAAATTTTGTGCCTTGAATTTGCACGAACACTGATTTTTTCTTATACACTACAAACAAAGAACTACGTTTATAAACGTAAACGAATATTTGATTAAAATGAACAGCCGGCTATAGTGAACAAAATTATGTCCCTTGAGTGTTTGCTATAAGCGAATTCTATTGTAATTATAATTATAATTATAATTTTAGCTGAGTAATTTTAGATTTTCTTAAATATTTTATCAGGTAAATTATTGAAAGGCGAACAGGGGGAAATTACAACATTAATAATTTTTAATTTAGGTTTAGGGAGGCCTGAGTATCCGGCCCTGGATTCCAGAGAAATGAACATCTAAAAATGTAGTTAGATTGTGTTGTCTTTTGTGCCGTTAATTTACTAACTATCGATCGCATTGGTGTCTGTAACCGGGTCGAGTCTGTCCCAACTAATAATCCTATCCTATCCTTCGGTTTTGTTGTGTGTAAACGGGTGTACGGTGTGTGCCCGGGAGTCCGGGAGACTTGCTATAATGCTTGGCCGTACACTCACAATCAATCACAATCAATCAATCAATCAAACCAAACTTCTAGAGAGCTCATGACTTTTCCAGTACTAATAGTGCAGAAACATTTAGAACTGTTTTATCATGGAAAATTCCATATTAGTATATAAAACATTGAGCTATTAATTTAACTTATTCTATCACATCTTAGGCGTCATTGTCACACTACCCCTCAATTAAGCCTGTTCGTCCCGAACAGGACCCAAATCACCTCCTCTATACAGGGCCAAACCTGTCTAAAACACCACCTTCGATTTACCTCCTTGTCCTCTCCTAGTCCTGTAGGGTGCCGCCCATATAGGTTGCAGTTTCGTCGATAAATCCTCCTTCTTTTGATGCGATTTGTGAAGCCACACCAATTGCCTTGTCTGAAAAATCCCCACGCCGCACCGTGAGTTCTAGCCAGCTACTATACCGCATCAGGCCTCTATTCTCATGTCTGTTAACGAAATCCCTGTTAGGATTTCGATACACATCTTAGCTCCCTGTATTATATTCCGACAGTCCATTGAGATGTGATCCAACTTGTCAAATTCCCAACACCTAAGCCTACCGCTTCTAAATGTTGATACCGCCCGCTCGATGTTCCCTTTGGTGTCTAAATTCATTTGGCGCCTAAATAATGATGGTCTGGTGAAATTCTGCACAGCCTCGAACGTCAACGCAAACGCAACGGCTTCCGTGAAGGTTGCTTTAGATGACAACATCATCGCCTTGCGTGTCTCTGGATCTCGAATGCCATCAATGAATGCGTCAATTTTTAGCCTTTCCATATTGTTGGGGCAATTACCAATTGCAAAAAAAAACAATAAAATTTTCGGCTGAGCAATTAGAAATTGCGTATAATTCCCAAGTTTATTTGAATAAAATATTTATTTGCTTTTTAAATAACTTTTAATAATGTGTACCTTGTTGTAGCAATTATCACGGAATGAATAAAAAAAATAAAAAATTATACATAATAAAGGGTGTTGACTAAATTTTCGAATTCGAAGGTTATGTTCGAACATATTAGATTTTGTACAATTAACACAGGTGTCGTGTCGATCATAATCTTCGTTATCGATCATCTCGTCTAAAAATCGAATTAAAATTAAACATAAGAATTCATCTACATTTGACATTTTGTTTACAATTATTGAAATTCAAGATTTTTGTGTACAAAGTTGAAGAATTAAAGATAAGTGATTTTAATATTACATATTTACTTAAATGAATAATTAATTATGATTTTGTTTTATAGATACAACAAATTAAATACCGGATTTATCAATTCAATATAAGCGAGGTAAGTTAAATTACAGGGAAATAATGAAGTAATGTAAACTTTTTTTCTTTTAGATTGACGGGATCAAACACATACTCGTATAATCGGCCGACGTACTGGTATGTGCTAGATGTACTGAACGCTCGATTGCCGATAAAAATTCCTGTAGCGATTCTCCTCCCTTTTGGTAGGGACTTTTAAGTTCCATGCGATAGATTTCCCGCTTATGGTCACTGGCGTACTTCTTATCCAGCGCAAGGAGTGCTAAGGCCAATTTATCAGTTTCAGTTAAAATCTCAATTGGTAAAAAAATTTCTAGACGGATTTATTCCCCTGGATAGGGGGTAGTTTTTGGGCTCGATGAACGGAGTAGTAGGTCAGCTACTACTTGTAGTATCGGGCTAAGGAGTGCTAAGGCCTATTTACCAGTTTCATATCCATATTCATAAGTAATGAGTTTTAGTACACGAAGAATTGTATTAACTAGGGGAAAAGCGTCATCTAATTATTATTTTGTTATTTAATTAATAAATAGCAAATCTCATAAATATGTTGCATTTTAAAATTGCAAAAGTTTATCCATTGAAATTTACCCTACCTATAAATAATACTATATAAGAGAACAAATTAAAAAATGTATTCACAGGCAGAGGCATTTTAATATAAAAAATTCCAATAGATGGCTCTATACCAATTTTATATGAAATGTCACTTTTTAACTCTAATCCAACCAAGGTGTGCCGTTTTGGCTCGTTTGTAAAATGAATCGCTTTTCAAAAAATAATGTTAATAATAATGTTAATTTAGTTATAAACTTGTATGTATTTTATTTTGAAACATTTCCATTCATTCCATACAACGTATTTATCATTCTTTGCAGAAATTTAATAAATTATTTGATTAAAATTTGAGTTTACTGACATAACAAAAATTTGTTGGATTGATAAGGGTTAAACACAAATAATTTTTGTTTATGTTTGTCGTACGCAATTGTTATTAAATATTTTAATTATTTTGTTGTATAATGTTTTATTAATTATTATTATTAACAGAACTACGTATTTTTTTAATGTTTTACTACTGTCACTAATGTCAAATTCTTTCGGGTTACTCGAAATAAACTAATTTCTTTATATCCAAAAGAATATGAAATATTTTTCTAATTGGGTTGGTGTAAAAAAAGCAAGAAAAAGTGAGGTTATGTTTTACTGTCAGTCAGATAAGTATAACTTTTTGTATTGTGATAACAACAAGATGGAACTAATTAATTTAGCGCATTAATATTCAAATAAACCACAAATGAAATATCAAAATGGAGTTTTGTTGACATTTAATATTTCTATGTATTTGTAAAGAGCAAAGCAAATCTATTGTTAAATTCTTTTCACCCAAAAACATCAACAAAAAATTGATGTTCATCGAAAACCATATTCTTTTCGCCAAAAAACATCAATGTTTTTTCGATGTACATCAATTTTACAAAATATATATTTTTTCATAAATTTCACCTTGGGTAGTAACACCATCAAAAATAGAAACGTCAATTTTTAGTTGTCAAAGTTTTCAATATATAGAATTTTTTTGCCTCGATTTTTAATCATTTTAATTGTGTTTAATTATTTTAATTGAATTAAATAAAATTGTCAAAATATTGTTTCTTGTGCTTCGATTTTAAATCGTTTTAATTGTTGTGTTTAAAATTAATTTTAATTGTTGAATAAAGCACTCGCCTAAACACTACAAAAATCGATTCGAAATTTTTTAAACGTCAAATGTTTTATATTATTAATACAAACACAGAACTGCATCAATTTAGGTTTCATGTACTTTTCACACCACAAAATTTACATTGATTTAAAAAAACGAAAAGAATTCGACATACCAAAAAATCCAGAGTAAAGCAAAATGCTCTCGAGCAAAAAAAAAGTGCTTTAATTTCTCAAAAAGAATATGTAATGTCAATTTTTTACACTTCGAGTAAAATTTTTTACCCTTCGAGTAAAATTTTTTACCCTCAGGGTGTTTTTTTCCAAAAACATTTAACATAAAATTCGCGTTCCATTGAGCATCTACTCACAAGTATAGTAGCAGAGATTATAGGAATATACATTCCCATAATATAGGAATATATATTCCCATATGAATATAGGAATATATATTCCCATAATTTTTGATAGTAGCAAATTATTTCAAATGGAACACAGAGAATAAAAAAAAAAAAAAAAAATTACATTTAAGTTAGTAAATATGTTTTAAATAATTTTATTTTATCTTAAGACACATTTTCAACAATTAATTAAAATTAAAAAAATGGCATTTACTGATTATGGATAGATTCCAATTTATGAGCTATGGTGTGCGCGTAGTATAGCGAGATCAACTATGGCGCAAGTGATAAGTAAGGCGATAATTGTGCGGTAGTATGTTCGAATATTTATATTCCACTTAAAATAAAACGCGTAATTATTCACAGTATAATATCGTAGTTTAACATGTATTAAGAATTGAAATTGTATTTGTTCGTCGATCTATTAGACGTGTTAATCTGCGGACGCACACAAGATACTTTTTTTGTATTCTCTCAAGACGTTTTTGTGTTGTCTGTCGTACCTTTTTTTAATTAGTGTTACCCGTTGCTCGTTTCGATGTTGGTATGTTGCGTACTTCCACGATGGTGATGCATTACTCCCCTCGTAGTGTTCAGGTTATCGGTAACGGAGAGGAATCTGAACACGACGTCCAGATCTCGATGTGGTTGCGCTTGTTTTTTGATCGTCGTGCTGTTTCTCCATTGGAACCTCGATATGTTGTGTAGGTTGCTCGTTGTCGTGTGATTTCTCCACTGGCACTTCGATAGGCTGATCGTCTAAGGGCAAAAACGCTGCTTTTAATCGGTCGATGGAGATTTTTCTTGCCTGGTTATGGATCCGGACTTTGAAATACTTGTCGAATCGTTGCACGACCTCGTATGGTCCATCGTAAGGTGGCTGAAGTGGACCTTTCACCGCGTCGTTTCGCACAAAAACGTGAGTGCAATCTGTTAACTGCTTCTGCACAAAGAAATTCGACCGATCGTGATGGCTCGCAGGTTTCGGTCTAAGTTTGTTCATCATTCGCCTTAGATTTTTCAGAAACTCAGCTTCGTTTTCTGTTGCTGAAACCTCTTGAAAGAATTCGCCCGGTAGCCGCAGTGACATCCCGTATACCAATTCTGATGGCGTCGCCTTGATGTCTTCTTTGAACGTTGACCTCAACCCTAGTAGTATTGTGGGTAATGCATCGATCCAGTCGTTGGTTTGGTAGCCTTTGAATGCGCTTTTTAGCGTTCGATGCCATCTCTTGATCATCCCATTCGACTGGGGATGGTAAGGCGTCGTCTTATGACGGTTAATTCCGAAACGTCTCGTTAACTCCCTGAAATTTCGGACTTAAATTGTCGACCCAAATCTGTGATGATTCGTGATGGAGTACCAAATCGTAATACACAGTTTGATACAAAATCTGGTGCGATCGTCTCAGCTGTCATGTCAGACATTGGATAAGCCTCTGGCCATCGCGTATAACGGTCGATACATGTCAAAATGTAACGCTTGTCTGAATTGATCGGTAATTGGCCAACGATATCCATATTGACGTGTTGAAATCGGCTATCCGGTACGATGAAATCGGACAGTGGCGTCTTGTTGTGTCGATGAACTTTAGCTCGCTGACACGCTAGACAAGCTCTTACAAAACCGTTGCAATCCTTGTTCATGCTAGGCCAAAAGAACTTTTGTCGTAACAATTTGTTCGTTGCTCTATTGCTTGCATGTGCTAAACCGTGAAGTCGGGTTAGTATCAGAGTCCTGAACCTTTTGGGTTCAAATGGTCTGATTAACTGGTAGGTTGCATCACAGCACAGTGTTTCATTAGATCCTGGAATGGCAAAATACTTTAGAACACGATTAAAATTATTACCTGCCAATAAGGCTTTTAATTCGGGATCCTCTTTTTGCTCATTTGCAATTGCGTTGAAATCGATAATATCGTTATTATCAATCATCTCGATTCGTGACAGTAGATCCGCTACTGCATTATCTTTGCCAGCGACGTGCAAAATTTTGTTTGTAAACAGCCCGATGTAGTCGATATGACGGACCTGTCGCGGTGATGCCTTCTCTAGTTTCTGACGAAACATGAAAACCAATGGTTTATGGTCTGTATAAATGCAGAAATCTCGTCCTTCAACCATGTATTGAAAGTGTTTTACTGCTTGGTACATCGCTAGAAGTTCGCGATCGTACATAGAATATCTCTGCTGACACTCTGTTAACTTTTTTGAGTAGAAACCCAACGGTTGGATAACTCCTGCTTCATCTTGTTGATGAAGGACCGCGCCTGCTGCCACATCTGATGCGTCGACGTAAAGTGATAATTTGTAATTCGGTTTCGGATGTGCAAGCAATGCTGCGTTTCGTAGATCGCTTTTGCAATTCTGAAATGCGGTTGTTGTTTCGTCTGTCCATGTAATCTCGGTCTTGTCATTCTTTTTGTTGCCAACTATTAATTTCTGCAGTGTCATCTGATTCTGAACGGCGTGTGGTATAAATCTCTTATAAAAATTTATCATGGCCAAGAATCTTTTCAGTTGTTGCGCTGTCTTCGGTTTCGAGAAGTTGTCAATGACTTGTACTTTTTCTGGTAATGGCTTAATGCCGTTAGATATCACCAGATGTCCTAGGAATTGCACCTCTGTTTTGCCCCATTGAGCAAGAGTTCGAAATGGCGTAAAAAATCAGCTCCGATGATCGATGTATTAACGTCTGCTATAATGAAATCCTAGGTGAAACTTCTTCGTAGACCCAATGAGAGAGTCAGACGTTAGGTGCCATATGTTTTAATTTCGCTACCGTTAGCTGCAAATAGTTTTATCGCTGCTGGAGGTTTTTGCCGTTCGCTGATCGTAGGGGGAAGCACTGAAACATCAGCGCCTGTGTCGACTAAGAATTTCGACTTTGTTAAATTATCAATAGCGATAAGTCGCGCTATTGTACGACCCGCGTCGCCTGTACTAGGCGACTGGCCTATTAGTTTTTTGGAATGGTTACGGTAGGCGCCTGTCTTTTAGAACAAGGCTCTCGACATTTAGCTGCTTTGTCTCCGTAGGTTTGATGGTACCAACATAATTCATCCTGGCTAGGCGTTCGTTGTTGCCGGTAATGTAAGTCCATCATCTCGATTCGTCTCTCGATATTGCTTACCATCTGTGTCAGTTTTTCCACTTGATTCGTCGCATTTGACGGCGGCGCTTCTTCATTGACCATAAAAACGGTAGAGGAACCAGCTGCCTCCATGATTCGATTTGCTAATGTCGCCATTGTTTTAAGTGTAACCTCACTCGTTGACAAAATCGCTCATACTTGTGGTGGAAGTCGTTCCAGCCAGATGCTTCGAAGAAAATCGTCACCCATTTTTGCGCCAGCCAGCTTCGTTAACTCGTTCAAAAGGTGTGAAGGTTTCCGATCACCCAGTTCGGCATCTGATAAGAGTTTTCACATTTTTTGTTGCTCGGAGACCCTATATACCTCCAAAACATATTTTTTAAAATTGTCGTATTTTGCTTGAGCAGGTGGATTTAATATGGCCTCCGATACCTGCGCTAATACGTGGCTTTCGACACCGCCCACGATTATGTTAAATTTCGTAGCATCACTCGTCAAATGCTCGAAATGCGCCTCTACTTGGGCAAACCAAATTTCGGGGCACTCCACCCAAAACGGTGCACTTTAATAGACACTCGTGCTATTTTACCGCTGTTTGTTTTGTGAACGTTTTTTTCGTCGTCGTCAGACATATTTTGTTATGAATTGAATCGGTATAAATAGACAAAAAATTAATCGTTATTTCGTGTTTGTCGACCGACAGCAAAAGTATATATCGTTAGATAATTAATACTATTTTGACCGAAAAACCGATTTCGCTTGCCTATATGCTACCGCGTTTTTTTACCATTACTTGCTTCGTTACCGCGTGTTCGTACTGTATACACTTAATACGCGAAGAAAATGCACTTAAAAATCGCGCACTTTCGAAATCACTCACTATAAAATGTTATTTGATAATTTCACTTGAAAAAATCACGTTGTTTGTCACAATGAGCTATGGTGTGCGCGTAGTAGCAATTTATGAGCTATGGTGTGCGCGTAGTAGGGCGAGATCAACTATGGCGCAAGTGATAAGTAAGGCGATAATTGTGCGGTAGTATGTTCGAATATTTATGTTACACTTAAAATAAAACGCGTAATTATTCACAGTATAATATGTTTTATTCATTCGTAGTTTAACATGTATTAAGAATTGAAATTGTATTTGTTCATCGATCTATTAGACGTGTTAATCGTGCGGACGCACACAAGAGACTTTTTTTGTATTCTCTCAAGACGTTTTTGTGTTGTCTGTCGTACGTCGTACCTTTTTTAATTAGTGTTACCCGTTGCTCTGCTCGTTTCGATGTTGGTATGTTGGGTACTTCCACGATGGTGCTGTCCGTAGTAGCTAATATGGATTTAATTTGTGGCCCATTCTAAACGAAACAACAATTGCCTTGTTTTTTTACTATAGTGGAGAGATCAAATAGATAGAAAAAAGACTTTTGCGTTTTTTTTCATATCACAATCTATTTCGGTTTTTTAGTGTCTCAGATCATTATCTGAAACAAAATTCGCTCTGAATTTTTTTTCAGATACATATACCACGTTTACATTATATGTACCTAATAAGTATATACTTTTTTGCTATGTAATTATTTTTGCGCTGCGGTTCAGTAGTGTGAACGCATACTATGTATAAAAGTTTGTGGTTTTGACAGATAGATTTCTGTATTCAATTTTTGTCAAATTCTTTCGGGTTACTCGAAATAAAGTAACTTTTTATATCCAAAAGATAATGAAATATTTTTGTAGTTGTGTTGGTGTAAAAAGAGCAAAAAAAGTGAGGTTTTGTCTCAGGCTGGAAACACACCGAATTCGTCAAAACGTTTTTGCTTCGAATAGGCAAGACGATTTGTCTAAACATAGTGCACATTCAATCAAAACAAATTGTTTTTAGTCAAATTGTCTTTTGTTGCTTAAAGGCCGATTTAGACTTTACAACAATGTTGGCAACAAAAAATGTTTGGAAAAAGAAGCGATTAGTACATTGCGATTTTCATTTGAAAGAGAAGAACAGAAATATAAACAAACAAAATTTTGTTGGGTTTTTTGTCTTTTTTTTTGAGCAATTGTTTGAGCAAAAACGTAAAACATACTATAAAATATACTCGATCCGACTATATTTTATGGTAACAATAAAAAAATCCACAACAAAAATGGCCATTTTTATATTTTTATAGTACAAAAAGAAAACAAACAAATAATTTTTCGCTAGACGTCATATTATGTTTATGGCAAGAAAATAATAAACCACAATGTCGAATGGTAAGAATTTTTTTTTATTATATTTAATTATTAATGCATAATTATATTATTATTTAAATTTTAATTTATTTTTCATTTTAGCAAAAAAAATAATTGTACTCAATAATGAAATTGTGCCTTCGCCCATTACATTTAATAATGGTAATAACATATTTTGAATTTAAGGTTATATATTTTATAATGATTTTTTTTATTTGAAAATTTTTTTTATTTAAAAAGTCAATTATAATGAAGAGTATTTAGATACAGAATGGGAAGAGGAAAACCTGCGTCAAGTTGAATATGGTATGTGTTAACTACGAATACTGTGCAAAATTGAATATAATTTATACATCATACTGGAATATAACTTATTTTAAAAATTGTATTTCCAGAATCGAAGATCGTCTTCTCAGAGCAGAGTATTTAATAAATGCAGCAATTATTAAAAAGTTTGAAAAGCTTACATTAGCAATTATTGGTTGCCTGAATATTCTCCATTTTGACACGAGTATTCCGAAACAATTTTCAATTATTCGGCGAGCTCTTGACAACCGATAATTAAATATTTTTTGCTCCTGAGTGAGAGGGGTTTGAGAAAATGGCTTTAGCATATTCGGATGAAGACCAAAGGCATCATCGGAAACAAAAACATAAGTCATATTTTGAAATTGATTCGAAATATTCGATGGTTTCGGTAACCTAAAAATCAAAATTTTAATCAGTTTTTGTATATAATGCCGGTAAATGTATACTTACGGTAACAAATTTGAATAGAATTTTTTTCCGAAATTGCTGTTTCGGAAAATTCCTCCGTCACTTTGTCTCCCAGCAGCCCCTATGTCACACATCATAAAATTGTAATCGTGGTCAGCAACAGCCATGAGCACGATTGAATAATGTTTTTTGTAATTAAAAAACGTTGAGTCATTAAACGATGGAGCCTGTTAATAAAATAATATTTATAAATAAATTTATATTTTTAATTAAAATATTAAAACTACCTGTATGGAAACGTGTTTCCCATCGATGGCACCAATGCAGTGTGGGAAGTTCCACCGTTCTCCGAAACCATTTGCCACGTCTATAAAATATTCTTCGTTGATTTTTTTAAATGCTTTTGACCTGAGTGAATCAACTATTGCCTGAGTCGTCTCTTTTATGATGAAGTGCACACTTGCTGGTGAACATTTATAAACTATTGAGAGACTTTTCTGCGACTCACCAGTAGCCAAATATCTGCAAAATTTAAATACGTGTCAATTTTTTTAAACATATAAAGAAGTTTAATCTTACCTGAGTGTGATAGCCAATCTTGTACTGGGCTGAATAATTTTTCTAAGATATTCCTGCTTCGTAATTGCCGGTCCAACAAGAGTCAATAGTTCATCAAATTGTGAACATGACATTCTTATGTAATTAAGGAAAAGCTCTGGGTCAGAGAATTTCAGAGGCAAAAAAATATTTTGGTGACCACCAGTATTGTCTCGATCCACATAATAAGGACGAACCCAATAATTTTTCTTTTTTCTTTTTTCACGACCGCCACTTTCAATTGGAATGTCTTCGAATATAATATTCAATAAAAAGGAATCTTCATCAGACTCACTTTCACTAAATATTATATTTAATAGCTGTTGATCGCTTAATTGCTCCATTGAAATTCAATAGTTTATTTTTGCTTGAAAATTGAATTTGGTTTATTGTACTTGTACACAAAAACCAGCTGTCAAAAATTATATTTTAATGCGAAAAAATTATAGCACGACGAAATTTTTATTTCATAATTTTTCTCTTTCTATTTCATGAGTATTTTTTATATTGTGCGTAGCTTTTTTGAACCAACAAAAAATGTTGTGGAAAAATGTTGTAAAGTCTAAATCGGCCTTAATAGGTTGGTGTGAATTTATTTCATAGAATACAAAATGTCGTCGGAGTCAGAGGATGATTTTGTATTATGTGCTTATTATTTTATATATAAATATGATAAACCAACCTAAAGATTCGGTAGTATGTATATTGTAGGTATACATATATATATATATATATATATATATATATACATATATATATATATATATATATATATATATATATATATATATATATATATATATATATATATATATATATATATACATATATATATATATATATATATATATATATATATATATATATATATATATATATATATACATATACACATATATATATATATATATATATATATATATATATATATATATATATATATATATATATATATATATATATATATATATATATACAAGATATCTATATTAGGGTGGCCCTTATTTTCGAAAATTCCAATATCTAACGGGACACCCCCTAGATATGTGAGGTTATGCTAAAAACTTAAACAGAAAAAATATTGGGTCAACCGAAGATGGTTTAGATGTCGCGAGTTGAGCGCGCAGTTCGATAAAAACGGTATTTTATTAAATTTTTCAATTTCAAACGAGCATAAAAATTATTTTAAAAATTTTCTCAGCCTAAATAAAAATTGTGGTGAATGTAGGAGATAATTACCTTTCCAAAACATCAAAGATATTGGTAAATCGGTTCACAAATAGCGACTTTATTGCCAAATTTCAAAATACAAAAACTAGACAAATTATTTCTATTTCTTTTTTATTAAAAACGCATAATGCATCTTCTATACAATGATATTATGAATTAATTTTTATAATGAAAATAATCAATTTAGGATGATCTTCTACCCATTAAGGATGTTTTGGTATGGGTTGGAAACTTCTGTGTGTAGTCCTTTACGACTTGTAGTAAATACTGCATTTCATCTTCATTTTTTGTTAATTTCTTATTATAATCTTGTATTAACTTAACACCACGTTCTGCAATATCATTTACGACTTTTATTTGACTAATAATCTTCATTCCGTTCTTAAAATTATCATCCTGAGGCCACATACCCGGATCTTAATTTAAGAAATCTGTGGAAATCTTGAACCGCTTAAAAAAATCGCCAGTGTTTGGTGTAACAAAATCTGCCAGTGGTTTCGTAATGAATGTTTTCACATCATCAATTTTCAACTCGACGCGCTTACTAGACTCGGCCTCTACATCCCTCTCATATTCAACTGTTTCACCATTCTTCTTTTCTCTACACTGAGACGTTTTCATTGAATAAAGAGAATGCGATGCTTTCTTCGGACAAATACGACAAATGACCACACATTTTATTTAGCACAGCCATCGCCAACTTTTCATCAGGTGTTTTGTAGAAATAAATATCTCGTAAATAGTTCAAATCCAACTTTGGTGCTTTAGCTGCTTTAGTGCAATGGAACCAAATTTTCACATAAAATCGTACGACAAAAATGCAAATGTACCGTAAATTCTTCTGTTCTTGTGCTGTTAACTTAAATTCTTCACGAAATCATTCTTTGTAATCATCCCGAGCATTTTTCTTTGCCAATTCGTTCTTAAAAAACCCGCTAATTCCGCTTTCACATCATTTAATTGTATATGAACGTTGGGATCATCTATGCCTGCTTTGAAATTATCTTTATTCAAGGAATTCCAGTCATTCTTGAATCTCACAAATAACGGAACATTTACTCCTGATGTATTGCCCATTTTTGATTCAATTGCCGAACGCAATGTAATTTCACATATGTGATGTCGACAAGGAAGATATACATAGTAAACTTTGTTTCAGTTTCTGCTCTAAAATAAAAGCTGCTCCATTTAATCTTCCAGAATTTGAATATGTGGTATCGAAGCAAGCCGCCACGACATCGTCAGCTACTCTCCAATCGAGTAAGCTTTGAAAAACAGCCTCCGTCATTTCCGAACCAATTAATCTTGATATTTTGGGAACGCCCAATAATTGTTCTCCATCTATATGAGAAATAATCACCGGCAAACGATCCACGGTCTCCGTTCCAGATAACTCCGGGAGTAATTTTACATCCCAATGTATTACGCCTGTTGTAAACTTGAAAGTCGACTTAACTGATGCTACTATTTCTACTCTATTTATTTCACGAAGACGCCTCAGTGTTGTTCGATTCAAAACAAGTTCATCAATAGAATATCCAAAGCTTTCGGCAACGACCTGATTAAATGCATTGTTGCACGATCGCTAATATTCCACTTATCCAAAGCTGACAATCTGCGCTTAGGCGGGCAAATCAATATTTTCGAAGCTCATGTCGTTATCAGGTATACTTTCGCTGTCACTCTCCGATGACGAAAATAATGCTTGTGAGTCTATTGGAATTGATTAATTTTTTTCTTTAAGATATCTTCGTTTACGAATTTTTTCTGCCTCAATACGTTCCGATTTCCGCTGTTTATGATTGTATGAACATATTGGCCATAGCAGGTCATAATTAATGCGCTAGGCGGATTTAAATACAATAACTACTGAGATGAATCATAATGACATCATAAAACACAACTATGTTAAGTCCCTATGACTCATGCGATTTTTATGACATCATAAAATATTCCTTTGTTTAGTCGTTACACCTCATTGCTATTTATTTATTTATTTTTTTGTAGTTTTGAATATAAAATCCAGGATTTAAAAAAAAACCGTTTATTATTTGAGTTTTTATTAGTTTCGAAAATTGGCAATAAAGTCGCCATTTGTTAACCGATTTGCGACATCTTTAAGTTTTGGAAAGGTAATTATATCTTCTATTCACTACAATTTTGACTTAGGCTGAGAAAAAATTCTAAATCATTTTTCTGTTTGTTTGAAAGTGAAAAATTAAAAAAAATACCGTTTTTATCGAAATTCGTGCTCAAGTCGCGACCTCTAAACCATCTTCGATTGACCTAATATTTTTTCTGTTTAATTTTTTAGCATAACCTCACATTTCTAGGGGGTGTCTCGTTAGATATCTCTACATTTTTTTTTGCCCCATACAAACAAGGACCACCCTAATATATATACATATATACCGTACCTTATTAGGTACGTATAATCACTGTGTTCCATTGGAAACAATTTTCTACTGCCAAGTACTTGTGAGTAGATATCCAATGGAACGCAATTTTTTGTGATAGAAGTAAAACATAACCTCAATTTAAATAAAACTGCTAAATTTCAATAAAAAATACGTTGATCTATTAATAATAATAAGTAATAAAACATTAAACATCAAAATAATTAAAATATTTTTCCGATTTTACAATTACGCGTCGCATCACAAACACAAACAACATTTTTTCATTTTTAACCCTAATCGAACCAACATATTTTTGTTATGTCAGTAAATTCAAATTCTAATTAAATAATTTACGAAATTTTTTTCAGAGAATGATTAGATGTCAAGTACGTTGTATGGAAATGTTTCAAAATTAAGATGATTATGGAAATGTTTCAAAACAAGTTTATAACTAAATTAACATTTTGAAAATCGATCCATTTATCAAACGAGCCAAAAAAGACACCTTGGTTGGATTAGGGTTAAAAAATGACGTTTCACACAACCAAAATTGGTATAGAGCCATCTATTAGAATTTTTTAAACTAAAATTCTTCTTTCATTAATTATACGCGTAACTACTTCTAACAACTACACCATCACTCGAGCATGAGTAGTTGCGAGTAGATACAAGTACTTGTGAGTAGTTTGCTAACGCCAATGGAACACGCTTAATATAACCGTGGTATATGTATCTGAAAAAAAATTCAGAGAGAATTTTGTTTCAGATAATGATCTGAGACACTAATGTTAAATTCTTTCGGAAAAAAATACACCCTGAGGGTAAAAAATTTTACTCGACGGGTAACAATTTGACATTACAAATTTTTTCTGGGAAAATAAAGCACTTTATTTTTTGCTCGAGAGCATTTTGCTTTACTCTAGATTTTTTCATAGATTTGCTTTTACTCTTTACAAATACATAGAAATGTGAAATGTCAAAGTGAATTGTAAACAAAAACAAAACTCCATTTTGATATTTCATTTGTGGTTTATGTGAATATTAATACGCTAAAATTAATGAAACATTTATTAAATTTAAAAAAAAACTTGATTTAGTTAATTAATCGTGTACATATATAATTTCGTGAATCGTATATTTTTAGTTTTTTATGTAAATAATTTGTATTTTATACCAAATTCATTTTTAGTGTTGTCTTTGATAATTATATTTTTACCTCAATATTTGTTTGAAATCGTGGATGTACTTATATTGAAAATGGACGAAATATTGGACAAGATAATAATGGAGAATTTGTTATCTTCATCGTCATCATCAGCGGCATCTTTATTAACATCATCATCTTCATCGTCTTCATCTTCATCGTCTTCATCATCAGCATCTTCATCGCCCTCAGCGCCTTCATTGTCATCATCGAGCGATTGTTTGATGCATTGGTTTTCAGATGATGAAGAATTGTTGAACTGCGTTCATAGATTATGTAGCCGGGAATCGAAACAGCGGGTTCCTAATTATGTAGACGATGTGGTCAAAAATTTTTCAGATGAGGAAGTAAGTACATGAAATGACATTCGTTTTACGATTTTTGTTTATCTACTTATATTTTACGTGGGTGTTGGGTGCGTCTCAATAGGGTAGGGGTTAACCGTCTATAGCCATGTATCTCGTGGTCTATATTCCAACGCTGCAACTATGTAGAAACCACCAAATGTGTCTAGTATACCTCCACGTGGTAACACCCGGGCAACGATGTGAAGCATCGGCGAAATACTAGAGGCGAGTGCAATACACTATAAATGAGCAATGAGCAGAACAAATAAGGAAACTAATACCCCAGGTGGTACACCTGTTGCTCAGGTAAATCCACCCTCTTCGGAGGTCGGTCTCATGGATTCTGGGGGAGACCAGCCATTGCTATACTACAATTATTTTAACCAATCCCAAGACATGTTGGTGAATAAACAAGCTCATTTGAGTGAAATAGAAAAGGATAATTCACATCCCTTCCAGAGGAGTAACAAAGTCGCGTATTCTCCGAAAAGAGGCGGTAGTCCCTCTATTGAGGCCAGCAGCCACAACACTCGTTTTACAAACGAAGAAAAGCTTCACAATGAATTGTGTAAAGCTAATAATGCATTAGTTGAAGCCAACAATATAAATAAGCAACTGAATGTTACAATTGCATGGATGCAGGAGCGTATGAAGACGCTTGAAAACGAAGTTAAAGCTCTTAAGCCAAAGGAGGACATCGGTTCTACTCCTAACCAGAATACAACTTCACAAGAGTATCATACGGATGAAGAAGAACTAGCTCGAGAAACTGAGTGGATTAGAGTTAAAGGTGGGAGAAAAAAAAGGAGACGGAATAATACGCCCTCCCCACCTCAATTAAAGGATATGTTCCAAATATTATCCAGAAACAACCAAAAAAAATACCTCCACCACCACCAATAGTAATAGATGAAGTCAAAGACTACGATGTACTCTATGAAAAAATAAAAACCATAACTGCTACTGATAAGTTTAATGCAAAGGTGATGAATGGAAACACCATCAAAATAAACTTAGAAGATGCTGAAACATACAGAAAATTGACAAAAATGTTAAATGAAGAAAAACGTGCTTGGCACACGTTTGAAGATAAACAAACCAGACCAATTAGGGTCATGGCTAAAAACTTACACTCTACGTGTAAACCAGATAAAATAATTGATGACCTGAAAGCAAAAGGATTTAAGGCAACTGAAGCATCGATTAAGCTAAAACGGAGAGGCAAAGTACCTCTCAACATGTTTATGTTGACCTTCGATACTGATGAAGATATCGAAAAAATTTATCAAATTAAGTACATCTTGGGGTGCAAAGTGGTTATTCAGCCTCTAAGAAGGTCTAAGCTTATACCACAATGTAAACAATGTCAAGCCTATGGACATACACAAAAATATTGCAATAGGGAACCTAGGTGTGTCAAATGTTTAGGTAAACATCATACCAAAGATTGTGTAAAAGCCCAAAATGTTCAACCTAAATGCGTTCACTGTGGAGAAAACCATCCGGCTAACTACAGAGGATGCAGCGTTGCTATTGAACTGCAAAATATCAAAAATAAGAACGTGATTGCTAAAAATCCAAGTTCATTCAGGAAACAAGCGGTTAAGATGAACCGACCCGAAGTAAACCGTAGAGTGTCGGGAACTACTCAAGGACAATTTGGTAAAATTACTTATGCTCAAGTAATGATGAGCAACGGAAATCCAGGAAAAACTGCTCAAAATGACGATATAAGTCAAACACTTAAATTAATTTTAAGCAGACTAAATACATTTGATGAGCGATTACAGAAACTAGAGTACAGCACTAAGGGAGCCATCCCTAAACAGAAAAATGCCCCAAGATCTTAGAATCTTATGTTGGAATGCCAATGGACTGATGCAACATCAACAAGAACTGCAAGTGGTCCTGGACACAGAAAAAATCGATGTATGTCTCATCACGGAAACACACTTCACTAGACAATCAAACATTAAATTTAAAAATTATCAAATATATCACACTATTCACCCTGGAAACACTGCTAAAGGAGGTAGTGCTGTTATAATTAGAAATAGTATTCATCACTATGAGGAGTTAAAATATGAAACGGAAGAAATACAAGCAACTGCTGTTATTGTCAAATCCAAAAGTAGTTATATTTGTATTGCTAGTATTTACTGCCCACCGAAGCACTCAATGAAAGAAAAAGATTATCTCGAGTTCCTCAGTAAATTAGGAAAACGATTTGTACTTGGAGGAGACTTTAATGCAAAAAATGTCCACTGGGGATCCAGATTAACAACAACTAAGGGTAAAGAACTCCTAAAAGCTATCAGAAAATGCAGTTGTGAAGCCCTCTCAACTGGAAAACCAACCTACTGGCCAACTGATCCAAACAAAGTGCCAGATCTGATTGATTTCTTTATAATAAAGAACATATCTGTAAATTATGTACAAGTAGATGAAAGCCACGACTTAAACTCTGATCATTCACCAATACTTCTAACGTTAAGTGAAAAAATCATTCCGAAAGAAAGAAACCCTTTCCTAGTAAATAATCACACTAATTGGGCATGCTTTAGACTATCGCTAGAACAAAAAATTAACTTAATGGTTCCATTAAAGACTGAAGAACAATTAGACAAAGAAGTTCACAAATTTGTAAACGATATACAGCAATCAGCTTGGGAAAATACTTCGGAAATTAAAACGAAAATCAAGGGAAACAATTACCCTATGGAAATTAGGGAACTCCTCGCAGAAAAAAGAAGAGCGAGAAGAGTATGGCAACAAACAAGGGCCCCCCAAGATAAAACTCATTTGAACAACCTCACTCAACAATTAAGAAGAGAGATCAAAGAATTGAAAGATGAATCAATCAGCAACTATTTAAGAAAATTAACTAATGATAACAGTACTGATTATTCTCTTTGGAAAGCAACCAAAAGAATCAAAAGACCAATAATGCAGATTCCCCCAATAAAAATAGCAGGTGAGAAATGGGCTAGAAATAATGAAGACAAAGCTCGAGAATTTGCCGAACACCTCGAAAAAATATTCCAGCCACATGAAGACCAAACGTTGGAAGCCGAGATAATAACTGAACAAGCTGTGCAAGAAAGTAAAGAAATCCTACCCACAACACCAAAAGAAGTCATGCGTGAGATAACAGCTAATATGAATACGAAAAAAGCTCCTGGGTACGATCTTATTACTGCAGAAATCTTAAAAGAACTGCCAAGGAAAGCTCTGGTGAAACTCACCAATCTTATAAATGCAGCATTTAGAATCAAATGTGTACCAAGCTTATGGAAAATTGCAGAAGTAATTATGATCCCAAAACCTGGGAAACCACCACACATAACATCGTCTTATAGGCCAATTTCGCTATTGCCAGTCATGTCCAAACTCTTTGAGAAGCTTCTGGTAAAAAGATTAAATCCGATAATCGAGAGTAAAAACTTGATCCCAAATCATCAGTTCGGTTTTCGCAACCAACACTCAACAATTGATCAAGTACACAGAATAACCAGTATAATTGAGAAAGCATTAGAGGAGAAAAAAGTCTGTTCAATAGTATTTCTAGACGTTGCACAAGCGTTTGATAGAGTGTGGCATGAAGGACTTAACCACAAGCTAAGGAATCTTCTACCAATGCAATTTGCTAAGATACTAGAATCATACTTGAAAGATAGGTTCTTCAGGATTAAGTTAGATGATACATTTTCTGAATTGAAAGAAATCAATGCAGGAGTTCCACAGGGCAGTGTATTAGGGCCGGTTTTATACCTACTATATACTTATGATCTTCCTACATTAGAAAACAACACAGTGGCAACTTTTGCAGATGATACGGCGATCTTAGCTGTTGGAAAAAGCAACGAAGAATCAACACAGAAGTTACAATCAGCTATAACTCAAATATATAAATGGACAAAAAGATGGAGAATAAAACTAAATGAATCTAAATCAGTTCACATCAACTTTACAAACAGACGAATCGAACATATTCCGATTACCATAAATCGGGAAATAATACCGCATGCGAACACAGCTAAGTATCTCAGCATGACCCTGGATGCTAAACTACGATGGAAAGCACACGTCAAGAAGAAAAGTGAAGAATTAAGACTTAAATACAGAAAAATGTATTGGCTGATGGGAAGGAACTCTTATTTATCAACATACAACAAGCTTCTACTTTATAAGCAAATATTGAAACCGATTTGGACTTATGGTATTCAGCTTTGGGGTTGTACCAAACAGAGCAACGTAAATATCATCCAAAGATTTCAGAATATGGTATTAAGGAACATCGTTGATGCACCTTGGTATGTTAGGAACAATGACCTTCATAGGGACCTTAAAATGAACCTCATCTTAAATGAAATCCAGGAAAAAGCACGGAGACATGAAGAAAGGCTCCGCCAACATGTGAACATTGAGGCAACTCAGCTCCTAAGCATCACGAATTTAGTTCGCAGACTTAAAAGAACCAAACCTTTTGAGCTGGTGTGATTGTCAGTTTAAGCAGCATTATGCTGATCTAAAATCCACAACAAAGATTTGGTTTACATCAATTTACCAAACACTATGGAATGGCAATGGGAAGAAGCCATAGATTAATTTAAGTTAGTAAATTAAGTCAGAAACAAATTGCTAATTAGTCCAGGAGACTAGATTGTAATTACATAAAATAAATAAATAAAATTTATTTTAAATTAAATATTTTACGTAATCTGTATTTTATATGTATTTACAGTTTCGTCAAAATTTTCGACTATCTAGGAACGTGGCATATAAAATAATAGATATGTATAGGGAATCGCCCCATTACAAATTTAAAACGGATGGAGGAAGAAAGGGAGTATCCGCAGAATCCCAGTGCTTAGCTTTTCTGTGGTAATAAACTATTCTCCTATTTTCTGAGATATATTTAAGAAAATAATTAAATAAAATTTATTTACAGCTTTGCTGCTAACAAAACCACCTATCGGGAAGTGTCTAATTTATTTAATGTAGCACCGTCTGCGAGCCATACGCATTTAACCAACGTGCTAGAATTTTTTTTCGACATTTCGCCGAAAATAATCAAATTCCCAGAAACTGAAGAAGAAATAAAGGTTCAGAAATCGGTAGAATTTCAACAGGTAATGCAATTTAAACGAATAATTTTGTTTATAAATATACTAGACATACACAATTTTTTTATGTAGGTACTTAATAATATTATTATTTAATAAATTTCAGCTCGCTGGATTTCCAAACGTTTTGGGCTGCGTCGACGGTTCCTTTATTTACATAAGGAAGCCAGCACACAAGGTACGTTCAACGTACGTCAATCGCCATGGGTTAATTTCCATCACATTACAAGGAATTTGCGATGCAAACAAGAAATTTTTGGATGCCTTTATTGGCTCGCCAAGCCGAATTCATGACTCGCGAATCTTCAAGTTGTCATTTATTTCTAAGAAAATACCCGACATATGTGGCGAAAAATACCATATTCTGGGCGATCAAGCATATCCTTTAAGGGAATATTTAATAACACCCTTCAAAGATTTTGGTGATTTAGATAACCGGAAAAAGATATTTAATAAAAAGCACTGCCAGACCAGGGTTAAAATAGAAAATACTTTTGGGTTGTTGAAGCAAAGGTTTCGACAATTGGTTAGGCTAGACTTTTTTACTGTGCGAAGAATGTGCAAATTTGTGTTAGCATGCTGCGTCGTGCACAACTTATGCATAGAAAATGGAGATTTATGGGATGAAGACGAAACAACAGAAACTTACGAAGAAGAAAGAATAACCACATCGACGAACGAAGAAAGAACAGAACCTTTATCGGATGCAGTGCTCAAACATTTAGGTGAAATAAAACGTATTAGAATTATGGATAGTTTTACTTAAAGGAAAAAAAAGTTTAAATTTGGTTTAATTAATTTTATATTTGGTTTTAAATTTAATTCATAGTTAAAAAAAAAATACTTAGAACTAATTATATTTTAAAATTAAAGTTAAATTATAAAAAAGAAATACTTAGAACTAATTACAAAGACAAAAATTCTAAAAGAAAAAAAAAATACTTAGAACTAATTACATTATAAAATTAAAGTTAAATTATAAAAAAAGTAAGTTAAGTTTAAAGTTAAAATCAATATTTTTTTTTAATTCCATTAATTGTTTTAATAAATTTAGCTTTTCCAAATGGCGTGTTTCTTTTAATTCTTCTTTCAGTTTATCGCGTTCCATTTGTTCCCTTCTGCGTTCTTCCTTTTCCCTTCCCCTTTCTTGTTTCTCGTGCTTCTTTTCTTGTTTTTGGCGCTGCTTTTCTTCTTTTTCGCGCTGTTTCTCCTCCTTTTCCTGCTGCTTTTCGTGTTTTTCCCGCTGTTTCTCCTCCTTTTCTTTAAGCCGAAATTCTGACTTTTCTTCCAAATACTTTGTTAGCATTTTGTTTCTTTCTCTTGTTGCAGCGAGTAGTCTTTCAGAAAAAGTTTGCGGTGGAGTTTTTTCTTTTCTCTTCGCTCGTTGACGGTGTACACTGTTGTCAAACAATTCCAGGTCTGTGTCAGTGACTGACTCTGAATTTGTTGACCTAGGGGCTGAAGACGATGATGTGGCTGCTGATGACAATCGTGAAGCAACTGCAGGCAAGATTGTAGTAGTAGAAGGTAGTGGTATGGTGGCTGATGATGATGGTATGGTGGCTGATGATGATGGTATGGTGGCTGATGATAATGGTATGGTGGCTGATGATGATGGTATGGTGGCTGATGATGATGATGTGGTAGCTGAAGATGATGTTGTGGTAGCTGAAGGTAATGGTCTGATAGTTGGTCGCGATGTATTTCTTTGCGATCTGGCTAAAGGCGCTGGTGTGTTGGTTAAAGGCAACGGTGCGGTGAATGAAGGCGATGGTTTGGTGCGTACAGCAGATTTATTTTGGCTGGCTATGGATTTTCCGGTTTCAAAACCGGGTGCCATCAGAATATCGGGCGCCAAAGAATCGTCCATAGCAACAATCAAATCTGTTTCCGCCTCAAACCCAGCCTCTTCATGATTGTTGCCGCTTGTACTATTATGGTCTATTGCTTTTTTTCTCCTTCTCATAACGCATTTGAAGCGACTTTCGACCTGAATTGGTGTAAGTATAGTTTTGAATGTTGCGCTTAATTCGTCCGCCAAACGTTTCCAAATCATCCTCTTCAACTTAAATTTTTTCATGGGCCCAACTTCAACAAAATATTGCGCGTAAAGGCTCAATAATAATTTCGTCTGACCCTCTGTCCATTTAATGGGGTGCTGCTCTTTAATTCAATTTTCTTTATCCTGCTGCTGATCTATAATAGTCAATATTAAACGAAAGATAATGAATTTATTTACCTACATGAACTTATCACTTTATGTACGAACCGTTTTCATAATAAGTCGCAGAAGCAGAATCTGATGATTGCTGTTGAAGTGTCGCCATATAAAAAAAAGAACAATAATTATTTGCTTTAACTATTTGAACTTATCAATTTTTATAATTACCATCTTCAGTATTGTCCAATTTTAATAAATTAAAATGGTTCGCCACTTCTTCATATTTTGCCATTACGATTACGCTGGCTGTAAACAAAATTTTTAGAATTTCCGTAACTAATATAAATGTATTTTTTTCAATAAATTTTCTTACTTTTTAAATTTTCTAAGTAAACACAGCCATCTTCTTGCTGCACAAAGCCGTTTTCATCAAACATAATTTGGAAATCATTTAAATTAATTGGGTCCATCTTGTCGTTATTGTTTTCACAATAAAAATATTTTATCTTCTGACTGACAGTTAAAACATAACCTCATTTTTTTTTGCTCTTTTTACACCAACACAACTACAAAAATATTTTCATATTCTTTAGGAGATAAAAAAGTTACTTTATTTCGAGTAACCCGAAAGAATTTGACATAAGAAACCGAAATAGATTGCGATATGAAAAAAATACGCAAAAGTCTTTTTTCTATCTATTTGATCTCTCCACTATAATAAAAAAAACAAGGCAATTGTTGTTTCGTTTAGAATGAGCAACAAATTAATTAATTATTAATGATCAGTAAATGCCATTTTGTTAATTATAATTAATTGTTGAAAATTTATCTTAAGATAAAATAAAATTATTTAAAACAATATATTTATTAACTTAAATGAAATTTTTTTTAATTTTTTTATTCTCTGTGTTCCATTTGAAACAATTTGCCGCTACCAAGTACTTGTGAGTAGATGCTCAATGGAACGCGAATTTTATGCTAAATTCTTTCGGAAAAAACAGCCTGAGGGTAAAAAATTTTACTCGAAGTATAAAATATTGACATTACTGCTAGCCTTGGGAGCTTCAGTGTTCAACTCGAAATTGATCTGGAGCTACTACTGTAATTTATTAGAACTGGGTAAAGCAAACAAAGTCGCCCTTTTGTGATCTCCTGGCCACTCCCCCATTAAAGGAAATGAGGCAGCAGGCCGATGTGGAAAAATGGGAGCAAGCCGAGATTTCCTGGCTCCCAGTCCTAGTATTGTTTTTTCCAAAACCCACTTGGCAGAAGGTATAAGGGACTGGGAGCAGAACTATAGGAAATTACTCTGGGAGTCCTCCATTGGGATGAGAGGTCAAGAAATTATTCAGTTATAATATTATACGTCTGGGAGAGGCACCGAGGATGGACCGCCAATCCCTAAGATCCCTTACCTGGTTTTTAACAGGGTACGGCCGTTTTAATGGCAATGTACATAAAATGGGAAGGTCCCTTATGGACCAATGCAGATTCTGTGACTGCGGTAAGGAGACATCGAAACACCTACTCTTCACATGCGATGCTATCATCCTAAAAAGATTCAAGTTCCTCAATGCGTATATAATCCAATGGCCTAATGCTAACCCACTGGATATGCATCAGGTAGCGGCGTTTGTCAAGGTCATAGACCTACATTTCACGTAAGAATCTCTAGGGATGCACAATTAGCCTCAATGGTCGCAGTGCTCTAGGCTATAAACACCCACCCTTTTGGAAAAAATAAAAAAATAAAAAATTGTGATTTAAAGTACCTATACTAAATTTTGGGGAAAAATTGTTTCATTTCATACAAATTTAAACAACAAAATTGCTATAAAATTAAAGACAAAATGCTAGTTTTTAATTTTTTTTTGTATTTCCTTTAGCGATTAACACTTATGATCTTAATCATGTTAAACGAAATTTTTGAATAAGTATGGCTCAGAGAATTCGAATGTGACATCTCGCCCTGTTAGCTTTTTACATAATTTTTACATTTTTTTGCATTTTACTGATGTAAATGTCTCAACCTGAAAAAGTAGAAAAAAATCATTAGTCCAAATTATATTAACCAGAACAAGAAAGTTAAAGAATTTTGGATGAAATGTTTCTGTAAGTTTATATCCAAGGCAATATTAGCTATACGTCTTAGTAATGTTTGTCTACAAAATTTACTTTGCGACTTTTTCAGCTTTTGGTAAACTTGGTTTGATCTACCAAAATAAAATACAAGGGCAGGTAATCCTGATTTAATAATTTGTAAACTGCACTCACTTTATGTTCAATTGTAATTTGTTGTTTTAAATAAATAAACTTTGATTACCTTCGATCCATCTAGTTCGACACGAATGCGATTACCTAAAATTTCAGCTGAGAATACTAAATCTTCTAAGATAGCATCATTAAAGCCGTCAATGATCTTGATCGTGGGCGCTTTTGTTTCAATTGAGTCCTTGTTTTACGTGTTGGCTTTGGTAAATTTGAATGAATACCACATGTTTACCGGACAATTTCTTTTCTAATTCACGTATTAATCTAATTTGAATTTTTTGGAATGCATTTTGTTTTAGTATTGGAACATAGCATAAATAATGATTCCCCAAAAACGAAAATTAATCCCAATTAGAACATTTTTAACTTAAGAAATCGTACTCATACCTTTTTGTTGTTGAATTCAACCTCATGGGCGCCTGTAATAAACAAATCGCACAGGTTTGGCCCATTGATTTCTCAAAATAATCGGGTTCTGCACGCATAACAATCCTGTCGTTGATCTAACGGCCAAAAATCAATACATCACACATCATTACACAAAATACACTAATTACTTTATGCCACAAATTGGATAAGTCCACATTTCACTTATATTTAAAAAACATTTTAAATTTAATATTATTTAAAAAAAAAACAACTGATCAAAATATATTTTCATTTGACAGCCAAATCCACGAAATTTTGACATCTAAATCCAAAAAAAAAAGTTGGATTTTTTCGTGATAAATGAGTGCGTTTTGTGCTGCATATTTTGACATAAAAATTGTGATTTTCTTTTTTCATTTTGGCCGAACACTAGGAATATACTAAGTATATGTACTGTCAAAAATGAATTGTTATCTTACTTAAATTACTCAGTTTTGTACAATCTGTTCGAATAATTTTAAATATAATCAATGTATTTTCTGATCCTTCAAAATAACTAACCCTAAAAGTGTATAAAATCTCCTCCTCCTTTAATCGACATTTTGAAATATGTATGTATGGAAAATCAAACATATTTTTTTCTATGCTTGACGTTTTTCCCCATAAAACATTTGTATTTGTGAATAAACCCAATTCCCAATTTTGTATAAGCAGATTATATTAAATACAATATTTGTGTTCTAAAACAAAACACTAACTTTTAATTAATCATAAAATACGAAAATTAAAAAGACATTTCAAATTTACAGCCATATGTTTCACCTTTCTTCCCTGAATCAACCGTATTTTATCGTTTTTTTTACTTTTTATTACTTAAGCTTAAAAACATTTAAATTGTGCTCAATGTAAAAACAAAAACTGGAAACAGATTGCTAATACTTAAGTTAAATCGTTTTTAGGATTTCGTGAGATTTTCTTCATCTCTGTTCGGTAATTTATGTTTTAAAAATATATATAGCTACAATATATGTAAGTATATTCATTTGTTGATTGAAAGAGGAAGTTGGTGTATGTGGAGTATAGTTGCATGTGCCGTGTTAACTCTAGGTTGGAAACGTGTTTGTATTTATGAGTCTAAACTTTAAAAACTATTCTAATAAGTTAAGGTGAGTTTTAGAGTAAGTAAATATGATAAAGGTATCTTAAAATTACCATTATTATTAAAAATTGGTCAAAATCGATAAAATGTTGAAATATAAACCGTGTGCTGCAAAAAATGCATTTGCTATTAAATATAATTTATACATACAGTCAGCCAAATAAGTCTGCGTACGCCTTTTTAGTATAATATGAAAAATCATAAAAATGCATATTTTAATCTATTTCAAATAAAAAAAAAATGATTAACAAAATATAATGAAATTATGTATTTATGTTTGTTTGGATACAATAAAACATAGATTTAGATGTATGTATGTATATATTTATGCCTTTTCATAAACTAAATAAAGAGGCGTACGCAGGTTTTTCATAAAACAAAAAGCCGTATCTGCGAAAACCAAAACAATACAAATACATTTTTATTTTTCAAAAATAAATGATTATTGCTGTTACCGTATTTTTAACTCATTTAACTATGGACGATTTTATTGTATCAAATAATATACATGTAGAAAAATAAACAACACCTGTAATATCATCCATTATCACTTTATTCTATCTTGCTCATGATTAAATACAGATTTTGAATAATACAAAAACAAGACTATTTATGTGTGATCTGTTTAAGAAAAAAAAAACATCTGGTAATTTTACAACAGCAATAAGATTTGATCTGTTCGTAAAATTATTATTTTCGATTCATAATTTTAAATGGTCACAAAAGCAGCATCCGTAGAAAGAAACTAAAGTAGAATGTGTACAATAAGTGCTTTGAAATTTTGTTTCAGAGTAATTCTTTTTCAAATTATTTATTGAATATTTTTAATACAAGAGAAATCTATAATAATAATAATAATTTTTATTTATTAATTGTCATAAAAGTCTCTTTAGCTGTTAAATTTAAAGAACTCTGACGTGAAATAAGTTTTCTCGTAAATACAAATGTTTAAAGACTGTGCTAATCCAAATGTTATTATACCCACGAAAACATCATGCATAATATTGCAATACAAATTATTAGTTACATGAAAAGTTCTGAGCTCAGTGAATATTGAGAACGAACTCCTGGAACGAAATCCTGATTTGTAAAATTCCGAATTCAAAATCCTGGTTTTGAAAGATATATTTTTTTAAAACTTCTGGTGAAGGAGAATTTTAATTTTGAAACGGGATTTCATCACACACCCGTAAAATAAAAATAAAAATCGGGATTTTCTGAAAACCGGGATTTTTTTTTCAGAACCGGGAATTTAAAAACCGGACAAATACAAAGCAGGATTTTGACAAATCGGGATTATGAAAACCGAGCTTTCGTTACATACCCATCCACTCTATGATTGTCTACAGTATGTAATTTGGAGGTATTTTCAGAAACAGAACGTTGAAGATTAGATTTCTCCTCTTTACATAGCATACAGTAAAAGTTGTGAGGAAGTTGTGAGAAAATGAACTGTTTCCAATTATAGAATTTAAAGCCAAATTATCTCCTATAATGAGACCTAATACAATAAACTTAACAAATTTTTTATTATTTTCTATATTTAAAAGTATAGGTTTTATTTCAATAATTTTTAAGCAATCTATTAAATAAGAAAGCGATCGATTAATCTCAAATTTTTTAAATAAATTGGTTCTCATTAACTGCGCTACAAATATATTATTTTGTTTTAGGTTACTTGAAGGTAGAGTTGGAAAATAAAAATAAAATCCTTCAATTGATTGAGAATCTGCATGACTTCCAAGGCGTTTCCAGTCTCAAAGTCATCATAATATAACATATACGGAAAAACTATCTCTTTTTGTGAAAAAAGTTCAACTTCTCTCTCCACAATTTTCCTTGAACGAAATTTTCTAAATTATTTCCTGAATTGAGCAGACGTATTGGTGTTTCTCAGTGTGTCTTCATGGCGAGAGAACGCAAACAAAATCTACATTTTTGAATACTGGTTAACCAGATGTATACGGCTTGCAGTATTTCATTATGTATTATACATTTCTGCGGACCTTCCAATTTTATTGTTTTCTTCAATTCTTGGTTTTTCGGATTGATCCTTCGGATTCCAATGTGATTCTATAGAAAATGTAACGTGTATCTTAATTACGAGTTATTAAAACTTATTTTGTTGAAAAACTACTGTTGACATAATTGAAACTATCACTCACTACTGTTAGTGATAAATTTAATTCTGTTTTTACTATCTAAAACTGAAAAATATTGTTTTTATTTTAAATTTGTTTTTTTTTTAATTAAATCATTTATATATTACATTTCATTACACGGAAATTTCATTAATAAATTTATAACTTTAGTGGGGAAAAAATTTAAAAAATTTAATTAATATATTATTATTATTTCGTTATTAAAACAAAAAAATGTCAAAAACACGAATTACAGTAGAAGAACGAACTAGTGAATATACATGTGGAACTTGACTTACAATACTACTCACCCCGCACCCTGAAATCATACCATAATATATATCAAACCGCTTGGGTGAAATAATGATGAATAATAAAAAACTTTTAACTATATATTTAGTCTATACCTTGACCTTACGCATAGTAAAAAAAAATCACAAATCAAGTTTAATTATATTTGTTTCGATTAACAGGTGTGGGTTAATTAATGAATTTTATAGAAAATATAGCATTATTCTTAATTGAATTAAATAAATAAAACGAAATAATTTTAAACATCGAATGTGTTTCGTCGGCAAGTGACCGGCTGGAAAATTCGGAATATTTATGTAAAACTATCGCAAAAAAGCCTTTAAAGTGGGGGTCTAACTGTAAAACTTTGCAAGTTACTACGTTTTTAATTTTTTGAGTAATGTTGGTGACCCCTTCTCATGTTTTTAATCATATCTCCCAAGTTATGGGCTCGATTTTAATTCTTTTGGCAATTTTTTAAAGCTTATGAGTCACTTTATTGGCTAATTTGCACACTTAGCCAGGTTTTTATTTTAAAGAATGTAACAAATAATGGGAAAATAACATTTTTTTACTTAAAAAAAGCCTCTACTTTAAAAAAAATTAACTGTAAATCGAGAAAATGTCCCAGTAACATAGTAATTTTATTTATTATTACTAATTTACCGCATAAAGGTGTATTTATATTATCAGTTCCTTTCAGTTCCTACTCGTATCGTGTCAGACATCATCAATTTATACTATCCGTACCTTTCAATTCAGGCATTTTCTTCACATGATTATCATTATATGTATATTCGTATCTTTGGCTTACGTATAACAGTAAAGATAACACACAAAAAAATAAAAATGTTTTAGTAGCAATTTACAATTTTTGTTTGTTTCGCTATTCTTTCGTATTTTTCCGCCTTCAGATATCAGACAAAACATTCTTTTCAACAATATGTGTCTGTGTCGGTACGAGTAGGAACGGATAGGAAAGGATAATATAAATACTCCTATAGAAAATATATGTAACAATGTTTTTTTTGTCTGACACGATACGAGTAGGAACTGAAAGGAGCTGAAAATATTCGAATAACATAATATTTGTCGAAAAAAGGGCGTTTATAACCGTTTTCTGAAAAAGGGTCGCTCTCTTTTATAGTGATGTTATCTAACCAAATCTTTTTAACTTGATCTTTTAAATGATCGAAAACTCAAATTGGTTCTAAGTAATAATAAATAGTTCAGTTGTTCGCTAACCGATCGTGTGAAACTAGGAATTTTCCGTGTTCTGTGTTTTAACAATTTTAAGTTTGTGTGATAATTAAAAGGACTGTTTGTGTTAAGTAAACGCTTAATCATTACAATGACATGTTTGCGTGATCTACCACCTTCTCTTGCAGCCGATATGCATTTTGTATATGGTTTTTGTAATGGAAATGCACGCGCTGCTGTCGAAGAATACAGGCATTGATATCCAGCCAGGTCAGTACTTCGGTATAGGGGTCAGTTATTGGGACTTGCATTGCAAAACATCGATGTTTTTCCCGAACAAGGATTATTCCAACAACAACACGAGTCCAGCGTGAATGTTAACGTACGTTATAACTTCCGTCGTGCGCAACATCTAGAAGATGTGGATCATCGTGCCAGATCAGTTTTTGTAACTGGATAATTTCACAGCAAAAAAGTGATATCAATTTTATAAGGAGAATATTGTGTACAGATGAAGCTACTTTCAGAAGGGCGAGTATAAGAAATTATAGAAACCTCCTTGTTTGGACCGTCGAAAACCCGCATGTCGTAAGGGTGACAACTTTCCAGAGTCAATTTTCTATAAATGTAAGGGCGGGAATGACCCACGATCAACTTATTGGACCTTACGTGTTACCAAACTGGCTTGATCAGCACTTATTTTTAGAATTTTTAGAAACAGGTTGCTTTTGCTCATGGAAGAAGTGTCGTTGTTGAGAAGAAGGCGGATGCAGCTCCAATTAGATGGGGCCCCAGCACATTTTTCAAGAATAATATGTGATTATTTTAATGAAAATTACCCACGTTGGATCGGTAGAGGAGGTCCTGTAGCCTGGCCGCCAAGGTCCCCCGATCTTACACCGCTAGATTTTTATTTCTGTGCATTTATGAAATAAAAAGTGTACGCCGTGCCTATTAAAACCCGCGAGCAATTGACAGCAAGAATTTTCACTGCTACAGCAGGAATAAGAGGCAACCCTGAACAATTCCGTCGGACAACAACAAGTGTGATCACGAGAGCCTTTGTTTGTTTACAAGAGGGTGGAGGGCATTTCGAACATATCATTTAATAAAAAAATGTTTAATAATTTGTAATACAGATAGTTTTTATTGATTATTAATAAAACAGTATTATTTTATAACTTTTTGAATTTAATTTAAACATCGAGTAACTTTTATTTAATTTCCCTACTTTCTTTAGGTGACTTTTGCGTGGTATTTTTAAGAGTTAGGTATAGTAACAATGTTTCGTGAATTTGCAGATATTATGCTGAAGATTAATAATAATATTAAAATAACTATGGTAATGGGATATTTTCTCGACTTACAGTTCATTGTTTTAAAAGTAGAGGTTTTTTAAAATAAAAAAATGTTATTTTTCCATTATTTCTCGCATAATTTAAAAAAAAAACCTGGCTGAATGTGCAAATTAACCTATAAAGTGACTCATAAGCTTTCAATATTCCGAATTTTCCGACCGGTCACTTGCTGGCGAAACACATTGTATGTATAGTAAAAAATTTTACATTACTTTTTACATATCACAAAATAAAAAAGCAAATTAAAAACTGTAACACAATAAAAAACTATTACGCACTATTACTAAACTATTACGCAATTTTTTCCACATAGGCTCAACTTTGCACGTTGATCGCTTTATATAATAAATGAAAATTTTAATCGACTTGTGAATCCTGAAATTATTATTTAAACTTGCTAGTAAAATCTGAATTTAAATTTATTTCGTGGTGTGTTCAAAAGCTATTAAAATTATTAATTGATCTATCGGAATATTTACCTAATAATTATCCCGATATAGCCAATTTTTTTTAATTATTTTTTTTCAGTTTTCGCTATTAAGTACACAAATCAAATTTATTTTACCACTAATAAATTTATTGCTAATAATTTGTTTTAATAAACACTTAATTTTAAATCAATATTTTTTATTAATTTATTTATCACCACTTTTTCCGTTCGGGTTTTGTGATGTAATGACGCTACAACACAGAATCAAGATCACGTAGGCCGAGAAAAGGAGAGATAGAAGTCCAAAGGAAAACTGCATATAATATGAATGATAGGGCCAAATTATGCATAAACTGTGATACATGATAAATATTATGTTTATTTTTATAATATTTAAAACTGTATTTTTTTTTTAGTGTAATTGTTTACGATAATCATTGATCGTGAATTACTAGGAATAATTTTTATTAAATAATGTATGCTTACTTAGGAATAATCTACTCAAAACTCGGGATATCATAAAAAATTAGACATGAAATGTGATGTAAATTGAGGTTTTATATTCTTTGATTAAGTATAATTTGCCCCTGCTTATTTCCTTGAGTGTACATATCCTACGTGGTTAAGAAATAACCGAGTTCCTTTCTAAATGGCGATATTCCAGAACTGCATCTAACCTTTATTTTATAATACCACTGCCATCGCACATGTCCAATTTCACCAACATCGGTTGAGAACTAACCTTGTTCCTTCCTAATTCCTAAAAATCATTTTAGAATCCCATTTCCATCGTACATGTCGAATTTCACCAAAATCAGTTAAGAAATAACCCAGTTCTATCCTACTTGGCCTTATTCCTGAACATTATTTAAAAATCTATTCTAATTGGTCTTATTCACATATTTACATCACACATGTCGGTTAAGAAATAAACAAGCTCCATCTTACTTGGCCATATTCCAGAACTTCATCTAAAAATCAATTTAAAATGCCACATTTAGTAAGTATCCTAATCAAATGTATAGTCCGGGCTTGGCACAACAAATATCCCATAATGCAAAGAAAACCCATGTTAGTATCATAAATTCGGTTTATTTTTATATAAAACATATGAACGTACTATCCAGCCGAAATACATATGTATTTTTTATATTCAGCCGGAAAAAGGTTAGATAAAGGTTAAAAAATCCAAAATAATAACAAAGTTATTAGGTAACAATCCAAGAAGCGTTTATTTTCTACATATGTATGTATACAATGTTTTTTATTTGTTGCAAATAACCACACTATTCACACACACAAATTGGTCGGTCGTTGACGCTCGAGAAGGCTAAACGTGTTTTTGTTGTCCTCTTCACAAATTTAATTGTATTTATTTTTTTGCTTTAAGTTTTAAGTTTGTTTGTTGTGTTGTTTTGTTTTAGTTTAGAAATTAATAATAATAATAATAAAATATTTTAAAGAAAGTGCTGATTATGAATACAGACAAAACCAACAAAAATGTATATAGAAACAAAACCAACAAAACATTTTATACACGCCGTCTCGTTCGCTCTTTACACATATCCTATCAAGAAAATGTACACTATATTATTGGATTTGTAATATAATATTTAAACAACAATAAAAACAGTTTTGTTCGAATTGTGTATTATACTATATATAAATATAGTGTACTTTTTTATATCTTAAGTGTTTGTATTGTATGGCTTGTATAAACATTTTTGTTGGTTTTATTACAGAGGTAGTAGGTTTTGTTTGTGTTTGTGTCTATAAGGTGCGGCTTTATGTAGGCATTTTTTGTTGTTGGTTTTGATATACTATAATACAAAGCATGAGGAAAAATGTTATTGTATTATAATATAATTATATTGGTATGATCTCTTATATAGAGCTTCATATTTGCATATATGGGTAGCTATATAAATAAGATTTCTGAGTGAATATTAGGTGTGAGGATACCTTTCAATCACATTTATGTGAAAAAACGGTGTTGTCAAAATATGCGAGATGTGCCGTGCGCGTCTTTATACAGTTTTGAGTAGTTTCAAGCCAGGTTTTGTTTGTGTGGATTTGTTTTGGAAATTTTATTGTTTTATTTAATTTTAGTGCCAACTGATGAGGGTGAATGAAATTAATTTTATTTTTGTGTCAATTATTATTTTCGTACCAAAGTAAAACGGCATGGGTCTCTTGTACTTGAGTGCTGGTCCTTTGAGGGGTGGTTCCTGGACCGATTTTGGGATGAGAGTGTTTCTGCGAATGGGGGTCTGTCTCCAGTGTCCACTTAGATGCGGTGCCTTAGAGTGGATTTGCTCGGGCCAATACTGGCGCTCACGTTTGGGTTGATGGCTTGTATTTTGCTGGAAGTGTATTGGCTATCGGGAGTGTGGTTGTTTGGGCTTGAGGTTTTCTTTTGGTCGGTCTCTCGGAGACGCGGGGGCCTTTCCACTTCATAGAAACTGATGTTGAGGCGTGGAAGTATTTGCCAGTTTCGGGAATTTACTGTGTTTGATCGGATTTTTTCTGGGAAGGTGTATTATTGGCGTGTCACTTTTGTAGTTTTTATTGATGCTCCATATTGGTACCTGCCAGGACTAGGATTGATCATTTGGCTTAGGTCTTATGATTTCGGAGATGTTCTGGACCGAATTAAAGTTGCATACAAAAAATATTGTTTTGTGATTTTTGTGGATTTTATTTTTATTTTTTTTTTAGTTTAAAAATATTTTACATTTGGTGACAATACTCTATATTTCTAGAGTGAGTGAGCTGCCGTACTAATATTTTAATGATTTGAAAATGTAGTCATTCATAATAAAACAAAACTGCATACACAATAGTTTAATGCCACAGATTTTTAAAGTGATAGATTTTTGATGCATAAAGTGTAGAGTTCGAATCTAGGTATTGCATGAAATGTTTGCGTTTTTATACGGGTCATATAGGAAACAGATTAAGGAGTTGAAATATTTAATAACTGGGTTATTGGTTTTAACAATTTTTTGGTCATCTGGAAAAAAAGTTTTTTTTTCACAATCGGTGCTATTTCAGATTAGATTATTATAAACGCTGATTTTACTCGGGGTTTCGTTTCTCCTCTAATTATGTTTAAAATCTTTATAAATGAGATGTCATCATCTACTTTAATCTAGTTCGATACTTAACAGATGAAAGCCAATATTTTTTGGTTTTTACATTAAAAAATATTTTATGATTTTATTTGGCCTTATTTCGAAAAATTTTAGATTTATTTTAGTTTTGGTGCATGATGCGTTATATTAATGTTCGAATAATTGTTACATTCTATATGTTTGCGCTATTTCAATACGAATAAACTCTTGCATAAGAAAGTCGCCTGTTGGCATCAACAGAAATCCGCAATTTTTTTAATAATACAAATGTACCAATTTGTACAAATGAATTTTAAACCTTAAACCTTAAAGTAAACAGCATGCACTAAACAAGAGAACCGTATTATAATCTTTATTATTCCAACTTCCTGAAATGTTTACAATTCTTATTCAAATTAAATTAAAAATTCATCACATAAACGATCCAAAAAAAAACATCTGCAATATATTCTTGTAAATTATAGATGTCAAATAAGAAAATAATCTACTTCTAATGATTTTCATTGCACCAGTCGATTTCCTCTTAAATTTTGTTTGTTGTTATTTTCGGTAGAATAGGAAGTGGTATACTAAACTACACTACTATACGATATCTGGTACTTTGTTGTTCACATATTTATATTATATAAATATAAAATATGGTTTGTGATGGCAGCAGTTGCACATTAAGTGACGTGTATAAATTGTAGGTGCTTATACGTATGTAGTTTTGCCCTGCACATGGTAGAAAAAATCAATCAAACTTAAATAATTTGCACCATGTTAAGTTTCTTCTGTCTTTTTTTAAATATTTGTTAAATAATACCAATATCAAAATATGAATACATACTTACATATCATATATGTTTATATATACGCATGTATCTACATACAACATAAATAAATGTGAATACTTGAAATATTAAACCTAGGAAAGGTGCGGTGCAATGATATTGTATATGAGTACACATTTTTGTATTTGGCGTGTGCCAAATGTTTTCTTTTTGCTCTTAAGATAATCCATGATTGTCCTTTTTTTCAGATTTTTTTTTGCCTTCTGTTTGAAAATACTCAATACTTTCCATATGCTCAGTTTTGATTTTATTGTTATTTCTAATCTTGAGAATGTAAATTTTTGTTGATTGAAAGAAGAATTAAAACTAAGAAACACATACTGAACAGATTTTCTTCAAAAAAAGAAGCAGAAATTAACAAAAATCACACCTGCTTTCCTTTCTGGGGTTTTCTCTCTTATTACTTAAATATCAGAAATTTTTGAATATACAAACAAATAAAACATTTCTTTTCACAAAAGCAGATGTAATAGAAGGGAAACAGCAGATTTTAATTCTAAATTAATGATGATGATAAACACTTGTTAATAAAATGTGCGTGCATTTGGTATCAAACGAGACACAATTATTAGCTCAGATTTTGCTGCTTTGATGGATTGTCTTTTTATTTTTGGTATCACGTACTATGTATTAACATTGTCAAATACACCTGTCTTAAGAACACCACTTCTTTTATAATTTGTTTACTTCAAATATGATCTACATATTTAGTATAGGCAGTCAATTTAATTAGAAGTATACATTTTTAAATCCCTTATATATCTTAGAGATAAAAATTTATGATTTATTTCATCAAATGACACCTTATCCGCCCATATGATTCAATTTGCACGTTTCCAACCAAAACAAAAGTATTTGAAATGTTTCGTAGATATTTTGTAAAATTAGTAAAAAAACCTTCACTTCCGCTAAATTTCATCCATCAAAAATAATCACAAATCGATGTTTCAAATTTAGTAAAACTGCATATTTCCGTTTTCTGGAATTCGTTTGGTTTCCACCATAACAATAAAATTTAGAAAAAATCAACAGGCTTCCGATTGTATTTTTTTATAATTATTTATTCACATATGGTAAAGGATCAGATTTCATTACGTTTTATTTTTTTATTTACTCGAGATTCTTATTTAAAATTCATCTTAAAAATCCACCCTCATAAATAATATTTTGTGTTTGGTTTTTTTATAGACTTGAAGTGGAAATTTAAATCTCATGTTTAAGATAATAAAAATACATAATAGTTTTTTGTTTAAAAGGAAATACAACTAGAGCAAAGTACACAGCACGAATTGAAAAAAACAAATATGTTTCGCAGGTAGGTTTTTATGTTTGGGAATTTTTTTTTTCTTTTGGAGGTGAAACGGCAGATGGTAAGTACATAATTATTAATTATGTATGGATATTATTAGATTTATCAGGCCATGTGTCACTTTGGAAAATAAAATCTTTGGTAAAATCATTTTAAACAGTTAATCATTATTCATCATTACACAACACGATAATACATTACTTAATAATGTAAAAAATATGAAAAAAATCAATCACACCCCAAGCCAACAAGCATGGATACGTAAATAAAACAGAGTACTAAACTATACACACAATCGTTTGATTGTTTGCAATTGCACGTGCCTAAATAGATTTGCCAGATTTTTTAACATCTGTCGCAATAACAATTTTTTTTTCCAAGAATTAAATTCCAGACAGTAAATAGGTAAGTATAGATTTGTTTTAAACTCAATCAGAAATTTTATTTTTTATTTTGAATAAACATTTACCTTAAATTTAGCAAATATTGAAACCTAATAAAATTAAAAATTTTTCATAAAAAAATGTATACATAAATATAAGGGTTATCAAGAATTCTTGTATCTTTAAACTTTGTTTGTACAAAACTGCAAATCATAAAGATTAGTTCATTTGGTAAATTCATTAAATAAAATTACTTTTTGTAGTTTTTAGCTCAATTTTAATTAATTGTTAATTTTTGACTAAAAAAACTCAACGTTTCGGCGGTTTTACATTTTCAAAGGTTTAAATTATACCCTTGAGAATAAGTTGAGAATGACGAAATAAATCGTCGAAATATTGGGTTTTTTATTAAAAAATTAATACAATAAGTAAAACTTAAAAAATAAATTAATAAAATTATTATAAAACAAATTTTATGTAATGTTAATTGTACTACTAACAAGCTCAAAATCCTTCAAATTTTTGGTCTGTGAAATAATTTCTGAACCAAAGCAAATATGAACTCGCGATTTCACGATAACAAAATGTGTATGTTCGCGTAAAGATAAATAAAATATGAAGACCACAGGGAAAAAGAAGGAATGTCAAAAACACACATTTGAGATACTATAATTGAGAATTAATGTTTTGAACCTTTAAATGAATTATATTTAGATCATTTTATTTTTTATAAAAATGCTAATTGAAAGTATAATTGTTTATTTATAACCCACTGTTACCTGCCTCTATGCTCGGCTTACACGACTTGCATATGTGGATAGATTCCAACGGAAATTTGGGGGGGGGGGAGGGGGTGGGGGTGAGGGAGGGTTCTTTGCCAGCATATTTTATATGAAGCAGAACAAAACAATCGCGTCTTCAATTTAATTATTTATACAAATGTCTACTTTATCCACGAACACCACACCACCACAATAATTTGCAACACCGTTATTTCATTTTTTGTACCTTATATATTTATTAAAAAAATGAAAAGTATCAATAAAGAAATTATTTAAGAAAAAAAAAACCGTAATTTTTCTGTGGTTCAGTGTTTGATGAGCACATAGGAAAATTATTCTCAGAAAAAAAATTAATGTAAAAAAACTCACCCACAAAGCGCCCAATAAGACTACTGTACCACAAAACAAATCTAATTTGAAACCTGATATATGATTTTTAACAAAAAGAAAAATTAACTAAAATTAAAGATTATAATTGAAAGAGAAAAAAAAGCTATCTTGTTTCTGAATAAAAAAAACTATAAGTAGCTTATTGACACTAAATAAACATCACTTTATCATCAGCAAACGTAATTATTTGCTGCTCCCACAAACATAAATAATTTGTGGATATAAATAGCTAAGGCTATTTACTGGTGTACATTTTTGACGTATAGGCCGACCGTTTCAAGGTCTATTCTAGATTTGTAATCCTATACGTTCCACTATTAATGGCCGCTCCACGGTATGTCCCACCAATATTGGTTATGGTACCAATCACTTAATCACGGGAGTATTTTCCTCCAAACGGCTGACTATTGTTATGCTTGGCCATGTAGCGCCCTTGAAAAACTGTTTGAACTAACACCAAATATACATACTCTCAAAAAATTAATTTTGTATTGAATCGTCAATTCAATTTTATTTTATTTACAAACGTAAATAAAATATATTCCCAATTTTTCCCCAACATCAAGCTATGTATTATCAAAATTGATAGTTCCAAAACTACTTCTCAAAATAGAGTGTTCCAAAAGTCATGTATGTACATATGCATATATAAATAAACAAATACATTCAGGTATATAAATAAATACATTCAGGTCACTTGCAATACTTTCAGGTGAATAATCCAGTTTCAAAACAGATTCACCCATACTCTAAATTGAGGAATTACATTTGTGTCCAATATCATATGACAGACAATTAGTACATAAACAAGTACATAACTTAAGTATATATGATCTATGATCTATGTACAATATATATGTAAGTACTCTCACTAACTAATTTCCATCGCAACTAGATTCTGGTAATAAAAAAAATACAAAACAACAAATTTTTGGTATTTCCTCATCAGCACATACGGACCACAACAATAACATCAAAGCATTTAAAAAAAAAATTGTTTAAAATCGGAGAATAGCTAGTAGGGCATGCGCATAATTTATCAACGGTTTGCTCGGCTTATGTAAAACCAGCCGTAACAGCACAGGTTGTGTAGCTGGTTCGTAAGAACACTTGTAGAAGCTGAAATATATATATATATATATATATATATATATATATATATATATATACATATATATATGTTTATATATATATATAAAAATTTAAAAAAATGATTAGATCTTAACTACGGATATCTTTACAGTGAAATACACCAACAATTTTTCCAACACTGTCTTTTACTTCATAATTCACCAACCTTGCGTGCTATTATTCCTGCAAAATAATTAGGTGCGAATTTTGCACAGAACTTTTTAGCTGCGTCACTTTGAGGGTGAGTGCGAATAAAAACGTTTTGTTCGACTTCAAATTCAATAGGACGAGATCGCAGATTATACCGCTGAGCACTCTTGTCGTACGCCTTCTTAATGTTTAATTTGGCTGTTTCGTGAATTAATTTTCCTCTGGTCGGCAGAGGTAATACAATTTCTCCTTCTGAAACATCTCCCAATTTCTTTAATAAACTGTAGTCGCTCCCATGGTTGACCTTATGATAACCGAATAGGAGGAAATGGAGTGTATTTTGGACTGATTCGTGTATCCCGTTCTTTAAAGCTGCTGAAATTTCATGGATATACTTGTCCCATGTGGTATGTTTCTCCATTATGTACGCTCTAATTGCTGATAAGACGGAACGGTTCACTCTTTCCGACGCATTCGACTGTGGTGAATACACAGCCGTTTTTGTACTCATAATTCCAAATTGCTTAAGCATATCTTTATATTCCGCACTCTGGAATTGCGAGCCATTGTCGGAATGAATAAATTGTGGAACTCCATATACATAAAACACATCGTTCTTTAAAAATTCGACTCTCTCTACCGATGTCGCCTTATTAAATGGTTTGAGCAGAACAAACTTTGTCAAATGGTCCAACACAATTAAAATCAATGTTTTCCCTGGGTCGATCGGGGATATGGGCCGAGCAAATCTATATAGATCCGCTGCCATGGTCTTTCGATTGGATAAGCCGTACCCATTGGTGGTCTTGATTGAAGAGTAAACATTTGCGAATATATTCACTGACTTGCTTTGTCATTCCTGGCCAGAAGTAATATCTTCGTAGTCTCTCTAGTGTTTTGCTGATCCCGCCGTGTGATGAAAGAGGGTCGTCATGATTCTCGACGATCAGCTTTTCTCTAAGACCCATTGGTATTCAAAACTTCCAGACGGATAGGTCTGAGAGCTCGCTTGTTTGTTTTGGCTCCAATCTGAGAAACACAAAACCTTCGTGTACCTTAAACGCAATGTATTTTTCTGGATTCAAAATTATGTTCTGCTTAAGTGTTATGTAATCGGTGTCCTGAAAATCTTCTAGGTTGAATTTATTCTTTTCGTCCAGTTTAGTTAAACAATCCTGAAATTCTTTAATTTCGTCGCAGCATATGCGCGATAACATATCCGCCACAATATTATCCTTTTCCTTTTATGTGTTCGATGTTAAAGCGAAAACCTTGAAGCTTAAGGCTCCATCGTGCTAACCTGCCTGTTAAGTCGCGTTGATTCATCAGCCACTTTAAGCTCGCATGATCCGTTATGAGCGTAAAATCATGTCCCTCAACATAAGCTCGAAATTTTTTTATTGCAAGAATTGCTGCAAGGCACTCTAATTCGCTGACTGAATAATTTCGTTGCGTCTTTGACAGTTTTTGTGACATAAAGCTGATGGTTCTTTCATTTTTGTCATTGTCCCTTTGAAAGAGCACAACACCGACTCCTTCGATTCTGGCATCTCATCGAATGTAAAATTTCTTGTCGTAATTTGGACTAACCAATATTGGAGTTGAAGTGAGTAGAACTTTTAATTACTCAAATGCTTGTTGAGCTTCTGCTATCCAATTAAATTTTCCCTTTTTCAGGCTTTCTGTTATTGGTGCAGTCACACTTGCTTTTTAGAATAAGGCGACGATACAATCTAGCCATCCCCAACAGTCGTCTCGTTTGCTTAATTGTACTGGGTGGATCTAAATTCACAATCGCCTCGATTTTTGATGGATCTGGCCTCAATCCTTGGTCACCAACTAAATACCCCAGATACCGAATTTCCTTCATTACGAAGCTACTTTTGTCTAAGTTGATAGTGAGTCCAGCCGTACGAAGTAAGTCTGCTACCAACGCTAGCAATTCAAGATCATCCCTCAATGTGCCGCTCATGACTAAAAGATTATCCAAATAGACGAAGACCCTAACGTGTAGTTCATGCGGTGTGACCTTGTAAATGAGACGACACATTGATTGGGCTGCATTGCACAACCCAAAAGCCATCACCCTTCATTGTAAGAGTGGTCTGCCCGGTACTGTAAATGCCGTCTTGTCTTTGGCCGATTCCGTAAGCGATATCTGCCAAAACGCGTCTTTAAGGTCCAAAGCTGTGATGAATTTTGTTTCTGAAAGGCTTGCTAATAGTCTGACAATTATAGGAAGGGGGTAGGCGTCTTTTTCCGTCACTCCGTTGAGCTTGCGGGCATCCAAGCACTTGTCTTTCCGTTTGCTTTTTTGACGATGGTGACTGGAGAGCTCCACGAACTTTTGCTCACCTCAATCACACCCAGTTCCAGCATCCGATCTAATTCTTTATAAAGATCTTTCTGAACCGCAGGTGATACTGGATAGTACCGCTGCTTAATTGGTTTGGTCCCTTAACAATGTTAATCTCATGCTCATGTAAATGAGTGCTGCCTAGTCCATTCTTGTTAAACGATACAAACAGTTCGACTATTCTATCTAATTCCGTTTTTTCTTTACTTGATAAAGTAGGAGAATTTGTATTTCTATTTTCTCCACAAATTTCATTAATCGCAACAGTCGGAGTAATATTGAATTTAATCCAGAAATCCATTCCTAAATATAAAAATGAACTGAGTGTAGGTACAAAATATTAAATTTTACCATTTCTGTTCTCTCACCAAACGTGACCGGCAACCAAACATATCCTTCAATTCTATTATTAGTCCCATCGGCTGTTGTAACATGAGTTGTTTAGAAAATCTAGCGACCCTTTACCTAATATACTGATTGTAGCGCCACTGTCAAGAAGACCAGTAACTTCTTTTAATCCAATTTTAATATCGACGTGTGAGCGTGGGTCACTAATTGATTTGGTTTTAATTAAACTTGAAATACAATTTTTAAGAAGAGTACGTTTTGCTCTAAAATAGTTTACGATTCTTAAAATTTTCTTAGATTTAGGTTTAAAATTCAATGTTCTATTTAGTAATTCAGTATTCTTATAATTATTATTATTTACAATGTGGCTTAAATTGATGAAGGATTTTGATTCTTTGGGTTTCAACTGTTGGTTGTTCCCTCCGAGGCGTGATCCCTTCATTTGACCCACACTCGGAAACTTGTTTTCCGACTGGAATTTTAGACAATTAGGACAATTCGGCTTGCGGACTCGTCTTGGTTTATCGGAATATTTAAAATCTTGTGTCCTCTTTATGGTTTCTACCGTAACCCTAATGAAATTATTAATCGGTTGGTTGGATTGCTCCTGGCGGTATATTGGTTCTGGCGGTCGATCAATACTCAACTTTTGCATTTTCAAATTGATCTCATTGATATTTGGTCTTCGCCGATATGTGTCACTAAATTTACGGAGATCGTAACCAGTCTGCTCCCATAACTTCTCATATTCCTGACAAAGAACGCGAAGCTCTTCGATGGATCTGATAGTGTTGTGGTACGGCAAAGTTACATTTTTGAGCGCGGGATACATATTTTGGCAAAGCCTATATAAATTAACTGCTGTTCTGATAAACGATTTTGAAGTCGTGCGTTTATTTTCTGAATGCTGATTGAAGAATCCGAAAATGATTCTTTGCTACTTTGCACTCTTTTCACAATATTTTCTTTTATCTCCTCTTCATAATTAGAGCTACTAAGGTAGGAAAAAATTGCAGACTTCATTTGTGCCCAAGTTACGACAGGATTATTGGATTTGTATACTCAGTACCAATCCTCAGCTTTTTTCGCCAGGAAAAGGTAGAGAACTTGTTACGTATCTCATCAGAATCTAGTGCAGCTCAGTTCGAGAATTAGTTTTAGAGACCTTAGATATAAGACCTGGGCCTAACTAAAATGCACCTCAGCAGCCAAGTTGCCTAGGCTACTCCTTGAAATGATTGCATTTCAGCACCAGGTCGTCGCAGTACCCCTATCCGATCACCACCTTCGTACCGCACGTTACCGTGGACGGCACCCTTGAAAGGAGGATGGACGAACCAATCTTTTGCTGAGCCTGCTACCGTAAACAGATTATCTCAGCCGACATCACGGCGGCTTTGTAACTGACTAGGACAGTCTCTAGGGGTGGTAATATGTGATGTCGACTTAAGACTTAAAATAATCCGCTGTTTTCTTCTTTTCATTGTCCACTTGTTCACGACACTCAAATACATACACATCCACACAAATACATACACTTTTCACGGTAACATTAGATAACTCCCTGAAATATAATTGATTAATAACGCATAATTTTTTTGTACAACATTATAACAATCCTTTATTTAATCTTGACTACAATAGTTGAATTAGTTGGTGTTAGCGGTTAAACGAGGCGTAGCAGGCGGAAAAAAATTATTCCCACTCGCTCGAAGCACCCACTAACTCGTAAACAGCCTATAGTGGTACGCGTTGTATAGTATTGAGGATCCGCGGGCGAAGAGCTCTACTACTGGGTCCACTGAAATGAAAACAAAATAAACAAGCACAAAGAAAATTATATACATTCGCCACATAAGATAAAAAATGGCTTCCAAGGTTAGTGGCTGCTTACCGACGATTCCCCACCAATTCTTACGCCTCCTACGCTCCGTTGTCGCATAAATTCCCAAAACTGGAACGCTGCATACCGTCGCTGGAACCCGCAATCCGCAATTGTAACTCGATCAGCGCAAGCACGTGCCGTCCTTGTGGAAATGAACCGTTAGTCCTGTTGATCGTTGATGGTAACTGAACGGCACTGAATTTACCGTCTTTTCTTTTCAGTTTCACCACTAATTCAAGCAGTTTGATGCGGTCAATCAATTATGTAAAACAAAATTTCACTTTCAATACGAATTAAATATTTTGCCTATTGTCATATGATTTCAGAACAATATTAATGGCTAAATAATTTTATTTTTCCCACATGAAAATTGCACGACTAAAAGTTTTCTAATTCCAAACAATTATGATCAAATTAAACTTTTATTTTATTTTTAATTAGAGGAATACCCGATTTGTTGATCGTTCGATCTGGTTTCGTTTTCGGTTTTCTTCCTTTTTTTTTCTTAATATTTGTGAATAATATATTTGTCGACAATTTTTTTTTTTTTTCTTTTATTTGCTTTTGCTTTCTTTTCTTTTCTTTTTTTTTTCTAAGGACAACTGGCCATCGTTTATATAGCCTTTTTGTCTTCTTTTTGTTGGATTTTAGCGCCTCTATCCATCACCACCTCATACTAACGAACAAGCACGCAACCAAAAAAAATTATATTTGCCGTCTTACTTTGGGAGTTTTACACCAACAATGCCGTGTATTTTCACTCCGGAATGAATAGTCTCAAGGTGAGTACATGATCCAATTCTGGTGAAAAAATGTACACCACGAAGTTAGCAAAATTGTAAAATTTTTTGTTAAAATTGGTTACCCTGGTGAACTTTTTGTTCTAGTTGGAAATAATTCAACTCTTATAGCTAACTTCGTGGTGTACATTTTTTCACCAGAAAAGTACAGCATGTACGCAGCTTCAAACCAAGTGTTTGTCGGTATAGAATTATTCTAGCAACAATTCCGAATTTTTCCTTCTTTGTTTTTTTTTTTTTCATTTAATTTTTAATGTCAATTGACAAACGTAACAAAAATTATTTTCGGTTTTTATTTTGAGCATAATTTGCGTTTTTATTTTTATACCAATAACTATTCTAGTGACCAAAGTAAGACGGCAATTACTACCAATTACAAAATAAAATAAAACAAAACATATCAAGAAACACCACCATCTGGCGGTCGTTATTTTTTTTCTGTTTTGGTTGGTGTTGTTGTTTCGGTGTTGTGACAGGTAAATAAGAATTTATATTTTTTTTCTTTAGTTTTATTTTCAATTTTAATTCTAATTCTTTCCATTTTTTTTCTTTAGAAATTATGAGGACACAAAAAAAATGGATTGAGAAGCCAATTCAGATAAGTATAAATAAATAAATAAGAAAAAAAAATTCTTTATGTAAAATTTTTGGTGATCTTGTTTCTTTTTAGGTTAAAATCAGATGGAACTTCGTAACAAACAAACGTTAGATACTCTAGAGGAAGATTATCATCACTTGCTATTTGCTCTAGTATATATATAAAGTCATGAACATTTACACTACCAGTACCATCGAATGATAAATTCCACCTTCGGCGAATTTTGTGGAAATTATCAAGACGGTAGCGTGGATTTTGAACTGGTTGGGGTTGTTTCGAAAATAATTCTTCGTATACGTTATTCGGCTGGTTTTCGGCAGGGTTTCGCAATGTTTTAGGCTCAATTCGATTAAACGTCTGTTCAGCTGAAATTGGGTTGGCTCTGAGAAATTCTTGCTGAAGACGACGAAGCTCCATTTGCGAAAAAAAATCCTGTACCGAATCTTTTAATTTATCATGCTCATCGTTTTGAACAAGACGTATCATATCTATGTTGCTTTGTTGTTATATTGGTCTATTGTTGGCTCCAGTTTGATGTCTTTGCTTGTGTAAGGAACCATCAGCTGTTTCCTGATCAATCTTCTCAGGATCTTGATACTCGGCCCAAAATTTATCAAACTGGTTGAAAGCACGTCGCCAATTACTGTGTAAATTCGAAAGAATTTGATTCGTCCCTACTGTATTGATTAATCAATTAGTTCGATCCTTGTAATGAATTATTCTAGCATAAGCAGTAGTTAGAAAGTGTTTTGTGGGCGGTATCGGTTGTTCTTGAACTGCCTTTGAAAATTCATTGTATTTATTTCAACACGCTTCGATCTCGTTGTCTATGTTGTCTTTTACGTGTGATAATTTACGTTTAATGGATTTGTCTAATTTTTCTGCATTGTAGCTATTCACAAAATATGCTTTGCATCAACTAATCTTGATTTAAATTGAATTTTTATAACTGCCCTCGATACATGAAAATGACTTCGAAACTATGAATAAAAAAGATTTGAATTAATTAATACGTTTTATCACAGATCCTTTATAAAGTATAGTTTCAACACTTACTTCTTTTTCTGAATAATTTTCAACTACGCTCTCCACAAAATTTTGAACACGATGCTGCGGTTGTCGTTTAAATAAATTTTTATTAATTTTTAAAAAGTCTTCTTCATCTGATGATGATCATCCTAAGCGATGTATTTGAGGAAGACGACGATGAAGATGAAAATGACAACATCTCTGCTAATATTTCTTCCATTTTAATTAAAAATTGTTGTACACTTAAATACAGAATTTCTGTTTAATACATAGAGTTTCTTTTTAATTTTATAAAATTCACCTAACATCAATTACAAGAAACAATCCACGAAAGGTAAATTTAAAAAATAGCGCCAAGCTTATTATTGTTTTTATATTTGACATTTATGTTTGTTGGTCTTAGTATTTGCTGGAAGACATATTAATCAAAAAACCTCAATTTCTCAAAATTGGTGTACATAAAAAAAAAAACATCAATTTTGTTGGCTGATAGAAAGTGCACAATTGATGTATGTACGTACATCATTTCTTTTGATGTAACATCATTTTTTTGGCCTGAAAGAACTCCACATTAATTATTAATATAATTGAAAATCAAAGAATTAACATTCATTAACGTGATATTAATTTTAACTTTATGGGTCAACTGGTTTCGGACATTCGTCCTTTGTCAATTCTTTAAAATTACTAAAAAGAGAATTTTAGTAATTGTAAAGAATTGACAAGGGACGAGCGACCGAAACCGGTCTTCTGACCCATAAAGTTAAAATTAATATCACGTTAATGAAAGTTAATTAATTCTATGGTTTATAATTTGTAAAGAGAAACATAGTAAAATTGTATATATTACGTTTTGATTTTGTTTGGAGTGGCCGCTCCGGTATCTAGTTTATGCTTGATAAGATGCGTTCCCACTAGACCTAAGGTCGCCGATGACGGAAACATGGCGATTATGTGGTTAAAAGCTAAACGTTGAACCGGAGATAATTCGTGCACTTGCGGATCTGCTTGATGCATCGAGGAATATAAATTATTGCCGTTTAATTCATCAATTTGTAAACGAATATCAAATAATTGAAACTGTTCCTAAATACAGGGGCTGAGAAAGATTTGGAGCCAGATACATACGAATTTGGTGCTGAATCATTGTATAACCGAGAATTCTTTCTTTGGCTCCGTTTGCTCTGGCTACAAACTAGGTCAAAGGCCGAATTGGTAACTTTATCATAACTAGAAATTCTTGACAGCCTTTCCCCAGGATACTAAATACTAATGTTGGTTCCAGTATCTAAAAGACCACAGATCGGTATAATATCCTGAATTTGAACTTCAGTATAAGGTTGACCAACCGTGCCCGGAATAATTAGATTACTACATATTAGACGACGTATTTTTGTTTTGGTTTGGAAATATTTCCAAGAACAATTAAATTTTGATAATTGTATTGCATGTTGGATGGATTCAATTTCAGCGCCACCCCGATCTTTTACAAGTTGGTCTGGGCTTACAATTCGGGATCCGTGTTGGACGCCTTTGCCTCCACTGCCGCAGGGATCGGGACTGACGAATGTTGAAGGAATGAATCCCGATTGGTTCGGTCCTTCCGCTTTAAGTTTTGCGAATACTTATTACGATAGGCGGTACAATCTGGATGATAAACATCATCTTGACCACATCCAAAACAAACTGCACGTGTTATGGGAATTCTGCATGTCCAAACTGTTTACAATTAAAACATTAATCCTTGAGGGTTGCTGGACACGAAACGTTGTAACCACGAACATTTTTCAAACTAAAAATATCAGGATCAAACTGGGTAGACGCCGAACAAGAAGTTGCAGCTTGCAGCTGCATTAATTTCAAACATATTTGAATTATCGTAAAATGGTAGACGCCAATGGAAGCTGGGACTAACAGATTTCATAAATTTGTGGTCGTCGTCTAGGTGGAATTAAACCGTCGGGATTGATTGTAATTCATCCGATTCCGAATGGATTCTGGGGTAAGCCAATCATTGCTAAACCCATTCGAAAGAAGTTCATTGTTGTTAAGATCACCAAACAATCATACTAACTCTGAAAATCAGCAGAAATACGAAAACGCTGAAGTCTGTCGAAAACTCAGTGAAGTAGATGTACTTTTAACCCAAATAAGAAGCGAAATTGAAAAGCTGAAAAAAGAAAATGAAGAATTGAAGAAGCCCAAACCAATGGAGATTTCTGAAAACCCGCTAACTTGTTATAATGAAACAAGTACTCACACCAGTTATAACAATGAGTTCCATACTGATGAAGAGGATCTCATGAGAGAAACAGATTGGGTACTGAAAAGGAAGAAAAGACCTACCATAAAACGAAAAGCAGAATTCTCGCCTGAAGTTGGAGATCATTCGCAAGCTAATGTATTAGTAACTGGTGATACTAATACCAAACGAGCTCACCAGCAACAGCAACAAAATCGGCAACAAAAGGTTGTACCGAAAGAAAAGGCGCCTGCGCCAATTAATGTAATCGGCATAACAGAATTTGCTAGCATACAATCTATAATGAAATCAGTGACAGCTAAGGAATATAGAGTAGTGTCACTAAACAATAACCTGTGGAAAATCAATACACCAGATTCCGATACATATAGTGCTCTAGCAACGAAGCTCAATGCGGAAGGTAAAGAATGGTTCTTAGTAAGGTTATGGCGAGAGGCCTTCATCCAACGTGTAAGAAGGAGGACATAATTGAGGACCTAAAGGCAAAAGATCTGCAAATAGAAGATGCAGTAAATATCCTAAAACGAGAGAGAAGTGAGAACAATCAAGTCAAAAAAAGGGGGTTTCCACTCTTCATGCTTACGTTTAACAAAAAGGAGAAAGTTGAAAATATCTTCAACATCAAAGCAATTCTCAATACGAGGGTTAAAATAGAACCGCTAAAGAAAACACGAGGCTAATACCTTAATGCAAAAAATGCCAAGGTTTCAATCACACGCAAAAATATTGCAGACGGGAGCCAAGATGCGTAAAATGTGCTGAAAAACACAACGCGAGAGTGTACAGAAAGTAGAAACACCCCTGCAAAATGTATAAACTGTAAAGGGCATCATCCTGCAAATTATAAAGGCTGTGAAGTAGCCAAAGAACTTCAAAGACTAAGAAACAAAATGCATCAGTTTCCTCAAAACCCTGGGGTTACCAGAGAAGAGAAACCAACTAAAACCCAAGCGGAGCCAAAACCACCAGGTATAGGTAAAGAGCGGAAAAGTTATTCACAAATTGTACAGCAATCATCTAATGCTATGAATGATAACCCCCTTGAAAGGATTTGTCGAAGCATAGAAGCCATAAATATACGGCTAGCAAAGCAAGAACGTGGTCTAGAAGCTTTATATAAGCGTCTAGATATGCATCAAACCTTGAACGAGACAACAGCCCTCATATACTAAAATGAGCAGAACATTAAGAATTGTCACATGGAATGCGAACGGACTAGCGCAACATGTTCCAGAGCTAGAAATTTTTCTAAATTTAGAAAAAATAGATATATGCCTTATATCAGAGAGCCATTTGACAAAAACATCATTTATTAAAATACGTGATTATGAATGTTACCATGCTGTTCACCCAGGAGGAAAACCAAGAGGAGGATCAACAGTAATAGTGAAAAAGAATCTCAAACACTATGAAGAACCTAGTATAGAAGAAGAAAGTATGCAAGTTAAAACCATAAAAGTTGAAACTAACAATAATAATGAATACAGTATTTCCTCTATCTACTGTCCTTCACGTTTTAATCTAAACAAATAAGATTATAATAGACTCTTTACATCACTAGGATCCAATTTTATTATTGGTGGTGACTTTAATGCAAAAAACACCTATTGGGGATCAAGACTTACAACCCATAAAGGAAGAGAGCTATTGGAAGCCGGACGAGTAAACAACTGCGAGTTCCACTCTGGAGGTAAACCAACATACTGGCCTGCTGAAATAAATAAAATACCAGATCTCATTGATTTCTATGCAACGAAAGGGATCTTCGAGGATTACATGTGCATCGAAAACAGCGAAGGGATATATTCCGATCATACACCTGCTATCATGACTCGCAGCACAATGATAATTAATAAGGATAACCTGCCTAAATTAACAAATAATACAACTAACTGGGACCTATTCCAAGAACTAATTGAAATGCAAATAAATCTACGAATGCCGATTAAAACACCGGTACAGTTGGAATACGAACTAGAGGTATTTAACAATACGATTCAACAAGCAGTATGGGAAAGTTCTCCTGCTAGTCACACCGAATACCGTAGGAATCAAAATTATCCTATCGAGGCCAGGGAGTTAGTTAGAGAGAAACGGAAGGCAAGAAAAACCTGGCAAAGGACACGCGCCCCGGAAAACAAAAAAATCCTCAATTTTCTATGCAATAAACTAAAACAACTTATAAAAGAAATTAAGAACGAAACTATTAACAAGTACTTAAATGGTCTCACCGAACATAAAGATACAGATTACTCTCTTTGGAAAGCAACAAAGGGATTAAAAAGAACCAAAATTCATGTGCCGCCTGTTAAAAATGGGGAAGGAACCTGGGCCAAAAGCGACAAGCAAAAAGCTATTTTATTTGCGTGTCACTTGGAAGACACCTTTCAACCGTTACCTAGGCAAACAGCAGATGAAAACATAATAACAGTTAGCAAAATTGATGAATATAATATTCGATGTGTAACATTACAGTAATTAAAAGGTGAGATCAAGTGTAATTTGAACGCAAAAAAAGTTCCAGGATGTGATTTTATTACTGGACAAGTAGTAAAAGCCATTCCCGAGAACGGATTACGAAAATTGGTTCAAATTATCAATGCTGTCTTCAGACTAAAATATGTCCCACGACAATGGAAGGTTGCTGAAGTAATTATGATCCCCAAACCATGGATACCAGCGAATGATAAAAAGTCGTACAGACCGATTTCACTACTTCCTGTAATTTCAAAATTATTTGAAAAATTACTGCTCAAGAGACTCAAGCCAATAATAGAAGAGAGAAATTTGATTCCACCGCACCAATTTGGATTTAGAGAAAATCACTCTACAATAGAACAAGTTCACAGAATAACGGATATAATCGAAGACGCACTTTAGAATAAGAAGATATGCTCCAGCATCTTCTTAGATGTAGCACAAGCTTTCGACAAAGTTTGGCACCAAGGACTTGAATTTAAATTGCATCGAGTCTATCTAAGCAATTCTATCAAATTCTTAAATCTTATATCGCAGACCGACATTTCCGTGTAAAATATAACCGAAAGTACTCTGAACTAAAGAGAACCACAAGGTAGCGTACTGGGTCCTATATTGTACATCCTGTAGACCAGAGATATGCCAAATACAGAAGGTGCCACCATAGCAACATTTGCAGACGATACAGCTATTCTGGCGACTGGAAAGTGTATATCAGAAGCAACGACCAAACTTCAAAAAGCAACCGACACAGTGAGTAGTTGGACAAAGAAATGGCGCATTAGCCTAAACGAAGCTAAGTCGGTTCACGTAAACTTCACAAACCAGAAAGTTAACTGGATTCCAGTGGAACTTAATTCAAGGCCGGTTCCAAATCCAATTACAGCCATATACCTCGGCATGACTCTCGATTGCAAGCTTAGATGGAAAGAGCATGTAAAAAGAATAAAGAAGAATTGAACATCAATTATAGGAAAATGTATTGGCTAATATAGGTAGAAACTCTGAGCTTACACATAGCAAATTGCTATTATATCAGCAAATACTTAAACCAGTATGGACCTACGGTATTCAACTTTGGGGTTGTACCAAGAAGACAAATGTACAAATGATTCAATGTTTTCAAAACAAAGTGCTGCGTGGCAATGTAAACGCACCATGGTACATTAAAAATGATAACCTCCACAGGGACTTAAACATGGAATATGTAAGTGAAGAAATACAAAACATGCGAAGAAACACATTCAGCGGATTATGTTATTAGTTAGGGTTCACATTACAACGTAATATACTAATACTTTTTTGATACATACTTTACCGAAATATCAAAAAAGTTTGTGATAAAATATTTAAATATTTAAATTTGATTTCACATGACGATACTTTTTTGCTACATACTTTTATTCTACTAATGTAATCGTGGTATTAATGAATTTACCAATTTCGGATCCTCCGGCAATCGGTAGGGATTGAATTGTTTTAATGGATCGTCATTAAAGTTATAAGTTATAAGTCTTAAATTTTATTCTTGTGATAAAAAATATTAATTTTTAATTCAATTTGATTGAATTTTTGTAATTTTTCAGTTGACTGACATGTTTTGAATTTATTTTTATAAAAAAGAAATATTATGAATTAATTTAAACTACATACTAGATTTTTAAGCTATTTAAAAAACGATCTTATAAATAATTTTATGATTTCAATAGTTGTTTTTTATATTGTTATAAATAAATATAACATAGCAATTAAACTAGTCTTTTGTTACAAAAGTTTTACCAAATCCTCTTACATAATAAATTTTAGATAAGGTATATATTTTTTATATATAATAAACGATTTCAACTTCTCTTTGTAGTAAACACGACTTTGGTAGCATTTAAGGTTATATTCTATAGTTTATTTTGAAAATAAATGTAACGATAAACTAAACGTAAATACCTTAAATGGCAGATAAGGTACATATTCTTCTGCGATGAATGCGATTTTTGCAGATCAGTAAAACATGTTTAGCATGGAAGTATCGTAAAGGTAAAGATAACCGTTGCAGACTTCCTAGAAATACACTGTTGCAGCTTTTGCGGCCGGCTAGCGTGCAGCGCGTGGGGTGGGTTTTATTACAATGTTCCTAGAAAGCTTGAAATGCTGTGAAACAGTGAAGTTGAAAGGCAAAGCCGTACACTTCACAGTTTCATAGATTTTTGTCGTGTTAGGTAATCCACCGCGGCTTTCAACTCCTGCTAGCTCAGGAGGATGGCGTGGGGTTTAGTGGAACCTAACACAACCTTGCATTAGCCGCATGGTTGGGAAGGGGCAATTGGTCACAAAATGGACCGAAAACAATGGGACTCAATCAAATTACAAAAAAAAAAAAAAAATGCGGACCTACATCACAGTAGGAAAAACCCAGAGACACAGAAGGAGCACTAACGAGGGGTAACTAGTGGGCCTAGCCCATGGTCGTATTTATTAATTTTATGATTTTTAATTTCCACATACCTGATACCGGTACTTACCTATGAATCCGGTTGAACACGAAATAATCCAATTGTAAATTTTGTAGAAGATCATTATTTATTTATTTTCCGTAAAACACACTTTACATTAAAAAAAAAAAATTTTCTATTCAGGTTTGCACTATCTATTAATTTTTATTCATTCAGTTTCACAATATATGTACGAGTATACAAAAAAATTACTGTATAAAAATAAAATGACCACGTAATCAAAAAAAATTTTCCACTTCTTATATCAAAATTTTTTTAAGAAAAACATCAGTTTAAAAGACAAAAAAAACTGAATTTTTAATTAATTTATATAAATCTTAATTTTTTCTCTTTTTCTCACTCACAATTTTTTTTTGCCAACACCACATCTCACTTAGTGATGTCAATATTTTTTGAAAAGTCGGGAGGCAAATTATTTGCACTACTATTTATTTAAAAACAAACGACTTTCATACAACACAAAAAACAAAACACAACGAAAACAGTTTATTATGAATCTTTTAATTAAAAAAACAAAAAAAAATTGAAATAAAAAAACCAAAGAAAATCGGTCAACTGTTTCTCGATAAAATCAAAATAAAAATTTTCTCAATTCACTTTATAATTTGCACAAATTTTTAAATGATCATCACAAAAATATTGTATAATTCATTCATCAAAACACTATGATTTTCAACATAAAAAAAAAATCCCCAAAAATATAAACTTGTTTGATTACAACATAAAAAAAACCCGATCGAATACCTTATCAACAAAAACTTTAGACGAGGGTACGACGCGACACGTTTAACCCCGTTCAATTCTAAAAACCAACTCCCCGTCTTTTTTTTTTTCAAAACTCCACCAAAAAAAAAAAATTAAAATTGAAAAATCAAGTTCATACACTTGATTTTGAAAATATGCAAGAATGCATAATCAACCAAAAAAAATTGTAACACGAATGTCGCAACTACAATAATTTGTAGTTGTTGGAAAACGTGTATGAATAGGCACGGGTATTGCATCGTTTTACCAAACAGAAATTTGGAAATTATTTTCTGTTGTAAGACGACTACTTGGAATTTGCCTTGTGTGGCATATACATATTGCAATTAACAATAGAAATTCAATTATATTGCTATATGTACGAAGGGAAATGACCTGATTGTGATTATTAATCCGGCCTTGGGTGTATGGGTATTTGTAACGATGGCATGAGAAAATAGCCATCCGTTACAATCGTGGGGAAACCCTACAACCCTGAGATGAAAAGAGATCTCAACTCTGTTGTGGTGTGGTCGCTAAACAGGAAAATGGAGTAAAATGTTTAGTCGTGGCTCAGTAAAGGCCAAAGCCCAACGTGGCGGACGACCCACACAAGACCCTGACTCATGCTCATCTGACTGAGCTAGCCGGGCTAAAACAAAATATTATAAGTTAGGTTCATTTGAATGAACACTGCGAGATATTAAAAAAAAACAAACGCGGATGAAAGATAATAACTTTCGGTGATTTTTTTTTTCTGTTCTTCCCTTAGTGTTCCTTCCTACTGCCCTTAAACCTAAAATTTTCTTATGTGCTACTAATTTTCTATCTAGATCACCGATGCCCAGATTTAACCAATTGTGGCCTATTGACCGCTATCTGGAGATCGCCGACCTTGATCCTTGCTCGTTCTAATTTAATCGCTATTCTAGTTAGTTAATACTATAAAAAAAAAAAATTCTTACAAAGTTGCTCAAATTTTCTCTACCCCTTATTATGTCATTAGCGTTTATTTAGATCCGCTGGTCTGGTGTTGTGGAATTTGGTCCTCGAGCATCTACCGCTGATTTTTTTGGATGCTGTATCTTCGCACCCCCTTTTTTCCGATGTGAAGGAGTTCCGCTGGTAGATTTCACTTTGGCGAACCATGGCTACCAGTATTAACACAAATAGGAACACCACCCCTCTCGATTGTCGCACAATGAGTCACGTGGGGATAATTCTCACTCTAACCAGTGTTCACTTTCGTTCAGGTCGGTCCGGTGATTTCTTCATTAATATCTGCAGGGCTTACAATTACCCCATGGGTTTCAATCCCCTGCGGGAGATTGAACAATGGAAGCTGTTTGTCTTCTTGTCACACGTTGGATTTGTTGTTTGCAATATAATTCAAAACCTCGTCTCCTTTGGACGTATCAAAATTTAACGGTTGTTTCACAGTTGTCAAACTGATATCGAAAGTACGGTGTTGGTAACATCGCTCTAATTGTTGTATCGTCTTTCAATGCTTCTTCAGAGGTTGAACAGTCCCCTGTCTGATGGTGGTTTACCGTAATGATTTTGAACACCAAATACTCGTACCTTACTGCTGGTTGAGTACGTAAGGGATGTTAAACTTGTCTCCGTGCAACAGCGTTGACCGGATTTTGAAGATGGCCTTCTCCTGAACCGTCTTAGGTTGGATAGTCACAACCTAGTATACATGTGACCAACGTCCCATCTGCTAACTGTGGCTGCCGCTGATGGTATTTTTAAGCGTCCTGGCAGGATCCTTACTTATCGTTGCCGATCCACACGGTGATATTTGGTAGAAACCGGAATATTGTAAAACGTTGGCGTGATTACTGTGGATGTTCCCACTTGTGCTAATAACTAGTACATGGTGTGCGTTTCACATTAAGGTCCCAAGGTTGCACTAGATAACCTTCAGCCGCTCCCCCGTAGACCAAAACCAATACTTGGATGTGGGTTGTTGCTAAACTACTAATGACATTTCCTATTCTACTTACTTTCTAGGTTAGTATCCCTAATCTAACTCCTATTTTATGTTAGTAGTCCTATCTAAGAATAAACTGGAAACTGGAATTTCTTGGCTTATGTCGATAAACCAGAAACATACCAGCCTTCATTTTCCCTTTACATTACCTATTGTTAAGATCATTTGTAAACTTGTAGGCATTGTAAAGGGAAAATGGTAACCGCAGAGAGTTATAATTTCGCGGAAACCAATCGCCGAAAAGTTTAAGTCCGCTCGAGTTTCTATATCAATACAAAAAAACACAAGATATAAATGATAAACAAAAAAAATAAAATAAAAAATATAATATAAATAGATCCCAGCGGCTTCCTAAAAAAAACTAAAAATAAAAACCACATTTTCACCTCTCTCTCACATAACCACCTCTATAACCTTGCTTAAGTACGGATATCTTTACAGTGGAAGATCCCCAGAAACTTACCATGAGGGTCCAATAACTCGTAAGCTACCTTTCCTACGCGGCGATGTACCTTTGCTGGCAAGAATTTTTTAGCTAATTTTGCGGAATATTTTTGTGCTGCATTGCTCTGGGTAAAGTTTCGAACAAACACTTTCTGCCCTACAGAAAATTGACGATCAATTGTTCGCAAGTTATACCTATGCGCGTTTACTCGATAAGCCTGTTTCAAATGAAACAACACCAGTTCCTGAGCTAAAGTAAGACGATCTGCTTTATCCTTCACTGCATAATTGCCTAGAGCATCATTCCCCAAAAACCGTAACACCTCATACTGTGAACCATGAGTCACCATGTGCTGACCAAAAACTAGATATGCCGGTGAAAACCTCGTGGATGCATGTATCGTATTTCTCAAAGCACTGCCAATTTGCGGAAGAAACACATCCCAATCCTGATGATCCTCATCCACATATGCTCGGATAGCAGCCAGAATTGACCTGTTAACTCGCTCCGACGCATTGGATTGAGGGGAATATACCGGTGTGTAAACATGCCGTATACCATGCTTAGCCAAGACGGACTTGAAATTTTTGGAGATAAATTGTTTGCCATTGTCCGTATGGATTACTTCTGGTACTGAGTATACCGGAAATACCTCACCCTCCAGGTAATCTATCACTCTTTTAGCCGAAGCCTCTCGCAAAGCCTTCAGCAAAACAAACCGTGAATAGTGATCTAACACAATCAAGATGAAAGAATTTCCGGATTTTGACCTCGGATAAGGTCCCAAAAAATCAAGGTATAACTTCTGAAACGGTCTCTCGAACTCCTTGTAGTCTCCAATTGGTGGTTTCAAGGTCGAATTTACTGCTTTGGTTTGTTTACATAACTGGCACTGCTGAACATACTCCCTCACATCACGAACCAACGTGGGCCAATAAAACTGTCGCCGCAATAACTCAATCATTTCACCCGTTCCCATATGAGCTGCGACGGGAGGTTCGTGCGCCTGTCTTAATGCTAACTGGATCAGTCCCCGCGGTAACCACAACTTCCAAACAGGGATATCAGTACGATAATCTTCATCCACAGCAGACTGGCGTATGAGCACTTTCCCGTCAATGATCTTCAAGTCAGGTTTTCCAGCGATACCATGTTCCAATGATTTCACCAAACTCACGTACTCTTGTTCCGTGAAATCTGCAGACTGGAGATCAATCTTCAATGGCACGCCATCTAATGCCAACTCCGTGATCTCACAAGAGAACATGCGAGATAGAACATCTGGTACTACATTTTGTGTTCCCTTACGGTATTCGATGCGGAAATTGTACCCTTGTAGCTTCAGGCTCCAGCGTGCTAACCTACCAGACAAATCCGACTGATTCATCAACCACTGTAAACTGGCATGGTCAGTTATCACAACAAATTCATATTCCTCCACAAAAGCCCGAAACTTCTTCACACTGAGTACAACCGCCAAACATTCTAATTCAGTTATGCTATAGTTCCGCTGAGCTCCATTCAACTTGTGCGAAAAAAAAGCGATCGGGTGCTCGATGCCCTCATTGTCCTTTTGGAAAAGAACACTCCCGACTCCAGTAGTGGATGCGTCTACCTGGATATAGAATGTACGACTGTAATCAGGGTGAGTCAGCACGGGTGCATTTGTTAGCAACACCTTTAATGAATCAAATGCTTCCGAGCTGTCTCATTCCAGACAACTTTACCTTTTAACTTAAGCAAATCGGTCAGAGGAGCAGACACCGCAGAAAAATTGGGAATAAACTTCCTATACCATCCACTCAAACCCAGAAAACTTCGGATTTGCTTAGCCGTTTTAGGAACGGGAAATTCTCTCACCGCTGCTACTTTCAATGGATCCACCTTAATAACTCCACCCCCTACTATATGTCCCAAATATTGCAGTTGCGAAAGCACAAACTTGGACTTCTCAACATTAATAGTAAGGTTTGCCCACCGTAACCGTCTGGCTACTAATTCTAGTAACTCCATGTGCTCCGTGAATGTAGCTGAAGTTACAAGTAGATCATCTAAATAAACAAACACTCGATCATGCCACTCATATGGAATAACCATATGCATATGGAATAACCATATGCATATACATAGTTTGAGCTGCGTTACATAGCCCAAAAGGCATCACTGTGAACTAATACAATGGCCTACCTGGAACAGTAAATGCCGTCTTAGGTCTGGATGACTTATGGAGTGGAATCTGCCAGAATGCATCCTTTAAGTCCAAACTTGAAATATAATGAGTGTTCTCCAGTCTACCAAGCAAACCGTCAATAATCGGCAGCGGATATGCGTCCTTCACTGTGACATTGTTTACCTTTCGGGCATCCAAGCACAACCTTACTTTTCCGTTACTCTTCATCACTACAGTGACTGGTGAGCTCCAAGGGCTGGATGACACCTCGATCACTCCCAGATCGAGCATGCGGTCCAGTTCCTTATCCATCTCTCTCTGCTTGACGGGTGAAATAGCGTAGTAGCGCTGCTTGATTGGCTTAGCGTCACCAGTGTCTATTACGTGTTCAAGCAAAGGTGTTCTTCCTAAACCCTGCTGTTCTGATGATGGAAATTCAGCTTTAACTTTATCCAGCTGTTTTTGCTGAAGTTCTGTTAACGAATGTTTCTTCACTACTTCCGCCTCCGTTGTAGGATTTCTGAGAATTGTAGATGTCGAACCCTCTAATTCTGATATGGATATACTCAAACCAAAGACCCTCCAGAAATCTGTCCCTAAGTATAATCGCTGGGACAGCGATGGAGCGACATACAATTTCATTTCTTTTGTTTGCCCTTTGAACGTCACAGGCACACTAATATACCCGAGTATTTGTTCAGAGGCTCCACTAGCGGTATTAATTCTGGTTTTGTACGGTCGATATAATAAACCATTATCCTTAAGGAACTCTTCACTCCCTTGTCCCAGCACCGTGATGTTGGCACCTGAGTCAAGCAGTCCCTCCACTGTCCTTCCACACAAATTCACTACAGCGTAAGGTATATCATCTATTTTAGTATGGATAACTGTTGAATCAATTAATTTACGTAACACTGTACGTCTATAAAAATATTCTTTCATTCTCACTACTTGTCTGTTATCCGTTTGACAGGCATTGGAACGAAAGGATATGTGGCTGTCGTGTTTAAGCGACGCCAACTCTGATAAAGTTCGGGATCGGTATTGGATGCTGCCTCCTCTGTCCGGTGTCTCGAGTTGGTGCGGCAGATAGGAGGTTCCCGAGAACTCCTCGTATCGATGCGCCCGTTTCCCGAGGGAGTACAGATCCTACAATCCAACTTATACACTCCTTTGGCTCCACACCCAAAACAAAACACCCTGTTAAACGGATGCCGACAGTCCATGAATGTGTGTCAGGATACACTACAGTTCCAGCAGCTGACTAATGGTCTTTCTGTCACTGTCCGGTTTTCAGTACCCTGCGGTGATCTGGCTCTCCTATCAGTCCCTGAAAATGATGTACCAACCTCACTTCTATTTGGAAAACTTGCCGAACGTCCAGAATTATTACTCCTTTCCTTTAATTGTCTGTTGATCTCACAGACCTGGTTATAATAACCAGATTTGCCCTCATGATCCAAATCCCCTTCTAGAGAATTTTCCTCTGGATCCATCTCCAGATACCTCACCTCATGTACTCGTGGTAGATGTCCATCAAAATGTACCTTCGGTCTAGCAGAGAATCTGTTAGCATCCCTTGAATTACTCGGAACTATAGATGATAATCCTGCCTCCGGGTTATGTCCAAAACGCCTCCACATCTCTTCTAATGAAATACAACGTCGCACGAACTCTGCCAGATTGCGGAAATTCCTCTCATCATACAGAGCCATCTGTAATCCTGGCCGCATATTTCTGCGCAAGTTGGTATAAATCACATCATCCGATATTACTTGATTTGCCTGAGATGCTAACCCCAGCATTGCCTGATAAAATTCAGGAAAGCGTTCTTTAGGAAATCGTTGCTTCCTATTACTCAACATTCGCCGCACATCCTCATCTGTATGGCTGGTCTCAAAACGGAGCAACATCTCTCGCTTTAACACTTCCCATGTTGCATTCGGATGTCTGTCCACGAGCGTCCAAAACCAATCTAACGCCTCCGCTTCCAAACACAAGTCTAACAACCCAATCAACTCATTCAGCGGAAGCTGGGCCCTCACAGCATGCCACTCAATACGCGACAAGAATCTTTCGATGGTTAGATTACAGCATGATCCTGAGAACCTAATTTTCCAAGTCTTGACCTCCTGTCGCATTCTGACGTCTGACCAACCGGAATTCGATGCCAACTGACGTAAAAATTCAGGATCTCGATGACCCTTACTCATCTCTGTTCTTGTAGAGTTAGCTTCGCCACTTTCATTCAGAGCAAACCGGTTTAATTGTTGTACCAACTCCTCGTCCATTTGCTGTGGTCCTGGATTAAACCTTGGCCTATCTTCAACATCCACTGTGCCGGCCACCTCTTCCAGACCTTCTTGATTGGCTCCTACATCCTCCTCCAGGGCATGACCTATTGCTCCTCTACCTCCCCTTACTGCTGCAGTGAGCCGTTGGTTGGGAACTGCAAATACCAACTTTCCAACTGAAGCTACCCACTGCAACCCGGAAATCTTACCCTCTAACATTTCTCCCACTAAATCATCCAAGACATCAAAACTTTTCCGTAAGCCCACAGGTAAAACCAAGTGTAGGTCAAAATCTGCCTCCAGAATATTTATAAAGAAAATAATTTGTTTTTGTGGTTGTTTGTACAACCAATTTTTTTTTTGTGTTTTAAATAAAGTGTTTGTGGAATTAAATTTGAACTTTGATGCAACTAGACGAAGGTTTATTGACGTGAATATGGCTGCGGCTTAGCCTGACCAAATACTTGGTGGGTCATATTCATGTTGAGGAAACTTACAATCTGTGGATACAGTTGCTGGATCCATGGTTATTCAGTCGTTTGAGGCATGGTAGCTGATGGTCATGGTAGCGGTGGTAACACAGTTTGTCTATTGAGTTGAAGTTTGGTTTTATTTTGCTCAATTCGGGACATATCCTAGATTGCAGTAATACGTTTTTGTCCGTACTACTGGATATTTTCCTGGTATGATCCAAGTGAGGGTGCTGGACGGATGGCTATTTTCTCATGCCATCGTTACAGCTGCAAAAATAAATTGTGTTACTGTCACGAGGCCGCGTTTACCTTACCTACCCATATTAAATGGCTTTATTTAATTTCCATAAAAAAAAATAAAATAAATCAAACAAAAAAAGGAAATTTAAATACTAAAACTAAACAATAGCAACAATTTATTATTAATTATTATAAACAGAAATTTTTTATGTATTCTATGATTTTACAAATGGTACCTGATGACGCGCATTGATGATATATCGTGATAATCCAAAGTGGTGTTGATAATGGCGATAAAATCATAAATCGCCCGAAAATAGTCTTAGATTATTTATTCTTAGATTATTTAGCTTTTATTAATTCACTAGCTAACTATTAATTTATATAAACTATTATTAAATACATAGTTCATATTATTATAAATTGTTTTTAATTGAAATATTAGAAATAATAAATTGTTCATACACTAACTGTCTGGTTATCAGTTGTTTTTTTTATTTTTCGAGAACTAAACCTTATAACAGGAACTTTAGCACTTTATACCCACAATTATCACTTAGTTCATAGTTTTTTTATTTAAACTATTATTTTTAAATATATTATATTTATGTATTATAATTAATTGATTAAAAATATTATTTATCCAAAATATTAACAAAATATTATTTCTTAAAATTATTAAAAATCTGAATTATCGTTTTTTTTTAATTTTATTCTAATTTTAAACTATTCGCCTCTGCGGTCCAAAAACAAGAGAAATCCTCTTCTGCTAGCTCACCATCATCATTCACACCAACACCACCTTTTTTGTTCGTACCGCTATTCATATACATCATTACCATTTCAATTATTTTAGTTTACTTATTCGTTTTATTTTGTTTTCCTAATTACAATTACATACATCTATTGTCATAACCACAGAAAAAGATAAACAGATATGGAAAGTTCATACTACTCAAATGTATATGAATGATATTACTTACAAGTTTCGAACAGTTGCCAGATGTAACACCCGAGAACGAGAGGTTTATATCGTTTACTTTATAATGTTTGCCCTTTCTAGTTTCGCACAGTTAAAATGCAATCGTGATTGTGTTAGCAAGATCGTTTTTTTTTATATATACATACATAAATGAAATATATTTGTTCTACTTTATCTAATGTTTTCATGTATATAACCATTTCAAAAATTTCTTTTTAAAATACAAGAAAAATTTTATATTTGTTAATTGTTGGTACATTTAACGTTTCCATAAATTTCGAGGTATATAATACGACATTAATTTAATTTAGACTATCACAAAATCATTTCCACAACAACATTGATAATAAACTAATTTATTCATAACGTATATATAAATCAAAGCTTTAATTTATGTGAAGAAATGTACCAACTTTCTTCTCGATCTTTGTTTTTTATATGATTTCCATATTCCATTTAAGAACACTGTGTGTGTATACTTCGTTACAATTTTAATGAATTATTTGGTTTTCATATGGATTTGCTCGCTTTGTTTTTAGGTATATCAAAACCAAAACAAATGGTGTAGTAGTAGTTTGAGAATCCGTTTTTGTTGAGTTATATTATATTAGTATTAGTGTTATGTCGCCGTATACAAAAACACGATATGAAATAAATATTCAAATTTTCTATTTAAATATTTATTATATAAAACTGACTTACACTACTTTATGTGACTGTTTTCAAATGATTGATTGATTTCAAATGTACGATCAAGCATTACGCAAGTCTCCCGTATTATAAATGTGAATACCACAACCACTATACCCATGTTACAACACGACACCATTTCTTTATGAAGCCAAACCCCGTAAAGAAAGGCGCCACATCGATAACCACATAAGTTTAATAGTGTGATATCCGCCCCTGGCCAAGCAGCCATCGTACACCCTTTTTACATATAACAACATCGAGGGATGGGATAGGATTATTAGTAGGGACAGAATCGACCCGGTTACAGACACCAAAGCGATCGATAGTTAGTGGTTTTTTTTAAGACAGCACAATGACAACATAATTTCCTGGTGCCACAACTAATATAATATAACTCAACAAAAACGGATTCTCAAACTACAATTACTACACCATTTGTTTTGGTTTTGATGTACCTAAAAACAAAGCGAGCAAATCCATATGAAAACCAAATAATCCATTAAAATTGTAACGAAGCATACACATACAATGTTCTTAAATGGAATAAGGAAATTATAGAAAAAACAAAGATCGAGAATAAAGTTGGTACATTTCTTCACATAAATTAAAGCTTTGATTTATATACTATGTACTAATGAATAAATTAGTTTATTATCATTGTATTACAAATAATGAATTTACCATTTGTTCGGATGATTATTAATTTCTTAAATAAACTTGTGGAAATGATTTTGTGATAGTCTAAATTAAAGTAATGTCGTAGTAAATAGTACCTCGAAATTTATGGAAACGTTAAATGAACCAATAATTAACAAATATAAAATTTTTCTTGTATTTTAAAAAGAAATTTTTGAAATGGTTATATATATGAAAACATTAGATAAAGTAGAACAAATATATTTCATTTATGTATGTAAATATAAAAAAACGATCTTGCTAACACAATCACGATTGCATTTTAACTGTGCGAAACTAGAAAGAGAAAACATTATAAAGTAAACGATATAAACCTCTCGTTCTCGGGTGTTACTTCTGGCAACTGTTCGAAAATTGTAAGTAATATCATTCATATACATTTGAGTAGTATGAACTTTCCATATCTGTTTATCTTTTTCTGTGGTCATAACGTAACAATTTCCTTTTAGATAACAAATTTTTCTGTTTCAATACTTTTAATGAAGAAAACCCGAAATATGTAGAAAATATTTTTTTTTAAAGAAATTTACTGGGTGAACCAAAAAAAAAATTGTCCGGTTACAAATCGTGGGGCAGACCCAATACCCTGATAGAGTCTCAAAAGCCAGGACCATCATACTCCAGTTTTAATGTTTTTTGAAAAGTTTAACGAATATCCTTTGAGTGATAAACACCCTTAAATTTAATATCGGGCTTATGCAGCTCATAAGGGACATTCCCAATTTTCTTGGTCACAAAAGCTTTAACAAACTTTGGAGCGAGCTTCGATGCAAAATTTTCTCCAGCGTTGCTTTTAAAAAATTTCTCAAGAAAACTGGTTGACCCGGATAGAATTCACGTATTCTGGTTCGTAGATTATACCTGCTGCCATTACGGCGGTGTGCATCTTTTTGAAACGCTGTTGATTTTATAATAATCTCCCATTACTGGTCGAGTCAAGTGATTTGTAGGTTTTATGGCCTTACAAAGTTCGCAATTGGTAACATATTGGCGAACGTCTCTCCGGTTCAATGAAATTGACGTCTTAATAATTCTAGGTTTTTTTCATAGCCCATATGTGAACCTCTAGAAGGGTTATGAGCTTGTACAATTAATGAATTTGTAAGGGACTGCGGAATTATCAATTTTCAGTGAGAAAATTCAATATTATCACATTATCACAATCAATAGAATTGGATGGAAGAATGAATAACTTTCCGTCGTTAACTTTGAAATTCGTCTTGGAGTTGCCTGATTGTTGAAGAACGGATAATTTCTTTAAATAATCAGCTTCACAAAATGCGGCTGAATCTAAGTCGATATGAAGAGGTGGAATTTGCAAGTCATTGTCCGGACTCAAAGATGAACTTAAAGAATCGATATTAGATCGTGAGAGACTATCAGGCCCTACGTTGAGAGAGCCTTTGCGGTATTCAATGTTAAAATTAAACCCTTGCAACTTTAGGCTCCATCTCGCTAGGCGTCCTGATAAGTCTCTCTGCTCCATTAACCATTTTAGACTTGAATGGTCGGTTATGATGGTTAATGAGTAACCTTCAATATATAGTTTAGATTTTTTTACGCTCATGGCCGCAGCGAGACATTCTAGCTCAGTCACGCTGTATTTCTTTTGTGCAGAGTTCAATTTATGTGAAAAGAAAGTAATAGGATACTCATCATCATCATCCGTCTTCTGGAATAGCACGCTACCGATTCCACAATTGCTAGCATCACACTGAATATAAAATTTCCTATTGAAATTTTTATTACAAAGGACTGGCGCAAAAGTTAAAGCCGTCTTAAGATGGTTAAATGCATCAACTGCCTGATCGGACCAAACCATTTTCTGATTCTTCTTAAGATGGTCGGTAAGTGGAGCAGCAATACCAGCATAGTTAGATATAAACCGCTGGTACCACCCCGACATTCCCAAAAATCGTCGAAGTTGTTTCACGGTTGTTGGTTGTGGATAATTCGAGATGGCCTCTATTTTGTTGGGACCTACGCGAATGGTCCCATTCCCAATCACATGACCGAGTTACTTCGTTTCTGTCATGACGAACTGGCTTTTCTCCACATTGATTGTTAAATTCGAATGCCGCAAGTGTTGAGCAACTTGAAACAAAAGTGTAAAGTGTTCACTCAATGTGGCAGAAACAACAAAAAGATCGTCCAGATAGACGAAGACCCGGTCATGTAACTGGCGAGGGATCACGCGATACATCAACCGACAGAGCGATTGAGGAGCATTACACAGGCCGAAAGGCATCACTGTAAACTGATACAATGGCCTTCCGGGCACCGTGAACGCAGTTTTATCTCTAGAATTGATCTCCAACGGAATTTGCAAAAAGGCGTCTTTAAGATCAATAGAGGAAATATATTTAGTTTGGTTTAAACGACTTAATAAACCATCTATCCAAGGCAGAGGATCTTTAGTTGTTACTTCGTTTAGTTTCCTGGCGTCAAGGCACAATCTAACCTTTCCAGTAGATTTTTTTCGTACGTATGTAACTGACGACGACCAGGGACTTTGGCTCTCTTCAATAACGCCAAGTCTTAGCATTATTTCGATTTCAGTGTCAATGTCTCTTTGTACCGCCGGAGAAATCGGATAATACCTCTGTTTGACTGGTTTTGCGTCCTTGATTTCAATGACATGCGTAATACGATTAGTGCGACCCAAACCTTCTTTAACGGAACATGGGAAAAGTTAAATTAAATGAGCAAGCTAGGATTCCTCATAAGCTGACAATTTGTGACGATTTGTGGAAAACGGAACATTATGTAGCTCTTGAATTTCTTCTACCACAAGAGGTTTTAATCCGAAAAGCTCCTAAAAGTCAATGCCCAAGTAGAAAGGTTGGGTAAGACTTGGGGCAATGTGGATTCTCATTATTTCCGTTTTCCCCAAATAAGTGATACGAATGAGTATATGTCCAAAAACACAATTTTTCTCACCGCAGAAAACAGGGGAGATGACTAAATTTAAAAAGAGGACGATGTACAAATTTTTCCGAACCTGAACCTAGCACCGTAATGTTAGCACCACTGTTTAACAACCCCTTATAAAGCGCACCATCTACTATTACATCGGCATAAGGTCGTTTGAACATTGAATAACGACCCGACAACTTTGTTTTTCAAATGTTTCTTAAAAGCCCAATAACGAAGAGATCTAGAATTTGACTTGACTAAAGAATTAATTCGTGTTTTGTTATATTTTTGTTGAATAGAAAACTGACACGTAGGATTTTCATTAGATGGAATAATGTTTCGTAAATTAGTAGTTTCATTGTGTGAGGAACTACAAGCCTCCTTACGGTTTATAGAATTATTGAAACTCATTTCCTCATGACAAGTTCGGGGCAGGTATTGCTCGCCGCTTCTTCAACTGACTTCCTGGAAACACTGGGATGGAAATAAACGCCTCCAGGATGCTTCATTTCCTGCGTTTGCTTTCCCGAAATATTATTCTGGCAATTTGTACAATTTGGTCTAGTTGTATTCGGTTGACCACAACCATAACAATAAATTTCCACTTTTCGACTATTTGTAAAATTAGGTAGATAGTTCTACCCTGTTCTGTTTATACTAAAAATACTATGTTCTCTGTCAACAGGAACATATGACGCGTAATGTGGAAAATTATTTGTGTTTGACAGAGCTTGTTGTTCACCAAATACTTGACGTGTGGAGTTTGAAGAACCTTGATTAAACATTTCACCATAGTTATGGGGCGCGAGTTCATTTATGGTGTATCTTCGTTGAGCTTTTTGTTCATTCAAACGCATCCAAGCATCCTCTATATCGATACATTTATTTACCAGGATGCCTACTGACTCGAAATGTTCACCAGCTAATCGGAATTGAAGTGAGAAACTCATATTTTCTCGTAAAATAGGATATAATTGATTGTCCGATAAAGTTTCCCCAAAAGATAACGAATCGCTAAGTATGGTAGAATAAAATTCTTTAAAGGATTCTGATGGTTTCTGTTTCCTTGCAAATATAGATTGCAGAACTTCTAGATCGGATCGCCGATTCTGGAAACGAAGTAAGAATGCTGCTTTAAGCTCTTGCCAAGTGACGTCACCCCGGCGTTCAATAAAAGACCAATACCAGTCCCAAGCCGTTTTCCGCAACAGCACATTCAGATCATCCACTAATCGATGGAGCGGTACATTGTTTAAGTTAGCTAACCGTTCTACTCGGAATAAAAATCTTTCGGCGGGCTGGGAGGTAGACGACCCGTCAAACTCTATATTCCATTTATGTGGGGTGTACAATTTACTTTTTCACTTGTTGATGTTCGCCTGTCATTGTTTAGAGAAAGCTCCTTGAAAAGGGCCATATCAGCTTGAGACGCTGATGTATTCGGGCGTGCAACTTGTTCTGTTTCTTGTTTTGAAAGCGGAAGAACCCCTGGTTGCATCTCTGTTCCTTCCAATTCCTTAACTTTTTCAGTTGGTGTATCGGTCTCAAGATTGTCGTTACCTTCAAATTCAGACAATGCTTGGTTCAAAGATTGTTCCAAATCATCGGGTGGATTCTCTTCTCTAGTGGCATGTACAATTTTTAATAGTTTAACACATGAATCTACGACAGCAGTTGCTTGATTTACAAACGTAGGCGACGAACAAGCCAATCGTTTAGCACGATAGACAATTAGCAAAAGTCTGGAACTAAGACGAGAAAACAACTCATCGGTTCGTTTATTTAACATCGTAAGCAAATCGTTTTTAAGATCAGAGCATCCTGCTAAACAAACTTCAAGCTCTTTCTTCGGACATTTCCATGCATCCAAACGTGCTCTCTCAGGACGTTGTTTGGTACCTTCGTTTTCTCGCTTAAAATCATCTTCTAGTGAACTGAGCTGAGCTTTCCCATAACCGGAAATTTCACAAAAAAAAAATATTATTAACTTATATAAAAAAGTTTATCCTTCTTGATAATTTTACTAATTATATTATTGAAAAACAATTAAATACTGATCACCTAAATTCTTATAATTTAAATATATAAAATTATTAAAACTACAAAATAATGATATGAAATGAAAATTCAATCGTTTACAAAAAAAAATTAGGGAATTTATTATTATTATAATAATATAGGTAGGTAAAACAATACACGCCTCACAACACTTCTTACTTAAAACATTTCACTGAGGACAAAAAAAATATTAACAAAGCATTCCACAATCCAATGCAATTCTAATATCAGTAAAAAACCCAAACTTATCAGATTAAATCAAAAAAAGTTAACAAATGCATAATGCAGAAATAAAAAGATGTTTGAACCCTACTCAAATGATATCGCACAAGATCGAAACAGCTCTGATAGAAAAAAATATTTAAATCTACTATTTAAATAGTTTCTAGATCATTCAAAAATCACTCAGTTATAATAGAAATCAAAACAAAACAATCCTCAAAAAAAAAAAAAATGTTCCAAGATTAAAAAAAATTAGGTCAAAGCACGTAACAAAAAAATATTGACATCAAAACGTTACAAACGGGTATCATTGATATTGCTACCGCTGAGACTAATTAATAATGTTTTGGTGTTGGAATTTAAAATAATGCCACCTTGAACTGAATTCAAAACGACCAAGGCCGGAAACAGCTTGATGCACTATCCCAAACAATTCACACACACTCAAAAAATCTTATCAAATGCTCGCATTTTGGGTGCCACTGTAACGGACAGCTATCGTAAAGGTATAGATAACCGTTGCAGACTTCCTAGAAGTACACTGTTGCAGCTTTTTCGGCCGGCTAGCGTGCAGCGCGTGGGATGGGTTTTATTACAATGTTCCTAGGAAGCTTGAAATGCTGCAAAAATAAATTGTATAACTGTCACGAGGCCGCGTTTACCTTACCTACCCATATTAAATGGCTTTATTTAATTTCCATAAAAAAAATAAAATAAATCAAACAAAAAAAGGAAATTTAAATACTAAAACTAAACAATAGCAACAATTTATTATTAATTATTATAAACAGAAATTTTTTATTTATTCTAAGATTTTACAAATGGTACCTGATGGGGCGCATTGATGATATATTGTGATACTCCAAAGTGGTGTTGATAATGGCGATAAAATCATAAATCGCCCGAAAATAGTCTTAGATTATTTATTCTTAGATTATTTAGCTTTTATTAATTCACTAGCTAACTATTAATTTATATAAACTATTATTAAATACATAGTTCATATTATTATAAATTGTTTTTAATTGAAATATTAGAAATATTAAATTGTTCATACACTAACTGTCTGGTTATCAGTTGTTTTTTTTATTTTTCGAGAACTAAACCTTAACAGGAACTTTAGCACTTTATATCCACAATTATCAATTAGTTCATAGTTTTTTTATTTAAACTAAATTTTTTAAATATATTATATTTATGTATTATAAATAATTGATTAAAAATATTATTTATCCAAAATATTAACAAAATATTATTTCTTAAAATTATTTAAAATCTGAATTATCGTTTTTTTTAATTTTATTCTAATTTTAAACTATTCGCCTCTGCGGTCCAAAAACAAGAGAGATCCTCTTCTGCTACCTCACCATCATCATTCACACCAACACTATCTTTTTTGTTCGTTCCGCTATTCATATACATCATTACCATTTCAATTATTTTATTTTATTTATTCGTTTTATTTTGTTTTCCTAATTACAATTACATCTATACTCATAACGTAACAATTTCGTTTTAGATAACAGATTTTTCAGTTTCAATACTTTCAATGAAGAAAACCCGAAATACGTAGAAAATATTTTTTTTGTCTAAAGAAATTTACTGGCTGAACCAAAAAAAAAGTTATCCGGGGTGCTATTCTTGAAACATTACGAAAATTTTCGTAACCGAAAATTTTCGTAATGCTATTTTCGTAATAGTAATGGTGAAATCATAATTTAGTATTCTTGAAACCATTACGAATATAACGAAGAGAGGAAAACAGAAATAATAAAATTTCGAGAGAGAAGATGAAAATGTAAGTTACTAAAATGGTATTCTTGAAATCCGGATTACGAAAATTTTCGCAACGGAACGTTACTAAAATTTTCGGATGGTTTTTGTGTTTCTTATTGCATTTCGTAATGAAATCATTTAGATATTTGTTTTAATTATATTCATACAAATACGTTCATAAAACTCAATAATTTCTGTTGATGGTTAAAAATAATATGTATTTACATTTCGCTAAATATTTATTATTTTATTACCACAAAAAAAGGATACCTATTTGCTTGTGGTATGTTTATTATTTTCTTAAAAATAAGGGTACTAGCTACAATACTAATGGACAATTTGGGATGTATTTTTAAATGTCGCGTGTTGTAATTGGAATTGGATTGATATACCGTCACAGGCGGCTAATACTAATGGTACGTAAAGTTATACAATCATACCATCATAACATAATAGTATCATACGACAATATGATCTAAAATCATATCGTCATAGAATCATAGGACAATGCCACTACATAAATAGCCGTGACATCAGTCTACAAAAGTCAAACCCCCAATATAAAGAGGGGAATAAAGATTTTTATTTTCCTATGAAACGTAAACAGAATCATATGGGAATTATTTTGTGTTGTGTTTATTTTCAATTTAAATGAACATTTTTATTGATAAATATAAATAATTTTAAATTAAATATATCGAATTGCAGCTTGTCCACAATTTTAATTACAATTAATAAAATTTTAATTCAAATATCGCGTTTTAGTAAACTGATTTTAATTCTCAAACATCGTCAGGCTTCGTGCTTCTTTAAAAAATTTCATTTCGTAGATTACTAGATTAGTTTTATTACTTTACCAATGCTACTACATAAACAGCCATGATTTATAATAAAACTAATCTAGTAATCTACGAAAAGAAATTTAGAAAAAAACACGAATCCTAACGATTTCCCTAAAAATAAATTTACTAAAATGCAAAATTGTTAATTAAAATTTTATTAATTTCAATTAAAATTCGGTACAAGCTGCAAGATATACAATGTGTTTCGTCGTCAAGTGCCCGGCCGGAAAATTCGGAATATTTAAGTAACAAAAAATCCTTTAAAGTGGGTGTCTCATTTTCAAGTTATGGGCTCGATTATAATTCTGTTTGCGGTTTTTGAAAGATGAAGTTTATGAGTCACTTTATTTAGTAAAGAAAACCTCTACTTTTTAAAAAACTGAACTGTAAACCGTGAAAATGTCCCATTAAGTTAATTATTTTAATTATTATTATTAATCTACAGCATAATATCTACAAATTGACAAAACTTTGTTACTAGCTAACTCTTAAAAATACCGCCCAAAAATCACCTAGAGAAAGTAGGGAAACTAAACAAAAAAGATGTTTAAGTTAAAGTCAAAGAAATAAAATAATACTGTTTTATTAATAATCAATAAAAACAATTTTTATTACAAATTATTAATCATTTTTAATTAAATGACTTGTTCAGCAGCGAAAATTCTTGCTGTCAGAAATAAAAATCTAGGGGCATAAGATCAGGGGACCTTGGCGGCCAGGCTACAGGACCTCCTCTACCGATCCACCGTGGATTATTTTCATTCAAATTATCACGTAATATCTTAGCAAAATGTGCTGGAGCTCCATCTAATTGCAGCTGCATTCGCCTTCTCCTCAACAATGGCACTTTTTCCATGACAACGTGATTCCTGAAAATTCTAATAATACGTGTTGATCAAGCCTGTTTATTACCACGTAAGGTCCGATAAGTTAATCGTGGATCATTCCCGCCCATACATTTATAGCAAATTGGCTCTGGAAAGCTGTCTCCTTTACGACGTTTGGGCTTTCGACGGCGCAAACATGGAGGTTTCTATAATTTGTTATACCCGCCCTGGTGAAAGTAGCTTTATCTGTCCACAATATTCTCGTTATAAAATTGACATCACTTCTTTGCTGTGAAATTATCCAGTTACAAAAAACTGATCTGGCACGATGGTCCATATCTCCTAGATGTTGAGCACGACGGAAGTGATAAGGATTAAGGCCTTCTTGACCTCGATATGCTTAATCTAATAGTCAGGCAGCTGATGCTTGTCGTAGGGTCAGCGCGTATTAATCGTAATAAATCCTCTTCCAACGTGTACGTTAATATTCACGCTGGACTCGTGTTGTTGTTGGAATAATCCTTGTTCGGAAAAACGTCGATGTATTGCAATGAATGTCCTATACCCAAGTACTGGCCTGTTGGGTATCGATGCCTGTATTTTTCGACAGCAACGCGTGCATTTCCATTACAGAACAGGTTTACAAAATGCATATCGGCTTCATGAGAAGGTGGTAGATCACGCAAATATGTCATTGTAATGATTAAGCGTTTACTTAACACAAACTGTCCTTTTAATTATCACACAAACTTAAAATTGTTAAAACACGAACACTGAGAGTACATATTGTCACACGATCGGTTAGCGAACAACTGAACTATTTATTATTACTTACCAATTTAAGTTTTCGATCATTTAAAAGATTTGGTTAGATAACATCACTATACCTAAACGGCTACAAACGCCATTTTCTCGACAAATTGGTGTTCGAATATTTTATGAGTTACTAAACAATGTTTTAATAATTATAAATAAAATAACAATGTCATGGGACATTTTTTCGACTTACAGTTCATTGTTTTTAAAAAGTAGAGGATTTTTTAAATAAAAAAATCGTTTAAGTAAAAAAATGTGATTTTCCCATAATTTGTTACATTCTTTACAAAAACATGGCTTAGTGTGCAAATTAACCAATAAAGTGACTCATAAGCTTTAAAAAACCGCAAACAGAATTAAAATCGAGCCCATAACTTGGGAGATATGATGAAAAATGTGAAAAGCTATCACCAACACACAAGGGGTCACTTGCCGACGAAACAGATTGTCTTTAATTTAAAATTATTTCTATTTATCAATAAAAATTTTCATTTAAATTGAAAATAAAGGCAACACAAAATCCCATATGATTGTGTTTACGTTCCATTGGAAAATAAAAATCTTTATTCCCTTAACACCACTACAAGTATTTTTTTCATGGCTTTTTATGTAGTGGCATTGCATAGGATCATATCATCGTACTACCATACCACCATACCATCAAACTATCATGCCATCATACACGACATAACATTATATCATCGTTCAATCGTACCATCACACAATCATTTGTACCGCCGTACCATAAAAACAGATTTTTGGAAAAAAAAAATCTAAATCGGATAAGCGATTCTCAAGATATCATGGGTACAGACATCCAGACGTCCAGAAAGACGGACAGATAAATATTTTTTTTTTCTTTTTCGGACTCAAGGACTTTCAAAACGTCGAGATAAATGATTTTGGATCAAACAAATTTTTGGCCATTTTTGACAAGATTTCAATACATTGGTCTTTTTAGACCGAAGTAATTTTCCCTTTAAAAGAAAAATTAGCATACACAACCATTTTTAATATATTTAATTTAATATTAAATAAATAAGCTATTATTTACAAAAATTCACAACAATTATTAATTTTAAGTAAAGAAAGCGTCCGCTTCGCTTAAAATTCTCAGTTATACTAACATTTTCAATCATCTCTTTCGAAATCTTCTTAGTTTTTTATTCCTCTCTTCGTAATTTTCGTAATGGTTTCAAGAATACTAATTTATGATTTCACCATTACGATTACGAAAATATTGTGCATTACGAAAATTTTCGTAATGTTTGAAGACAGGGCATTTAAAATAATAAAACAAAATTGTTCCAAATGAACTTAATGAATGATAAAAATCACACTTTAAATTACACATTGCATTAATTAATTTCCAATCATTACAATTTTAACAAATAAATGTAAAAGTTAAATAGGCAATATAGCTTTAAATAACATATTTTTGTTGTATTGAATCACATATTACATTTTTGTCCGCTATAGCCAATTGTCAATTACGAAAAAATCTCATACCCTTACACGTATTGTTTAAAATTAGAAAGTGGTCAAGCATTTAAAAAAATATCCCAAGATTTAGGTTTACGTCATGTAAATACAAAAATTTAGAAGAAAATATCCTTTTGTTCTAGTTAGGTAGTAAACAAAACCGAATGCTATAGTTATGTACATCGTTATCTTGAAATAAATAATACATATTTTTAAGAACACGTGAAACAAAGAAAAAAAAGGTACGCTTTTGTTTTCATTTTTTTATAAAATATTGAGAATAGAAAATATTGAGTTTTATGAACATCCTTATCAATATAATTAACACAAAAATCCAAATGATTTCATTACGAAATGCAATGGAAAACGAAAAAACCATTACGAAAATTTTAGTAACGTTCCGTTGCGAAAATTTTCGTAATACTATTTCAAGAATACGATTTTAGGGTTTTCGTAATACTTTGACACTAACTCGCAATACGAAAGTTTTCGTAATGGTTCAAGAATAGCACCCCAGGTTACAGTTGCTAAATCGATCTATCATAGCACATCTGATTTAGGCCATCCACTATGCATATCTCTCTCCAAAAATGCCTAATACCAAATTGGTGTTGGTGCCGATCAACCGACACATGTTCGAATCTAAATATGAAACGCTCAATAGGAAGTTCGCATGTAAATTGTCTTTCCGATAAGATTCTCGCTTGCAAGATTTCTAAGGATTGCGGTAAATTATAAAATTTTCGAATTTCATATTCCACCTGCAACTCAGTCGGATCTACTAATTGAACATCCATAATAATGAAAAAAATAATAAATATAATGTAATTTAAATCGCTGACAAATTGATTAGTAAACCAAAAACAAAAAAACAAATTCAAGATAAATTGAACGAGAATATAAAAATAATACTAAATAAAAATAATAAAGATATAAAAGTATAACAAAAACCAACACCCAAATAAATTAAATACTTAGTTTGAGATTGAACAAATAAATAACTTGAAAATAGTTGACAAAATGGCAACGAAAATATAAAGAATTTGTATTTTAAAAACCCTACACTAATTAATTTGAGGATTTAAATACTATGTAAATCCCAATGAAAAAAAAGTTAAATCAAATCTACGTTTTTCCAAAAATAAACTCACCCAAATGTACCCGTGATAGACTCAGTATCCTAATCAATTGCAATTAGTAACTGAATAAATAAATAATGTATCCAGAGGTAAGTAACCAAGTAAGTGCACTCGTAGATGTGTGTGTGTGTGTGTGTGTGTGTGTGTGTGTGTGTGTGTGTGTGTGTGTGTGTGTGTGTGTGTGTGTGTGTGTGTGTGTGTGTGTGTGTGTGTGTGTGTGTGTGTGTGTGTGTGTGTGTGTGTGTGTGTGTGATCTAAAATTTAAATTTAAGCAAAACAATTAGAATGATAAATTTAAGTTATGTTCCGTCGGCCGAATAAGTAAGTTAACACATGTGGATGTACTTGCGATCGCAACATAACAACAAAGGACCAGTTATTGTCAGCGGTTTCCAAACATTGCAGTTCTATAGCTCCAAAGGTAGAAACCAATGCGCCATACAATAACTGTTAGTCAATAGAAGTTGTTGTAACACTCATCACCACGTTTTGAACATCCAAAGTCATAAACCCAAGGTCGATATGGGAGGACCATGATGATATAATAATTACAGCAACTGAAGAGAAATGTAACGTTAACGAAATTTAAATTGTACTTCAATGCCCAACATTTGATTCTAAAAATAAAAATCCATAATACAAGCTACTAACTGAAAAAATTTGTGCAAGAATAAATTAATAATAAAATACCAATATTACTACGTTTGATGCGAATGAAGTTTATCCTAAAATAAAACTATAATTAACAACAACAACAAATTTACATATGTATAAGTTTTAAAAAGTATGCATTCGGGCGAATAATATAAAATATTTTTCTATAATAATATCCGAATGAAATATATTTATTTAATATATAAGAAAATCGATATTTCAAGATTTTCAACGATCGGCACACATGTCGTCGGTAGGCCTATGTGTGCCAACATTAACCATGCCAACCCGTTTAAAAAGTTATTGTGGTTTACCTAGTTAATCCTAGATTATTCAAAAACGTGAAAAATTTTGTTTTAAGCATGTCTAAGAAAATCAATATTTTGAGATTTTCACCGATCGGTAAACATCTCACTATGATATTTCGGTAGGCCTATGTGTGCGCTATGATCATGCCAACACGTTTGAAAAGTTATTGGGGTTTACCTAGTTAATCCTAGATTTTTCGAAAATATGACCAATTTTTTTCTTAACAGAATGTCTAAGAAAATCTTGAGATTCGGTCGGCTCGGAAAACATCCCACTATGATATTTTGATAGGCCTATGTGTATGCTTTGATCATGCTAACCCGTTTAAAAAGTTATTGGGGTTTACCTAGTTAATCCTGGATTTGTCGAAAATGTGACCAATTTTTATCTTAACAGAATGTCTAAGAAAATCAATATCTTGAGATTTTCACCAATCGGCAGACATCTCACTATGATATTTCGGTAGGCCTATATGTGTGCTATGATCATGCTAACCCATTTAAAAAGTTATTGGGGTTTACCTAGTTATTCCTAGATTTTTCGAAAATGTGACCAATTATTTTCTTAACAGAATGTCTAAGAAAATCAATATCTTGAGATTCGGTAGGCTCGGCAAACATCTCACTATGATATTTTGATAGGCCTATGTGTGTGCTTTGATCATGCCAACCCGTTTAAAAAGTTATTGGGGTTTACCTAGTTAATCCTAGATTTTTAGAAAATGTGACCAATTTTTATCTTAACAGAATGTCTAAGAAAATCAATATCTTGAGGTTTCACGGATCGGCAAACATCACACTATGATATTTCGGTATGCCTATGTGTGTGTGCTTTGATCATGCCAACCCGTTTAAAAAGTTATTGGGGTTTACCTAGTTAATCCTAGATTATTCAAAAACGTGGCCAATTTTGTCTTAAGCATTTCTAAGAAAATCAATATCTTGAGATTTTCACCGATCGGCAATCATCTCACTATAATATTTCGATAGGCCTATGTGTGTGCTATGATCATGCCAACCCGTTTAAAAAGTTATTGGGGTTTACCTAGTTAATCCTAGATTTTTCGAAAATGTGCCCAATTTTTATCTTAACAGAATGTCTAAGAAAATCAATATCTTGAGATTTTCACCGATCGGCAAACATCTCACTATGATATTTTGGTAGGCCTATGTGTGTGCTTTGATCATGCCAACCCGTTTAAAAAGTTATTGGGGTTTACCTAGTTAATCCTAGATTCCGATCAGGGATGGAAGGACGCCCGGATGACAACTCAACGAAGACTCCCCGGAACGGAAACCGTCCGCCCAGCGCGACAAACTCATATGGCGTGCCGCTCTCCAGCACAGTCTATCCTGGAGGAACGAACGGCACGCACGCAACAAATATGGAAGAGGCCGACCCCCCACATGGTCATACCTCACATCGTTCGATCAATCAAGGACGCTTTACGCGCACATGGTGCAACGTAGCACATAACAACCAAAATTTTATAAAATTTTAAGTTAACGGTAAAAGAATAAGGTGACAAATTCACCGTAAACCCATTACACTGACTCAACGTTAAATCAAATTTTTCACTTTCACTGTTTGTTAAATAAAGATAAAAAGAAATAATACGAAAAATTTTCAATGAAAACCGTTATCGCATCGAACCATCAGAGAAAACACAACGGAATCCAAAACGCTCAAATCAGAAGGAAAGAAAACCCAAAATTGCTCTGAATGGAGTGTTCACCAAATCGGTGCACCGCCACGAACCACAAAGCAAGCAAAAAAATCAATATACACCTATCCCCCGCTTTACACGGAAGATAGGTTCCTCACAAAACCGTGTAACTCGAAAAATTAACTTTTATATAGAAAACTAATGATACTAGGAATTCGTAATACAACACGTACAAAATTGTATTCTTTGCATGTATGTTGTCAGTACAACATTTAAAATGTTACTGTCAATGTTTTTGGTAAGCATTTTTTTGATTTTAAAAACCGTGTAAGATCGAAAACGTGTTAAATGAATAGCGTGTTAAACGGGGGATTGGTGTATAATATAATGTAAAAAAGAAGAAGAGGCGTACCCAAACTGTAACAATTTGAATGAGTTAACTTAATAAATTACAGTTTGTGTTGCCCTATTGGCATACCTTTACCGGTCCGTCCGACTACACCCCCTCACAAATGGTTGCCGTGCCCCCACGGGCGGGTATACTGCCTCAACAGACACAGCAATCAAAAAAGAAATCTCATATGTAAAATGAGAGTTAGATTTTATTCGTTTTTTTTTTTCGAAATATTTTAATCAATCACTGGCACATTAAATAAAACTCTGCGTAACTATTGTTTTCGCTTTTATTTATTTATTTTTTTTTATTTGGTTACACAAAATATTATGGTTATTTTATTTTATAAATCCAATAGGAATAGAATTACATTAATCAAAAACAAAAAAATATGCCAAAACATAACACAACGGGATTTTTGTTTGAACCTTCCGTTGTTACAAAGTTTATACATTAACACTAATATGTAAATGGTTATACTCAACCCAGTTAAAAAGCATTTAATTTCTCTTTACCATACAAGTATATAGCTCAAAATTCTATTTTATTTATTCGTGCGAATAAAATGATACAAAATAAATGTAAACTATTTTTTTTTTTGTATATGGTCGAGCACACACCACACTTTTATACAGTTTTTTTTTATTATATTAAACCACAAATTTCATTAACTTAGTTCATGTATCTTAAAGATGTATTTTATTATAATATAAATTAACAGTATATAACTGACGAAATGTTTTATTTATATATTTTTTTGTTTTTATTTAATTTTACCAACAATTATTTTAGTAATATATATATATTTTTTTTCTTTTGTAACTATGTATTATTTAATATATTACAATTTTTTTGATCAGAGAGAAAAAAAAATCATTTGAAAAATCAAAATTTAGACTGATGTTTTCAAAAATCAAACTTAGACTTATTTTCACAAAGCTAAAACTAAACTTTATTATTTAATATCCAAAACTAGACTTTTTAAATAGTCATAAACGCGACTGCCCTTTCTAAAATACAAAACTAGACTAAATTATTATATACCAGATTTTCCTCATAAAAAATATCAGTCGGGTTTTCCCCTCTTCTTTCTTGTTTTCGTATCGTTTCCGCTTTGCTCGTTGTGTGTACATATTTAATTTTTTTTTTATTATTTTAATTTATGTTTTATTGCAAAACCAACACTAATGTAATACTACAAGCCTGATTCAGTGATGAAGCACGCAAATACCCTATTACATTTAATACCTTATACTTGAAAGTGTTGGTGCGAAAATAAAATAAAAATACTCTCAACTAACCAATCCCAATTCGTTTTTTTCATTATTACATACCCAATTTTCCCTCCACAATTCGTTTGTTTTGTTTTATCTACAATTTGTATGTTTTTCTCCCTCATTTATATAATCTGTTGATCACCAATACTTTCATGTATAAGCGCAAAATAAATTTATAATATTGGTGACAATCAGGCTTGTAGCAAAATCTTCTATAATAAAAGTCATGAAAATTCCATACATATGAAATAAAAAAAATCAGGTTCTATGTGTATTGGTGTATATGTACATCTCGTATTGTATATCAAACAAAAAACCATTTTTCAGCAACAAATAGTTTTATGTTTTTATTTTTTGTTCACAAATATGTAATTATTTTCTGAATTTCTAATTTAAGAAGATTTTCGTTTGACAGATGTTTATTTTGGCATCACTAAATTTATATGTGTTAGTTAACTAAGTATAAAGGTGTTGGTGTAGAAACAAGAAAAAAAAAATTCAAATTTACGTTGAATTGTTAGTGTAACTAATACAGCCAAATCTAGTGGAATCAATAAATGTATTTGTCTGTAAAAGAGAGTTTCATGACTTTTATTATAGAAGATTTTGCTTGTAGTCAAAACCAACAAAAATGTTTATACAAGCCGTCTCGTTCGCTCCTTACACAGATCCTATCAAAAAAATGTACACTATATTTATTATGAATTTATCACCTATACTTATATGTTTTGTGTATATATACTTTCTGATTTATTTATATGCATCACTAATACTACGCCTTAACGTACTTTTTTATATCTTACGTGTTTGTACTGTTTGGCTTGTATAAACATTTTTGTTGGTTTTGTTGTAGTACATTAATGTTGGTTTTGTTTTATTGTATTTATGTTCTGTATACAAATACAACGAGCAAAGCGAAAATCGATGACGAATATATTCATATATTGCTCATTTATGCAGTTACGCTACATCGGACTCAGGCCGAATACAACGATCGGTTTATTCCCCACTCAGAGCAATTACAATAAACGCGCCAACGAATACACAAACAAAAGGAACATTCCAGAAAAGCTGCACAAATGAATATATAACAGCGAATATATTCTACATACATGATTTACACATACACGCAAATACAATTCAAACTGAGTGCATAACAAGAATTATTAAATTAAAAAAAAAAATACTACAATTTTTTTATGCTTCGTTTAGCTTGCATGGTTAAAACGAAATATGTTTATCGACACAAAATATTTTTTCTCCCAACGTCTTAAAAGCCTCTTGTTTTAATACTGTTTTTTGGTATTAAAGTTGGCCTTTTTCTTACTATTTTATAAAATGTGTGTGTTGCTAAGCTACACTTTTAATCCTTGGTGTAAAAGTAGGTATTTTTAATACTATAGGAGAAAAATATTATAGTGAAGACACAATAATATGCATAATGTATATATTACAAGTAAGTACAAATTATGTAATTAAAATTTCAAAATTGAAAGTAATTTTGTTGAAATATTTTGTGAAACTAAGGAGATCATGACTTTTGTTTGGTTTGACTATTGTAAGTGTCAAACTGCCAAGCTATAATTATAATATTTTTCTTGCGCAATATTCTATGGTTAAGGCCACATTAAATTATAAAAATGGCGTAAACATCGAAAAATATTCCAAATTGCGAGCATTTTTAAAAAAACAGAATGTTGGTTACACAGCAAAAAAATCGAGGGTTCTCGATAAAGCACAAATCGACTTGTTTTTAAATTTTGCTCCCAAAGAGTCGAACTTTTCATCTTCGTAGACAAATTGGCAAAGTATGCCAATAGAACGCTTTCTGAATATAATCCAGATTGCACATTTTTTTCAGTACACCACTTCAAAAATCGGTTATATGCGCACTCGTAAATCTTACGTGATTTTGATGGCAATAGGTTTAATACAATTTCCTTTGCTGTTTGAACCACATCCGGAGGTAAATTTGATAAATCTTCTGATTCAAACATTTTGTTCGCAAGAAAAATATTATAATTATAGCTTGGCAGTTTGACACTTACAATAGTCAAACCAAACAAAAGTCATGATCTCCTTAGTTTCACAAAATATTTCAACAAAATTACTTTCAATTTTGAAATTTTAATTACATAATTTGTACTTACTTGTATAATTAGTTTATAATAAGCATTTCTTCGTTGAAGAAAAAATAGTATGTGTTATTCGGATTAAAAGTGACTTTGTTTGACTCGCAAATATTTGCTTTTGCTCGGCTACGCTGCGCTTCGCCTCGCATGCAAATATAATTGCTCGTCAAACAAAGTATCACTTTTAATCCTAATGACACAATGTACTATTGCTTTCACAGCATAAAAAAGGGGTAGTAAACATTTGATACGCGTGATCAACATTACTCGCGTGATATCAGTTTGATGACAATTTTCGGTTCACCATTACTTCAACAGGGTGGCGACGAATGACGGTCGTAACAACTTGTCTATCTCTTGGAACTGTGGTATTTACAGTGTAAATCACTCACACTCACGAAAAAATAACTCCAATTGGAATTGTACACGTATACGTCTTATTTTTTTGTTATAAACTTGAAACCCATCAAATTTTACATTCATTGCTGTCATCAGAGTGGTGGAAATTTGTATGAATGAGAAGCACATTTTAGCCAATTTCATTCGGTGTATCCGACTTGGATCCGAGGCGACAAGAAGAGGAAAATTTATTATGTATATTTTCGGCATCGTTTCTATATTTTGCCCGTTGTATGTGTGTACACAACGCCACTACATAAAAAGCCATGACACAAAATGTGTGGTAGTATGTGTTAAGGGGATAAAGATTTTTATTTTCCTATGAAACGTAAACAAAATACTATGGGATTTTCAAACACATTTTTTTATATCGTCTCTATTTTCAATTTAAATAAATATTTTTATTTACAAATATAAATAATTTGATATCAAATATATTGAAATGTAAATTGTGAACAATTTTGATTGAAATTAATAATCATTTATTAAGTAATTTTGCATTTTTATAAAAATATTTGTTTCGGCATGCTTCGTGTTCCTCTAATCTTAATAAATTTATTAAGATTAGAGGAACACGAAGCATGCCGAAACAAATATTTTTATAAAAATGCAAAATTACTTAATAAATGATTTTTAATTTCAATCAAAATTGTTCACAATTTACATTTCAATATATTTGATATCAAATTATTTATATTTGTAAATAAAAATATTTATTTAAATTGAAAATAGAGACGATATAAAAAAATGTGTTTGAAAATCCCATAGTATTTTGTTTACGTTTCATAGGAAAATAAAAATCTTTATTCCCCTCTTTATATTAGTGGTTTGACTTTTAAGACTGATGTCACGGCTATTTATGTAGTGGCATTGGTGTACATAATACATAAATAAAAGCAAAAAATGTTAAAAACAAAAGAGAGACAAAATATATATGCAACGAGTACACACATGCAGCGGGCAAAATAAATGAAAATGATAAGAGGATTTTTTTTTTGAGATGAAAAGGAATATAATGGTCAGTCTAGTTTTAGATTTGGTGAGACGAAGAGTCTCGTTTTGTTTATGATAAAAATAATAAGTCAAGTTTTGATTTTTGAAACGAGTGGTTGACTCACAAGTTTCTTTGTTATTATTATAAAATTTATTAGTTGATACTAAAAGTAAAGTTAGAAATTTATTTCTAGAAAAAAAAACCTATATTATATAATTAGTTACGTGACTCAAGTTTAAAACATATGGTTAAACATTAAGTTATAAAAAAAACTGTGAAAATTTGACAATTATAAATAAAAAACAAAAAAGAAAAACTGTTTTATGGTTTATGTGTATAGAACACCACAAAAATAAACCAAACGAAAAATTGATTCTATTTTATCCGCAAGCGGGTTTTTTTTTAATATTATTGTTTTTTAATATTATTGTTATTGTTCCTCAAGGATCAGTGCTCGGTCCAATTTTATTCCTCATTTATATTAATTCCATTTTTTCCCAAAAATTCAAAAGCACGGTGGTGGCGTTTGCTGATGACATGGCGTTCGCTTACAAGTCCAATAATTATGCTAACATTATTTCTAATATTAATCATGATCTATTGATTCTTAGCCAATGGTTTAATTTTCACACCTTTGTTTTGAGCCCTAAATCTAAAGCTATGTTTTTTAATTTAACTAGCTACCCATGCGTAAATAGTGACATCGTTTATCATGATAATCGTTGTACTAGGATGGGTTGCTCCCAGTATTGTGTCCCAATTGAATGTGTTCAAAGTATTAAATACCTTGGGATTACGATTGATTTCTGTTTAAATTGGAAATTACACGTTAAAGCATTAGTCTCGCACCTTACATTCTCTATTAGAAAAATGTATCGTTTAAGAGATCATTGTCCACCTGCAGTTCTAAAATTTTTTTATCATGCCTTAGTTGATTCCAAACTTCGATATGGTATTTGTTCATGGGGGGGTACTTACCTTAATACTATTAAACAATTAATGATAGCTCAAAAGTATATTATTAGAGTAATGTATTTCAAGCAAAAGTGTTCGGCTTCTTGGCCTTTGTTTGCATCTAACTCACTTCTTCCCCTGAGACATTTATACGTTTTTAAGGTTCTAAAGATGTTCTTTGATATTTGCGGTAATCGTTCGTATTCTTATCATGCCTACTCATTGAGGAAAAATAACTTATGTATGAAATTTATTCCAAAATTTAATACATTTAATTACAAAATTTAATAATTTTAATACAAAATTTTACATTTCCGCAAATATTTTTTAGTTTCAGCTCCAAGAATTTTCAATCAACTACCTCTCAATATACGAATTGAACGTAATTTAAAAAAGTTTCTCCATGGTGTTAAAGGGTGGCTTTTTATTAATGAAAGTGTCGAATTTCTTTTTGATGTAATTGTTTAAATTATGCTTTAAATTTTAAAAATTGTTTTATTTTTGCTCTCATTTTTTTTTATATATTTTTTTTTCCTTTCATTTTTCTTATATTGTTATTTTTGCTATTTTTATTTTTCTCTTCATTTACTATTGTTTAATTTTAAAGTTGTTAATGCTATATTATTATTATTTTTTTTTTTAATCTTTAGTATTGAATTTTATTGTTCCTCTTCCTCATTATTTTATTTACATTTCCATATTGTTGGTAGTTCTAAACAGACATTGTATGTCTAAGAACTAACCTAATTTTTTTTCAATTATGTACATTACATTTATATATTTATATTTTCTTATTTATATTTCATTTAATTATATTTTTTTATATATTGTTTATATTGCATATTGCATAGTTGAATAAAGAATCTTTTAAAAAAAAAAAAAAAAAAAAAAAAAAAAATTTTATAAATTGGAAAATAAAATAAAATTTGCATCTACGCACATTAATTGTTATTGTGTAAAAGTAAAAACCTAATATTATATAAATAAAAAAAAATCTTTTGAAAAAAAAAAAAAGAAAGTTGAACAGCTGGTGGCTATTTTTTTTTTCAATCCATCTTCTTTCCAATCGACCGGTGTTATTAAAATTAAATTGGTTTTGTACGGAAATACCTGGAGGTACTAATTCGAATTCGAGTGCCGTAAGTGTGTGTGAGTGTGTGATAGTTTTTCCGCCCGTGGGGGTTGGCAACCATTTGGAGGGGGATCCTGCATCGGCACTGGTTTGTGTATGGCCGGACGGGCCTTAAAGGTAAAGAGAAAAAAAATACAGATAGCTGAAAACAAACTGTTAAGTCTTAGTTAGTAAATCTATTTTCTCATTCAATTTGTGTGACAGTTTGTTTTCTCTTTCTTCTTTCTTATATTATGTTATATATTGTTTTTTCCTCTGCTTGCTTTGTTGTTCGTAGCGGTGCACCAATTTGGTGAACACCCCATTCAGAGCAATTTTTTTTCTTCTGATTTGTGCGTTTTTGAGTTCCGTTGTATTTTTTCTCTGGTCCGCTTTAAAGTGGTTGGATGCGATAGCGGTTTTTCAGTGGAATTTTTTTGTATTAGTTTTATTATTTAAACAAACAGTGAAAGTGAAAATTAAATTTAACGTAGAATCAGTGTAACGGGTTTACGGTGAATTTGTCACCTTATTTTTTTACCGTTAACTTAAACTTTTATTAAATTTTGGTAGTTGTGTGCTACGTTGCACCATGTGCGCGTAAACGTTCTTGATTGATCTAATCATGTGAGATATGACTATGTGGCGGGTCGGCCTTTTCCATACTTGTTCCGAGCGTGCCGTTCGTTCCTCCAGGACAGGCTGTGCGGGGGGTCGTCGCTGGGATTGTCATGCGGGGGTCCTTCCCTCACTGAGTGGCATCGGTAGTCGTCGTGACTGGGAAAGAGCATCCCGGTAGGCGGGCCGATGAGGGGAGGCCAGTGTGGTAGTCATGGCGGTGATCGCCTAGAGTTGAACCCGTCACTCCGGATCGACCACTCCCGGTTTATTATTTCTTTAGCCGCTGAGGCCGTAGCAAAAATAGTTTTCAATTTCCATTCCCTTCCAATTTTTATTCTTCATGGGGTTATTCAAGCGTCAGAATATGTCTGAAAAACCCCACGCCGCACCGTGAGCTCTAGCCAGCTACTATACTGCATCAGACCTCTATTCTCATGTCTGTTAACTGAATCCCTGTTGGGATTTCGTTACACGTGGTCCTGAAATCCAAGCGTGGCTGGCGTTCCAGTTATTGTTAAGCCGTCGACTGAGGTCAAATTTCCAATTCCCCAAATGCATCATTTTTATGTCAGCAATGGAAAACCACTAGCTAATGTGACGATTCCATCGGTTTCGATGATCGGCATCCACGATGGCAATCTCAATTAAGCAACGTATACAAAACATCAGCTACAATACCGATCAGGCTATTCCGAGTTGTACAGTCCAATGGAAATTTATAACACACCTTCGAATAAATATTATATACCAAATATGACAGCTCCTATGGTTCCAATGGTGTATAAACCAAAATGGAATATTTGTTTTACCGGTGTTTCGGTGTGTAGAGAAGATTAACTACAATGCATATGTGCTAGTAACACCTGATTCCTCACAATCCACGTCTTTGAATTTTTCCGGATGCACGATTACGAGTCCACTACAGGTGGAAGCCATGTATAAGGCAACCCATTCTTCTGGCCGGAAAACATCTGGAATTGGAAGGTCTTCTCAAATTTACCTGACATGTTGGAACTGTTACGACCTTGGAAACCGCTATCCGAATTGTCAACTTCCACCGCAACATTTATTCTGTTACCATGCCAGTGAAGTTTTTACTATATTTTACTAAAATGTTCTTAGTTGTTGTTTAGTAAAAACTTCACTGTCCTATTAGCAATGTAAAATTAGCTACTCAAATAATGACATTTAGGGGAATTAAGATTTTCAACATTTTTCAAATTTCTATGACTCTAGTACATTTTTACACAAAAATTTGCTAAAATAATTTTATACTAATTTCAACAAAATATTTAGCCAATGGAACTTCATGGTGAGAAACATCACAAATCATAATACTGTATTTTAACCCATTAACGCCCAAATGAAAAGTAAAACGTGCAGATGATTTTTTTAATTCTAATTCAGTACAAATATAATAAAAATAACTAAAAATATACTTCAGTCTTTCGTTTTTTATGTTTCGAAGGAAATAGAGCAATGTACTCAAGCGAGTACAATGGGCAGATATGAAGTTCCTCGGGTATGGTATACCTCGAAACAATCTCGTTCGATGCAAAGGGTTGTACCGCATTTTTTGCAACACCATCTAATTCTGGCATGACAAATTGCACATCTTAGTTGCTTCTCCAGTTTTTTTGGGTAGTGACCATGGCCGTCTTCAACTACACTGATTGGTATCACCGGTTTTCTGGCAGCCCTACTTCTTGCACTAAGTAGATATGACCGTGTCACATATCGCGTAAACTCCAATTGCGTCATTTTGATGTCAGAAGCCACCTGAGAGACCTTCCAAGCATTTGTCATGCATAGATCTATCATATGCGTAAATAATACCCACCACCATTTTTTCCCTCGTATACTAATACGGTACGTGTTCACACTTTGATCGTTTAGGTCCACTCCGCCCATTCCTCGATTGTAATTTTCAAAAAGAAGAGGTTGTGGTACATCGACAACAGCTTTCTGTATCTTCGACCATCTTCTGACTTTCGAAAGCGGCTCGATTTTATCATAGTTTGATGCCATTGTGCAAACACTATTATCGACCCATTTTACAATTAGGATTTCGTTATTTGTATCAAACATATAATCGAAATATCCTCTTTCAGCTTTCTTCATTTTCTTGGTATCTTCAATTGGGCATTTTTTTAAGCGGTTCTCCCTGATGGTACCCGTAGCTCTGATTTTTTTCTCTCTAAGAAGTCTCATAAGTTCCAATGTAGTAAAATAATTGTCGAAGTAAATCACATGTTCTTCTGGATGTTCTAGCTTCTCTAATAAAGAAAGAACCACTTTAGCTCCAAGAGTTTCTGTAGTACTATACTGATTATTATTTTTTCCACAATAAGTGTCAAACGCATAGCAATATCCAGATGAACTACATAACATCCAATCTTTGTAGCCAAATCGTACAGGCTTTCCCCTAATAAATTGTTTGGCTGGATGATGCCCAAAATATTTTATCATGGCTTCGTCAATTGCTAGTTCAGTCTGAAAAACTCCCCACTGCATAAATTTATTATTTAAAATGTTCATCAAAGGACGAATCTTGAACATTTTATCATCCTTATTCAATTGGTTGTTATCAGCTAGATGTATATATCTTTTTATTTCTAGATATCTGTTTCTACTCATACACTTAGCAACTAGCTCAACTCCAATATCCTCGTCAAGGGACCAGTACATCCTCTCTTGTGGTTGTGGATGATAACCAGTCAAAAACAAAATACCAATAAAAGTTCTTGCTTCCAAAGCCGTTAGGTTAAAGCTGTGGTTATTCTTCTGCTGAGCATATAAATTTGTTTGGTCAACAATAAGTTGAACAACTGATTCATCCAAAATTTTTTCAAAAATTGCCGTGGGAGTTAAATTTTTTAATTCCGATATAAGTTCGTCTCTGCGTTCGTTGTGAAGGGATTCAATAGGACTTCCAAGGGTGGTATATGATGGTTCCACTTTTTTCCATGAAAATGTATGAATTGTTTTCTTTTTTTTAGCAGTCAGGGCACTTATCGGTTCATCGTCGCTAGATGAAAAAATATCATCTTCTTGTAAGGTATTGGGGCCAATTTCAATTTGACCTGGCACATCATTTGGAACCGCTATAGTCATAAGATCATTGTCATCGAATTCTTCTTCATCAGTTAGATAATTTGGTTCTGGGGGCAACAGAACAATATCTTCTTCATTGTCATTCTCACTTAAGGCATCAAAAGCCTCCGGAAGTGTATTGAATAATTTTCGACCATAAAAATTGTTAGTGCTTATTTCTGTAAAATATGCACTCATTTCTAAACAAAAAAAAATAAAAATATATATTTTAATTACATAACTGCCCATTGTACTCGGCTGAGTACAGTAAAATGTTTCGAGAAGTAACGGTTTCGATATTGTTTTTTTTTGCACAAATTTTATTAGAAAATAAAGTTTAATATATATTTAAGTAATTCCAAACATTTAAAACAAAATACAAGATCAGATTTTACCGTTAGAGATAATATAATCAGGTGCAATTTACCTTCAGACATTCTAAGAAAACACGCAACAAAAAACACACTTCTATTCACTTCTGCGATGAAAAGTACGACTAGGTTATGTTACTTGCACTATTACAAATTTATTTAAAACAAAAAAAAAAAAATTATGCAAAGAGAAAGAAGTACTAGTGAGAAAAAGGGGTGTACTCGCTTGGGTACGACAAGCGTTAATGGGTTAAATGACAACAGAATCTTAGCCGATTGTGATAAGATTCGACAACAGAATCTTAGCCGATTGTGATAAAATTCGACACGTACAATAGAAGTGTTATTCTAAAATATTTTTAAACACAATTCTGGAATATGAAAAACGAATGAAACTGGACCATTTCCAAACTAATTAAGATAAAATTCGAGATAGTTTCGGGAAGTTATGGAATATAGAAAACTGGATTAAAAGTAGGCTATTTCTTAAGTAAATAATTTTATTTATCTCTCTCGATGGTAGAGTAAGTAGAACGCTTGCCTTATCATCACGAGGTCACGGGTTCCATTTAAGTCTTTTATAATCTTTGTAACGAAATCCCCAGAAGGGATTACGTTAACAGACATGAGAATAGTGGTCTGATGCGGTATAGTAGCTGGCTAGAGCTCACGGTGCGGCGTGGGGATTCTCAGACATAAACTCATGCTTGAATAACCGCATGACAATAAAATTGGAGGGACAAATGGAAATTAAAAATTAAGTTGCCACGGCCTCAGCGGCAAAAAGAAAATGATAAACCGGGAGTGATCGATCCGGAGTGACAGTCTCAATCCCAGGCGACTACCGCCGTGACTGCCACACGGGCCTCCCCTCATCGGCCCGCCTACTGGGATGCTGTTTCCCAGTCGCGACGGCCACCGATGCCATTTATGAAGGAGGGACGCCCGCATGACAATCCCAGCGACAATCCCCCGGAACGAGACCGTCACCCCGACGCGATCAACTCATGTGGCGTGCCGCCCTCCAGCACAGCCTGTACTGGAGGAACGAACGGCACGCACGGAAAAGGGTGGAAAAGGGCCGACCCTTCACATGACCACACCCCACATCATCCGATCAACTATTTATTCACGCGCACATGATGCGCTTAGCACTCGACCGTAAAAAAAATTCAAAGCAAACACAAATGTTGGTTACGGTAAAAGCAAAACTGAAAATTTCGATAAGATAAATTACGTTACCACTGATTCTACGTTATATCAAAAATTTCACTTTCACTAATCACGGTAAAAAAAAATCAAGGAAAAGCAAAATAACACTAAAGTACCTGAAATGAAAAAGTGGACCGCTATGTGGTCGAACCACACCCAAAAAACAACGGACAACCGAACTGCAGTGAAATAAATAGAAAAGCCGCGAAAACTCAAAACGCCAGCCTTCCAAAACGACGGAGAGGAAAAAAAGGAAATGGGCGAGATAATTGCTCTGGGTGAGGCTTACACCCAATCGGTGCACCCCCACGAATCGCGAGTATGACCGCACAGAATCAATATACAATATATAGAAAATAAATGGAGGAAAAACAACTGTTACAATTCAAAATTTACAATTTGTTTTCCCTTACTAACGTACCTTTCTTTGTTCTTACCCTGTATTGGCCCGTCCGACCACACCGCAACCAGCGCCGACGCAGGATCCCCCTCTCAATATTTGCCCTGCCCAAACCGGCGGGAATATTGTCTCACAATCACGCACCCAAATTGATTTACCACTTTCCTTTATTTTTGCTTATGTTTTCCTTTTTTTTTTGTGTTTTTTTTTTTCGTAATCGGCCACTTTATAACACCGTGCCCAAGCAAATTTCATTTTTTTTTTTCCAATAGTTGTACTTTCTTTTCACACTTATAGATCAAGAGAATAAGTCGAACCAAGCAAACAAAATAAACCAACTTCGCCACTTGCTATTAACAATAATGATTTATTTATTTATTATTATTATTATTTTTTTTTTTTTTTAAATTGTTTTTAATTCAATAATTTATGTTAATAGTGATAATTTACATAATTGTTTTATCTTAACTAAATCTCCCACGAGGTGGGAATAACGGACATTACTTTTCCGTTGTACACAACAACACAAAACTTTTATTAGTCAATGAAATATATTATTTTTTTTTATCTTTATTGTTCAAATTAAATTTACGATAATTAATCACAATATTTTTTATTACGTTTAGGATACAGATTGTATAGATATAAATTTTTCTTTTTCTTTATAAATAAAGCTACTTGAGGTTTTAACAGCTTACAAATTATTATAATTTTTAATTTATTTAAAAGCAAAACCCCCACAAAAAATAGACTTTAATTAATTAAATTTTGTTTTTATAATCAACAATTTGAGGTGTAGTCAATATCAATAATCACCAAACGTTTTAACAATTCAAAAATCAAAAATAGACTAACTTTTTTTTTATCAAACAAAATATTTTACATCCAAGAAATCAGAAAATTTCCCCCTCCTATTTTCTCTCTCGCGTCGTTGTCTGTCCCACTCGCTGCATCTGTGCACATGTTAATCATTTATTTAATTTCTTTTTTTAATTTTTATTATTGTAAAATCTTTATTCATGTTTAAATTCTCTTTTTTTTTTTTTAAGCGTGATTTACACGTTCCAACAATGTTTCCCAACAAAAAATGAAGAGATTAGTATATCGCGAATTCCATTTGAAAGACAAGAACAAATATATAAACAAACAAAATTTTGTTGGACTTTTTTTCTTTTTTTTTTCAACTTTGTTTCCATAAAAAATTTTTTGACTATAAAATATACTCGACCCGAGTATATTTTATGGAAACAAACAACAACAAACACATTAAAAATGGCGATTTGTAAAATTTTTATAGCGCTTTATTTTTATTTTTTTAAATTTTTATTTAAAAATTAAAATTTACGTTCGAACAATTTTCATTTTAGCCAAGAAAAGTTGTAATTTTGATAAATAAAGTGGTACCGCTGTAGCATTCGTCTAAAATTACATTGTCGATTTTATACCGCCAAAAAATTATAGCATGCCCGACATTTTTGTTTTATTTTTTTATAAATTTTTGTTTAAAAATGGAAGTTTACTTTCGAAAAGCTTTATTTTAGCCAGAAAAGTTGTAATTTTGAAACATAAAGTTGCATTATCGCCCTATTCGACATCGTAGATTTTATACCGCCACAAATTTATAGCATGACCGACATTTTCGTTTTATACTTTTCTCTTTTTATCGCATGTAAATATTTTCTATTGCGTGTAGCTTTAAGTCTCAACAAAAAAAGTTGGAAAAACATTGTTGGAATGTGTAAATCACGCATTATGTACACAAATACAACGAGTAAGACAAACAACGACGACGAACACATGTACATACTCATCCGTTCGGCAGCATCGAAATCATGTCTAATACACCGATTTGGTTTTATCCCCACCCAGAGCAAATATCACGCGCTAACCCAAGCCAATGATACAAAAATGGAATATTCGAGATTGAACATTTTAGCATCATAAACATTCCATCTCATACTATCCAATACAGGTACACACACCAATTCGCAAACAAAAAAAATGTATGCCTGTACATGACAACATAGAAAACAAAGCAAATGCAGGGGAAAATAAAATATCTTTACATAGCCGTCGGTGAGAATATTAAATTGCAAAGCCAAAAAAAAAATTAAGCATATGTATACACAACACCATGGTGGTCATGGCATTCTACAATTAAAGAAAACTTTCAAACTATTGGAGCGTTTGGGAATTTTCGAAACAGAAATTTTCACTGTTCCAAGTGGAGACGCAAGCCAGTCGTAACATCTTATGTCTTCTGGTTTTATAATCTTTAGCCTTACTTTAATTAACCTCGGGTTCCATTTAAGCCTTTTATAATCTTATAAGTGACACTAAAGTTGTACATTACATACTTTCTTTTAAATACCTCATTGACGTTTCGAAGAGGGACACAACAATATTTCACATTTATAAAAAGGCGTACTGATTAATTATTATTATAATTAATTGACCATATATTTTATTTTTGGATTTCTATATCGGTTACAACAACTTACCGTGCGATTCTGACGTTAAGACCGTTAAGAGTATCACAGCTAAGAGAAATTTTGGTAAGAGGTTTTTATAAGAGAATCTCTTAATTTGTATTCTGTTGGTAGTACTCCTAAAATATCTCTTAAAAACTCTCCAAATATATTGGAAAATATTTGGAGACCTGTCAATTTGAATTTTTACATTTTTTCTAGATACATTTTTGGTAGTTGATAAATAAATAAAAACAGCTCTAGTAATTTTTATTTAAATACGTTTATTTTTTATGAAGTACATAAATATCTGGAAAATTTACACGAAATATCAGCGTCCAACAACACGCCGTTTCTAATAAAATAAAAAAATCACTGGAAAGTAAAGAACATTTATCTTAGGCTTATGTATAATTAAAGGTTTATAAAAATTAATAATTTATAAGAATAAAATATTTCATAATTTTTCTTTTATAAAATTTTAGGATATGTTGATTTCTAAAAGAAACAATAAATATAATATTTTATTTCAATATTAAATATTATTTTGAAACTTACTACGGTAAAATTGTTTTTCTTTAATACGACTACGAGAAACGTCACAGTTGTGATGCTTATGACCACATATTTCGTATGTCTTAGCTAAGAGATTTTTTAAGAGAATCTTTTAGCTAAGAGCATCAACCGAATCGCAAAATAGTCTTACATAAGAGAATTCTCTTAACTAAGAGAAATCTCTTAGTTAAGACCTCTATGACTGTACGTTAGAATCGCACGGTTAGTTGCAATAAGCGAAAGAAAAATCAGTTTTTTTTTTTTCAATTTCTTTGCATTTCACAATAATTGTCGTAAAGAACTGGGAATAACGATTGATATTTTGTTTGCTAATTAATTTAGTAGGCTATAACTTTACTATAATTCAACAATTCTTGCTAATCTCACTTTTTCATTGGATACGGTTAATGTCGAAGCAACCATGCCAGCTACAAAAATATCAATCTCATTATGATTTACTGTTCGTCGATGGGTTCAACATTATTTGTGGAGATTTTTAGAAAATTCGCTTGGATTTTACAACCCCTGGGATACTTGAAGTAAAAATTACTAACTTTAGTTGAATATCATATATAACTGCAAGAAAACATAAAATTAAATTTTGCCAGTGAGGCATCAATCTCATTATGATTTACCGTTAGTCAAGTCTTTTTGAAAATTTGCACATACATTGTTAATCCGATATGCTAACCAAAAAACATTACGAGGTCGATGGTAAATTCGCATAATTTACAGTTATTTATCCAAGATGTTCAATGTAAATTGAATAACATACTAAATGTATTATTGCTTACTAAGGGTAGTAAACCCCATGACAACCTTTTGAAAATTTGCACATATATTGTTAATCCGATATGCTAACCAAAAAACATTACGAGATCGATGGTAAATTCGCATAATTTACAGTTATTTATTCAAGATGTTCAATGTAAATTGAATAACACACTAAATGTATTATTGCTTACTAAGGGTAGTAAACCGCATGACATTTTTTTGAAATTTGCACATATATTGTTAATCTGATATGCTAACCAAAAAACATTATGAAATCGATGGTAAATTCGCATAATTTACAGTTATTTATCCAAGATGTTCAATGTAAATTGAATAACACACTGAAGGTATTATTGCTTACTATGGGTAGTAAACCCCATGACAACTTTTTGAAAATTTGCACATATATTGTTAATCTGATATGCTAACCAAAAAACATTACGAAATCGATGGTAAATTCGCATAATTTACAGTTATTTATCCAAGATGTTCAATGTAAATTGAATAACACACTAAATGTATTATTGCTTCCTAAGGGTAGTAAACCCCATGACAACTTTTTGAAAATTTGCACATACATTGTTAATCCGATATGCTAACCAAAAAACATTACGAGATCGATGGTAAATTCGCATAATTTACAGTTATTTATCCAAGATGTTCAATGTAAATTGAATAACACACTAAATGTATTATTGCTTACTAAGGGTAGTAAACCGCGTGACATTTTTTTGAAATTTGCACATATATTGTTAATCCGATATGCTAACCAAAAAACATTATGAAATCGATGGTAAATTCGCATAATTTACAGTTATTTATCCTAGATGTTCAATGTAAATTGAATAACACACTGAATGTGTTATTGCTTACTAAGGGTAGTAAATCCCATGACAACTTTTTGAAAATTTGCACATATATTGTTAATCCGATATGCTAACCAAAAAACATTACGAAATCGATGGTAAATTCGCATAATTTACAGTTATTTATCCAAGATGTTCAATGTAAATTGAATAACACACTAAATGTATTATTGCTTCCTAAGGGTAGTAAACCCCATGACAACTTTTTGAAAATTTGCACATATATTGTTAATCCGACATGCTAACCAAAAAACATTACGAGATCGATGGTAAATTCGCATAATTTACAGTTATTTATCCAAGATGTTCAATGTAAATTGAATAACACACTAAATGTTATATTGCTTACCAAGGGTAGTAAACCCCATGGTAGTAAATACCACCTAATAAATATAAATTCTAATTTGTCGAACTAATGTTTTAAAGAAACTTCTATAAAATCATTATCGAGCGGTCATACTTTAAAACCACGTAACATAAATTCTAAGAGATATTGGCGAATAAAAAAATATTGGAGGTGGAATTTGAAAAGAGCTTTTGCGGAAACAATTTTGTCAGAGTATAACGATAATCGTCCATTTGTGCAAATTGAAATAGCTGGGAATTCTGTAAAATGCTGTTATATAGCGGTGCTTTGTTGAGCATCATAGGCCGAATTTCGATGGAATTTATAAATAAAACTGGCATTATAATGTTATTTTTAAATAAAATATTTACTCATAAATACGCATTCATTAGTGGAACATTTCAAAATCTACTACTTTGTGTGTGTGTGTGTGTGTGTGTGTGTTTTTTTTTTTTTTGTTTTGTTTTTTTAAGGAAGGTGGAAATCCATCATGGACGATGTAGGGGATAACGTAGCTATGCACCACAACGGTGTGAGACTCCTACTCACTAAAAATACCTCCTGTATCCTTTCCACCCGGAACGGCCGCTAGCTATTACTTCGAAAGGGAAGGAGTTTGTGCTAACTGTACGATCACATCTCCCACGCAACTGAAGGGTGCGAGTTACCTTGCTTGGCGACGTTGGCGTTCCAACCGTCGCAACTCTTTAATCGTTGTTGTTGCAAAATTTGCTACAGCACTCCATCCTGCTGGGGACGATAGCATCACTTCAACTATGTTCTCTGGGGTAATATCAAATTGATTGATTGCTCCAGCAAGCACTTCCCTATTTCCTTGGAACCGTGCGTATACAAAAAACACGTGTTCAGCATCCTCTGCGGAATCTCTGCAGGATGGACAGTACGGTGAATCATCATGCCCAAAACGGTTAAGGTATGATCGAAAGCATCCGTGACCTGTTAAGAGCTGTGTTAGGTAAAAATCAACCTCGCCATGCTTACGATTATCCACGGGCATATCTCAGGAATTAGTCGTCGAGTCCAATGACCCTTCTCCGAACGGTTCCAACGCTATTGCCAATCGATAAGAATATCCCCCCTGTACATTCTTGTGTTGTTCGTTCGCACCATTGGTCTATCTGGTGTTCCTCCATGGCTATTATTGTATGACTTTTGCCGTTCCGCTGCCAGCAGACCAATTGGACACATTCCCGCAATGACGCAGGCTACTTCGTCCGAAAGAGTTCTGAATGCACTAATCACTCTAAGTGCGCAGCTACGATATACGGAGTTAGAACTACGACGATAGGATGGCACCTGCAGCGCTTGCGCCCATATAGGGGACGCATAGTGCATTATAGATGTTACTACACCGACTAATAATCTTCGTCGTCCTTGGCTTGGTCCGCCGACATTCGGCATTATACGAGAGAGAGCCTTGCTAACTCTGGCTGATTTCTCACTGACGTACTTTATGTGCTCCTTGAATGACAGCCTTGCATCGATTTGTACCCCTAGGTACCTTATCGAGGGTTGCGAGAAAATCGTATGTGCTCCGATTCTAATGGAAATTGTTTCCAGAACCTTTCTGCTGGTTATAAGCACCGCTTTCGTCGTTTTTTGTTCCGCCAGTTGCAACCCAACTGAGTCAAGCCATTGTTGGATTATATCCACCGTATCACTACAAATATTTTCCAGCTCTTCCTTGTACTTTGAAACTGCTACGATGGCGATATCATCGGCAAACCCAACTACAGTCGCCTCCTCGGGGACCTGGAGTGTGAACACATCGTCATACGTAATATTCCAAAGCATTGGACCGAGTACAGATCCCTGGGGGACCCCGCATGTAACTGTGTACTCCTTGCACCCTTCATTCGTGCGGTACTGCAAAGTGCAGTTTTCAAAATAGTTTGAGATTACTCGCTTGATGTAACAAGGCACATTCCTGATATTGAGGGCGTTCATAATATGTTCCCATTTTGCTGTATTAAACGCATTTTTAATATCTAGCGTAACAATAGCGCAGTATTTTTTACGGCCTCCTTTCCATCTGCTGCCGCTGATGGCGTCTTCTGCCAGCCTGGTAACGAGAGGAATAGCATCAATAGTTGAGCGCGCTTTGCGGAACCCATATTGGTTATGGGCAAGGTCTCCAGATGATACGATAGTAAGTTTAAGCTTGGACATTACCACCTTGTAGGGCCTACCCCATGGGTCATCCTCAACCTCATCACAGAGGGACTTCCAACATCGTAGCTTGCTTTATTTAACGGCCACCTTCAGCGCACCCCGTGCTTCCCTGTATATTTGTTGTAAACTGGAAGAGGAGCTAGTGTTTCTACCTCGCTGGGAAACGCGCTTGCCACGATTGCACTTTCGCCGGAGCAATGCAATTTCCTCATTCCACCAGTAGGCCGGTGGGCGTCTTGGGTTTAACCTTCTTTTAGGCATTGTAGCGTTACATGCACTGGTAATGCTGCCTATTAACTGGGATGCCTTGGTGTTAGCGGATGATGTCTTCATCGAAAGCGTTTGTATACTATTACTTGGGTGTATTCCGTGGAGTTCACACAGGATGGCCTGGTGGTCACTGTGCGTGTAAAAGTCACAAACCTCCCAAGTTATTCCTGTCCTCCAAAGAGATTCACTAACAAACGTTAGGTCTATAATAGAACCAGCATTACCCCTACTGAAAGTATATTCGGAGCCGGTGTTGCACAGGACAACATTCAGAACTGAAAAAGCCTCCAGAAGGGCTTGACCTCTTCTATTTGTTTGAGCGCTACCCCACTCCGTAGCCCACGCGTTGAAGTCTCCCGAAATTACCAGAATCAAGCAATCTAAGAAGTGGATGAATTGCTCGATTGGCTCATTTGGTGGGGCATAACAACTGAAGATATGTATTCCATTAATTTTTGCTCGAACATATCCGAAGAAACTCTGCGGGCTTTCTTGAACGACCATGCCAGCACATGCCCAGATTGCTGCCTTGCCACTATGGTCACTCACCCATGCAGCATCATCCAAATTTTTGTACTATTCACATAGTATTGCGAAGTCTAGCTTCAATTCGTGTATAGTCTGCCATAGGAGGTCCTGGGCAGCCTCACAGTGATTTAAGTTTAGCTGAAGTAGCTTCACCTTCTACGGTTGTTTCCTATAACCATCCGTTGTGCTGGACAATTACCCCTACCGGTGATGTGAGTACCAATAGCTTCTCCATTTCCTGTACGACAGAATGCACACTGCGGTTCCCGTTCACAATCTTTTGCCTTATGGCCGGCTCTGCAGCACCTAAAGCAAAGGTTTGATAGGTCGACTTCGCTCTTGCATGTGGCCGCTCTGTGACCTGGCTTCCAGCATTTAAAGCATTTCACTGGGCTAACTACTTCACGTATACGACACCAAACCCAGCCTATACGGATTCTGCCAACATCAGCCATTTTTCGAGCTATAGCCGTTGGTATTTTGACAACTGCTATCTGCGTACCTCTGTGCGCAGGTCTAAGACTATTTACGATATTCTCATCGAGGATTTTCCCGTCATCGAAGTCCATAGCTATTGCGTTAAAGACTTCTCCCTTTGTTGTTACCTCGTCAATATCCCATATCTCCAGTGTAGTCTCCTCGGGATCGGCAAGAGTCGAAACCTCTAGTTTACCGTCAAGGTACGTCTCAATTTTACCGCTCATCGTATCAAGGTTGGCACTACCGCACGCCGACTTCTGTATTCTCAGCAATCGATAACCCTTCTAGATTTTATGGACACGGGCCACACTATTTCCGACACTCTCCAAGGCAGGATCTATTTTTATGCCTTTCAAAACCTCCGCGAACGAAGCTGGACTAGTGGTTTTGATCATCAGTGCGGCGGGTCTCGAAGGTCCTTCGTGGCGCTTCCTTGGTTTCCTCGTTACAACCTGCCACTCATTTGTTACTTGCTTCCCACGAATCTCTTCAGATCTTTTATTTGTGCCCAGTGCAGAAGATGCAACCATGCTTCGGCCTCTTGGTCTTCCACGGGCTTTGCAATCTGCATTTTCCTTACCTTCCGGCTTCCAGCATTTAAAGCATTTCACTCGGCTAACTACTTCAAGTATACTGCACCTAACCCAGCCTATACGGATTCTGCCAACATCAGCCATTTTTCGAGCTATAGCCGTTGGTATTTCGGCAACCGCTACCTGCGTACCTCTGTGCGCAGGTCTAAGACTAGTTACGATATTCTCATCGAGGATTTTCCCGTCATTGAAGTCCATAGCTATTGCGTTAAATACTTCTTCCTTTGTTGTTACCTCGTCAATATCTCATATCTCCAGTGTAGTCTCCTCGGGATCGGTCAGAGTTGCAACCTCTAGTTTACCGTCAAGGTACGTCTCAATTTTACCGCGCATCGTATCAAGGTTGGCAATACCGCACGCCGACTTCTGTATTTTCAGCAATAGATAACCCTTCTCGGTTTTATGGACACGGGTCACACTATTTCCGACACTCTCCAAGGCAGGATCTATTTTTATGCCTTTCAAAACCTCCGCGAACGAAGCAGGACTAGTGGTTTTGATCATCAGTGCGGTGGGTCTCGAAGGTCTTTCGTGGCGCTTCCTTGGCTTCCTCCTTACAACCTGCCAGTCATTTGTTACTTGCTTCCCACGAATCTCTTCAGATCTTTTGTTTGTGCCCAGCGCAGAAGATGCAACCATGCTTCGGCCTCTTGGTCTTCCACGGCCTTTGCAATCTGCATTTTCCTTACCTTATTTCCCGTTCTCTGAGGGCTATCAGCTGTATCAAGAGGTGAAAGACAATTTAATCGCCTCTTCTTCTTACTGGCTGGAGTACTCTGGCTCAATTCTCTAGCCGTTTCGTCTTGGACAGCGTCCTCCGTTTGCACATCGAGGTCAACACCGCCCCTTGCTCTGAGAGTTATTTGCCGGAATGTGGATTTTAAAAGACCAACGATCCTCATAATTTCGTGGTGGAGCAACGGCTTTTTCCCTTTATGAACTCTGCCAGTTCCTATGCGCTCCATTGGGTCGATCTTCTTTCCCAGCTGAAGAGCATCTGAATCATTGATATCCGATGTTGAACTAGTCCTTGTGTGCCCGTGAGTTATTGAACCGGACTTAGGCGATCGGAGTAGCCTACTCCTCTGCTCGAACGGATTAAGTTTCGCCACTGGGGTGGTAGTAAAACTTGTAATTCTATCTGCAACAACAGCCAAGTTCCCAAATAAAACTAAACTATTTCATATTTTACAAAATAATAAAACGTAAATACGTAATACGTAAATAAAATAATGAAAATATATACACAAAACAACCCGTTTCTTTTAATTCGCAAGAAAATTAGAGAAAAACAATCATCAAAACTTACGTAACCGTATATTAAAACATTAATGCAAAATTATCGAAAATAATTAATTGTATAGAATCGTATTAAGAATCGGGGAAATATTTTACTTTCCGTCCTTATCCTTTACATGATGTCACATTTCCAGAGCGTATAACGATTTTATTTTACCCTTTTATTATATGCTGCCTACAAAATATACACTCAGCGGTTAAAATTTGATGTTTCTTCTGCTAACCCTTTCTGTTATATTCTAAGCAACAAACACGTTTTGAAAACATTTATAAAACATTGATCTATTTCCTAAAAAACTTAAAACCGTAAAATATTATTACTAAAAATATAACTACAACTTCACGTAAAAATTCTAGCCAAACATAACACAGTCGCGTGGCAGATGTAATGAAAAAAAAATTGATAAAACAGCAACAATTCAAATCTATTACGCGGCCAGATGTCTTGTCTTTTTTATTTTGTTTTCTTAAAGTTTTTAAGAAAGGAAGATGTCAACGAAGAGGCAGATGTTATGTTGGTATAGTTTGGTTGCTTATTTCAATGAGGGTGTTTGCGAACTTCATGAATGTGTGTGCACACCTAAATTATTTATTTACAAATTAATTTATTTTTATTAGCACAGGTCAAGTTTTTTATAATTAAAGTTACGCAACTAAGTGATCACATTTCAAAATATTACCATAATAACTTTATTTGAGCGCTTATAATTCTTGCAATATGTTGGAAAATGACTTATGAATGTGATTGCCTTGAAATTTAGATAAATTGGATACATTTGGGAAACAAAATGTTTATTTTAAACGTCATGTCGCCAACACTTTGGTGGACCTGAAAGCAAACGCTATACGCATAATAATTATCAACTTAAGAGAGACATAAACGATAAATTAAACGAATAATCCTAGACCATTTTTTATTAAATTTACGTTATCCTTATTTACCGCTCGTTTACCCCTTTCGAATACAAGCTGCAAAATTTAATAACTTATTTCTAATTAAGTTTAGATGATTAACTATTAATCCAGGCAGTTGCTATACTGTATAAATTTTTATTTAACTCTTTATCTGATCTTTTGATAAAAATATTCAAAGTTTTGATAAAACTGATTTACAACATAAAGGTACAATTATATAATAATAAGGTTTCAGTTTGTTGAATAATGTTAGATAAAATGTATGAATCGTTTTTTACTTAATTTTAATTGGTTTTTCTAAGGCTCTGAATATCAAAATAGAAACTCACCTTAAACCTTATCTAGGGTTCAAAGTCAAAATTAGCAGCTCAATGTCATCAGAAAGGAGAAAAGTTCTTTGACGAGAATAGTTTTCCATTAAAAACCGTACGTACTTGATGATCACATCTGATTCTGATGGTGTAGTGGTTATATATAGATAAAAGGTCAAAATCACACCTATGTTTGACCGTGCCAATATCAAGCCACCGCATCACTGCTCAAGTATACCAGTTGGATATCATGTAATATCTCGAGATAATCTAATGATGGGTATCGGACGAAAAGCGAGCCTTCTAGCAAGGACCGATTTGTCTTTCCGTGGAATTGTAAAACGAGTTGGCGCTTCTCTGTCCGCTATATTTTAGCGTCAGTGTTGATTTTATTCGCACTTTATTATTAATAAAGTTGCGATTCTCCATCTATCGCCTTGGCTGCTATGGGAACGTTAAGCGAAAAATGAATGAAAATCAACTAAATGGCTTACATAGAGAAAGGTTGGTTATCCCAAAATTTACAGGTACGATGACAGTCAAATATTACACTTAGAAAATTGGAGTTTATTTCGGAACTACCAAATACAAGCCTTCCGGCTAAGTCACTCAATTTATGTAGTCAGTTCCATTATTCTTCTGTAAATGGAAATAATGTTTTATAAAAAAAAAAGAATATATAACACATAAACACGGAAAACATAAAAATAATTATTATTAATTGTGCTTGCAAGAAACGAAGGACGTATGTCACGTGTTTTTTCTTAATTTAAAATAATTCATAAAATGTTTTTCAAATTTTTTTCCAGTTATAGTTAAAATTTATTTATATTTTAATAATTGTTTTATTAATAAATTTTTTAGCCATCCTTGCTTCGCATGAAATAATACCAAACTATTTTTTTATTTTTCGAACGTTTATTACCATCTGTACTCCCTACAGTAAACCGAGCAAAGTAAAAGAAAAATGATGCTTGTAAATTCTAGAAGCCATTCGTTGGATTGAGTTGGATTTCTGTTTGGAGTTGCTCAATGTTTTGCATTGAGTTCCGTAGATTTTTAAGGTCATGTTGATTTGGGATTTGAATTAGGCGTCGAGTTTGAGATTGAGCTCAGGGCTGAGTTGCGGTCTGGTTTGGGTTGAGGTATATGCGATTGAGATGGGGTTTTGATAGGAATGAGTTAACGGAGTTTGGGGTTGAGTTGCGGGTTAAGTTGGGGATCGAGTTGGGGTTGAGTTGAAGTTGTGTTGAAGTTGGAAGCGGGGTTTGGTCGGGAATAATTTGGGAGTCGAGTTGAGCGTTCAGTGGTAGGTTAGATTGAGTTGAATTGAGCTGAGCTCAAATATGCAAGTTGTTTTTCGAATCGAGTTTTTGATTTGAGTAGAGTGTTGAGCTCAAGTCTCTAGCTTTGGCAAAACTTGTCTCGCTACGCTACAGGTAAGGGTGTTAGTCGACATTTCCGTTGAGGCTAACGCCTGCCTATTAAGTGCTAGTTACCCTTTCTGGTTGCAGCTGGAGGGTCATACCATGCCTAACAAGTTCATCCGCCCTGCTGTTCCCCATAACGCCCGAGTGACCAGGGACCCAGATTAACTAAATGTTTAAATGCTCACTCATTTCATTAAGAGATGAGTGATAGCTCAACGCAACCCGTGATGTAAAAGAGACTGATTCCAGCGACTTGATTACCGCTTGACTGCCCACATAGATCGCGATATCACCTGAGGATTCCACACTATGCTTCAACCACATCAAGATTTCTCCAATCACTGTGACCGAAGCTTGGTACACGCTGCAGTAATCAGGCAGACGAATAGAAATGTTCAGATTTAGTTTATCACAGAATACTCCAGCTCCCACTTTGCCGTGTAGCTTTGAGTCGTCCGTGAAGAATTGCAAAGCTTCGCTTTCCAATATCGATCCATCTCTCCAGGATTGCCTTAAAGGGATTATAGCTCTACCGTAACGACTACCGCCACGTTATCTGCGTAAGCAATAACTATAATATCTGCTCTCTCCAGTTCCAGTAGTCACCCATTTACTACTGTGTTCCAGAGGAAAGGGGTCAAGACCCTCCTGCGGGGCCCTCTAATTATACGTCTCTTGATCGTGGAGTTACTCAGCTCCGAGGTAACAACCCTGCTTACCAGAATGAGATTAAATAACCTACTCACAGGGAAGTATACCTCCAAAAATCACGGGGAAGTATACCTCCAAAAATCCCTCTCTGATTGCCGCTAATTTTACATTATTAAAGGCGCCCTGTCCTCTATATACAGGAAAGTAACATAAATCCTTCAAGTTAATCGATTTCTCGATAATATGTACCAAAGCGTCCACATATCCACCATTAATGTATGCATGCTGAGACAGTGCACACTTACTGCGTTCTATTTTCCCTCCAATGTATACACCTAATGGGCTTTCAAGGTTTTCTAAAGAAAGGATGGTAGAGTTAATGGTCTGAGGTCCTTACGATATAGATGTAAGCATTTTCTTGCTTCCAATGCCATCGCCTTCTTACATACATAGATCCATTGACCTCTGGCTCAACCAAGCAGTCAACTTCACACGCCCTTCAGGAAGGGCGTCAGGAAAGAAGGGCTTCAGGAAGATGAGGTTCAGTGCGTTGAGATCAACCTCCATCCTCCCGACGAGATGCTCCCATCTTCTTTATCATCGCTGAATAGCTTTGTCTTGTACCCTTTAGGGGAGCCCGACGTAACCTCGGTTAGTAGTGTAACGCGCTTGCTGTCAACCACTTCTACATAATTCTGGAGCCGCTGTCTTTTAGACATGTGGATCTTTTCTAATATTCCTCAGCCAACAGTTCTCCTTGTCCAAGCCACTGATAACCTTTGTTCCAGACTGAGATGCTCCTGGGGATCGCATACCACTTGTCTAAGATTCTAAATGCTGAGGGATATGTCCTGTACCGCTGCAGATATCACACATCCCTTTGCCCTGTATAGGGTTGGTAACGCTATGAGTCCCAGTCTTGGCGCCCCTGAGTCATCCTCCTTCGCCACATTAGAGGGACCGTCTGGTTTGAGAAAATTCCCTTTGATTTGTATGGATGTGAAGTTTTCCGCAAATCGACATTTTCTATAAATGTATTAGTTTCACACTGCTAAAATAAATTCCAATTGGAAAAAATATTTTTTTGTTTGTTTGTTCTTTTCTCTTTCTACATATATATATATATATATATATATATATATATATATATATATATATATATATATATATATATATATATATATATATATATATATATATACGCAAAAGTCGCTTATGGCTGTATGATACTCGCTTTTTTTCCCACTTTTTCAGTGACTAGGAAAGACAAACGGAGTGAGATAAAACATATATATATAAAATATTTGTGAGAGTGAGTGTATACACCATAGATTTGGAAAAAATATAGAAACGTCAAAAAAAAGTGGTAGCTCAACTTTTCTAGCAGTTAATCGAGCAAATATAGCAAAAATATAGAATTGGATTTGATTCTTTTTTTTGACATTACATACTTTTTTCTGACTTTTCCGAAATAATAGAGAAAATATTTGTATTTTGTATACCAAAGAGAATTTATTTGTTTATTTTTAAAATAAATTTAATATACAATATTTCCATTTTTTTTCGCCATATTGTTATGATTTTTTTTCTCCTTTTTTGATTTTTCTTTTGGTACTGAAATACAATTTTGGGTTTGCATTGTTAATTGTTTGCCAAAATATTTAAAACGTGCATTTTTTTGTAAATATAAAAATTAACTTAACATATAAATTATTTCGTTGCAATTAATTGCGGCAGCTAATGCAAATTTATTATATAATATGTTACAACACAAAAAAATTTTGATTCTATTTATATATTTTGTTTATCCGAAACTTCAAAATATTTGCCTATAGTATTGTCTACACTACCCTTCTCTGTTTCGCTTTACTAGTTTTGCAGCACTTTATTGCACTTGAAAAAAAGTGAGTATCATACGGCCATTAACTGACTCTAAGCGGTTTTTATGAATTTCACATAAATAATTAAATTTGTCAACTACAGTCATACCCCGTACAACGTCCCCCCTCATAACGTCGTTTCGCTGTAACGTCGTTAGTAAAATGCGAACAAACCTCGCTCTATCGTCGCTGTGTTTCGTTGTAACGTCGTTTAAAATAATAAGCAAAGCAAAAAAACACTGAGAAAAAGGCAAAAAACTTAAACAAAAAACAATGAAATTTTCTCTTCTATTCGTCTACATATATTCTTTGCCCCTTATAACGTCGTTGTTTCGCCTAACGTCGGAACCAATTAACAACGTTAGGCGGGGTATGACTGTATTTAGATTTTTAAAATTTTGGTGAAAATCGCTTAAAAAATAAAAAAGTTATGAGGTAATTAATACAAATGTATAATACTTTCAATGTGTTTTCTCAAAACTACTAAAATGCAGTTAAGCGACTTTCGCTATTTAGTACGATATGTATATACATACATATATATATATATATATATATATATATATATATATATATATATATATATAACCGCTGGGACTTTTATCCTATACTTTTCCTTAAACAACAACAAAAACTAAAAAACATGATTGAATTAGTAAAATGCATACATTTAGGCGATTGCATAAAGAATTGAATTATTATAAATATTTTTAATAATGATTATATTAATAAAAGTAAATTATTAAACGTACGTATAAACGTATAATTAAGGAATAGAATTTGATTTATGTAAATATATTGGATACAAATTATTTACAAAATTATAACTTAAAATTTCGAAATACGATTTAAAAGGGGTGTCGAACTTGACGTAATACTAAACAGGGTTATAGGTCGTTCTCATCGATTTCCCTAATGGGGTAGTAAGATGTATATATTAGCCAACTAATCAGCGATTTGTAGAATTTTATCATGGATTTTGCATATTGAAATTTGCATTTTTTTGCAAAACTCCATATATTTGGTAGGGGTTTCAAACTTGACATAATACTAAACAGGGTTATAGGTCATTCTCATCGGTTTCTTAATGGGGTAGTAAGATGTATATATTATCCAACTAATCAGCTATTTGTAGAATTTTATCATGGATTTTGCATATTGAAATTTGCATTTTTCTGTAAAAAACTCCGTATATTTGGTAGGGGTGTCGAACTTGACGTAATACTAAACCGGGTTATAGGTCGTTCTCATCGGTTTCCCTAATGGGGTAGTAAGATGTATATATCAGCCAACTAATCAGCGATTTGAAGAATTTTATCATGGATTTTGCATATTGAAATTTGCATTTTTCTGCAAAAAACTCCGTATATTTAGTAGGGGTGTCGAACTTGACGTAATACTAAACAGGGGGTTATAGGTGTTCTCATCGGTTTCCCTAATTGGGTAGTAAGATGTATATATCAGCCAAGTAATCAGCGATTTGTAGAATTTTATCATGGATTTTGCATATTGAAATTTGCATTTTTTTTGCAAAAACTCCGTATATTTGGTAGTTGTGTCGAACTTGACGTAATACTAAACAGGGTTATAGGTCGTTCTCATCGGTTTCCCTAATGGGGTAGTAAGATGTATATATCAGCCAACTAATCAGCGATTTGTAGAATTTTATCATAGATTTTGCATATTGAAATTTGCATTTTTCTGCAAAAAACTCCGTATATTTGATAGGGGTGTCGAACTTGACGTAATACTAAACAGGGTTATAGGTCGTTCTTATCGGTTTCCCTAATGGGGTAGTAAGATGTATATATCAGCCAACTAATCAGCGATTTGTAGAATTTTATCATGGTTTTTGCATATTGAAATTTGCATTTTTCTGCAAAAAATTCCGTATATTTAGTAGGGGTGTCGAACTTGACGTAATACTAAACAGGGTTATAGGTAGTTCTCATCGGTTTCCCTAATTTGGTAGTAAGATGTATATATCAGCCAACTAATCAGCGATTTGTAGAATTTTATCATGGATTTTGCATATTGAAATTTGCATTTTTTTTGCAAAAACTCCGTATATTTGGTGGTTGTGTCGAACTTGACGTAATACTAAACAGGGTTATAGGTCGTTCTCATCGGTTTCCCTAATGGGGTAGTAAGATGTATATATCATGGATTTTGCATATTGAAATTTGCATTTTTCTACAAGGGGTGGGAAAGGGGGCTTAAGTAATTGGTCTACCAATAGTCCAAATGTCATCCTCACCTGCACGTGGTGCACCCTGCTAGATAACTAACGAGGCTCTGGCGACCGAGACACGGCGGTATAACTGAGTATCGAGAATTTAGTAAATGATCTTCTCAAACCAGACCCACTACCAATTCGTACTGGTCAGAGTGGTAGATGCTTTATGACCAGTAAAATAAACAATGAGTACAACGGATTCAGGAAATTGTACCCCAGGTGGTAACCCAGCTAATCAGCTGGCAAATCCACCCTCTAACGAGGCTGGCTCAAAGGATTCTGGGGTGAGCCAATCATTGTTTAACAGCCCTTTTGGGCAACCCAACCCATTTAAACAACAATCCAGGGTGGGTAGATCACCACCACTAATAGCGAACACCTTAGAAAGGGATAACGCAGAACTGCGCAATAAGATTTACGAAATAGAAAAGTTAACGTTAAATCTAAACAAAGACCTCAAAAACTTACAGCGAGAAAACAAGGAGTTAAAAGATGCTCTAAATGCAGTAATGTCTGATAAAGAAACCACTAAGATAAACAACACCAATGATCATATAGAGGTTATGTATGAAACAGACGAGGAAGAACTCAATAGAGAAACGGGATGGATTCTGAACCGTAACAAAAAAAATAAGAAACGTAAGATGAGTAAATCACCACAGATTTCACCCGATTCGAAACAATCAGTTGAGCAGCTTCCAACCGGAAGTAGGCACGTGCAACAGGAGGATAAAGCTCAGGTTCCGTCGGAACAGAAACGATCAAGTAATGAACTCCCAACCGGAAGTAAGAATATACAACTAGAGAAAAAAGTGCCACGGCCACCTCCAGTAATAATATCTAATTGCAATAATTATCAGAGTATTAGAAACATCATGGACAACAATCATATAAAGTTTCAAGCTACATCGTTAAATAGTGGTGATATCAAAATAAATGTCACAGACAGTGATAGCTATAGAAAGTTAACAGGAGCTCTTAACGAAGAAAAGACAGCGTGGTATTCCTACGAAGATAAGCAGACAAGGCAAACCAAAGTCATTGCTAGGAAGCTACACGCTTCATGCAAACCAGAAGAGATAAAAGAGTATCTTTTGGAGAAAAAATACAAAATTAAAGAAGTTACACAGCTGCTAAAAAGAGGTGACAAAACACCTCTGACAAAAGTTTTGCGTGTGTCCGTGGACTTGGCACTTTTTGCACTGGGGGATCAGTTTAGATTTTTTAACTGCTTCTATTTGCACTTTCATATGGAGTATTTCGCTGATTGCATAAATATTTTTAATGTCTTCTGTTCTTTCAAAAGACAACATATATAATATATATGTTGTCTTTTGAAAGAACAGAAGACATTAAAAATATTTATGCAATCAGCGAAATACTCCATATGAAAGTGCAAATAGAAGCAGTTAAAAAATCTAAACTGATCCCCCAGTGCAAAAAGTGCCAAGTCCACGGACACACGCAAAACTTTTGTAATAAGGAGCCCAGATGCGTGAAATGTGTAGGAAAACACCGTACGGCTGAATGTACGAAACTAAAAGACACCCCACCAAAATGTGTTAACTGTGGAGAGACACACCCAGCCAACTACATAGGTTGCATTGTTATAAAAGAGCTGCAAAAAATTCGCAACAAAACAAGGGAAACTTCAATAATTACCAGGCCAGAAATTAACTCAGCCTCAACAAGAATACCTACAAATTTAAGGCCACACCAAACATTAAACCAGCCATCAAGAACTAATCCAAATGTAACATTTGCTGATGTACTATCTACTGGAAATTCGAGAAGACAACATAGTTCTCTTTTATTTAATGATTCAAATAATAACCAAACTAATAAAATATTACAAGATATTCTTGATAGACTTAGTTCACAAGAAGAAAAGCAAGAAAAAGCCTTTATATCAATCCTACAAAGGCTCACCCTACTCGAAAAATATGGCAAATAATTTAAAAATTCTTGCATGGAACTGCAATGGTATATTGCAACGACAAAATGAAATACAACTATTTCTTGATTTAGAAAAAATAGATATATGTTTATTATCTGAAACACACCTTACTACTCAAAGTCATATAAAAATCCGCGGCTACGAAGTTCACTCAGCAGTTCATCCTAATAATAATGCACGAGGGGGCAGTGCCGTGATTATAAAAAAAGATATTAAATACCATCTGCAACAAAAACTTGAAAGTGATGAAATACAAGCAATTAGCGTTAGCATTAATACCCGCAACCACAAGTTAGTGGTATCCGCAATATATTGCCCACCTAGATATAACATCAAAGAGAATGCTTATACTCAGTTCTTCAAGCAGCTCGGTGAAAAATTTGTAGTCGGGGGTGACTTCAACGCTAAACATACTGACTGGGGATCAAGACTAACCACAACTAAAGGGAAAGAGCTTCATCAAGCAATAATTAAATACAACTGCAACTGGCATTCTACTGGAAAACCAACTTATTGGCCCAGTGATCAAAATAAAACACCAGACCTAATTGACTTCTTTATAACAAGAAAAATCCCGGTTGATTATATAAAAGTGCAGGAAGGATTGGACTCCACATCTGACCACTCCTCTATTTTAATGATAATAAGTGATACAATAATTACTAATGATAAACAGCCACTGTTAACAAATAAATATACTGATTGGAAAAAGTTCAGGAATGAACTAAACAATAGCATCATTTTAAACACACAACTTTCATCAGAAGAAACATTAGAACAGGAGGTGGAGAAGCTCGTCAAGGACATACAGGTAGCGGCGTGGAATAGTACTAACACAACAAACAAAAAAATAGCTGGCAAATGCTATCCAATGGAAATTAAATCACTAGTTATAGAGAAGAGAAGTACCCGTAGGGAGTGGCAACGTACACGAGACCCAACCGTCAAAAATAGATTAAATAATTTAACACAACGAATACGTAGAGAAATAAGGGAATTTAAAAATAAATCAATAAATTCATACCTACAATCTCTCACCTATGATAAAGGTAGTGATTATTCATTGTGGAAAGCAACCAAATATTTGAAAAGGCCAGTTATGCATATACCACCAATAAGAACAAATAATGGTCACCTGGCTAAAAGCAAAGAAGATAAAGCAGAAAAATTCGCGGATCATCTCGAGCGTACCTTTCAGCCAAATTTAACAACACTTAACCAACAGGATATATTGTTCGAAAACCAAACAACTATCCTGAGACAGGAAATTCCATTAACTAATGCTAAAGAAGTAAAACAAGTAATAAAGAACCATGTAGTACTTAAAAAATCACCAGGATATGACCTGATAACTGGAGAGATTCTAAAACAACTACCTAATAAAGCTGTTAAAAAAATATCGGACATAATTAATGCTTCCTTCAGACTCCGTTATGTCCCTCTATCTTGGAAATTTCTTGAAGTGATAATGATACCTAAGCCAGGTAAGCCACCAAGTGAACTGGCCTCGTACAGGCCAATATCACTTCTTCCAACTATGTCAAAACTATTTGAGAGATTGTTATTAAAACGAATTAAACCAGAAGTTGTAAAATCAGGAGCTTTTCCGTCCCATCAGTTTGGATTTAGAGAGGAACACTCCACAATCGACCAAGTCCATAGAATAACAGATATAATAGAAAAATCCTTAGAGGAAAAAAAGATTTGTTCAGCCATATTTCTTGACATAGCGCAGGCATTTGACAAAGTATGGCTAGATGGTTTAATATTTAAATTGGAGAAAACTCTGCCATTTGAGTATTGCGAACTGCTAAAGTCATACCTGAAAAGGAGATATTTTAGAGTTAAACAGGAAGGAGTTTACTCCAGTATTAAAGAAGCTAAAGCAGGAGTCCCGCAGGGGAGTGTCTTAGGGCCTTTCCTTTTCGTGCTGTTTACTAGCGACATACCGCAGACGAGCAATACAACTATCGCCACGTTTGCAGATGACACTGCAATTCTAGCTGTTGGTGACACAATCGGTGAAGTCACATTCAAACTACAAATAGCCGTAAATAATATACAAGATTGGCTAGCTAAGTGGAGAATTAAAGTGAATGAATCGAAGTCTACTCACATTAACTTCACTAATAGATCAATAGAACCACTACCTGTGACTCTCAATAATATCTCTGTACCACATGCCAATCAAGCAAAATACCTTGGTATGAACCTTGATGCAAAGTTAAAGTGGAAAGTACACGTGAAAAAGAAAGCAGAAGAGCTTCAGTTAAAATATAGAAAAATGTACTGGTTAATTGGAAGAAACTCTCAGTTATCCATTCATAATAAACTTATGCTTTATAAACAAGTACTCAAGCCGGTCTGGACATATGGTATTCAACTATGGGGATGCACCAAAATCAGCAATCAACAGATAGTTCAACGATTTCAAAATAAAGTCCTCAGAGGAATTGTAAATGCCCCTTGGTACATTCGTAATAGTGACCTTCATAGAGATCTCGGAATAGACACAGTCGCAAGTGAAATAAAGAAATGTGCTCAAAAACACCAGGAGAGGCTCCATCATCACCCTAACATCGAAGCTGCAAGACTACTTCATCGAGAGGGTATAATAAGAAGACTCAAAAGACTAAAACCTTTTGAGTTGCCTGAATAGTCCGCACAATGCAACATCAACCAAAACAACACTTTATGTAAAGAACACATATGAGTGCTTTATTATTATATTGTCAGAGTCAAACGCTGTTAGTCAAAAATGACTAGTTACTTTGTAAAAAAATTTTATTGTTATCATAAATAAAATTATTAAAAAAAAAAAAAAAATTAAAAAAAAAAAAAAAAAAAAAAAATTTTCTACAAAAAACTCCGTATATTTGGTTAGGGGTGTCGAACTTGACGTAATACTAAACAGGGTTATAGGTCGTTCTCATCGGTTTCCCTAATGGGGTAATAAGATGTATATATCAGCCAACTAATCAGCGATTTGTAGAATTTTATCATGGATTTTGCATATTGAAATTTGCATTTTTCTGTAAAAAACTCCGTATATTTGGTAGGGGTGTCGAACTTGACGTAATACTAAACAGGGTTATAGGTCATTCTCATCGGTTTTCCTAATGGGGTAGTAAGATGTATATATTATCCAACTAATCAGTGATTTGTAGAATTTTATCTTGGAGTTTATGTAGTTACCTAATGGGGTAGTAAGGTTTCCCTAATGGGGTAGTAAGATATCAGCCAACTAATCAGCGATTTGTAGAATTTTATCATGGATTTTGCATATTGAAATTTGGATTTTTTTGCAAAACTCCATATATTTGGTAGGGGTGTCGAACTTGACGTAATACTAAACAGGGTTATAGGTCGTTCTCATCGGTTTCCCTAATGGGGTAGTAAGATGTATATATTAGCCAAGTAATCAGCGATTTGTAGAATTTTATTATGAATTTTGCATATTGAAATTTGCATTTTTCTGTAAAAAACTCCATATATTTGGTAGGGTGTAGAACTTGACGTAATACTAAGCAGGGTTATAGGTCGTTCTCATCTGTTTTCCTAATAGGGTAGTAAGATGTATATATCAGCCAACTAATCAGCGATTTGTAGAATTTTATCATGGATTTTGCATATTGAAATTCGCATTATTTTAACGGAACCACACACCATATTTCCTGTTTAGGAAATTTGACGTAATACTAAACGCATTTATAGGTATTGCTCATCGGATTCCTTTATTGGGTGACCAGATGTGAGCCTACTTGATCTACTGACTAGTGAATACCAACGATTATCCAGTTAATATCTTTATAATACTAAATATCGGAAATGGAATCCAAACATAGAAGCAAGATTGACCAAGCTTACTGAATATCTAAATCTCAGTCACTTGAACGAAAATGAAAAATCTTCCATATTCAAAATTAGCCGTGATTTCAACGATGTTTTTTACCTTAGAAAGCGATACTCTGACTGACTACAACAAACGCTTGTTGTGATTAGATTCCAACATTTCAAAATTCGCAACCTGTTCACGTCAAATAATATCGTTTCGCCGAATCACTTAAAGACGAGGTTAATAAACAAGTTGATAAGATGCTAAACGAAAAAATTATCGAACCAATTAATAGTCTTTGGAACTTTCCTTTATTGATCGTTCCCAAGAAATCTTCAGCTGATGAACAAAATGGCGTTTAATTGTAGGATTTTACAGATTAAACAACATTACTAGTGATCAATTTTTCCCTCAGCCGAACATAACAGAGATAATAGACCAACTGGGCAAAGCAATGTATTTCACAACACTCGATTTTTCAAATGGGTATCATTAAATTTAACTGCACGATGATGATAAAGAAAAGACAGCGTTTAGTACCCAAGTCGGTCGTTACCATTTTTTGCGAATGCCATTTGGCTGAAGGAAGGCTCCAATTGGGATTAAATGGTTTAATATGTTTTGTATATCTTAATGATTATTCCAAGATCTCCGAACCTTCAAGTCGATTGTTACCGAAAAATGTAGAATTTGACTCCTAAATGTAGACTCATATAGTTCAACGTTATAATTTCAATGACATCTTTATTCTAACTAAAGATGTCGAAGGAAAAGATCTACCAATCTCATTTGCGAATAGATTGCTAAACGATGCGCAACGAAACCACCATACCGTGGAAAAGGATCTAGTTTGGGCTACTCAACGACTAATCATCGTCCTTTAATCTGGATTAAAACAAAACCGAAAGCTTCTTCTCAGTTTAATCCGATGGCGACTTAAATTAGATGAATATTCATATGAAATAGAATATAAACCAAAGAATTTTAATCATGCACTTAGTCGTTTAAAAAATTGTGAAAGGCTCAACATATCTGAATTCGCTAAAATAATTGCAGCTGTAACCAGAGCACAATCGAAACGAAATGCTTAAGATGACACTGGTGATACATCTGAGGATACTATAACACAAACTCCCAATAGTTCCATTTTTGGTAGTTCGTTATGTATGTTAATTTTTTTTTTGAAAGTTTATGATAAATTTTAACATAATTACTTTGTTATCATATTAAAATTCACCACAGATTCCCACAAAAATATTAACATAATAATTAAAAAAATTGAATTCAATAAATGTATTGTATAACCGGTCATTTTGACCGGTCGGTAGTTCTAGTGCTAAATAAATGTGCCATCCAGATTAATGTTGATGTTAAGAGGAACAAACATATTAACGAAGTAATTAGTAATTAAATTTTGAAAGCTGTTGCTGATTTTGTCGGTCCTACTCTTGCTCATATTTTCAATTTTTCCTTGGAGCATGGAGTGGTTAGATGATCGTAGTGATAAGGGAAACTAAAAACCACTTGCAATCTAACCAGTTTTTCTCAAAGTTCTCGAAAAGGTAAGTAAAAATAAAGTTACCACTAAGTAAAACACTAAGAGTTGAAGAATGAATCACCTATGTTTGAATTTTTGGATGTTATTGATACCGGTTTCAAGAATGTTAATATTTGTGCAAGTTTATTTATTGACGCTTCTAAGGCATTCGATTGGGTTAATCATACACTTTGGTTATCTATTCTGTTTGACATTGGTTTTAGGATTATGTCAAACAAGTGGTTTGCTTTCTACCTAGATAATAAAAAAGTGAGAGTCAGAATTAATGATACTTTTAGTGATTTTAGAGTTGTCGATGTTGGAGTACCAAAAGGATCAGTGTTAGGTCCTGTACTATTTCTAGTGTAGACTAATCCTATTTTTGAACTTAAATTAAATGGTAACAGTACTGAGTTTGCTGATTATTTAGCCTTAGCTTATATTGATAAATGTCCCACGTATGTGATTTCTATGGTTAATTCTGACCTTAAGGTTTTACATGAATCGTTTGATAAGCATTACCATACTAAGTGAAATACCAAGTTTATGTGGTCTAGAATTTGTGGAAACACGGTTGCTTTAAATAACCCCTTAGTTTTTTTTTTTTTTTTTTTTTTTTTTTTTAAATTTATTACCCTTAATGCATACTTTTATTATTATAAATTATTATAAAAATTATAAAATATTTAAAATTAAAAAAATTAAAATTAAAATTATTAATTTTAAGACTAAACTAAAACTAAAAGTTTTGAGGAGAGCGGATAGCTAATGGATTTATGGTCCTTTAAAAGCTAATCAGCTCTCCTCTAAACCAAAAATTAGACAGAAATAATTAACAAGATATAAAACAATAATTCAGCAATAAACTGAAAGTTAAATATATAATAATAAAAAATATAAAAAAAAAAAAAAAATATAAAACAATGAAAATAAAATAATAAAATAAAAAAAGATGAATAAACAAATTAAAAGATACAGATAATATGTCGCGTTAAAGATAATCTTCGACCCGTTCAGCCAAATACGCCTTTAAAGTTTTCTTGAAATTGTGAACATTCACAGATCTAGTAATAACAGTTGGTAAATGGTTATATACATATGGACCAAAGTACGATATGGATTTTCTACCAAATTCAGTTTTGATTTTATAACATTTTAAAAGATTAGAACGGCGGGTTGTATGGCTATGATTTACATACTGAAACTCAATGTTTGATAGCGTTGACGATAACCGCAAACATTTATACATTTATAGTGAAACATGAAATTGGAATAATGCGTTTATTGGCAGGATTCCTTCAGTTACATTCTTATAAAGCTCGATGGAGGGAAACAAGTGTGGAAGCCTATAGATAGCTTTGCAGCTTTTGTTTTGTAAAATTTGCAACCTTTTTATCTTTGATTTTCCAGTATGGCCAAAACAAGCAGTCGCAAAATAGTATCTTGTGTGAATAAATGAAAAATAAATCATTTTTAGAATATGTTGTGGAACAAAGGAAGCAAGCTTCTTAATCAAAAAAATAAACGGACTGACTTTTAAACTCAACGTATGAATGTGATCATTCCAAGACATATGCTTATCAAGTAAAACTCCAAGATATTTGAGTTTATCAACTCCCTCGATAATACCAATAGAAACTTGCAAGGGTTGGAAATCACAATGAGGGAGGAATGGGGATTGAAAGATAATAAATTTGGTTTTGTTGAGGTTTACAGATACTTTATTTACATTGAAATATTCTATAAGTACAGCAACGTCGTTTTCCATGTGTGTCATGGCTTGGGAGCAATCTTTGGAATTATAGAATATTGCGGTATCATCAGCAAACATTCTAATTTTCTCAGCCAGAGGTAGATGTGATATATCATTTATGAAAATCAGAAATAGAATAGGGCCAAGTACACTACCCTGAGGGACGCCGCAATTAATAGTTAAAGTGCTACTTATTACACCATCGAAAGCCACAAATTGTTTACGATTTTGAAGATAACTAAAAGATTATAAGCCAAGCCCCGAAAGCCATAGCAATACAACTTATTTAGAAGTAGACGATGATCAATGCAGTCAAACGCTTTATGCAGATCTAAAAATAGACCACATATATACTCCTGATTATCGAAAGCTCGGTAAATCAGATCAGTAATCTCAATTAAAGCGGTATCTGTGCCAGACCCCTGTCTAAAACCATATTGATGATAGTAAAAAAAATCTGAAGCATTTAGATATTCAGTCAGGCGAGTTGCAATTAATTTTTCAAGTATTTTGTCAAACACTGACAAGACAGAAATTGGTCGGTAGTTACTAGCAGCTTTGCAGTCTCCTGATTTAAATATTGGTGTCACTTTTGCAATCTTCAAACAATCAGGATAAATACCGGTTTCAAACACTACATTGAATAAATCCGTCAATATTTGAGAAAAGAATGCTGAGTTACGTTTTATAACAGTATTATGAATATTATCATACCCACCACCCTTATTATTGTCTAAATTATTAATTATATTATATGTTTCCGTAACGGAGATTGGGCGCAAAAAAAATGAATTCGGGCTGTTATTGTGCAGATTGTATAATTCAGTGTTACCATTACTTGTAGAAGAGAGGCTGTTGCCAACATTTACAAAATGGTTATTGAATATATTCACAATACTGGGAAGGTCTTTATATTCGACATCATTTTGTACAATGGAGTGGATATCCGCTTTAGTATTATGCTTTATGAATTGATTTATTTGATTCCATACTTCCTTTTGATTTAAATTATTAAACAATTTTTTGTAATATAATTTTTTTGCATAGTATTTTTTAGATTTGATCCTTCTATTGAGCAAATCTAGTCTGTCCTTTAACGCAGAGTTGTTTGTGCTTTGTTTAAACCTTTTGAGTGTGCGATTTTTTTCTTTTATTAGATTCCAAAGATCTAGATTCATCCAGGGACAAATACTAGCATTTTTAATTTTCACCTGTACTTGTTTAGACTTCGAAAATTTACCAACCAACTCATTATATTTTCCAAAAATTAATTTTAGGGTTGAATCAGGGTTGTGAATGTCAAATGAGGTTGAAAATAAAAATTCAGCGAAGTATTGATTCACTTTGTCATAATTTATCGTTTTCTTTTCTAGTCGTGTTTTCCATGAGAACTGCACTAGAACTCGATAAATTTTAAATTCTTTATATTCTATGTAAACAGAAAAAAAAAGAAATTCTTAAAGTGCCAATGTGTAGTACATTTCAAATAAATACACATTTTAAGTTGTTACAGCAATAAATAATGACAATTATAGCTTATTTTTTAGTTACACTGGATAAACCCATGAATTTATCGAGTGTAGTTGCGTGTAATGACGTCAGCAAAAAATAAGAAAAAATTGATGAAATAACTGAAGGGGGAAATTTTTAAACTTAAAATATGTAATTATATCAAATACACTACACATTCGCGCTTTATGAATTTATTTTTTTTCGTTTTACATAGAATAAAAGGAATTTAAAGTTTATCGAGTTCTAGTGTAGTTCTCATGGAAAACACGGCTTCTAATACCTTATTTATGTATTTCGGTTTAAACACGAATTTTGAAAAAATAAAACTACGATCACTGATATCAGATTCAATTGTTGAGTTAAAAACTCTATATTAAGAAAACTGCAAATAGCATGATCCAAGATATTACCACTTACTGGTCTGGTAGCAAATGTGTTAGTAACAATCATACCATGACTTAATAAGGTGGAATTGTACTCAGAAATTAGTTTTAACTTTTTATTAATCGGTATATTCAAATCTCCTACAATAATAAAGTCAGAATTGGAATTGTTGCTTCATAGAAGTTGTTCCAAGATTTCTAAAAAATAAGTAGTATCAGAGCCAGGTGGCCTATAGATCCCACAAACATTAATTGGATTAAGCCCCGAGAGTTGAATATAAATAAATTGGAACGGCAAGGTCCCATCGTCAGTGTTTAGGATATTATAGCGAATATCTTCCCTGATGAACATCGCCCCCTCCCCCAGACCCAGTAGCGGTCCGTGGGTCTTAATTCAGGGTGGGCAAAATTTTAAAACTGTTGGTTAAAATCGAAAAATAAAATATATTAGCTAGGGTTATAACCGTTTATTGCAAAACATAAATTTAAAGAATAAATTATTATAATTTCAATAAAAATAACAGTTTTTTAAACTCAGAGGAACTTCTGTCCGGAAAGGAAAATCTTTATTAGAACTAAGATCTTGAAAATCAAAACCTGTTGAGGAGACCGCATCCACTTAATTATTTTATAAGTAAAATCTGCACGCCGTTCCTTCATTGCTGCAAACTTGTCGATTACTTTCTTATTGAAATCATCAATTTTATTAATTACGGACCGTTCAATTGATAATACAGCCAAATCGTTCAGTCTCTCTTCCTTCATGGTACTTCTTAGATAAGATTTTTTAAAACATATACATATATATAGGTCGTCCTAGACGAATTTCCTAAAAATTCATATACATATACAAATCAAAAACTACTCTAATTTAACTAGTAGATAGCATCGCGTAAGTGGAGGAAATCCAGTAGTCAAAACGAAAAGCAAAAACAAGAACAAAACTCAATCGATGAAAACAATTTTTTTTTTCTTGCGAGTGATTTTCGTGAATTGCCCACAATGCTTGTATGTGTGTGAACATTTAGCCAACGCCACTACATAAAAAGCCATGACACAAAAATGTGTGGTAGTACGTGTTAAGGGGATAAAGATTTTTATTTTCCTATGAAACGTAAACAAAATACTATGGGATTTTCAAACACATTTTTTTATATCGTCTCTATTTTCAATTTAAATAAATATTTTTACTTACAAATATAAATAATTTGATATCAAATATATTGAAATGTAAATTGTGAACAATTTTGATTGAAATTAATAATCATTTATTAAGTAATTTTGCATTTTTATAAAAATATTTGTTTCGGCATGCTTCGTGTTCCTCTAATCCCAGTTGTACTTTGCATGATCGACCGAAGTTTTTTGTATGAGATGGCATATGAAAAACATGAGACGGATGTATAAAATTATAAAATAAAATATTCGGTTTTTTTAAATGTGTGAGAATGAATATAAATGGTTAGGCACCTGATGTCAACTAGCGGAACTAATGATCGATCTACTTATTTCATTTTTTGATTTCCAAGTATTTATCATTCTAGATTTTACTTTGATGTGAAATATACGTAAGCACAAGAAAAGTTTTAACGTGCAGTGTAATAGAAAAATAATTAATTTAATAACTATTAATTAATATATTAAATATTAAATCCAAATTATGTAAGTACCTATTTTAGTCTTAGGTATTTTGAATATTTTGAATTATTCTTTAACTTGAATTAAATTAATTTTATTTTATTAATAGTAGAATTTATTAAAAAAGTTATACGATTGAGTGCTCCAACAGCGCTAATTTAGCGATCACCGTGATCGCTCAATTTGACCTCACGTTAGCTTCACTATACACTATATCTACCTTACCGACATAACAGCACCATCTATCAACCAATTTCTTAAACTAACCGTTTACAAATACTACTGCACTATATATTCCGTCGGTATTCGTTCTTTTTTAGACGAAATATGGTGTAAAGTGATGCTCACGGTGAGGTCAAATTGAGCGATCACGGTGATCGCTAAATTTGCGCTGTTGGAGCACTCAATCGTACAACTGGGATCTTAATAAATTTATTAAAATTAGAGGAACACGAAGCATGCCGAAACAAATATTTTTATAAAAATGCAAAATTACTTAATAAATGATTATTAATTTCAATCAAAATTGTTCACAATTTACATTTCAATATATTTGATATCAAATTATTTATATTTGTAAATAAAAATATTTATTTAAATTGAAAATAGAGACGATATAAAAAAATGTGTTTGAAAATCCCATAGTATTTTGTTTACGTTTCATAGGAAAATAAAAATCTTTATTCCCCTCTTTATATTAGTGGTTTGACTTTTTAGACTGATGTCACGGCTATTTATGTAGTGGCATTGATTTAGCTTATAAAAGGAAAGAAAATTTGAGCGAGGTAGAAAGCGAAAATGCGCGCGCAGCTTTATGATATGTAGATTTACACCATCATGCGGCACTACACGATTTGCCCAATGAGAAATTATGAACGAAGAAGAGAATGAAACGATGTAATATACAGTTACACGGCTGAATATGTGTTAATTTAGATTATAGAATATTATTGTAGACGTAGAGAAATAGAGATATAGATTATTTGCTTTCAACTTTTATATTTTGTTTTTTATTATTATTCTAGCAGTGAATAGCTAGATTCAAAAACAATTTTGTGTGTAGCTTCACTCTAGTAACTAGTTTATGCACTAATTTGTATATATGATTTGTTGTTGTATTTCATATTTGAATCTTATACACAAATTATGAATGTGGAAAATTTACAGTGCAACTTAGGCTAACATTTGTATGTTGATGGATATTTGTTTTTATAAAAAGAAAAAATTTGGGTCAAATTTAAGAGTGGACACTGCCCACGTTGCCCAATATGACCGACCGCGCCTGCCCAGACCTGTCATCTCTACAAGAGAAGACGTTTGAGAAATTTTTAATATTAAAGGAGAATATATTTGAGCTTTTAATAAATGTTTCGGTTATAACTATCAAATGAATCTCAGTATGTAAATGTAAACTATCAATGAAATTTAGTAAATCTCAAACTTACTTAGTTCATTCATACCCCAAATATTAAATTGAAGTACACACAGGCTTTTGGAAGAAAGATTCATATCAGCATGATCCAATGAGAAATCATCAATATTTGAAAAATAATTGTTAAAACATTTTGCTTTTAAAGATTTAAAAGTCATTCAATAAAAACTGATTAGAAAATCTAAAGCGATATATAAGAAAGAAGTATGTAAAAAAAAATTTGAATACAAAAATATGAAAAGCTGAACGTGGATATAATATAAAGTGTGGAAAAAAAAAAAAAAAAATCCATGCACTAAAACTAAAAATATCGATAAAAGACTGAAGGACAGAAACAATGAATCACGATATAATATTACCTTTAAAATTAACATATAGTGCAAACGTAGTTGTGTGATGTAATTGTGATGATGCTTTATTAATTGTAGATGTGTATTAAACCGTTTCCTGTGTAGCGGAAGGAGCAGCCGGTGGTGATTTTGGTGTCCTAATAGTGGATGAATCGTATGGATGATGAAATTTATCAAATTGATCAATTTGATTAAATGAATCAATTTGATAAATCCTTGAATCAGCTCTTTCCCGTAGGTAAATAATATTGTTTTTACACCATAGATATTTGAGATTGAGTCTATTTTTAACAATTTTAGCTGCATTATATAGTCGTGACTGGAATTTCGTGAGATGGTATAGTAAAAATATCCTCTGATTCTGAAGTGCTGTGGAATAGTCAGTTGCAGCTCGTGAAAGAATATTGTTTTCCTTTTCCGAAACGAATTCAGTAACATATGTTTAAGTTCAACTGTTTTAAGTGTTAAAATAAATGCATTTTTTAGTAATGAAGTTGTTTGTTTAATATGCGACATCTGTTTGATAGATATTAAATCCTCCTTTGTTATTGTAACACCGACTAAGTTACCAATTTTCATTATTATACTCGGAATGTCTTCACAGTTTGGTGGAATGCCACATTAAATAATATTGTTCTTATTTAGCTCTTGAGTAGGACGATCTAATAGAGCTTCCATAATGTTGATTTGTTCGGCCTGCGCTTCGGCTTTTTGTTCAAGAAGCTGAAGTCTTTGGTTAGAACGTTGGGCATCCTTTGACAGTCCAGCTACGGTGAGTTTCATATCATCCAGTGAGTGGCACAAGAAATTAACCGAATTTTTTAATGAGTCCAGTTGACTTTGTATGCCTTTCAGTATAGTTACTACATCCGCTAAATTGGGTATCGTAATATCACCGAGAACATCATTTGTGTTAACTGGTATCGTATCATCAATAATGGATGTGTTAGAGGTTGAACGACAATCGGGACAAAGCCATGTTGTTGATCCAGCTTTAAGGTCCTTAAGAACCTCTTCTGTTATATCAGCACACTTAACATGGAAAACACTCGTACAAGTTCCACATTTAACTCCAGGGCGACTTTTGATAATGCCTTTGAGACACTTTTCACAATTTCCAGCCATTTTGGCGCCAAAAAAAATATCAACTCGGCACAGTAATTAAAGTTTATAAAGTTTATACTAATTAAAAACAAGAATATCAGTTCGGCAGAAATAAATCGATACACCGTAAACAACAACGAAAAAAAAAAAAATGAATTGAAATACAGTAATTAGTTAGGATTACGGGATAATTCACTTTATTAGTTATTATGTTTGTATAACAAATCACTGAAATGTTTAACTATCACTATTATTATTATTATTATCACTACCTATTACTTACGTATTATTGTATCTCAGACAAGTAAATTTAAATTTAAATCACAAAAACACACTGGGATTAAATTTATATTATAGAACAAGATTTTTTTATTTATAATTTATTATCACTGTTACCAGACCATAAAATTAAAAATCACGTCTGTATCGAACGATGGTTGAAAAAACAATGATAAAAAACAATAGTTATATATCATAGTGGGTTGTTGCAATCCAGGCCATATTTGAGGGTGTATAATTCATTAGAACTTTATAAAGCGGCCTAATTATACATTAAAATCGCCTAAATGTTTGCCATTCACCAATACATTCGCACTTTTTTGTATTTTGAAAGATTTAGTATAAACTTCACTTCTCTATATAGACGTGTGAAGTTTTTCCTAAAATAATACAAAACGGCATTTTTTTTTATTTAGGAAAAATTTAGGCTAAACTTCACACATATATATATATATATATATATATATATATATATATATATATATATATATATATATATATATATATATATATATATATGATATATACTATATATATATATATATATATATATATATATATATATATTATATATATATATAGATATATATATATATATATATATATATATATATATATATATATATATATATATATATATATATATATATATATATATATATATATATATATAAGTATATATATATATATATATATATATATATATATATATATATATTATATATATATATATATATATATATATATATATTATATATATATATATATATATATATATATATATATATATATATATATATATATATATATATATATATATATATATATATATATATATATATATATATATATATATATATATATATATGTATTATATAATATATATATATATAATATATATATGATATACTATATATATATATATATATATATATATATAATATATATATATATAATATATATATATATATATATATATATATATATATATATATATATATATATATTATATATATATATATATATATATATATATATATATATATATATATATATATATATTATAATATATATATATATATATATATATATATATATATATATATATATATATATATATATATTATATATATATATATATATATATATATATATATATATATATATATATATATATATATATATATATATATATATATATATATATATATATATATATATATATATATATATATATATATATATATATATATATATATATATAATATATATATTGACTTTCCAAAAATAATTCGCATAATATTGCTGTGCTATTTTTGAACAATGATATAATCTCATTTGTTCCAACGGTTAATAACCTAGGTTATTAACCGTTGAATTCGTTACTTCTATTGAATTCAAAATTTACTTGGAATGATCATGTAAATTCTATGTGTCAGCGTGCTATATGCGGACTCTGGATACCAGGCGCCCTCCAGTTTTATTTAGCCTTCCTGTAGTAAAGCTGGGTGACCTTAAGGTAATTTGCAATTCCCAGCAACCCGTACGAGTAAAATCAAACGGAATACGGGGCAGGAGTAGGAATATACGGGAGTGGGACAGCCCACTCGAAGTCCTTGGGCTCCAATGCTACCATCTTTCTAGCGGAACTACATGCTGTAGTAAACATCTAGGAGGGAGAGCAATAAGCCCAGATAGTATGTATCACGTACCGGGAGGCAGTATTGTCAGGTTCATTAAGAACCTGAATCTCCAATAATAATAATAATAATGTGCCAACGTGTTAATTATAGTTTATATTCGCTCAGATTAATATAAAAGTTTTGCCCAGTTGACTTATACATATATCTTGATAAAAATTTAATTATATCTGTTTTCAGCCATTGTGTTGTGATATTTTCTAATTGTGATAGTTCCTCAAAGCGGTTACTTGAGGTCTCGTTTAATAATTGTGTGAGATATGTTCATGACCTTAGAAAGTTTGATCATGTTTGAGTTTTACTGTTACAGAACTGCTGTCTTTATTTTCCGAATAATTAAATCGGGTGTACCACTATACTACATTTTTCTATGTCATTGAGAACTAGGAATGTCAATTGGGCTGTTAGTAGAACTAATGTTTACAATAACTCTGGATTAATAAATGCGATTATCACTTGGAACAGTTTACCTACAGAATTAAAATATATAAGTTCCACTAATAAAATTAAAATTGTTATGTTTAAATTAGTAACTTAAAATCAAAGTTCTTGTACATATGGTAATTAATTATGTATATATATTGTTGTATATTTGCTAATTATTCTTATATTGGAGTTTATTATTTTTGGATTGATAGTTGTGAGAAGCAGACGTGATGTCGATCGTGGCATAAGTGAAACAATTTTTCGCGTACTTTTTTTTACCCTTTCTAAACTGATGTGCTTCACAGGGGCGGTCCGCAAGCACTTTAGCGCCTGGTGCATTTTTACATTTTATTGCGCCCTAATAATTTTTACTTATTTTATTCAATATATATAATTTTTGGTCGAGTTTATTATTAATTTAGTATATACATACATACTTATGTATGTTTACGTATATTTATTATCTCTATTCCACATAACCTGAAGTACCTTTCATTAAGTAAATTTCTTTCAGACTTATAACTTATGTCAAATCAGATAGATTTTATGGCTATGAAGATATAAACCTTAATATAGAATGGCACAAAAAGGTTAGAAAATGATTCGTTTTTTTTATTTAGGTATCCCCAGTAGGCCTATTCCTCGTTTATAAACAACACAAAATCCATACTCTGTAATCCTATGACATTAGAAAAATTTAATTAAATAATATAAAATAATTCAAAGCGATGGCTAAAAACAAGTTAATCTCATTTATAAACAACTTATTGTAAAAAATTAATATTTTTTTATTATTAGTATTTCGTTATTATTTATTCTTCGAAGGTGTTCAGAAAGCACAGGATCAAATTTACTTACAAATTCAATCAGTTTTAGAAAATTCCCTTCAGGTTCACTTCTACTTCAGATTTTCCCCGAAATGCAAGTAATTGTGTTCCTAAAAATTCAATAAATATTATTAACCGCTTAAGCACTTCCCTCCAGTGTCGAACTTCTGCAGTCAGGTGTCGTTGGAGATCAAAATCTATAGTTCTATTTGATCTTAAGCGTTTTTCTAATTCTTTCCATGATTTAAAATATTGTAAATGGCTCACGCTATTTTCATGTGACTGAACTAATCTGATTAAATGGTTCCAATCTGTAAATCCTTGATTAATAAGAGTCATATTATCATCACAACGGGAAGTAAACAATTTACAACAAAAACAAAATACGGCATGCGTTGAAATAGAATATATGAGCCAATTTCCTTTAATGATCTGTCCATTTGCCATCACCCTATCATAAATATTTGGATTGAACTTTCTTTTATTCTTAATAGGGAACTTTAAATTAACATCTTGTACGAGACAATTTTCTACAATTAGTTGAATAATCTTTTCACTTAGCTTTGGCCATTTCGCTGGATCACTTAAATCAACTTAAACATGCAAATTATGTTCAACTTCGTGAGAAGAATTTAAGACAGCTTGATCAACACTTAATTTTTCTAAATCATTTTTAACTAGTATATAACCATTTACCGACTGTTATTACTAGATCTGTGAATGTTCACAATTTCAAGAAAACTTTAAAGACGTATTTGGCTGAACGGGTCGAAGATTATCTTTAACGCGACATATTATCTGTATCTTTTAAATTTGTTTATTCACCTTATTTTATTTTATTATTTTATTTTCATTATTTTATATTTTTTTTATTTTTTATTATTATATATTTAACTTTTATTTTATTACTAATTTGTTTTCTTATATCTTGTTCATTATTTCTGTCTAATTTTTGGTTTAGAGGAGAGCTGATTAGCTTTTAAAGGAAGCCATAAATACATTAGCTATCCGCTCTCCTCAAAACTTTTAGTTTTAGTTTAGTGTTAAAATTAATAATTTTAATTTTAATTTACTTGTTTTATTACACTATAAATAAATATAAATAAACAAAAAATCTAGTATAACAGATCTAGATACTAAATTTAGATCTGGAATCATTTGATCGTCAATCAGGGGAGTATTCGAATTAGACTGTATTGTAACTACAATAATTTAACTTTAATTACAACTAATCGCAGTAGTGCCAAAGAATTCTGTATACCTACTAGAGGAAAATTTATGTCAGTACAACGAAAGAATTCTGTGTACCTACTAGAGGAAAATTTGTGTCTAAATATTTTAACAAAGAACTTGCCTGTGTTTTATCCAAATGATCGCGATTTCTTTTTCGCTTGCGAAATTCATATACCGATAATTTTTTATTCGCACTTATTTTAAACAGCAATCGGTAACTAAAATGTAATTTACACTGACGAAATATAAAATTTCCCGCACAAAAAGACCGATTTTAAAAATCAAATTATATTGCACAATTAAACACAGATTTTATCAATCAGATCACTCTATAATATCACATCAATATATCACATCTATATTTCACAATCACAGGCTTTATCAAGCAAATCACTTTATTGCACAAAAAACAGTAAAATATAACAGCGATTGACATAAATTGAACTTCAACTTCAGAACAATGTTATTCAAACAAGTGTAATTCAGACGGTAAGGAGCGTTATATAATTTACTTTGTCCCTTTTTATGGGTAAGAGTGAGACAAGGAGATATGCGCTCCTTAATTTCACCGTGTATGCATTTTATACAAACGAAGCAAATAAAGAGAAGAGAAATTAAGCGAGCCAAGGAAAAAAAATCCAATACGAACAAATACAATATTATGCGTTTGGTTTTTATTTTTTTCTGGTTGATCAAAATAAAGGTGAACCAAATATTTTTTCTAATAGGAAATATGAGATGTGAATATATACTAAATTATTTGGTATTGTTATTTGTATGTGATTTTTTTTTGTTCACTTTTTTTTTAAAAACCTAAAACCTAATACCAATCAATACATTTTTATTGTCTATCTCACCTCAATATATTAAAAATATATGAAGTAAATAGCTGGTTAATATTTGTTTCATGTACATATTAGCAAATATGATATTATCATTTTTGATATACATATTTAGTTAATAGTATATTGAGGTAAGATGCGACATTATTGATAATTTTAAATTTATGAGAGAGATTTTAGAATTAAAAAATTAATAAAGCTACCAATATGTAAATTGGATTTTGTTGTTGATTTTGGTACTAAGTGTACTCATCTCATAATTATCTTTTTCGTTTATCAAGGTAAATTATGGTTAAAATTAATTATGAGTCGAATAATAGACGTTGATTTTTCGTATGAAATTTTTATTTAGTTTAATAAATTATATTATAATTTTATTAATGTTAATATAACAGTGTATTTAATTTAACTATTGCGGCCATTAAATATTGGTTTATTCTTGCACCCGGTTGCAGTGTACCATTTGCACTTATGACAAGACCGCCCCTGGTGCTTCATCCAGGTCGAAAAACAAATAGGACATATCCTCCCTAAACCCCAAATGATACCAATATTATAAGACGCGTCAAAAACCAGGGATCGCTCAGAACAACTTCAATAAAAAGCTATCCGCGACCAGAGTAGTGATTGAACACGCGTTTGAACTTCTAAAATATCGATTTAGAAGATTATCAAAATTCGACAATACTTCTATCGATTTCGTGGGTAATTGTATCATTGCTGCTTGTATATTGTACAACATTTGTATCGAAAACAATGATATTATCGATATAGAAGAAGCAATCAAACCAACAAGTAATGCTGCGATTGAGAAAAATTTTATTATTGAAGTTGATTATTACCGAAGGCAAGAGCTGATGGAAGAAATTAATAATAATTAGGTTCTGGAAAAAATTCAAATTTTTATTGATTTTTTTTTTATTGAATCCATTGTAGCTATATAAATATATTTCAAATAACAATGATGTAATACTAATATTGTCAACAATAAATATTTGGATTTTTATTTTAAGGTTATGTTGCACTATATCACAAATTTTTGTGTGTTCTAATCGATATTTAGCCGAGGCATATTTTTCACACGTATAAGTAATTGCGGTGGTCGATTGGAAAATGATTATTGTTGATGTTGACATGGTTAAGGACAAAAAAATTGTGCCAAATTTATCATACATAGACTAGCAGAATTTGCGAAAAATAAATCCAGAAATGTTTCATTACGGTTGTGAACACTATTTATCTATACAAGACCATACGGCAAAATACCATATTTAGTATCACGTATTGCATTGTACGGTATAACAGCCATTTAACCTTTTGTGTGCTGAAATCATTAAGTATCATCTAAGCTGATATTGAAAATTACCTTAAACAGTGGTGCGTCATATAAACTTCAGATGACAACTTCATTAAAATATATGAATAAAGAAGATAATGTATGCATAAAGATACTTCTATTGTTATATCACTGTCAACTGCCATGCTCATAACAGACGATTGAACAGCGATCAATACGCCTTCTCGACTTCATTTGATACTATTTAGTTTCGAAATGTCACCGCTATATACAATATAGCCTGCAAGAAAATTCTCAGAATCAGCACTTTTTGTGTACATATATGTATACAGGGTGGACCAAATAAATTATTATTTTTTAAATGCAATAAAACAAAAAGTTCTCAATATTTTTTCAAATTTATTTTTTCATTGTAAAGAACAATCCTTCCGATTAATTATGGAATAGTATTTCATTCATATGACTGCCTCGGCTGGCCTTGACCTATCCCATACGGTCGGTCCACTTTTTGAGCAAATTTTCGATGGTATGCGGCATTATGTCTTCAATGGCAATGCGAATATTGTTCTTGAGAGCGTCAATCGTTGCTGGTTTATCGGCGTAATACTTATCTTTGACGGCACCCCAAAGATAATAGTCCAACGGAGTCAAATCACAGCTCCGAGGCGGCCAAATCACATTAGCATTTCGGCTGATAATTTGATCTTCGAAGACAGTGCGCAAAAGATCAATTGAAACGTGTGCTGTGTGGCACGGAGCACCGTCTTGTTGCAACCAAATGTTGCCTATGTCCTCCTCTTCAAGCGCCGGGAACAAAAAAACGTTTTTCATAGCGCGGTAGCGCTTACCATTGACAGTAACGGCGGCTCCTAGTCATTTTCAAATAAAAATGGCCCAATGATGCCACCGGACCAAAATCCGCACCAAACAGTCACTCGTTGAGAATGCATCGGCTTCTCTACGATCACGTGCGGGTTCTCCGTGCCCCAAATGCGACAATTCTGCTTGTTTACATAGCCGCCAAGATGGAAATGCGCCTCATCCGAAAAAATGATTTTTTTTGCCAAGATTTTCGAAGTAATGTTTCAATATTTCACAGCGTTGTTCAAGCGAATACACAACCATTTTCGTTCAGCGGAAGAATAAAACTAACTTTCTGTCAAATCAAAAGTGAAATAACCCTTACCATACTCAAAATAACCGCTAGTTCAAAAAAAAAGTTAGATGGCCCACCCTATATATCCATTCCCCGATTTACGAAATCTCTTTTTACGAATTTTCGGAAAATTTACAAAAAATTCGGTTTATGAAATTTCGATATACGCCCATCCATCGTTTGACGTATTAACTGGCCCCAAAAAATTGCACGTAAATCGAAATTTCGTTAGTCCAATTTTTCGTAAATTTTCCGAAAATTCGTATATACAATGCTGGAAAAAAAAATTGGGCAAACATATTTTATTACAAATTGGAGTTTTTTTTTGCTAAAATTACAAAATTTTTGAAACAATTGGCTTAATGTTTTATTTTAAATACATTTATGACTCATTTAAAAAAAATATAAAAAATACCTACAATTTAGGGGGTAAAATCGATAAATTGCTAAAATATTCAAAATATCCCATTTGGAATAAAATAAACAGTTTTTATGTTGTATTTTATTGGTTTGTGGAAATTCTATCTTCAATATTAATATTTTGTCGAACCGTCTTTTGCCTCTATTACGGCGGTACAACCCCGCAACTGATGTGTAAAAAATAGGTCAAGCAATTACTTTTTTTTACGCCTATTGTTCTTGGCCCTAATTAGGGTGCAGATGTTTTATTGCCTGCAAGTATTTTATTGAGTATAAATAGTGCATATTTTTAAAGATTAAGTTATTCTGTAGGTGATCCTAGTCAAATAAAGTACAATTTTAGTTAAAAAAAGATAGGAAAAGTTAGTGAGCAGTGTAAAAACAATATGTTGATTTTGGCGCGAGAAAATTTAACCACGCGTGAAATAGCAGAAAGAATAAACCAAAAACGATACAATACCGAGACGTCTCGTGAACATTTATTTTCAAAAAATGAAAAAACAACAACAACAAAGGGAAAATACAGTAGAACTGTAATAACTTTATCTTCTTAATCTCTTTAAATCAGACTCTGCTGTTAATTTCTTCTTACATCTTACTTCTTATTGATTTGCGTTTGACTTTGAATTAAGTTTGCTCTACGAGTATAAAGAATACAAAAAACAAATCGAACAAAAATTCGTATTTCGCACTACTTTTATTTTTGTTTATTTTTTGTGTTTACAATATTTACGGGGCGAGAGTTCGTCGTAGAGGATAGTCGTGTTTTTTCTATCCTCTTCAAAAATTTACTTATATTTTGTTGTATTTTATTTTTGTGTTTTATTTATACTTTATATACATGGGGTTATACAGATTAATTTTAAATTTTAAATTAAATTCTAATTAAATTATTGTAAAATTTTAGTGTAATAATAATCAAAGTGTAGTGAACATAATTAAAGTGTAATTTTGGAAAATGCAATCCACCGGGATGCATTTGTCAGGCAATGTTTTTATTTTTGTAGATAGAAAAATTAAAAGTACCTGATCTGATATTTTGTGGGTTGTGCATAAAATCAAATTTCAATTTTTAATTACTGAAGTCTAATATTTAGATAGTATTGAAATAAATTTTAACTTATATAAAATAAGTCGCAGTAAATTTGGTATTATATTTTATTTTTACGCACACTTATTTGTATTATTATGTTTGATTTTGTGTACATTATACAATCGACACTAATACATACTTATAATTTAGTATATAAAAGGGCCAATAATATGTTTGTGTAGCTGTCTCGTTACTCTTTGCACGATTTCTGTGAAGGAAGTGTGCGTGGTTTTTTTTGGTTTTAGTATTATAAAGTACTGTAGTGACTCACTCATGCAATCAATATAATACATTCGTTTATCCCTACAATTATTCGAAATGCAAACCATTTCGACTATAAAATATAATTGTATTTGAACAGCCTCTTTCAATATTAGTAGTGACAACTACAGAATATACAACTAACTAATTTATTCTAGGTTTGTTTCTGTACTCACTACTTTCAGAGAGTATAAGGAATATACAAGAGAGAGTAAGAATATAACTGGCGCTTAAAATAATCAGCGGTAAAAATTTAAAATCGTTGATCGTCGCATGACTTATTCTACCATACATTTAAATTGTACAATATACCTAAATTTGAATTGTGTGTATGTAGGTTTATGCATATAGAAACTAGAATGAAGAACATAGCCAGTAAATGGATAAAGAAAAATGAAAAAAAAAATACCTTATTGAAAGGTCTTAGAAAAGAATAGAATCAAAACCAACAATCCATCCAACATTTTTTTTTATTTTTTATTTAATACGTCCACGTGCGCACACAAAGTGTTATATATATAAGTATATACATACAATCAAAACCAACAAAAATGTTTATACAAGCCAAACAGTACAAACACTTAAGATATAAAAAAGTACGTTAAGGTATAGTATTAGTGATGCGCATAAAATAAATCAGAAAGTATATATACACAAAACAAATAAGTATAGGTGATAAATTCATCGAAACCAGAGATTATAGGAATATACAAGATAGATTAAGGATATAACTGGCGCTTAAAATAATCAGCGGTAAAAAATTTAAAATCGTTGATCGTCGCATGACTTATACTACCATACATTTAAATTGTACAATATACCTAAATATGAATTTGTGTGTAGGTAGGTTTATGCATATAGAAACTAGAATAAAGAACATAGCCAGTAAATGGATAAAGAAAAATGAAAAAAAAATACTTTATTGAAATGCCTTAGAAAAGAATAGAATCAAAACCAACAATCCATCCAAATTTTTTTTTATTTTTATTTAATACGTTCACGTGCGCACACAAAGTGTTGTAGTTTTAATTATGTTCCTATCCTTGTTGTACATTATTGTGAAGGAAAACAAAGGAGATTCTTTCGTTTTTATACTATACGAGTATAGTAAACAAAACTTTATGAATGAACGAAACAAAAAAAAACGCAACCATATGATTAAGTTTCACTAGTATGTGTATATATTAAGAAACGAACGATCGTTTCCATACAAAAACATCTATAATTCCAAGATAAACTATTATTCTTTATTGGCTGGTAATTGCTACTGAAGGTAGTATTGGTGACTAAATGATGACGACAACGTCGCATATTACTTTACGTTTATTTTCATACAAACACATATTTACTTTTTATTTGTACACTCTTGACAAAAATATTGTACCTTTTTGAATTCATTTTTGAATTTAATAAAACAATTATTAAGATAATTTAAATTTAAAAGGTGTCTTAATATTAAAAATCGAATTGTGTCTTAATATTTTAATATTTAACACGTAGTAAAGCATTAAAATATGTACGCTTATTCGTATTTTTTAGCACAATGAAATGTGCCAATTTTTGGTCTAGAGTGTAATAAAAATAGGTTAGGTTAGGTTATACACCTTTTTCCTTATGTCAAAAAATATGTACGACAAACATATGACATCTTGTTTTTGTGGCCCTTGTTATATAAAAATATATTTTAATAGAGCGCTCAAGATTAAAGACGTTATTGTAATTGGTATTATTTTCCAACACAAAACATACACATAAATAGGATTTGTGTTTACACGATATTATTAAACGGCGTTGCCGTGATGTATATTGTTGTTGTTTCTTATGTATTTTTTGTTTTTTTTTTTGCATATTTCATAGCACAAAACCAAAACAAATTAGATTAGTGTTGGTTAGTTTTTTTATTGAAGGCTTATATGTACACAACTAACACTATGGGCAGTCGTCACTTTGTCCCTTTAAATTTCGTATAGTTCGTCTTGGAATTATAGATGTTTTTTGAAAAATTTTTTGTTTCCATACCATACCATTCGCTTATAGATTTTTTTATTTTGAGGATTTTGTCAGTGTATCCAAAACGTGTATCCTATTCTTATTTTTCGAATTATATTTTATTTGTGTGTGTACGCATTTAAAAATGCACATTATTTTAAAAAAGCCAAATCTCTAAAATAAAGAAGGGAATAAAGGTTTTTATTTTCCTACGACACGAAAACAAAATCATATGGGAATTTAAAATTCATGATTTTGTGTTGTCTTTATTTTCAATTTAAATGAAAATGTTTATTTATAAATATAAATAATTTGAAATTAAATATATTGAATACAATTTTAATTGAAATTAATAAAATTTTAACTCACAATTTTGCATTTTAGTAAATTGATTTTTATTCTAAAACATGGTCAGGCTTCGTGTTTCTTTAAAATTTCATTTCGTACATAGATTACTATGTATACGATTAGTTTTATTACTTTACGCAAATGAACATAAATTGTTTAAAGGAGCACGAAGCATGATGATGTTTTGAGAACAAAATAACTTTATAAAAATGCAAAATTTTAAATAATTATTAATTTCAATCAAAATTGTTCGCAAATTACATTTCGATATATTTAATATCAAATTATTTATATTTGTAAATAAAAATGTTCAAAATATATTTTTATAGGCCACTCTGAATTCTTTTCATCTGGTCCAAAGACTTTGGTTTAATTTACGAAGCTTTCTTCCATTTCTTCAATGAAACTATTACCTAAATTGAAACATTATATTATATTTTCTTCAATAAATTGTAAATGTAATACCTACATAAGTGCTTTTGATGTATAGTATTCGCTTTCAATCGCAGAGTTTCAAAAATTTATTTTTTTGGTAAAATCAGAACATGGTGACATTATTTGTCTCTCATCTCAGATTATATTGGTTACTTTTAAGATATTTCATTTAACAATTTATTTTGTGTTCTTGGTTGAAATTTCAAAATTTAATTTAAAACCCATAAAACATAAAATGATATATTCAACATTTTTCATTCAAATGATTGAGACGGTGCTTGAAGCTTGCCAAAGCAGTCCGTCATGTAATTTTTGTGTTTTATTAACAACTCAGAAGTACATTCTAGGTAATCATTTTTTTTTTAAAAGTGTTAAGACACAGACAGCACAATTACATTTTTTTAATATTTTATTTACTAGATATCCTGTAAAATACCTAGTTGATGGATCTGAGTTGGTATTAGTTTGACAAAACGAAGAGCCTAAATCAGTTAATTCCTCTTCGATCTCGATTACAATTAAATGATCGTCGCTATCACTTTCATTGGTTTGGTCATTGAATAAGCAAAGTTCGGTGGTACTTGATTGAGGTTCTCCAGTATCTATTAAAGATAGCTCATTTTGTTTTTCCTCGCGAATAAAGTCCAATAAGGTTGCATCTGTATCTTCATCACAATTTGAAAGTGTTGTGAACGGTGTAATATATTTAATTGATAACAATTTAGCGATTGTGTAACTAAACTCTTGGACGGATGGATTGAAATTATTTCCATTGGCGGATCTAATCAAAGAGAATGTATTTTCCAAAGCATCTTGATTTAGCCTTGAAGTAAGCAAATATTTAAAATGGACATTATCTTGTGAAAATGACTTAAGGAGGAAAAGAATTTCGCGAATCGTTTGCACCATTCCATCAAATGAATAAACTTCCTTTTCGTTGACTAGTTTTATGTTTTGCATGTAAATCAACATTTCGTTCAGGAATTTGAATATGCAACAGCTTTCCTCAACTGTTAGAGCACATTTAAATTTATTTGCAGCATATAAACATTTTGAATTTAAACAATCAAACAATTTGTCAAAATTATGAAAAAGAATCAAGGTGGCAGGTACTTTATTTTTGACAGAATCAGAGAATTTATTTAACTCAAATGCTGTTTTTATTCCAGCTACCACGGTCCGGCTAAATACTTGGGTGGATAGTTTAACTTTCATCTTATCGAAATGGCCTGGATTCACGTGTTTATCACTTAACTTAGGACACATTCGAGTGGAGGACGATTGTTCTAATGTATTCAGCTAACGAACAACTTGCCAGCTCGCAATACCATCAGGTGTTTCGAGGTCAGATTTCAGCATACAATTTCGGAAAGATTTAAATAAATGCGGGGGATCAAATAAACCTACAATTTGAGAAGAGCTAACATAGCTTAAAATTGGATTATTAGTATTAGCTCCCAAATTATTCAGAGCTTTTCGATTGTTCGATCCTTGGTCACATATAACAGCTTTAACCGTTAGACATAAGGAATTACACAATTTCAAGTTGATCTCTACTAAATTGGTTAATGTATTTGATGAAATGGCATTCTCAGAGACGTAGAAGCATAAAATGTTTTTCCAGTTTCCAATAATACCGCGAACCATGAAAACACAAATATAGCTACCAATCTTAGCTTCTCTGCAATCGTCGCCCAAGTCAACATATCCGTCTACACAATCTCGGATTGAATTATATTTCAAATCCTTGCGAATCTTAATTTCATCAAAAACTAAACTGCATTGTTTATCGAAAATATCTAAAGTGCCGATTATTTCTTTTAATTTGTTTAAAATTTGTACATTATTTGAACCTGGGAAAAAATGTTTTATTGGTTGCCACCGTATAAGCGAAGATTTCGATGGTAAATCGAAATTCAACCTGTTCCTCAAAAAGTTATATGATTTCGGGGACCGGTAATAAATATTTTGCGCAAGTATTTTAAATGTTTCGGGCCACTTTTGCGTTTTCTCTTTTTCTAAAAGTAGCAACCGACACAAGTTTTTGGAGTGATCACTTTTATTTGCTTTGGTAATTAAATCACTTATGTAAACATGATTTGGGTTGATTTTTCAAATCGATCAGTTTTTTATTTGCAATTCGATTTCTGTGCTCTAAATTTTTAATTTTTCTTTGTAATTCCTTATTATCATTTCGCAATTTGTTAATTTGAAAAAAATACTTTCGATTTAAAGATCGGTAAACCTCGATATTTTTTTCATTTTTTTCGCAATAGCTACAAGTTGGAGCATTTACTTGCAACGTATTGTCAAAATACGGATGGGGTAATTATGCGATTTCTGCTAAACACATATCTTCCTGTGGCTTATTTGAGTAGGTTTTTAACTTTGAAGTGCCATTATAAGGTGCTGGCAATTGTAAAGGGTTTGATATATTTTGAAGTTGATTAGTTGACTCAGTATTTAAATTAACTACCCCTTTGCTAACCATGCATTCGTTTTGTAATAAGGGGCTTTTATTTAAGTTAGTCGACGTTTCCGATAAAGGTTTCTGTTTTGAATTTATAGGCTGGGGTAAACATAATGTTGGTACAAATGTCCGTTGAAGCTTGCGTTTAAGAATACAGCTTGCCTCAAAATGATTTGAACAAATAAATATTCTCTTTTTACTGAATGGTAATATGCCACAATTTTTTAGCCAAAGTTCGTGGTTCGAATAATGCTTTGAATATTTAAAAAGACGAGCACCATTTTTTAATTTAGAATTACAGTGCAAAACTGCACATTGAACACCCGACGGTCTACTCATAATAACAAAAATGATATTTTTATTTAACGAGTACAAATAATTACCTATAAATCGATTAAAATCAAAAATAAATATCGGCAATGAAAAATTATCTAAAAACAATAAGTAATAATAAACAAGATTTGATTATTAGAATAAATTCGGTAAAATCTAATAACGAAAATCAGATTGATGACAGCGAAATAAAAACACAATATTCCTCTATTGTACATATGTACATACTATATATACGGCTCAATATTCCAAAATTCAATAAATAGTAAAAATTTGGTATGCAACTACGAACTACGAACTTAAAATGCATACAGATGTATTATGTATTTATGTATATGTAATATTATGTAATCGAATACAAAATATTTTGTTTTGCACCTGTACTGCTAAATGTATCCTATTTGGTTATATAATTGTAATTTGTTTAAAATACGGATATTTCGTCAAACTGGCTAGGTATATTAAAAACCAAAACAACATAAACACATTGGAAATTTCCTTAAATATTTTTTTTTGTTATATATACATATCTCTACAACCAGAACCTACTGTAAAAATATAGAAACGAAGTAAATAAATAGGGATATCTTCAATTTTATTATTTACATGGTTTGGATTTGAAAACTTTTGAATCCAATTCATTTTATAAAACAAAAACGGTTTTGTTTGGTACATTAAAAACTAAAATAAAATAATTTTCTTTTACTCCTTTCTAGCTGCTTTGATTAAGAGTCTCGTTTCCGTGTGTAAGTTGAAACAAAAATAATTTCCATAAGTATATGTGTTCAATATCAACACAATTTTACAATTGTTTATGTATTGTATTTTTTATGTTGTTAACTTGGTCGTCACTCATCCGTATCACAGAAGAAAGATTAACCAGAATAGACATTGCATGGATCACATTTTTTTTTCATCTTACCTTCTTTTTTGGACATTGAAGTATAATTATTTTCGAATATTATGAATTTTTTTGAATATTTTATACAAATTATGCAGTCAAAACAAAACTTGTCAAATAATTTCACTAACTATACTGTTAAGGATTCTCAATTTTTATTATTTCAAATAAAAACCAGTAAACCAAAGAATACATAACCCAACTTTCTCTTACCTTCGGCAAATCAAGGTCAAAAAAATGAGTCGAAATTTTTTCATACCAAAACAGCGTTAAGTCTCTTCTGGTTGTATTCTGTGTCCGTATATAATAGCGACGATCATCGTAGTTCCAAAAATTGGAATATGTTGTGTGTCGCTACAAAAAAATTACCATTCAAGAAATACACCACTTGAATTATCTTATATATTCCCATAATTTCTGCTACTTTACACTAAATAAATTCTTGGACACATTTAGTGTAACAACTAAAATCTTTACCACCATCTTATGTCGGCATCAGTAACTAACATTCTCAATCAAATAGACTTTTACTTATTTTAACATTTTTAATACGCCGCGAATGCAACAATAATCAATCCATGTTTTTCTATTTTCGGAATGTCTCAAATATAGAAGCACATAAAAAGACAAAAGTATATACAAACACTCTCGTTCCGACTTTTGACGCGATACCAAAAACATCTATAATTCCAAGACAAACTATTTTTTGTCATTGTCTGGTAATTACTACTGAAGGTAGTATTGGTGACTAAATGATGACGGCAACGTCGCATATTACTTTACATTTATTTTCATACAAACACATATTTACTTTTTATTTGTACACTCTTGACAAAAATATTGTACCTTTTTGAATTGATTTTTGAATTTAATAAAAAAATTATTAAGATAATTTAAATTTAAAAGGTGTCTTAATATTAAAAATCGAATTGTGTCTTAATATTTTAATATTTAACATGTAGTAAAGCATTAAAATATGTACGCTTATTCGTATTTTTTAACACAATGAAATGTGCCATTTTTTGGTCTAGAGTGTAATAAAAATAGGTTAGGTTAGGTTATACATCTTTTTCCTTATGTCAAAAACTATGTACGACAAACATATGACATCTTGTTTTTGTGGCCCTTGTTATATAAAAAATATATTTTAACAGAGCGCTCAAGATTAAAGACGTAAGTAATTTGTTTATATTCTCAATTTCACGTCTAATAACCATTTTATTGCAGTCGGAGCTCGATAATTTAACGTGTCATGAGTACAAAAACGAATCGGAGAAGTACAATCTGAACAGCCAACTTGTATACATAAGAAGCTACTGACCGAGCTCGATATTTATGATCGTATTATGCGGTTCAAAAATTATATTGTAGCTATCATGAATAAGGATTTAGTTCCGGCCAAAGTTATGGTCCCGTTTTTGGGCGTACGTACAACTAATGAAATCGACGATGTCACAAAGTTGTCACGACAATAATGTGTTTTGTTGTAGAAGATTTAATACTCTGTCAATTATGGTGAGTTGATTAAACGAGAACCTGGAACTTGAATGAGATGCTGATCACGATATGGCCGACTATATCTACGACATTTAACGAGTGAATTAGTTTTTATTGTGGTATTTTAAGCGTTTTTGACATATTAACCGTTTATGATGAGGATGTTGTCCAGGTTGAAAATGTCCTCACTAAAATGACACTATTAATGCCGTTAACGGCGGTTGTTGTTATATCTCAAAACTTTATTCCTGATGAGAATTTAATTTGGTGTCCTGAACAATTGATGACAGCCATTCGGCGCATGAGTTCATTATCTCCCAGTATCGTATCGTGAATTAATACATATGTACATAAAGAGTAACTGATCAATTCGGACAATTGTTGCAACTGAAAGTGGTAACTACTAGTATTTTTGATTTACATTAATTTTGTATTAAATTCATGTTATTCCAGATTTATCTTGTTAACGAAATATAGTCCACTAGTTACGCCATTTGTCATGTACTTCTCTTTCCGGTCACGGGCTTTGGAGATTGTTGATTTTTTTCGTTTGATTGCGAAATGGATATGCGAAAACATAGGAATCCAGATTGGCAGCTCACTAACAGTAATGAGGAGGAACAAATTACATCACAACCAGTTTGCCAAACGAATCAATATACGCAGGTTGAAAACGGTAAGACTGAATTATCACTGGTTCATTTCACCATGAAAAATCAGCAATAGAAAATGCCAAGTGGGGCCCGCCATTTTGTGCAAGGATTACGAAAACATGCTCTACAAGACTTGAATATAACGCGCAGTGGTGGAGGTTTCAATACTAATAATAATACGGCGACGGCCCAAAGCAAACAAATTGGTGGTGAACATTCTTTGATAACTCAATCGATTTTGCGAACGAACAACGTTGGATCAACAATGTGTCTATCCATATTCAGTCCACCTGGATATTTACCATCAAGTATGGTGCACACTCCGCTGAGCAATATTCACCAACAGAGTCTGATACATTCGCAGCATTCGGATGACTTCGATCGTGTGAAATTATATTAAATTTGAATAATGCGAGCACGAATACACTACGAAGTACACTGCATAAGATTGCAAAGCACCAAAAAAATTCATAGCTCTTGGCGTATATGTAGACCGATTTAATAAATTTCGTGTAGGTAAATAAAATAAACAACAAGGTATAATTTTTTTAAATATATTAAAGAAGTAAAAGCCGTATGGAAGCACATTTCTTAGTAAACTATTCAGTTAGTGCTTCCGTTAGGCATAAAACCTTTTCCAATGAACATGTAATTAACAAAACTATAAATAAATAATTCAATAATTAATTAAAATAAATAATGAATTTCATTTAAAAAAAAGGTCAGTCTTCGTTCAGTCAATTATTTCGAATATGACGAATGACAGAACCATTGTTGTTATTGTAATTGGTTTTATTTTCCAAAACAAAACCTACACATAAATACAAGCATAAATAGCTTTCGTTTTATTTGATATTATTATACGGCGTTGCCGTGATGTAAATTGTTGTTGTTTCCTATGTATTTTTTGTATTTTTTTTTTCATATTTCATAGCACAAAACCAAAACAAATTAGATTAGTGTTGGTTAGTTTTTTTATTGAAGGCTTATATGTACACAACTAACACTATGGGCAGTCGTCACTTTGTACCTTTAAATTTCGTATAGTTCGTCTTGGAATTATAGATGTTTTTGCGCGATACACTCGCCATGTTCTAAAAAGCATTTTGTTTCTTGATACGATAAAATAAATTTAATAATTATACAATTTAATATTGTTAAATTCCATTGAATAATTATCGCGCACAATACAATGGTGGATTTTATCCACATTTATATAATAAAATAGTGTAAATAAATTTTGGGCCACATATTTATCTGTGCATTGTATGGCCAGCATAAAGATTTATATTGTTAATTTATTTGTGCCACCATCACATCGGCTACGAACCCAATAAGTGGTGACCGCACGACACCCTTTTTAGGAATTATATACAACAGTATAAAATCGAAGTACGCAACGCCAGCGGATTACATCATTACAAAGAAAAATACAAAGCCATATTTTTAAGACGGCTCGGTGCAAATCAAGCACCGGCATAAAGTCATAAAACCATAAACAATTTTTTACAACGGTGAAACTTAGAGTCAGAAATATTTATAAAATATTAAATTCATCGTGAACAGACAAAATAAGAGGAACAACGAGACAGCAAACGGTGCATCAATTTTAAAATTGCGCAAAGTACTGTTAAGGCAAATACACATACTAACGGCGCAAATTCATATAAAAACTCAATAATCACCGCAACTACTTAAATAACAACAGAAAATAAAACAAATAACAACAACAGCTAACATATTGGATACAAGGAAATCAAATCAACGACACACGGAGTGCAACATCACCAAACCAACAAATACAACCGCAAGTTTTTAACAAAATTTTTTTTTTCCTTTTTAAATAATTTCCAGCAGCACCAGTACACAGTAAATTACATTATATCATTTCTATTTTTAACTGGGCTGCTATATATATATATATATATATATATATATATATATATATATATATATATATATATATATATATATATATATATATATATATATATATATATATATATATATATATATATAGATACATGTATATATATATATATATAAATATATATATATATATATATATATATATATATATATATATATATATTTATATATATATATATATATATATATATATATATATATATATATATATATATATATAAAACATAAAATCAAATAATTTAAAACTGTATTCAAAACTTAACTCATTGTAAAATTTCCACCACTATAAACTCTTGATCGTAACGAGAAATTTTAATTTCGCTCGTATATTTATTTTATCGTATTCGCTCGTATATTTATTTTATCGTTTTTATATTTCCAAAAAAAATCATTGCATTTTCAAAATTTGCTTATATTTGATGGATAAAAGCATCACGCGAAGTGACACGCTCGACCATCTCTCCACAAACATTTGATTTAATTTCGGGCGTACTTCAAAAACCGCCACAAACAAACCAATATAATATTCTAAAACAAACGTTGTTGGAACGTCTGGAGCCATCAGATGAACGGCAACTTGAATCACTCATTTCCGGTCAAGATCTTGGAGATCGCCGCCCATCCGACAGTTTACGTCACACCCGTACACTCGCTGGTACCAAACAATTGGTGAGCGAAACATTCTTAAGGACAATCTGGACCATCACAACCGGACACAATATCTATAGAAACACTAGCAAAGACGGCAGACCGAATGTTTGACGCACTAAATATCAGGCAACCAAATTATCAAATACAATCAAATCAGTCGAAACAAACAAGCTGTAACGCAATCCCACAAGGGATTACTTTAACAGACATGAGAATAGCGGTCTGATGCGGTATAGTAGCTGGCTAGAGCTCACGGTGCGGCGTGGGGGTTTTCAGACATATTTCTCATGCTTGAATAACCGCATGAAGAACAAAATTAGAGGGGCAAATGGAAATTAAAATTAAATTGCCACGGCCTCAGCGGCAAAAAGAAACAATAAGTAGGGAGTGATCGATCCGGAGTGACCGTCTCAATCCCAGGCGATCACCGTTGTGACTGCCATACGGGCCTCCCCTCATCGGCCCGCCTACTGGGATGCTGTTTCCCAGTCGCGACGGCCATCGATGCCATTATGAGGGAAGGACGCCCGCATGACAATCCCAGCGACAATCCCCCGGAACGGAGACCGTCACCCCGACGCGATCAATTCATATGGCGTGCCGCCCTCCAGCACAGCCTGTCCTGGAGGAACGAACGGCACGCACGGAACAGGGTGGAAAAAGACCGACCCTTCACATGACCACACCTCACATCATCCGATCAATTATTTTGTTTACACGCACATGGTGTGGCGTAGCACACAACTTGTAACCTCCATTGGCTTGGGTCGATCAGACACTACATGGCACACTATTTAATTTGGATAGCCATCAGTGGTTAGGGCAGGTTTTGACGTTGCATATAGTGCCGACGGCCAATGTACAAAATTGTTTGTGATTTATGGTAAAGTGTGCAAGAAGCTGGACTTAAAATAACCTCGAAAAAAAAACACTAGTTCATTTTAGCATCCTAAGGGCACGCTCCCACTCAATCATCCCATCATCCCGAAATTTTTAGTAAAAATACATAACTTTTACTCAAATTACTTTTAGTAAACTACTAGAAAATCAAGGGAAAAAAATCCACTATACACGGATAAAAATAAATACAATTCTTTCCCCGACTGTACCTCCAACCAGAACCAAAATTTAAAATCAAAAATATCCATTCACAAAAACAATAATTTACGTGATCTTTTTGTTTGTGACTAATACTAATTAAATATTGATAATAATAATATAAATACCAAAAAAAAAAACAATCAATAAAAATTACGTCACCGGATTACAATGATGATGATGATCTGCATTCTTGTCCTGCTTCATCTGCTAACGCCGTTTTCACCAATTGATCGACTCATTTTTTTTTCCTCTTTTTGTAGATAAAATACGGTTTGAGATTCACTTAGTCTCGCTTCGCTTTTATTTCACGTATGCACAATCGCTGTACTGTAGGTATATAAGTACACTTGAAATATTAGCTTTGGTTTTTTTAACTGCTTGTCTCGAATTATTATGCGATGAAACTTTAGGTGACAACCGCTTGGTATGGCTTTTGTTAGTTTACCAGTTTCACCGTTTCACTCCACAACAGCAAATGTTATCAACAGTAAAAAAAACACAGCGGAGAAAAAACAAATACTCAAAACTTAGCTTTCCACTCGAATTTTTACATATATAAATTTTATTTGCTTTTTTTTTTTTATAAAAGATTTTAATTACACTGTGGGATCACACTTAAATAAGCGGTCCTTAATAATTTTTTCTTTTTATCAATTATAACATATAACTTTAACCGCACACAAAATTGACACAAATATTTCCTATTTTTTATATGTTAATTTTTTTTATTTATTTTTATTTTTTTTTAACTTATAAACTATTCAACAAAAATACGAACTTTATGGATATTCTTGGTTTTTTTATTTTCGATCGTTTTCAGTGTTTTATTCCGATTTTTTTTTTCAACTCATATTCATCATATCTACCATTCGTGGCGATCATATCAGTACTCTCCCATTTTTTTGTTCTTTATCCCACAAGTAATTTCCAGGTTTAGCGGTTCTTTTCCCCTATTTTAACATTACGTTAATTGAACATTCCAAATTTGCATGTTTACCTTCCAAACTTGTTCTTAATTACAGTACACGAAGCACATATAGCAATTTTTCTTTCTCTTCGTATCTACAACTACAAGGCAGGCAATAAAGTGAGAAAAGTGCGATTCGTTACAGGACAGGTTCAAAATTTCACTTTATATAGTGACAATCTTGAAGCTGAATAAAGCACTTTGTATCAATAAACTTACCGGAGAAAATACTGGTTCAAACCTTTATGTCCATTAAATGATAAGTACCTATTATTTGGCCATTTTCATCGGCCAGAATGTAATTCAAATTTCCCTTTTTTGCTTTTACTATCGCTTTAATGAAAGGAAATGCAAATTTACCGACGAATTTTTTTGTGGCATCGCTCAGAGAATGCTGTTTTACATATACCGTTTGTCCTACGTTTAGGGTTCTTTCGCGGGTTCGTAAATTATATCTATTTGCATATTTGTTGTAGGCCACTTTTAAATTTTTCCGCACCTCAGCGTGAACTACACTAAGTCTATCCGATGTCTCTGTCCAATCTAGCCAGCTTTCATCCGTAAGGCTTAATTCCTTTAGTACTTTGTAATCATTGCCATGCACGATCTTATGATAGCCATACAGAAGGAAATGGGGTGAATATCCCGTTGACTCATGAGTAGAGTTCCGAAGCGCGCTTACTATTTGTGGAAGATTTTTGTCCCAAGTTGTATGTTTATCTAATATATATGCTTGGATTGCGGCCACGATTGACCTATTCACCCGTTCCGACGCGTTACTCTGTGGTGAGTAATAGGCAGTCTTTATGTGGGTAATACCATTCAGTCATTAAGCCTTGGAATTCTTTTCCAACAAATTGCACCCCATTGTCACTGTGTATAAATTGTGGGACGCTAAATAGGGAAAATACTTCGTTTCTTAAACAATTAACTATACTCGCGGCATTTGCTTTTGCTAAAGTTTTAATATAAATGAATTTAGTTAGATTGTCTAACACAATAAAGATTGTGGTTTTCCCTGTAGCCGAACGAGGATAAGGTCCTAGTAAATCAATATAAATTTTCTGCCACGGCCTGTCAGAGATAGTTAATTTACCAAGAGGTGGTCTAGAAAATTGGTTGGTAGCTTTCGATTTCTTACAAATTTCACAGTTGGTAATGTACTGGTGAACCTCAATAGCCATTTTAGGCCAATAATATAATCGCCGCAGACGTTCTAGCGTTTTTTTTAATCCCTCCGTGAGATGCTTCAGGATTATTATGCTCCCTTTGTATTAATTCTCTAGTAAGAGTTGTAGGGATCCACAATTTCCACACAGGCAGGTCAGTTAAAGAATTATCTCGCTTTGGCTCAATCCGAATTAATATTCTATCGTTATGTATCCGGAGATTTGGATACTGTTCAGAAAAGGTCTCAATTTGAGTTCTAAGTTTTTCATATGCCACATCACCTACATTGGTATCATCAAAAAGATTAATGTCGAGTAGTTTAAGATCGGATGATATTTCAGCAATACTGTCGCAACATACGCGAGACAATTCATCTGCTACAACATTCTCCTTGCCTTTCTGGTGAATGATTGTAAAATCGAAAGCTTGGAGCTTTAGGCTCCACCTCGCGAGTCGGCCACTTAAGTCCTTCTGGGTCATTAACCACTTAAGGCTGGCATGGTCGGTGATAATGGTAAACCTATAACCTTCAATATACGGCCGAAATTGCTTAACACTAATAACTGCTGCTAGACATTCTAGTTCGGTTATTGTGTAGTTTCGTTGTGCCGGGTTTAGTTTCTGTGATATAAAGGCTATAGGTCTCTCATTACCATCGACGTCCAATTGAAAGAGTACACTGCCAATTCCTTGGGTACTAGCATCGCAACGTATGAAAAATGGTTCATTGAAGTTGGGATTGCGAAGAAGAGGAGCGCGACTTAGCAGATCCTTCAGATAATCAAATGCTAAATTCGCTTCATCATTCCACTGGAACTTAACGCCTTTACGTAATAAATTAGTGATGGGGGCGGTAATGTCAGCATAGTTCGGTATAAAACGACGATACCAGCCTGCCATCCCTAACAATCGTCGCGTTTGCTTCACAGTGGTTGGTACCGGGAAATTTTTGATAGCTTCCACTTTAGTAGGATCTGTTCTCAATCCACGCTCTCCAATGATGTACCCTAAATACTTAGTTTCTTTTAGCAAAAAGTGACTCTTCTCAATATTAATAGTTAGTCCGGCCCTTGACAATAATTCCGCTACAGTTTTAAGCAGTTCCAGGTGCTCGTCAAACCCAGCTGAGACTATCAGTAAATCGTCAAGATACACAAAGATATTTTCTCGAAGCTGATGAGGTATAACTCGATCCATCAGTCTGCTCATGGTTTGCGGTGCGTTGCACAATCCAAACGGCATGACACAGAACTGATAGAGAGGACGGCCTGGAACTGTGAAAGCAGTAATCTCTTTGGACTGTGGAGAAAGCGGAATTTGCCAAAAGGCATCTTTAAGATCCAGGCTACTGATGTATTTGGTATCTTGCATTCGTCCAAGAAGGCCATTAATCAATGGAAGAGGGTAAGCATCCTTTTTAGTAACCATATTAACCTTCCTGGAATCCAAGCATAGTCTGTGCTTACCATTCGCTTTTTTGACTAAGACAATAGGGGAGCTCCAGGGACAGGAACTTACCTCAATCACTCCTAGCTCTAACATACGATCGAGTTCTAGGTAAATTAATGATTGAATGGCTGGCGATACAGAATAATGTTTTTGTTTTATCGGTAGTGCGTTGCCTACGTCTATCGAATGTTCGACCAAATGGGTTCGCCCGAGTCCCCTCACTGCAGAAGAAGGAAATTCCCCAATAATTCGATCTAATTTCTCTCTTTGTAGTAAATCAAGCTCATGTCTATTCGTGGACCTTTCCGTTGTAACAGACAACTCACAAATAATATCCGGAGCTACATTAAAAATTCGCCAGAAATCAATACCCAAATATATTTCGGATTTTAAGGTGGGTACTACACAGAATTTGAGGTTTGCGGTTTTATTTAGGTATGAAACAGGCAACGTCACATATCCTACACCTGGATTGAAGGATCCATCTGCGGTTTGAATAACTGAATTAAGCGGTTTTATTTCAATGTTTAGAGATTTAAGGAGATGTTCGCTGTTCTTCCCCAATATGCTAATTGTTGCTCCACTATCCAAGAGACCTAAAAGGGACCTTCCTTTTATATTTATTTTTGCATAAGGTCTTGGATCATTTTCGGTATATTCAGTTATAGAAGAAATAATGCAGGAGTGGCTAATTTGATTTCGCATTTTCCAATAATTGATTACTCTCGTACGTCTGGGACTTTTAGTCTTAACCTGATTAATCTGCGCTAGGTCATCATAAGTGTGCTGTCGAATTATACTGCCTACTTGCTCGTTGGAGCCTTGGGGATTGAATTTCGATCCGAACGTGACTCCCCGCTCTGTCGCACGTTCGGGCGGCCGTTTCCCTCGGTTTTAGTTTGACATCTACTACAGTTATTGAAGTAGAATCCCGCTAATCCACATTTCCCACAGAATTGGTGCGTAAGATCCATTGGACAGTCACCATATCTGTGTCCAAGATCCTTGCAATTCCAACATACCAAAAACATTTTTGGGTGTAACGCTTCGACTTGTTCGACTCCTGCGCCTAGCTCATCACTATCTGAAACTTCGTTACCTCTCTGACTGTTATCTGATGCCATAAAAGTACAACTAGTATACCTGCTGGAAGTAGATGGCTTAGAGATCTGTTCGACAGTTAAAGGGGCGCGTTTAGTTCGAGAATCGATTAATCGACGTGGGTCATATCCGGAAGTAGACCACAACCTTTCGTAATTGTCACACACCTGACGCAAATCTTTCAATGAACGAAATTTTCCATTGCAGGTAGCATTTCGCAATGCCGGATTCATATTTTCTAATGTAGTAACTCGCGGCCTCGTAGTGGTTTTTGTAATCGAGTATTTATGCTTTCTATATCTAGAACGTAATCGCTAAAACTTTCTTTTGCGTATTGAGTACGATGCCTGATATATCGACGTGATGCGCGGTCATTTTCCATACTGCTAAATCTATCTAACAAAGCTTTGCGAAACTGCTCCCACGTTGCATTGTTATTTTTTCTTATGTAGATATAATAAAATTTTTCGGCCTTCCCTGAAACAAAGTCTCGTACTAAATGGATTAATTCATCGCGAGGTATTTGATCCTGACTAGCATGTTGTTCAAGTTTCATAAGAAAATCGTGAACATTATCGTCAACGTTCCGACTGTCCGTCCTACCAGAAAATGAAATTTTCCACTTTGAAGGATGAGTACCCCTGCGATACCACGAATTGTTTCTCTTACCCTTTACTGACGACCTACGGTGACCCTTACACTGCAAAGAGGAACTATGGTCTGAATCGGTATTGGATTCATCAGTATTGTGACTCTCTAAGTCCTCGCTGCTTTGGGTATTCCTAAAAGAATGGGTTTCTGCACGCCTAGAATTCTGAACACCTGAAGTTTGTAATTTGAGCATGAAACTTGCCGATAATTCGTCTATTTTTTTGGAAATTTTTTCTTCTAGATGTTGTTCTACTTCTTCTAATGACAAAGCAAGAGGATCATGAATTGACCTTGGATGGCTTATATTATGTGAGCTTACATTATCTTTACTTTTATTAGCAGAGGTGGAAGCTACAATAACTCCTTGATTTTTTTGTTGCATAGATTCAGCTTCCCATTTCTTAATATCCCTATTAACAGACCTGGCTATACGTTTTAAATCGGTTAATAAAGTATGAGATACTGATGGAAGATTATCAAAAGAATTTATTAAACGCTCCGTTCTATCTTTCCAGTGGAATATTTTGAACAATAATTTACGCTTTTCCCGAATCGAACTATTGTCTGTGTTATCGATAAAATCTTCAATTTCCATGATACTTTGATTTATCAGTTGTAATTCATCCTCCGGTCGTTTAGTAACGTGAGACTTTTTGGGTTGAAGATTCGCGTCTAAAAGTTCATTTTTTAATAATTCATGGAATTTATTTTCTACGCCTACTTGTTCGGCACTTAACCCACGAACCGCGTATTCTACTATAAGTTTGTCTGCCGTTAATGCTTCTACAAATGTAGCAAAATCCATTTTACACTAATTAATAATTTAAATATAATTTAAATAATTAATAATTAATTCTAATATTTTAAAGGTAACAGATTAAATTTTATATCTATTAAATTTTATATTTATATCTACAACGTTATTTTATCTACATAAAGTTTTGAACCATTCACCTCACCAAATTGATTTATTTAATTACTTTTTGAAATAAATATTAAAATTAAAAATAATCCACACCCTGTAGATACGAAAGAAAACAATAATATTTTTAATATTTTGCTCAATGCTCGAACAGTTTGGAACAAGTAACAAGCAAAAGAATAATATCAATGATAATTTAGAAATAATCAAGCACAATTCTTGTGTTTATTTTTTGCTAACTAGACAATGGGATGACTGTAGTTACGTGACTATACATATTCAACTCTTAAATATGATAAACATGGATGCCAAATGAACTGCAATTTAACTAAAAATAATGTTCTAAAAAAAAAATTAAATAAGAATTGGGAATTTTGTCTACTCAAAACAAATTAATTATTGCGTACTTTAATCAACAAAAAAAAATTACATGAATGATATTTAGAAATTGCTGAGCAGTTAAACTTATTTCCATTGAGAAACCAGGAATCACCCAGCCGTCAATCAATGGTGTATAAATCCACTATCAATCAACAAACTAAATTTGGTCTGACTGCTTCTAACGTTTTGAAATTTTGTTAAATTTATTATGAAAGCCAAAGAAATTACAGATTCCACAATATTAAATGAGAAATTAAAATGTCCGACCAATAAGAATACCGAATCACGATATATCAATTACAGTCTGGTACACCAATATCGATCACCAAAATATTATGGATTTTAAAATTATATAGCTGTTAGCCGTATTGTAAGAGTAGACAATAATAAATAATAATACACACACAAAAAAAAAAAATCTTAATAAATAACAATAAAGACCTTAAGGGCACACGGAAAAACAAATAAGTAACCGCAAGTATTACTGAAGCGGTAATAAACTTATTATTCTAGCGTTACATGGTGAAGCCATGTGGATGCTTTGTTAAAGCTACCAGTCTCAAATATTAACGGTTAACTTAAACTTTACATTATAACAACAGTACTATATCATCACAACGACCCGTTTCGGTCCCTGTTTCGGCGCCATTTGTAACCTCCATTGGCTTGGGTCGATCAGACACTACATGGCACACTATTTAATTTGGATAGCCATCAGTGGTTAGGGCAGGTTTTGACGTTGCATATAGTGCCGACGGCCAATGTACAAAATTGTTTTTGATTTATGGTAAAGTGTGCAAGAAGCTGGACTTAAAATAACCTCGAAAAAAAAAAACACTAGTTCATTTTAGCATCCTAAGGGCACGCTCCCACTCAATCATCCCATCATCCCGAAATTTTTAGTAAAAATACATAACTTTTACTCAAATTACTTTTAGTAAACTACTAGAAAATCAAGGGAAAAAAAATCCACTATACACGGATAAAAATAAATACAATTCTTTCCCCGACTGTACCTCCAACCAGAACCAAAATTTAAAATCAAAAATATCCATTCACAAAAACAATAATTTACGTGATCTTTTTGTTTGTGACTAATACTAATTAAATATTGATAATAATAATATAAATACCAAAAAAAAAAAACAATCAATAAAAATTACGTCACCGGATTACAATGATGATGATGATCTGCATTCTTGTCCTGCTTCATCTGCTAACGCCGTTTTCACCAATTGATCGACTCATTTTTTTTTCCTCTTTTTGTAGATAAAATACGGTTTGAGATTCACTTAGTCTCGCTTCGCTTTTATTTCACGTATGCACAATCGCTGTACTGTAGGTATATAAGTACACTTGAAATATTAGCTTTGGTTTTTTTAACTGCTTGTCTCGAATTATTATGCGATGAAACTTTAGGTGACAACCGCTTGGTATGGCTTTTGTTAGTTTACCAGTTTCACCGTTTCACTCCACAACAGCAAATGTTATCAACAGTAAAAAAAACACAGCGGAGAAAAAACAAATACTCAAAACTTAGCTTTCCACTCGAATTTTTACATATATAAATTTTATTTGCTTTTTTTTTTTTATAAAAGATTTTAATTACACTGTGGGATCACACTTAAATAAGCGGTCCTTAATAATTTTTTCTTTTTATCAATTATAACATATAACTTTAACCGCACACAAAATTGACACAAATATTTCCTATTTTTTATATGTTAATTTTTTTTATTTATTTTTATTTTTTTTTAACTTATAAACTATTCAACAAAAATACGAACTTTATGGATATTCTTGGTTTTTTTATTTTCGATCGTTTTCAGTGTTTTATTCCGATTTTTTTTTTCAACTCATATTCATCATATCTACCATTCGTGGCGATCATATCAGTACTCTCCCATTTTTTTGTTCTTTATCCCACAAGTAATTTCCAGGTTTAGCGGTTCTTTTCCCCTATTTTAACATTACGTTAATTGAACATTCCAAATTTGCATGTTTACCTTCCAAACTTGTTCTTAATTACAGTACACGAAGCACATATAGCAATTTTTCTTTCTCTTCGTATCTACAACTACAAGGCAGGCAATAAAGTGAGAAAAGTGCGATTCGTTACAAACTACAAGAAAATTCAAATAAAACTTTGTTACGGTAAAAAAAAAAAAGAATGAAAATTATGCAAGATAGATTACGTTAAAACTGATTCTACGTTAATATTAAGTTTCACTTTCACTAATTACTGTTTTAAGAAAATTAAGAAAATAACACAAAAAAATATCTGAATGAAATGAACCGTTATGGGGTCGAACCACACCCAAAAACGGACAACCGAGCGGAAGCGAAGTAAAAAGAAAAAAAAACAGCGGAAATTCCAAACGTAATTACTCAAAACGACGGAGAAAAAAATAACTTGACAATAATTTGCTCTGAGTGGGGTTTTCACCAAATCGGTGCACCACCACGAAACGCCGAAAACAAACGGTAAAAAAAAACAAAAATGTATGTTTATATAATATAGTGAAAATAGAGAGGGAGAAACAAACTGTTACATAACTTGGAAAACTACAATTTACAGTTAGCCAGATTGTTTGTCCCTTGATTTGCTTTACCTTGTTGTTTTTTCTCTTTTAAGGCCGGTCCGACCAACTGCAACCAGCGCCGACGCAGGATCCCCCTCTCAAATGGTTGCCCTGCCCCCAAGGGCGGGAATACAGATTCAATATCGCAACTGTGGCAAACTCCACTTAAGTAAAAACATATGCCGGGTTTTATTTTATGAATCTATATAGATGTTTATTTGCACTCACTGATAGTTAATTTTTATTAAAAAAAACACAAATCTACAAATTACCATTTGAATTTATTTGTATTTCATTATTTTATTTAGCTCTTTTAAACAAAAAAAAAATGAACACCCATTTTAATACAGAAATTGTTTTTAATTTTTTATTACCAACAAAGTATAATTTTGTTACCGTTAGTTTATGTAACTTCAATATTTTTGTATTACAATATACTAAAACGATAAACGATACAAATATCCGTTTATTTTTTTTTTATTTAACAACAATTATTATTTTAGTCTTAGTTAACTGTAATTTTTTTTTTATATAATATCAATATGTTATGCAATTCCAACTAATTTAACATTTCAGGTACTGTATCAACCGTACCGTGTCTTTTAAAAATACCACCCTCGACTTTTTTTGTTTTCAGTCTACATATGTCGAGTATAACTTAATTTAATATTTTTTTTTGTTTATTTATTAAATTATAAATATAATCAACTTTATTTTTATTCAATTTGCAATTTAATTTTTATAGGGGAAAAAAATAAGTATAATATTGTTTTATTATATTTTGAATTATATAAAGAAAAAAATATATTATAATTTGTACTAACACTGGTCTTTTTGGTTTTAGAAATCACCACTCGTCCAACTTATTCTCAAAATAAAAAACTAGCCTTAATTATTTAAAATTCAAAACTAGACTCTATTTTTCTTAAAAATTCAACACTAGACTAACTCATTTATTTTTATTTTCTATCCAACAAAAAAAAATCAGTCAAATTTCTCCCCCTCTACTTTTGCACTTCGCATCGCTGTTCGTCCCACACAGAGCAAATATCACGCGTCAATTTAAACCAATGATACCAGAACGAAAAATAGAATATTCCAGATTGAACATTATAATAAAGCAAACATTCTTTCTCATACTACACAATACTACACACGAAACACAGAAGTTACAATCAGCTATAACTCAAATATATAAATGGACAAAAAGATGGAGAATAAAACTAAATGAAGCTAAATCAGTTCACATCTACTTTACAAACAGACGAATCGAACATATTCCGATTACCATAAATCGGGAAATAATACCGCAAGCGAACACAACTAAGTATCTCGGCATGACCCTGGATGCTAAACTACGATGGAAAGCACACGTCAAGAAGAAAAGTTAAGAATTAAGACTTAAATACAGAAAAATGTATTGGCTGATGGGAAGGAACTCTTCTTTATCAACATACAACAAGATTCTACTTTATAAGCAATTATTGAAACCGATTTGGACTTATGGTATTCAGCTTTGGGGTTGTACCAAACAGAGCAACGTAAATATCATCCAAAGGTTTCAGAATATTTTATTAAGGAACATCGTTGATGCACCTTGGTATGTCAGGAACAATGACCTTCATAGGGACCTTAAAATGAACCTCATCTTAAATGAAATCCAGGAAAAAGCACGGAGACATGAAGAAAGGCTCCGCCAACATGTGAACATTGAGGCAACTCAGCTCCTAAGCATCACGAATTTAGTTCGCAGACTTAAAAGAACCAAAATTTTTCAGCTGGTGTGATTGTCAGTTTAAGCAGCATTATGCTGATCTAAAATCCACAACAAAGATGTGGTTTACTTCAATTTACCAAACACTATGGAACGCCAATGGGAAGAATCCATCGATTAATTTAAGTTAGTAAATTAAGTCAGAAACAAATTGCTCATTAGTCTAGGAGACTAGATTGTAATTACATAAAATAAATAAATAAAATTTATTTTAAATAAAAAAAAAAAAAAATACTACACAATACAGGTACAAACACCAACTCGCAAGAGATATACATGCTTGTACATGACAATATATATAGAAAACAAGTAAATGCAAAAAAATTTAAAATATGTTTACCTAACAATCGGAGGGAATATTAAATTTAAATTTGGAAATCATAAAATCGAGCATAAGTATAACACCATGGTGGTCATGGTATTTTATAACTATATAAAAAATTTTTTTTAAATTATTTGAGCGTTTGGAATCTTCGCAAAAAATTTTGTTCCTCTGTTTGAAGTGGAGACGTATGCCAGTCGTAACAAAGCCACAACAATTATAGACAATCAAGAACCACGGATCGAACAGAACGGGGCCGCAGTGGAGACCGTCGATCACCCGGACATAATGGTACCATACAAGACCGATTAGCGCGCATTGAGGCTCGATTAGACGGTTTGTTCCGGGACGGCCGTATCCGATCACAAAACCGACGATCACCATCTCGCCCACGATTCACCGGCAACTCCAACAACTCTCGACCAGGCATTTGTTGGTACCACGCTAAGTTCGGAAAAGCCGCCAAAAAATGCTTTAATCCATGCAACTAGCGTAAATCGAGTGCAACGGCCAGCATGGAAGTAGAGGAGAATCAAAAAACCAGTAAACCAGTGGGTCATGACTACCACGTCCCACACCCTCAATTCGACTGCCACGACGAGTTCATTATCGTCTCGTCTCCATATACTCGATAAAATCACAAAATTAACCTACCTCATCGATACTGGCGCTGACCTTTCGGTTATTCCAGTCACGCATTTCAAATACTTATATTCTATTCATAAACGAAAGCCCGATCTAGTCTTATCGGCTGCCAATGGAACACCAATCCACACTTACGGCACAAAATTGCTGCAGGTGGATCTCGGACTAAAACGAACCTTCACGCATGCTTTTATTATAGCCGCAGTGAATCGTCCGATCATTGGCGCCGATTTTCTATGCAAATTCGGACTTCTTGTTGACCTTAGAAACAAACGGCTGGTTGATTCAGCGACTAAGCTGTCAATCAATGCCACAATGGGTTGCGTCGACACACCGACACCGACCCAATTCACGGTCAACAATGATTACGGCACTCTGCTAAAAAAATTTCCTTCTTTAACAGCAGATCCGAACTATAACTTACCAGTCCGACACAACGTGGTTCACCACATTGTCACCGCAGGCCATCTGCCCGTGTCAAGACCACTTAGGCTAGATCCAATCCGTCACAAAGCTGCATTCACGGAATTTCAGCACATGGTGGAATTAGGGGTTTGCCGGCCATCGGCATCTCCCGTTTCGTGTCCTTTGCACATGGTCAAAAAGAAAGATCAAGTTTGGAGACCATGTGGGGACTATCGGCGATTAAACTCGGTCACAACACCGGATTGCTACCCGATACCCCACATCCAAGCATGTCTAAGAGATCTTTCTTCTTTGCTGTGCTGATTTTTATTGGTTGTGTTTTGTTGTTTACAAAGAATAGAAGTACGACAAAACTGCAGATCTATTTTATCCGACATATTCAAAACTTTATTTTTTCCATATAAAATGTTACTCCTTTTTTATAAATTTCCTAAGTATTTTGATTTCCGAAAATGTTTGTATTTTGCTGACGTTGTGCTGATTTCATCACCGAATTTTTTCAGCAATAATGTCCGACTTATTCTAAGATTTACTATGGTCGTGTTGATAAAAAATCGGAAAATGATGAAACAAAAGAAAGTTTAAAACCAAATTTTTTCATTTTCCGATGTTTTGTACCAATATTCGGAAAGCCGATTCAAGTTTTCAGCTTTGTTGCACTTGGGTTGGATAAGACTTGTTTAGTACTTCAATCTGATTTTTATACAGGGAAATAACGTATTCTATAGGGGCGAGTAGATAAGAAGGGAGAGATGCAAAACATTTGCTATGTTTAGTACAAATTTGGATGACCGCATACGAACATGATAGATGGAACAAAATCTCGCCCTCTCCCCAACCACCGAAAAAATTAGAAGTAAATTAGCCATATTTTAGCGGATTTACTCGAGATATCGACCGCTGCCAAAATGTAGATTTTTCGGTGTTTATATGTATAAGTACTTATTGCTATCAAATTTAGTTTTATTAGTTGCTTACTTTAATTCTGTCGACATGTGCGTTGTGCGTGAAATGAAAAAAAAATCTGAATTTGTTTAAAATTGTAGCGGCTCTTTCATTTATACATTTATACAATCTTGTATACAAACACAAAAAAACTCATCTATTTAATGTCAGGCATGCCAATGCCACCACAAAAAAACATTTCACAGAAAAAGAGAAAAAATGAAAACAAAACAAAGAAAATAAAAGACTTCACTTGGTGCTATCGGCGTTACACACAATCGTTTCAAGTTTGCTACAACACACACGCGCATTTATTCGTACGTTCAACTATTTTGTCAACCATATTTTGTGGTATACAAATTTTACAATATATTTCGGTGGTGGATTATATAAACCCATTTTTTGTAATTTTACTAAGTGTAGTGAGTTCACAATTAAACAAAATTATAAGTCTATAAATTAATTCAGTGAACATAAAATCAGGGTGTGTTTATTTGTGTCAAGAAAATAATAATGTATTACTTGGTAATAAATACAAGCAATTTATTATTGTGATACTGGGTGGTGTATTACAGTCGAGGCAACGCGCCGCGAACCCAGTTCCACAAAATAATGAAAATACATTGTCTTAACACTTATTTCGAACATTTAACGTTAATCTTCAAATGGAAATATATCTTAAAAACATTTATGATGCTACTTTAAAAAAAAATCAACCGACTCTACTAACCTATGTAACGTTACTAAACTAGTTTGTAAGTTAAACAGAATACACAAACAGAGCTTCCAGGCGGTCGGTTTTATCCAGCTAGGGCTCAGGGAAATGAGGTGGGGTTTTCCGGAAGTTGCGTGTGTCAGTATTAGACCGCGGAACGAATAGGATTAGCAAGAACAAAACACAACACTCATGATCTACCCACCTTCACTTATACCTACATTCTAGACTATCCTCCTCTTTATTTTAGTTTCACTCCATACTCTGATTTTTCAATATCATGACAGACGATAGGAACAAAAAACAAAATAAAATAAAATTTTACCGGGCAGCAATTTTAGCACACTCACTATTTTTGCATGGTATTAGATTAATTTATGTTATTAGTGTTTATATTTAGTTTACTTCAAATTATATTAGTTATGTTTATAGTTATTTTTTACTAATTTATATTATGTTTGTATTTGTTAAATGATTTTTATTTTATTTTTCAGTGTTTGTTTCAACTTGATAAACTTGTTTAAGAAAATTTCAGTTAATTTTTTCCAATATTTTCACCAAATTCCACTAATCCTACGCCATTGTTTTTTTTATGTTTAAATTATATCAGTGATTTTTAAGGTCGAACCATATTTTTTTTTATAATTGTTAATATGTATACTACTTCATTTGCACTCACTGGGTAATTTTTGAAACATTTTGGTTGGTTTTGGCTATATACTAAGTGGTGGTGCGTTGTCTTTATACGTAATTCTTTCTGGAATAATCCATTTGCCTGGGTGTTAGTGTAATCGACGCGTAAAAATAATTTGCTCTGAGTGGGGAATAGTACAGATTGGTGTGTTCGGCGAGTCCGATGTGGCTGTGTAATCATAACCTGCTAAAATTCTCTCTTTAGAAAGCCCAATCAAATGTATACTAATGCTGTAGAAGTATCTATACTGATGAATATATTTGTGAAATGACAGCGTATATATGTATATATGGTTGTGAATACAGTGTAGAAAACATAAACATTCGCATACTATGAAACTAAAAGAGAGTAAAATCTAAACCAATAAAAACGAATCATGTGCAACAGTCATTTTATTTAAATATTTTAATTTCCGCTTATTTTAAATAAAACCCAATATTTAATTTAAAAAAACTTAACAGTTTTTAACCTTATATTTCGACTTATTGGTCAACTTCTGAGGCATTAAAAAACTATTTTTGTAGTTAAAAAATCTTAGAAACTATTTTTGACATAATTATTTAATTTTTAAACTATAAATAATGTATACAGAAAGAATTTTTCTTTTTAATTTTTTTGTAACGATTTTTTTTATCATTCTCATATTATTTTATTGCCGTCTTACTTTGATAACTGGAATATTAATTGGTATATAAATCAAAATGCAAATTATACTCAAAATAAAAACCGAAAAAAATTTGCCATTTTTTCGGCACGAAATTTTTCCAACTCGTGCGGTTTTAATTTCCTTCTCCGTTTATATTTTCGTGGTTCCGTCTATAAATATAAAATAGAATACACATTGATATGACAAATATTATAATTAATTCTCCACCGTTCTACATTTACTTGCAATCGATTGTCTCTTCACGGCCGTATTCATATCACTGTGTTGAATTAAATGTTGAATTAAATCTAGTGACATTACAAATAACTCGTGATAAACTTGGCAGTAATAAGGTGTATTGGAATTTCCCCCTTTTGGTGTCAGGGCTCGAATGATGTGATCGTAATGTTCTGAACAAACGTAAGGTTTTTCACGTGTATGAATCCTTTCATATTTTCGTAATGTCCCACAATCAGCAAAAGCTTTCCAACAATAACGGCACCAGTAAGGTTTCTCACCCGTATGAACACGTATATGAATTTGTTGTGAACTACGCGAACCAAATATTTTGCCACACTCGCGACAACGGAATTGTTGCCCTGTAACATTCGTATGCGAATGACGATGATTCATGAGGGAGCGTCCATCGGGAAATTCTTCTCCGCACATATCACACGTAACAGTTTTATTTCGATGCGAAACCATATGCCGAACAGGAATGATTTTTTTCGCTGAAATGACCCCATAAATGTTTCGATAGGGTTCGACTATCGCGACACAATTTACCATAAAGGTGGCACGAATTTTGAGTTAATTCGTTTGCGTGCACGATACGTATATGAGATTTAATAATTGATTCCTCTAGAAATGACTCACCGCATAACATACATTTCAATGGTTGTCATCGTGCATGCACTTCGGCATGGGCTAACAAATCTAAAGCTTCGGCAAATGATTCACCACATACATTGCAATAATGACCACCACCAACGGCTAATTCACCATCAGTCGTTTCCTTTTTAACATGCTCCCGCGAATATCCGCCATGGACCTAAAACAAACAAAGTAAAACGTAAGTTAAATAGCATAGTCGTTTTGGGATTCAGCCGCACTATCATTCTCCGCATCATTATCGTTCGAAGTTAGAAGTTTTATGTCCTGCACATACTCATATTTGATTGTTGTGGCAGCTTCTACATATTGTTGCTCCATTTTTAGTTTTTTTTGGTGAAAAACGATTTTCCGATTTGTAACGTTTTGATTCGTACTTTCGTTTTAACTTAACAGTAATTTCTTTTTCTAATTGATCGAAAGAAAAACATAAGATATTAATATGTTTCGCTGTTTTTAAACTGTGAATTAATCCGAAATAGTTACACAGATTACTATTTACAAGTTGTGTTGATACCTAAAAATTAAAAAAGGAAATTATAACAGCACATATAAAATTTTAAATCACGTAAACTAATATAAATTACTTTAAAAATCATTTAAACTTACCTTAATTTCTTGTAATTAATTAATTAATTGTGTTTCAACTTCACGGTTTTTGAGTTTTGATCATAACCTCCTGAATTTTAGCAGGTTATGGTTTTGATTTTGACATTTCGTAAAATTGAGTTTTGTTGTAGAAGAAGAGCAAAAAACAGAGAGTAAAATGCTCAATTGTTAGTTGATATTAATGCCAAATTCGATTTGCCAAAAAGTGGCAAAAAAACAACAACAATACCATGTTATTTTTTGATTTAAATCAATTTTTTTTGCTGTTTTCTGGTAAATCGAATTTGGCATAAGTAGTGTGTGATATCAACTGGAATTAGTAGTGGTAAGAAACAAAAAAATTTGAATTTTTTTTATATGGTTTTTTGTAGCGATCAATACACTCTTCACTATATATTATTAAATGTGTGTAAGTTAGCTATCAACGCAATCAGGCTTTCTAAAGAGAGAATTTTAGCAGGTTATGGTGTAATCCATATGTACATATGTTCGACATCGGTTTTCGTTTCGCCCATTGTATCTGTGGACTATCAAAACCAACAAAAATGTTTATACAAGCCGTCTCGTTCGCTCCTTACACAGATCCTAACAAAAAAAATGTACACTAAATTTATTTATGGATTGGTATTTATATATCGTAAAATACTTTAGTTTCGATGAATTTATCACCTATACTTATTTGTTTTGTGTATATATCAAAACCAACATTAATGTACTACAAGCCTGACAAAATCTTCTATAATAAAAGTCATGAAAATTCCATGCATATGAAATAAAAAAAATCAGGTTCTATGTGTTTTGGTGTATATTTGGCATCACTAAATTTATATGTGTTAGTTAACTAAGTATAAAGGTGTTGGTGTAGAAACAAGAAAAAAAAATTCAAATTTACGTTGAATTGTTAGTGTAACTAATACAGCCAAATCTAGTGGAATCAATAAATGTATTTGTCTGTAAAAGAGAGTTTCATGACTTTTATTCAAAAACATCTATAATTCCAAGACGAACTATACGAAATTTAAAGGGACAAAGTGACGACTGCCCATAGTGTTAGTTGTGTACATATAAGCCTTCAATAAAAAAACTAACCAACACTAATCTAATTTGTTTTGGTTTTGTGCTATGAAATATAAAAAAAAAAAAACAAAAAATACATAAGAAACAACAACAATATACATAACGGCAACGCCGTTTAATAATATCGTGTAAACACAAATCCTGTTTATGTGTATGTTTTGTGTTGGAAAATAATACCAATTACAATAACAACAATGGTCGTACATATTTTTTGACATAAGGAAAAAGATGTATAACCTAACCTAACCTATTTTTATTACATTCTAGACTAAAAATTGGCACATTTCATTGTGTTAAAAAATACGAATAAGCGTACATATTTTAATGCTTTACTACATGTTAAATTAACATTTAAGACACAATTCGATTTTTAATATTAAGACACCTTTTAAATTTAAATTATCTTAATAATTTTTTTATTAAATTCAAAAATGAATTCAAAAAGGTACAATATTTTTGTCAAGAGTGTTCAAATAAAAAGTAAATATGTGTTTGTATGAAAATAAATGTAAAGTAATATGCGACGTTGCCGTCATGATTTAGTCACCAATACTACCTTCCGTAGTAATTACCAGACAATGACAAAAAATAGTTTGTCTTGGAATTATAGATGTTTTTGCTTTTATTATAGAAGATTTTGAAGGAGCGAACGAGACGGCTTGTATAAACATTTTTGTTGGTTTTGTACAAACACTTAAGATATAAAAAAGTACGTTAAGGTATAGTATTAGTGATGCGCATAAAATAAATCAGAAAGTATATATACCAAAACCAACACTAATATAATACTACAAGCCTGATTCAGTGATAAAGCACGCAGATACCCTCTTACATTTAATACCTTATAGTTGTAAGTATTAGTGCGAAAACAGAATAAAAATACTCTCATCTAACCAATGACAATTTGTTTTTTTCATTATTAACATACCCAATTCTCCCTCCACAATTCCTTTGTTTTGTTTTATCTACAATTTGTATGTTTTTCTCACTCATTTATATAATCTGTCGATCACCAATGCTTTCATGTATAAGCGCAAAATAAATTTCTAATATTGGTGACAACAAAACCAACATTAATGTACTACAAGCCTGATTGTCACCAATATTAGAAATTTATTTTGCGCTTATACATGAAAGTATTGGTGATCGACAGATTATATAAATGAGTGAGAAAAACATACAAATTGTAGATAAAACAAAACAAACGAATTGTGGAGGGAGAATTGGGTATGTTAATAATGAAAAAAACTAATTGTCACTGGTTAGATGAGAGTATTTTTATTCTATTTTCGCACTAACACTTTCAACTATAAGGTATTAAATGTAAGAGAGTATCTGCGTGCTTCATCACTGAATCAGGCTTGTAGTATTACATTAGTGTTGGTTTTGGTGACAATCAGGCTCAAAATCTTCTATAATAAAAGTCATTAAACTCTCTTTTACAGACAAATACATTTATTGATTCCACTAGATTTGGCTGTATTAGTTACACTAACAATTCAACGTAAATTTGAATTTTTTTTTCTTGTTTCTACACCAACACCTTTATACTTAGTTAACTAACACATATAAATTTAGTGATGCCAAATATACACCAATACACATAGAACCTGATTTTTTTTATTTCATATGTATGGAATTTTCATGACTTTTATTATAGAAGATTTTGGCTCCTTACACAGATCCTATCAAAAAAAATGTACACTAAATTTATTTATGTATTGGTATTTATATATCGTAAAATACATTAGTTTCGATGAATCTATCACCTATACTTATTTGTTTTGTGTATATATACTTTCTGATTTATTTTATACTCATCACTAATACTACACCTTAACGTACTTTTTTATATCTTAAGTGTTTGTACTGTTTGGCTTGTATAAACATTTTTGTTGGTTTTGGTTTGTACCATAACCTGCTAAAATTCTCTCTTTGGAGATGAGAGAAAGAGAGAATTTTAGCAGGTTATGGTTTGTACCAAAACCAACAAAAATGTTTATACAAGCCAAACAGTACAAACACGTAAGACGTAAGATATAAAAATGTACTTTAAGGCGTAGTATTAGTGATGCATATAAATAAATCAGAAAGTATATATACACAAAACATATAAGTATAGGTGATGAATTCATCGAAACTAAAGTATTTTACGATATATAAATACCAATACATAAATACATTTAGTGTACATTTTTTTGATAGGATCTGTGTAAGGAGCGAACGAGACTTGTATAAACATTTTTGTTGGGTTTGTTTGTACTGTTTGGCTTGTATAAACATTTTTGTTGGTTTTGCTTGTATAAACATTTTTGTTGGGTTTGGTACAAAAACATCTATAATTCCAAGACAAACTATTTTTTGTAATTGTCTGGTAATTACTACTGAAGGTAGTATTGGTGACTAAATGATGACGGCAACGTCGCATATTACTTTACATTTATTTTCATACATACACATATTTACTTTTTATTTGTACACTCTTGACAAAAATATTGTACCTTTTTGAATTCATTTTTGAATTTAATAAAAAAATTATTAAGATAATTTAAATTAAAAAGGTGTCTTAATATTAAAAATCGAATTGTGTCTTAATATTTTAATATTTAACATGTAGTAAAGCATTAAAATATGTACGCTTATTCGTATTTTTTAACACAATGAAATGTGCCAATTTTTGGTCTAGAGTGTTATAAAAATAGGTTAGGTTAGGTTATACATCTTTTTCCTTATGTCAAAAAATATGTACGACCATTGTTGTTATTGTAATTGGTATTATTTTCCAACACAAAACATACACATAAATAGGATTTGTTTTTACACGATATTATTAAACGGCGTTGCCGTGATGTATATTGTTGTTGTTTCTTATGTATTTTTTGTTTTTTTTTTCATATTTCATAGCACAAAACCAAAACAAATTAGATTAGTGTTGGTTAGTTTTATTATTGAAGGCTTATATGTACACAACTAACACTATGGGCAGTCGTCACTTTGTCCCTTTAAATTTCGTATAGTTCGTCTTGGAATTATAGATGTTTTTGGTTTGGTACTATACATACAGAAAATAAATATAAAATTAAAACAGCCAAACAAAAATAAAAGAAAATGTAAATGTGTGTACGCGATACGGCGGGCGCAAAACCAACAAAAATGTTTATACAAGCCGTCTCGTTCGCTCCTTACACAGATCCTATCAAAAAAAATGTACACTAAATGTATTTATGTATTGGTATTTATATATCGTAAAATACTTTAGTTTCGATGAATTCATCACCTATACTTATTTGTTTTGTGTATATATACTTTCTGATTTATTTTATGCGCATCACTAATACTATACCTTAATGTACTTTTTTATAACTTCAGTGTTTGTACTGTTTGGCTTGTATAAACATTTTTGTTGGTTTTGGCGGGCGAGACGGAAATCGATGGCGAAAAAAAAAGAAGAAAGAAGGGAGGGAAGATTTGTCTGATGAGAAATGATAGAAAAAATAAAAATCAGTCTAGTTTTGATTTTTATTAAAATTGGTCTTGTTTTAACTCGGCAGTATTTTGATCGAGAAGTATCTTTTGCTTTTTTTTTGAGTACAACTACTCTTAAATTATTGTTAATTTTAGTATGTAATATGTAAAATTTTGTAAATACGAATGTTAAATAAAAATTCGAATTAAAGTGTTATCTATAAATTAGTGCATTGATAAATAAAATCTAGTTTGAATTTTCATATAAATCATATTTTATAAGATTAAATAAATGGTTAATTGAAAAATATTTAATTGTGTACCGAAAAAAAAAATAATAATATAAAAATGGCGAAAATGTGCCATTAAATAAATTTCTTTTTTGTTATATAAATAATTATAAATAAATAAATTAATAATTGATGATTATTTAATTGTATATCAAAATAAAAAATAAAAAATAAAAAAAAACCCAATAAAACTTAATATGTGTCAATAAACGAAAAAAAAAAACTTAAGACATTTTTGTTGTTTTTTTTGATACTTGTTTGGGTGCGGTCAGTGGATTGTTTTTTTGTATTTGGTCATTGTGCGAGTGTTAAACGAAAGGAAATCGCACCGTGTCGATATACGTAATGCTGATTTTATGCTTACTTGGTGGCTGCTTAAAAATTATCAATTAATGACGTTGCTTTTATCCGTCATTAAGTTTTGTTTTGAAACCACATTTTCTGCTGACAATTATATGTACAAATAATATTGTTTGCTTTGATATTGAGACAATATTCCAGCCCGTGGGGGCCAGGCAACCATTGAGAGGGGGATCCTGCGTCGGCGCTGATTGTAGTGTGGCCGGACGGGCCTTAAAGGTAAAAAAACAAAAACGGAAAACAAACTGCTACTTTTGTATTTTTATTGTAATTAGAGTAATCTAGTTTTTTTGCTTGCTTAACGATTTCATTTTAAATTCTTTAAATATCATTTTTAATGTAACAGTTTGTCTTCCCTCATGATATTTTTTCTTATATTATACATATATGTTGATTTCTGCTGCCGTATCTGGGCTTCGTGGTGGTGCACCATCTGTGTTCACCCCATTCAGAGCAAATTATTTTGGTATTCGCTTTCTTTCTTTTTTTGTTGTTGTGGTGCGTTTTGAACGGTTCTGCTATTTTTTTGTAGATTCCGTTTTGGGTATGGTTCGGTGCTTAACGGTCTTGTCACAGTGAATTTTTTTTTTGGTGTTATTTTCTTTATTATTGGATAAAACCGTGAAAAGTGAATGATGAATGAAAATTTAACGTAGCTTCAGTTTACTATAACAGTGAATTTATCATCTGACTCTTTTTGAACAATTAATTTACCGAGTTTTGTTTGATCGGTGTGTGCCACGTTGCACCATGTGCGTGTAACTACCTTGATTGATCGAACGATGTGAGGCATGATCATGTGGAGGGTCGGCCTCTTTTTTTCATCTCTATTCCGTGCGTGCCGTTCGTTCCTCCGACGATGGAGGGCGGCACGCCATATGAGTTGGTCGCGCTGGGGTGACGGTTTCCGTTCCGGGGGGGTCGTCGCTGGGATTGTCATTCGGGCGTCCTTCCCTCATTCAGTGGCATCGGTGGCCGTCGCGACTGGGAAACAGCATTTTGGTAGGCGGACCGATGAGAGGAGGCCCGTGTGACAGTTACGGCCATGATCGTCTGGAGTTGAACACTCCGGATCGACCACTCCCGTTTTATGATTTTTAGCCGCTGAGGCCCTGGCAAAATAATTTTCAATTTCCTTTTCCCGGTTAATTTTATTCTTCATGCGGTTATTCAAGCATGAGATTATGTCTGAAAACCCCCACGCCGCACTGTGAGCTCTAGCCAGCTACCATACCGCATCAGACCTCTAATCTAATGTCTGTTAACGAGATTCCCTTGTGGGATTTCGTTACAAAACCATAAAAGTTGAAACTAACAATAATAATGAATACAGTATTTCCTCTATCTACTGCCCTCCACGCTATAATCTAAACAAAGAAGATTATAATAGACTCTTTAGATCACTAGGATCCAATTTTATTATTGGTGGTGACTTTAATGCAAAAACACCTATTGGGGATTAAGACTTATAACCCATAAAGGAAAAGAGCTATTTGAAGCTGAACGAGTAAATAACTGCGAGTTCCACTCTGGAGGTAAACCAACATACTGGCCTGCTGATATAAATAAAATACCAGATCTCATTGATTTCTATGTAACGAAAGGGATCTTCGAGGATTACTTGTGCATCGAAAACAGCGAAGGGATAATTCCGATCATACACCTGTTATCATGACTCTCAGCACAATGATAATTAATAAGGATAACCTGCCTAAATTAACAAATAATAGAACTAACTGGGACCTATTCCAAGAACTAATTGAAATGCAAATAAATCTACAAGTGCCGACTAAAACACCGGTACAGTTGGAAGACGAACTAGAGGTATTTAACAGTACTATTCAACAAGCAGCATGGGAAAGTCCTCCTGCTAGTTACACCGAATCCCGTAGGAATCAAAATTATCCTATCGAGGTCAGGGAGTTAGTTAGAGAGAAACGGAAGGCAAGAAAGACCTGGCAAAGGACACGCGCCCCGGAAAACAAAAATATCTTCAATTTTCTATGCAATAAACTAAAACAACTTATAAAAGAAATTAAGAACGAAACTATTAACAAGTACTTAAATGGTCTCACCGAGCATAAACATACAGATTACTCTCTTTGGAAAGCAACAAAGGGATTAAAAACAACCAAAATTCATGTGCCGCCTATTAAAAATGGGGAAGGAACCTGGGCCAAAAGCGACAAGCAAAAAGCTATTTTATTTGGGGCTCACTTGGAAAACACCTTCCAACCGTTACCTAGGCAAACAGCAGATGAAAACTTAATAACAGTTAGCAAAATTGATGAATATAATATTCGATGTGTAACATTACAGGAATTAAAAAATGAGATCAAAAATGTAATTTGAACGCAAAAAAAGCTCCAGGATATGATTTAATTACTTGACAAGTCGTAAAAGCCATTCCCGAGAAGGGACTACGAAAATTGATTCAAATTATCAATGCTGTCTTCAGACTAAAATATGTCCCACGACAATGGAAGGTTGCTGAAGTAATTATGATCCCCAAACCAGGGAAACCAGCGAACGATAAAAAGTCGTACAGACCGATTTCACTACTTCCTGTAATTTCAAAATTATTTGAAAAATTACTGCTCAAGAGACTTAAGCCAATAACAGTAGAGAGAAATTTCATTCCACCACACCAATTTGGATTTAGAGAAAATCACTCTACGATAGAATCACAGAATAACGGATATAATCGAAGACGCACTTGAGAATAAGAAGATATGCTCCAGCATCTTCTTAGATGTAGCACAAGCTTTCGACAAAGTTTGGCACCAAGGACTTGAATATAAATTGCATCGAGATCTACCTAAGCAATTCTATCAAATTCTGCAGACCGACATTTCCGTGTAAAATCTAACGGAGAGTACTCTGAACTAAAGAGAATATCAGCAGGTATACCATAGGGTAGCGTACTGGGTCCTATATTGTATATCCTGTACACCAGAGATATGCCAAATACAGAAGGTGCCACCATAGCAACATTTGCAGACGATACAGATATTCTGGCGACTGGAAAGTGTATTCAGAAGTAACGACCAAACTTCAAAAAGCAACCGACACAGTGAGTTTTTGGACAAAGAAATGGCGCATTAGCCTAAACGAAACAAAGTCGGTTCACGTAAACTTCACAAACCAGAAAATTTACTGGATTCCAGTGAAACTTAATTCAAGGCCGGTTCCAAATGCAAATACAGCCAAATACCTCGGTATGACTCTCGATTGCAAGCTTAGATGGAAAGAGCATGTTAAAAAGAAAAAAGAAGAATTGAACACAAATATAGGAAAATGTATTGGCTAATAGGTAGAAACTCTGAGCTTACAATACATAGCAAATTGCTATTATATCAGCAAATACTTAAACCATGGACCTACGGTATTCAACTTTGGGGTTGTACCAAGAAGACAAATGTACGAATGATACAATGTTTACAAAATAAAGTGCTGCGTGGCATTGTAAACGCACCATGATACATTAGAAATGATAACCACCATAGGGACTTAAACATGGAATATGTAAGTGAAGAAATACAAAATCATGCGAAGAAACATGTTGAATTAAATAATAATCTTTCGATAGCTCGCAATAGCAATAATACAACAAAAAATTTGTTTGTTTGTTTTTTATTATGTTTCGTTTTTACATATAAGTATTGTTAGGTTATGAGTTGTTTTACGTTCAGCGAATAACTTGAATCTCAAAACTAAAGTTGTCTTTTCAATACAAAACAAAAAACCAAGAAAAAATGAGAGAGCGTAAAATTAGCTTACGCACACTCACACATAGAAAATTACGTGAATGTAATAAGACAAAGACAATACTAATTTAAAATATAATATAATGTAATTAGCAGTGTACAAAATTGTCCCTTTTGCTCCACATTTCAACATTAGTGCGTTGTGCGTTCATATCTGAAAACACGATTTATGAACCCAAAAATACAAAAAACAAATTTCAACATAACCACCGCCCTTGAAAGGCTTGGCATTTCAAAAAATATAATGAATTAAACATATGAGATTAAATTTCAATTGGAAGTTTGCAGATCTTGGTAATTGATCTCTTGAAGTTCTTCTTAATACCATCAACTACCATTTGTAGTTCTACTACTCTTACGTTACCATCTGAACCCGGAGTCGTTGATATCACAATTGACAACGGCCATTTGGCTGGCGAAATATTTTCTTGTACCAAGAGAATAACATCTCCGATTTTAACGATTGATTTACTCGAAGTCCATTTTGATCGCGTCTGTAAATTATGTAAATACTCAAGCGAATAACGTCTCCAGAAAGACTCAACTAATTTACTCATTTCTTGCCATTTCGAAAGACGGCTTTCTTTAATGTCGTTATATGATGGTTCGGGAATGGTTGAGATAGGTCCTCCTGTTAAAAAATGACCCGGAGTCAGTGGTTCTGGGTCAGAGGGATCGTTTGACATGCAAGACAGCGGTCTAGAATTTAAGATCCCTTCTATTTGGATGACTATGGTACTGAATTGTTCGAAAGTTAGGATTTTATCTCGCGTTACACGTTTAAAATGTGTTTTGAATGACTTTATAGAAGCCTCCCATAGGCCTCCAAAGTTGGGAGCTCGCGGAGGGATAAATTTCCAGTTTATTCGTTGTGTTGTGCAAAAATCATTAATTTCCAATTGTTTGGTTTGTGTATTGAAAAGATTGTATAGTTCTTGTAATTCATTTCTCGCTCCGCGAAAATTAGTCGCATTGTCTGACCACATAGTTTGAATTGTGCCTCTACGACTAATGAATCTTTTCAAACACGCTATAAACGAGTCTGTGCTAAGACTTTGAACAATTTCTAGATGTACTGCTTTAGTACATAAGCAGACAAAACACGCTACGTACATTTTTTGCGGCAGTGCCTTACGGTTTATGGACAATTTTATAGCAAAGGGACCGCAAAAATCCACGCCAGTATTGAGAAATGCTTTAAATGAATTAAACCGTTCAATGGTTAGATTTCCCATAATTTGTTGAGATATCTTTGGTCTTATCCTAAAACAAGGTACACAAGAATGTACCGCCTGTTTTGCCATGTTTTTGCCATGTATAGGCCAATAACGTTGGCGGACTAAGGACAGCAACAGCTGTGGACCTGCGTGGCAATTTTTCTTGTGTTCATACCTAAATATTAATTTTGTCAAATTATGTTTCGGTGGAAGCAGAATTTGATGTTTAATATTATAGTCGAGAGTTGGTGCATTAGCCAATCTACCTCCTACACGAACTATTCCATCGTTGTCTAAAAAAGGGTGCAAAGTTTTAAGTGAACTTTTTCGATTAATCTCGTTTTCATTCGTAAGAGCTTTTATTTCATCGAAGAATCACTCACGTTGAACAATTTTTAACAACTCCAAAGTACTGGGTTCCAGCTCACTGACCGTCAAACTATCAGATTTTTTAGGAAGATTACGTTTTAAAGCGTTCACAAATCGCACTACATAAGCCATTACGCGAATCAATTTTTCTAGGGAATCGAAACGTCCTATCAAATCACTAATAACGTTTGGTGTCGCAGTTGTAAGCAATACTGTGTGTTCTTGCTTAAGCTCAGAAACCGAATTATCGAAATCATTTAACGTCGCAGTTAGGATGGATTTATAACTATTCGTTTGGAGCATTTCAGGGCCGTGCCACCAAATGCGCAAATTACAAATGTCGCTTGGCATGATACCTCTTGTTATGAGATCCGCTGGATTGTTTGCAGAGTCTATGTGTTTTCATGTCATATTAGATGTCAACTCTCGAATTTCGCTGACTTTGTTGGCGATAAATGTTTTTAACTTATGTGGTGGAGTCTTCACCCAGCACAGCGTTATAGTCGAGTCTAACCACAAAATTACATCGTCAAAATGCAAATTTAGAGATTCAATGACAGATGACGTCAATTTAGATAAAAGTAAAGCAGCTGAAAGTTCCAATCTTGGAAGCGAAAGGGTTTTTAAGGGTGCTACTGGTGATTTACTGCAGAGCAGGTTATTCGAAATGTTATTGTCACAGTCAATAGTTTTTATGTATAAACATGCGCCATAAGCCTTTTCCGAAGCGTCGCTATAGCCATGTAATTCTTTACGAATTATTTTATTCGTTTTTGTATGACCCATGACATTCCTATTGATGCGTACTTCGGATATTTTGTTTAATGTTGTTATGTAGTTGTTCCAGAGATCTTGGAGTTCACCCGAAATTAACTCATCCCACTCTATTTTCGATTCCCATAATTTCTGTATTATTATTTTTCCTGTTATTATAACTGGAGAAAGAAATCCTAATGGATCATACAATTTCGAGATGTCAGAGACTATTGTTCGTTTTGTTACTGGGTTATTTATACCATAGATTGGGGGTTTAAAAACAAAATAATCCTCTTTTGGCTGCCATAGCAAGCCTAACGCCTTTACACAATCACCGAGACTGAATTCGTTAAATTTTAATTCCTCACGATCTTGAATAGGAATATTTTCTAACAGGCGAGGATCATTCCCACACCATTTGTGCAAATGAAAACCACCGTTATTTAGCATCTCAATCATCTCGTTTTGTAAATGTTTTGCTTGCTCGATGTCATCGCAACCGGTTATAAGGTCATCGACATAAAAATCTTTCATTGCAACCCGTGATGCTGTAGGATAGTTTGCGGATTCATCGAGAGCAAGTTGATTAAGAGTTCGGGTCGCTAAATAGGGGGCTGATGCTGTACCGTATGTTACGGTAGTAAGTTCATAGGTTTCAATTGGTTCGTTCGGGTTTTCTCGCCACAGTATTCGTTGCAATCGCGTTTGTGAATCATTTATTTTAATTTGTCGGTACATTTTAGATATGTCGCTTGACATAGTAAATCTATACGTTCTGAATCTCAACATTATGTCGAAAAGATTATCCTGTACAGTCGGACCGATAATCATAAGCTCGTAAAGTGATTTGTTGGACGATGTCTTTGCTGACGCGTCAAAGACTACCCGAAGTTTTGTTGAAGATGATGTAGGTTTTAATATGGCATGGTGAGGCATATAAAAGGTAGGTTTAACATTGTCTCTGTCATGGTTTATTGAATCCTTTGCCAGTTTCATATGTCCTAACCGCAAGTACTCGTTTATGAATTCCAGGTATGGCTGTTTTAATTCGTTATTAGTGCAAAGTTTACGCTCTAAATGATGAAATCTTTTTAAAGCGTTTAGTTTTGAATCTCCTAGACTCTCAGGGGATTCACGAAAGGGTATCGAAACTGTATATCGACCGTTCGCCTCACGTATTGTTGTTTGCACAAAATAAGATTCGCATCTTGTTTCTTCATCGGAAAGAAACCGTTTTACAGGAATGTTTTCTATTTCCCAGAATTTTTTGACGGTTTGGTCAAGCTGTTCATTTGTACTCTGATTTTCCGTCATCAAAAAATTATATTCAACTTTCTGTTCGCATTTACCGAAAACAACCCATCCAAACATTGATTCCTGTACATTCGGGAATTTCGGTGAAAGTTGTATACGTTTTGGTAACAGTATTTCTGGGAACATTTCAACACCAATTAGTATGTTAATTGGCGCTGCTACGTTAAAGAACTGATCAGCTAATTTAATGTTTTTGGGCAATTGCCAACGAGAAATGTCGAACGTATTTGATGGTAATCTGTCAGAGATTTTATTTGTTATTGCAAAATTCAATTTAACACTAAATCGTTTATAATTCGAATGAACGACCATAGTGATACTTTGCGAAATGGTTGACTTTAAACCGTTTATACCCTTAATTGTTAGATTATTATTCTCTCGGGAAATGAAATTTAATTTTTCAACCAAATCTTCGCTTATAAAATTCGACTGGCTTCCAGAGTCGAGCAACGCTCTACATTCAATTAATTTCCCGTCACTATTTTCAACTGAAACAATGGCTGTTGGGAGAATCGTCGTTTTCTCATAACGCTCACTGTTTAAGTAATAATTATCTGTCGATTCCGTCACCGTTTTATCAAGTGGCAATTGGGCCGCCTTGTTATCATCCCCTACAGGTTTAGTTTTGATCGTTTGATCAAAGTGTAATAAGGTATAGTGACGATTTCGACAAAGTTTACATCCCGACGATTTACAATCTGAAACACGATGTTTGGGATGCAGACAATTGATGCAACAATTTAATGATTTCATTTTATCATATCGTTGTTGGGGTGTCAAGCTGAGAAATGTTGAGCAATTGAAATAGAGATGGTGTGATTTACCACAAATATCACACGTAGCGTTTACAGACGTTGTTGCTTTGTTTGCAAAAAATGTTGATTCTCGTTTAGGGTATGTTTTATTAAAAGATGTCTTTGAAAATGGTTTAGAATTTGTATGTAAGTTAGCATGGATTGGCATTTTAGTAGATACATTTTCAGTTTCACGTAATACGCGACATTTTCGTTCAAGAAATTTAACGAATTTTTCCCAACTTGGGAGTTCATTTGGCTCAACAGTTTCTTCCCATTCACCACGAGTTATGTTGTCTAGTTTTCGAGTTACTAGTTTTAAAATTATTATTTGTGACAAAATGTCAAGTTCGAAACCACTGGCATTTAAGGAAGAAATGTGAGATAATGTACCGTTAAGAAGTTTTCGAAGTTCTGCCTCTTTCCGTTTGCTCACCATGTCCAAATCAATTAGTGCTTCAATATGTTTGTCTATTATTATGCGACGATCGTCATAAATTTTCGTTAAGGTATTCCATGCCTTTTCATACCCTGCTTTAGTCAACGTTATGTGTCCAATTGATGCTTTCGCGTCACCACGAAGCTTGTCCATTAAATATGTAAATTTAAGTACCTCATCAATCGAGTCCTTGTTATGAATTACTGCTGTATACGTGTCTCGAAAAGTTGTACATTGTGTAAGGTCACTTCCGTCAAAATAGGGAATTCTAATTTCAGGTAATTTCAGAGTTTGGGTCTGAATAATATTTTTAGTACAATAACTTTCGTCTATTTCTACTTTATCCTCGTTATTTTGATCATTTACGTTAGAATTGGAAATCAAACTAAGTTTCCAAAATAAATAATGAAAACGGTTTTCAAATTCGGCAAAAGATTCATGATAATCAGAAATCTCTCCTTCAGAAACTAATTCAACCAAACTATTTACAAGAGAATTAAAATCTACAAACGTTTTCTCAAGACTAACAATCCGACTACGACACTCGTGTTCATTTACTAGACTATCCTCCTTTTTCAATAAATTTTCCACAATCGTCAATTTTGATTTTAATACAACAAATTTTTTGTTAAATTCTGATACAGCCGCATCTGCGGTTGTAGATTTCAATTCAAATGACATTTTTTTTTTAGAACTTCAAGTTACCAAACACAAAGAAATAATTTTATAAAAGGAATTTCATTTAAGGTTATGTCGAAATCTATCACAAATGTGTACCGAAATGTATACCGAAACTCAAATAAAATGCGCACAATATTGAAACACGGAGAAAAAACAATTCTGTACTTACAGGATTTGCTGAATCTGAACGTTTGCTGATTTAAATAAATTGCCAAAACTTGGTGTACTGATCCACGCTGGTTTGATATATGTATAACACGTTCGTCTTCGAAAATCGTGCTTAATGTTTTCCTCGTTGTGTAAATCGAAATGAATGGGTCGTTTTCCCTCGCTATTTAACACTGGAATCTACAGGATAACACGTTCGATCGCTTTTCCGTTGTGTAAAATTGATTGTGTAATTTTGTATAAACACAGGTTATGTTTCCCGGCACGTGGAATTAGCTCCGGTTGATTGAAAATTCACCTTTTGTCCAATACTATACTCGTTAAATATTATGTAAAAATCCGCTTCGATGGACCAAAATTATGTTGGATTAAATAATAATCTTTCGATAGCTCGCAATAGCAATAATACAACAAAAAATTTGTTTGTTTGTTTTTTTATTATGTTTCGTTTTTACATATAAGTATTGTTAGGTTATGAGTTGTTTTACGTTCAGCGAATAACTTGAATCTCAAAACTAAAGTTGTCTTTTCAATACAAAACAAAAAACCAAGAAAAAATGAGAGAGCGTAAAATTAGCTTACGCACACTCACACATAGAAAATTACGTGAATGTAATAAGACAAAGACAATACTAATTTAAAATATAATATAATGTAATTAGCAGTGTACAAAATTGTCCCTTTTGCTCCACATTTCAACATTAGTGCGTTGTGCGTTCATATCTGAAAACACGATTTATGAACCCAAAAATACAAAAAACAAATTTCAACAAAACACATTCAGCGGATATCTCGGCATCAAAATCCAGACATACGAAGTTTGTTGGATACCACCAATGCAGTAAGAAGACTTCAAAGGCAGAAACCTTTGGAATTGGGCAGTTGTATTTAATTAGGATAGAGAAAAATAATTACTATGTAAATTCAAACGGGAGTAACCATTGGGCTACTGCCCGTCAAATGTGAATCTTCATTTAAGAAAGATAAATTACTAAATGATTTGTAAATCAGTTGTAATATTAAATAAAGGAAAAAAAAAAATAAAAATTATGTGTTGCAAACCAAATCTTAACTCAACTAAAAATTAATATTTCCAAATTAGTACTTTATTTATTTAATTTAGTTAATTTATAATCTTATATTTTATTATATGCATATAAGCAAGAATTGTTTACAGAATTTTTTATTTCGATTTAAGACTGTACCGTGTTTACTGCACCTGTTCACTTTGGCCAAATGTTTTAAACTTAGAAGAATGCATTGAAAAAATAGTGAAAAATCATTTTCAAAGAATTTATCGAGTTACATCGAGAAAATGCTTTGTTATGGATGTGATTTGCAAAAACTTATTCAACAAGCACCAACGCAACATGAGTTACGAGGTGTTAAAAAATAATTATTAAATTCAATAAGCGTCTTAAATAAGACGAATAGGTACGAGGATCGTTGATTGTGTCGTGTAGACAAAACATTGTACTGTAAACTGGCTCAATCAATCACCTAAATATAAGATTTGCGTTTCGATAAATCGTAGCGTCTCTGGACACTTTGACATTTTACATAGTTCTAGCAAAGAGAATACACATCAAGAGGAACATCTTATATGCACCTCTTTTGTATATGAACTAAAAATCTTAAAATATTTCAGAATTATTTGGTGATGGCAAACGAAATAGGATAAACATATATTTTTTATTTGGTTTTCTCTTTCGAACAAAAACAAAAAAAATGATTTTACTATTTAAGAATAACATAAACTTTCTCTTACTAATTCATATTATAATTCCATTGTAAAATGGAATAGATATATTCGTACAATGAATATTTTGTTTTCATTTTATACAATATATGTATGTATTTGTTTTGCTATTAGGACTGTCCTGCGGACGGAATATATAAAGGAACGAAAAAAACGACGATAAATAGAATTTTATACGAATGAACAAATGAATTGTAAATTGTTTTGTAATGCATAAATGTTCATAATTTAAAATTTGTCTTATAGTCTCATCTTTCGCAATCATATTAATAAAAAAATTGTGAAATTCAAACAAAAATTAATTTTGTACGCAAAAATGTACATCAACTATCTATATTTTATTATCAATACCAATTTATATAACTACAAAAATTTTACTAACACCACCGTATAATTAAAACATCCAAATACACTGTGATCTATAAAAATCTTTCACTTGTTATGTACAATTATATATAAGTTGTATATTGTCCTTTAGGACTGATTGTATTTGATCGTATTAAGGAATACTTGTGGATTTGACCATGAAAATACAACAACACGGTTTCGTTATTTTTTAGAGTTTTATTTTTGTGGATTTAACAAAACAGATTTCAATATCTTTTTACCTAGTATTTCATCGAATATGAAAACGCTGTAATTTTTTGGTTTATTAGCTGGATTTATTATAATTTGTTAGAAATGGTAGATTATAAAACTAGGTTTATTTTAAAATTATTCGAAAGGCCTTAAACACAAGTTTCAATCGCTTTTAAAAAGATGCACACGATTTATTTTCTTAAACGGTTCCATTCAGGAGTCGGGTCTTTTTTCAAATCATCCAAAGTTGTCTAGTTTTTTTTTTGGCAAGCTTGAAAAATTCCCCAAATTGAATAATACAAGGGATTATCTGATGAATAGGTCGGCTATCGAAATAAAATATGGATCATTGAATGTAAACAGATGTTTTGGAAATGCTTTCTGGTCCATGGTAAAAAAGCGTAATTTAAAATCAATTGTTGGTAAACATCGCCATTAATCTGGTGTTTGGTGTCTAGAAAATTAGCGGTGAACAAATATTTTCAGTGGCAACCGCTCAAACCATCACCAGTACCACTGTGTCTTCGTGTAACCCTGAAATGCCCAGAATTGTCATCGGAACATCTTTTTAACCAAACAAGATAATCTTGTTTGTTGAGAAATTGTTCAACGCAGAAGGTTTTTTGATCCGAAATTATCGATGTTAGTAAATCTTCATGAGCGAGCAAGGGAAGTAATGATTTCTATCGATTTTTTTTTACCATCTGTTATGTTTTCAAGTTTCGCCGAACACTTCTATCGTTGTTGTCTAATTCATTTTCCATTGTAGGTGAACTACGCACCGGATCAATTATTCACAGTGAAATACAGGCTTAAAAAAGCAATAGAAAATAAAATAACGGGAATAACATAACGGACTGTGTTTTTTTTTATGAAAAGTTGCTGGTTGCTGCCATTTTAGTTTTTATCTTGGTGTTATATAGAAATGTTTTCTACTCTGGTATTACGAAGCAAAAATTGTTATCGTTAAAAGTTATTAACTGAATAAAATAAATATATTTTCTAAACATTTGGAATAAAATGTCGTCCAGAAAGAAAATTTTTAATTGTGTTGTGCCATGTTGCAAAATATCATCATCAACTCATACTGGCTTGCAATTTTTTCAATTTCCAAAGGATCCAATTAGAGGTTCCGTTTGGAGTAATGCGATTGGTTTGTCAAGTTTGAAAACCAAGTACAATTATGTATGTGAACGTCATTTTCCGAGCGGCTATATAGGTGCACACCGCCATTTAACGAGGAACGCAGTCCTTGTTTTGAATATCGTTGAAAATAATTAACCTAATGAATTACCACATGACAAACAACCCTTCGTAGCTAATGAAGAAATGGAAACCAGTGACATTGGTACTAGATCTTTGCTGTATAAGCCAAAAGAATTTTCAACACAAATGACACAAACCGATCCACTGGATGAGGATGTGGAAGTTTTAAATGTTATAAATCAGCTAAATTGTGTTCACTGCTCAATCACAAAGGAGGATGCCCATTATTGTGCGAAATGTAAAAAAATCGATATAACTCATTAATTTTTAAAAAAAAATTAATTGCTTCTAAAAAAAAAATCCATAAAATTAACGCAGAGTTTATTAAATTGAAAAGAAACTATAATAATTTAAAGGCCAATCATCAAAAAATAAACAATACCAGTGTCGATGAAATGATTAGTCAACTAAAATCCCCAAACGAGCCAACTAAAAATGTATGTAAACTTTTGTTGAAAGAGGATTATTACTACACAGAACAGGACAAAACATTTGCACAGTGTTTGTACTACAAGTCTGCAACTACGTATAAATATTTAAAATCAACTTTTGAATTAAAACTGCCATCAGTTTCGTCTATATACAAATGGTCACCAATCAAGTATATTTCTCCAGGAACAAACGATATTTTGCAAAAGCAACTTAAAAAGTTATTTTTAAATATGCCAACGTCATCGCGTATATGTTGTTTATCTTTCGATGAGATAATTATTAAGAAAGACTTAACAGTTAATACCGTAACAGATAAGGTGGAGGGCTATTGCGATAACGGGAAAGAAAGAACAAACCAATTGGCTACTTCGGCTGTGTTCTTTATGCTAAATCTATTCTAAAAGAAGCCGCTGTTCATATGCAGGATGATGTAGTGGAATTATGCCGCACCAAAAGACCAACCATCAACAACTACCGCTGCAGTTCAATTTGAATCACCCAGAAGACGAGCCAAACCAAGATGCAGCACCATCACCAACCTAGATGACTTCAACCTTGGAGCTATTCGCCGGATAATTCACAGTTTCCATTTACCTTGAGGAATTTACACGAGAAACTAAAATCTGATTTGTCTTTTACAGGTTCTGTTAGTAGCGTAAGAAGAATCATCAAGAAGCTCGGTTTTAAATTGAAAACTGCAGAGGACAACCGAGGAATCCTTATGGAAAAATAACCCATTCGGAAGAGGGTACAATATTTACGACAAGAACACGTAATGGACAGCATAATCGACGAGATACTAGTGGAATCAACGAAACAAGCAGACACTTCAAGCAATTAAGAAATGTAATTTTAATTTAGAATTAGTATTTTTTTATATAATGTGATTGTATTTTTTGTGATATTAGAAAATTAATTAATTCTTTTAAATTAGAATTAATTTTGAACTAATTAATATCGAATATCATGTAGAATAAGTATTTTTTTTTATATATCATATGATTTTATTTACTTTTTGATATTTATGTAATTAAATTAGATTATTTAGACCTTAATTATTATGAAATATGTACATTTATAATACAAACTTGACTTTCGGTAAAAAAAATATTTTAATTAAACACAATTTAATACACACACATACACATTTTAAAGCTTAAGCTTTGTGTTTTAATTGTATCCCAAAATTCCTATTCCATTTAAATTCCAAGATGATCGGTTAAGTGGTTTTGAAAACAATTTAAATTTTATTCAAAAGTTGTATGAGGGCAGCTAGACCCAGGGACTCGGCCACTTCTTTACTAACATCGATAATTTCGGATCAAAAAACCTTCTGCGTTGAACAATTTCTCAACAAACAAGATTATCTTGTTTGGTTAAAAAGATGTTCCGATGACAATTCTGGGCATTTCAGGGTTACACGAAGACACAGTGGTACTGGTGATGGTTTGAGCGGTTGCCACTGAAAATATTTGTTCACCGCTAATTTTCTAGACACCAAACACCAGATTAATGGCGATGTTTACCAACAATTGATTTTAAATTACGCTTTTTTACCATGGACCAGAAAGCATTTCCAAAACATCTGTTTACATTCAATGATCCATATTTTATTTCGATAGCCGACCTATTCATCAGATAATCCCTTGTATTATTCAATTTGGGGAATTTTTCAAGCTTGCCAAAAAAAAAACTAGACAACTTTGGATGATTTGAAAAAAGACCCGACTCCTGAATGGAACCGTTTAAGAAAATAAATCGTGTGCATCTTTTTAAAAGCGATTGAAACTTGTGTTTAAGGCCTTTCGAATAATTTTAAAATAAACCTAGTTTTATAATCTACCATTTCTAACAAATTATAATAAATCCAGCTAATAAACCAAAAAATTACAGCGTTTTCATATTCGATGAAATACTAGGTAAAAAGATATTGAAATCTGTTTTGTTAAATCCACAAAAATAAAACTCTAAAAAATAACGAAACCGTGTTGTTGTATTTTCATGGTCAAATCCACAAGTATTCCTTAATACGATCAAATATAATCAGTCCTAAAGGACAATATACAACTTATATATAATTGTACATAACAAGTGAAAGATTTTTATAGATCACAGTGTATTTGAATGTTTTAATTATACGGTGGTGTTAGTAAAATTTTTGTAGTTATGTAAATTGGTATTGATAATAAAATATAGATAGTTGATGTACATTTTTGCGTACAAAATTAATTTTTGTTTGAATTTCACAATTTTTTTATTAATATGATTGCGAAAGATGAGACTATAAGACAAATTTTAAATTATGAACATTTATGCATTACAAAACAATTTACAATTCATTTGTTCATTCGTATAAAATTCTATTTATCGTCGTTTTTTTCGTTCCTTTATATATTCCGTCCGCAGGACAGTCCTAATAGCAAAACAAATACATACATAGCTATATTGTATAAAATGAAAACAAAATATTCATTGTACGAATATATCTATTCCATTTTACAATGGAATTATAATATGAATTAGTAAGAGAAAGTTTATGTTATTTTTAAATAGTAAAATAATTTTTTTTGTTTTTGTTCGAAAGAGAAAACCAAATAAAAAATATATGTTTATCCTATTTCGTTTGCCATCACCAAATAATTCTGAAATATTTTAAGATTTTTAGTTCATATACGAAAGAGGTGCATATAAGATGTTCCTCTTGATGTGTATTCTCTTTGGTTCTAGATAAAAACACCAACAAACCTAAATTTTAGAGGTCAGTTCCAAAATTGCAGGTGTTCGTAAATTTTTAATCTGAACAACCATTTATCAAGCGGATTCACGAAAAGTTCTATATCTAGTTTGTTTTAAAGTAATGTTCCTGAAAAGAAGTAATGTTGAATAAGAAAATGGAGGTGTGGCCAACACAGGACTTTCGCTTACGAGCAGTGAATTTTGAGAATTTTTTTTTTTTTAATTTTTAATTTTTATTTTTTTTATTTTTTGGAAATATTTTGTATTAAGTAGTTTTTTGTAAACCTTTTACTTTTTAAGATATTTGCAAAATAAATTTTCTGGACCAACGGCCACTTCCAGTTAGCCGATTTGGAGAAAAATTCACTGGGACCTCCCAATTTATCAAAAAAGCTTAAACCCGAGGATTCAGTTCGATTGGTTAAACCATCTGGGCTGTAGGGAGGACACAGACTGACATACTGACAGACTGACAGATTGCAGACTGACAGATAGACACCAATCTGAAACCCACTTTTTCGGGCTCAGGGGACCTCAAAACAGACAAATCTGTAAAAATTTTAAGGTCCAAAATTTTCATGATTACTATACTTTGTTTTACTTACGTAAAAAAAAGTAAAAATAATTCGTTATTAAACTTTGATATTCCTTTTATACACAGGCAGTGAATCTTTCACCATCGATCCGAAGTGTCAGAATGGTAATTTCAACGTTTTCAAGGACTACCGAAGAAATATTGCATTCGTCAAAATATCATCGGGTGAAGATGCGTTATGTTTCCAACTTGTTCTTCATCATGCAAAACCGTAAAAGTGTAAATCGAGACCCGTGGAAATTGAGAAATGAGTTTAATATACAATAGAATTTTATTGCTAATGATACCAATATAAAATTTGTATCTGCACGAAATTTACCGGCCCCAAAAATTCAATGGCTCCAGGTCCGTGCCTAGTTTGCCTGGACGTTAATCCGCTTCTGGTCGTTGATTAATAAATAACAACAACTCGTAAAATGGAAATATTCTGGTACTCGTGCGAATAACGGCCAGGATATTGACGGTAAATGGGTGGCAAACTATTATAGCGCTAAGTAGTAAGCATACGATATTTGGAGCCTTACAAATAATGATCGTCCAAAGCATTTCATAAAAATAAAAAGTCAAATCGTAAAAAATAGGCAAAATTGGAACCATGCTATTAGTTTGTTCAACGAGCCCGAATTTTTACAAAGCTTTCAAGCGAGTTTACTACGTTTACGTGTTCCTCTAGTAAACTGCAATCCAAAATGAACCGATTAATTTAGATGTCATAGCGATGGATAAGAAGAACAGTAGTCACGTGGCACTGTTACGAATATTCGTATCAATATTGATGGATTCTAAAAATAACAGTCGAAACGAATAATCAAACACAAATATTACTGATATTAAAATATTTCATAGGGTGAAGCACGAATTAAAGTATTTTGAATTACCCTAAATTATTATCTGTTAAGTCGGATGTAATTGTAATTGTGTTTGGTAACCTGTTTTTTTTGCAATAGTGGGTATGATGGATTCAAGTGGTAAAATTGAGAAGGTAAAAAAGGCAGTCGAGTCTAGAATTTAAAAGTAAATTGATTAAAGGAAAAAAAAAGATAAATAAAAATATCCGCGTGGATAAAGTTCATTTTGTGAAGATTGCAGAAATCCGACATTTTTTTGAGTTTAATAAAAATTTGGATCGGTTTCTTTAAAAATCTTACAATTTTTTTTTCTCTTTTGTAAAATTATAACCTATAATATAAATAATTAAAATTAGTAAATAAATAAGTTATATTAGAAATAAATAATCATAAGTTTAAAAGTGTAATATAAAATAAAAGTGTCGTTATCTAATTAAAATTCCGGTAAAGTTATCAGTTAAACAGTTAAATATAGTGAATGAACTAAGTGCTAATATGATAATCTGAATTTTATGTTTAAGACTGTAAATAATAAAAATGACAAACATTATGAACTAAAAACAAATTATTATAATTAATTGATTATATCTAAATTAAAATTAATACGAAATAATAAAATTAAGTTAATTATGTACTAATAATATTAACAGTAAAAATTTGAAAGTGACCGTAAGACTGTGGATACGTTGAAACAAACGATTTTCTAAAACTTAAAAATATCACAGCCAAAGTTAATTATGTGCATTGATAATTCAATAAATTTAATACCTACTTATAACTAAGCCTAAATATAATAAATTAATACAGTTTAGTGAAATCTGTTTAGTGAAATCTCGTTAAAAAAGATTTTGGAGTACTACTGTAATCATTATCTGGAATCATTGTAGCTGTTCTCAAAATCAAAAAATGAGCCGGAGTAAGTGTGTCGATGTTATCCTTGTGTTCATTTGTTACAGCACATAGTGGTCGCGAATTCAACACATTTTCTATCTGAGCTAGGACGGTACTCATCTCTTCAAAGGTTAAATGTGAACTACCAATTACTTTAACCAAGTGTGTTTTGACCGATCGAACGGCACGCTCCCATATACCACCAAAGTTTGGAGCTTGATAAATGATTGATTGATAAATGACCACTTAATACAAATGTTAACCGCATATGTCATGACTTCTTGTTTGTATGCTTCTGAGTTAAGTAACCTGTGAATATCAGACAATATTTTTTTAGCACCAATAAAATTTGTACCATTATCAGAAAAAAATTGTTTAGGTACTCCCCTTCGTGCAGTAAGAAATGCTGAGAACATCTCTGAGATTCGTGTGATTTGGCTTAGTGTAGTAGCACCTCCATACAGATATTGAAAAACTTGGTCCGTTTTGATAAATTGTAACCAGAGCCCAAGTATTTTTTATAAAATGAAGAGTACCTAATTCGTAGGGTAATTATATTACCTTTCAAGCTAATATAGTCATTATCTGAGAGCATCTCTGAGATTTGTGTGATTTGGCTTAGTGTAATAGCACCTCCATACATATATTGAAAAATTTGGTACGTTTTGAAAAATTGTAACCAGGGGCCAAGTCTTTTTTATAGAATGAAGCGTATCTAATTTGAAGGGTAATTATATTACCTTTCAAGCTAATATAGTCACTACGTGAGAACATCTCTGAGATTCGTGTGATTTGGCTTAGTGTAATAGCACCTCCATACAGATATTGAAAAATTTGATGCGTTTTGAAAAATCCTAACCAGAGCCCAAGTCTTTTTTATAGAATGAAGCGTACCTAATTTGAAGGGTAACTATATTACCTTTCAAGCTAATACAGTCACTACCTGAGAACATCTCTGAGATTCGTGTGATTTGGCTTAGTGTAGTAGCACCTCCATAAAGATATTGAAAAATTTGGTACGTTTTGATAAATTGTAACCAGAGCCCAAGTCTTTTTGCAGAATTAAGCGTACCTAATTTGAAGGGTAATTATATTACCTTTCAAGCTAATATAGTCACTACCTGAGAACATCTCTGATATTCGTGTGATTTGGGTTAGTGTAGTAGCACCTCCATACAGATATTGAAAATTTGGTACATTTTGATAAATTGTAACCAGAGCCCAACTCATTTTTATAGATATTTGATGCTTTGAAGTCCCCTTTCTAGGTAACTTAATCATTCTTTGTTTTTGGCTTAATAAACTGTGTCATGTCCTGTCCATGCATACTTATGTTATATGAATTTTTCCCTATTTATTAATTTTTAGAACATATTTTTAAATTGAGCTTAATTCAGTACCCAGTACCCAATTTTTATTATTACGTGGATTCATAATTAGAATGATTACATATATTTTATTTTAATTACTGCTTTAAAAATTATGTACAAGTTTACTTATATTTAATTGCGACATATACATATAACGATATATGTATATATGTTTATATCCTGGGATGACTAAAAATACATACTAGTATTTCAATGATTTCTTGGGATGGTACAAAATAATACATAGAATGATAGTGATTTCCTGGGATAGTATCGCGATAGTGTAAGTGTTAACAATTTCGTTTTCCTGGGATGAAAATCCTGGGCTAACTTTTTATACATATTTGGTGACACGCATGAACCGTCAAATACCACACGCAGTTTAGTAGCATCACGACTTGTCTTCCAAACGCCGTGGTGTGGCAGATAGCAAATTTCTCTCTGTTCTGCTTCCAAAGTTTCAGGTGATATTCTAATCATGTGATTTAGATCGATGTACTCCTTCATGAACGCGCGTTAAAATTACCCAAATTCACTATTAGAATTCATCTTGCGTTCCATTGTGATTAATCGACGGTGTGCCATTTTGAATGTATTTCTGAGGTTCGGCTCTATTTGCTTAAACGGAAGCTGTACTATGTATCTTCCAAATTCATTGCGTCGAACTGTTGTTCTAAAATGACTCTCGCATAGTTCTTCCTCTTCCGATATTCCCCGTAGGTCCTGAATTTCTTCTTGCTCCCAGAATCGCTCCAATGCTTTTTCCAGAGATCGGTCCTCCAACAATCTAGCATGTGTTGATTTCACTTCGCTTCGTCTGAATAATTTGATGTGGTCGGTTTGGGGGGATATCATATCCCAATGATATTTCATAATGAGCTCTTGCGAAGCTGATCGTATTTGTTAAATCGCAAGAAATGCGAAATGCGATCCGCTTCGCATCAAGTTCATAATAGACCCCTGATCTAGCACAGCGGATTATTTGTCTGCTATTATAGTGTGCTTATAATACATTACAATTAAGGATTCCCAACCTACAAAACTATAATAAACTCACATAGGTCAAGTAGAGGCTAAACCAAAATTGTTTCACCAGTTTGCAATAATTCGCAGCAAGCAAAATATTTTGTGCCAATATTACCGGCATTATCATTAAATGAAAAGCCTTCGATGCTCTTTTATATATTCGATTAAATGTTTGTAAGCAAGTTACAGTTGCACGTTTCACTTGCTGACCCTAAATTTCTGCTATAATATCTGTTTGCAGATAATAAATAGCATGTTGGATCTTCGGTTTCTATCGAACGAAAATATTCATATAGCTAAAGTGATGCTTTTTACGAATATCATGTTAACCTGTATTATGTTATATCGATGGCAAAACTATGTAACATTATGTTATTATGAGAAGAAAGGTTGTTTTGCTTTGAATGAGAACTGCACCAGGTTTCGTTGACTAGTACCAGTAGGTACCGGAAAATTATACAAAAATAATTTTAATGAAAACAAAAATGATTCGGTTGCAAAAAACGAAAATCTATTTACAAACATTTTTTTCAATACGTTACCAATTTAGCCTCCCTAATATATAAATAAAAATATTCACAATTGCTTTCGAAATACAAATCAATTGTACCAACAACAAGTAAAGTATTATGTATCCCGAAAAATAAATTGTTTAGCATTATTATTGAACATTAAATACAATAAAATGACGTTTAATAATCGTTTTTAAAACGGGGGTAATTCATATCCAGTCTATGTTTTTTATATACGTTTTAAATAATATATATCCTTCTAATTCCATAAGTTACTTTATGCAAAATTTAAATTTTATTTGATTATTCAGTAATCGTTAGGTGTTTTGCCTTTACCCGATTTTGATTTTATTAGTCCTGGTATGTATGCTTTTGTTTTTGATTTTGTCGATGAACTTATGGTATTGAATGCAAGTCATATAGTTAAGTCTGATTCGATGGCATATGATATGGTAAACTTCAGAGGAATAAAATTATTTGTTCGTTTGTTTCTGTCCCATATTACATTTATCATTAACCAGAGTTTGACCAAATCAGTATTTCGTACCTTGTGGAAAGTGGCATCGATTATTAGACTATCTAAAAAGGACGTAATTTCTAATATTTGTAACATTCAGCCGGTTAATATTTTGCCTGCTCTATCCAAGGCCCTGGAAAAAATTATACAACTTCAAATCCTTGAGCACCTCAATAGTTTTAATTATCTATGCAAATTCTAATCTGGATACAAATCTGCGTTAATCATTGCTTCAAAAGTTAAAGTTATATTATAAGTTTTCCGATTCTGCTATTTTGTTGCTTCATTCTTATTTGAATAATCGAAATCAATTCGTAAAGCTTGGTGATGATCTTTCTGGCATAAGTAATTTAATTGCTGCAGTGCCTCAAGGAAAAATGTTAGGCCCTTTACTTTTTTCCAGATAAATGACCTACCTTGGCATATTTTAAATTGTCGATTTGGTGTCGATGGTGACTTCTTAAAATTGGAGAAAAACGTTATGCAACTTAATGCAGATCATAGGAATATTTTGTCGTGGACAAAAAAATTTCACTTTCCAATAATCGAACTAAAAGTAAGTTTTATTGCTCACCAGGTGCTATTCTTGAAACATTACGAAAATTTTCGTAACCGAAAATTTTCGTAATGCTATTTTCGTAATAGTAATGGTGAAATCATAATTTAGTATTCTTGAAACCATTACGAATATAACGCAGAGAGGAAAAAAGAAATAATAAAATTTCGAGAGAGAAGATGAAAATGTAAGTTACTAAAATGGTATTCTTGAAATCCGGATTACGAAAATTTTCGCAACGGAACGTTACTAAAATTTTCGGATGGTTTTTGTGTTTCATATTGCATTTCGTAATGAAATCATTTAGATATTTGTTTTAATTATATTCATACAAATACGTTCATAAAACTCAATAATTTCTGTTGATGGTTAAAAATAATATGTATTTACATTTCGCTAAATATTTATTATTTTATTACCACAAAAAAAGGATACCTATTTGCTTGTGGTATGTTTATTATTTTCTTAAAAATAAGGGTAATAGCTACAATACTAATGGACAATTTGGGATGTATTTTTAAATGTCGCGTGTTGTAATTGGAATTGGATTGATATACCGTCACAGGCGGCTAATACTAATGGTACGTAAAGTCATACAATCATACCATCATAACATAATAGTATCATACGACAATATGATCTAAAATCATATCGTCATAGAATCATAGGACAATGCCACTACATAAATAGCCGTGATATCAGTCTACAAAAGTCAAATCCCCAATATAAAGAGGGGAATAAAGATTTTTATTTTCCTATGAAACGTAAACAGAATCATATGGGAATTATTTTGTGATGTGTTTATTTTCAATTTAAATGAACATTTTTATTGATAAATATAAATAATTTTAAATTAAATATATCGAATTGCAGCTTGTCCACAATTTTAATTACAATTAATAAAATTTTAATTCAAATATCGCGTTTTAGTAAACTGATTTTAATTCTCAAACATCGTCAGGCTTCGTGCTTCTTTAAAAAATTTCATTTCGTAGATTACTAGATTAGTTTTATTACGTTACCAAATACCAATGCTACTACATAAACAGCCATGATTTATAATAAAACTAATCTAGTAATCTACGAAAAGAAATTTATAAAAAAACACGAATCCTAACGATTTCCCTAAAAATAAATTTACTAAAATGCAAAATTGTTAATTAAAATTTTATTAATTTCAATTAAAATTCGGTACAAGCTGCAAGATATACAATGTGTTTCGTCGTCAAGTGCCCGGCCGGAAAATTCGGAATATTTAAGTAACAAAAAATCCTTTAAAGTGGGTGTCTCATTTTCAAGTTATGGGCTCGATTATAATTCTGTTTGCGGTTTTTGAAAGATGAATTTTATGAGTCACTTTATTTAGTAAAGAAAACCTCTACTTTTTAAAAAACTGAACTGTAAACCGTGAAAATGTCCCATTAAGTTAATTATTTTAATTATTATTATTAATCTACAGCATAATATCTACAAATTGACAAAACTTTGTTACTAGCTAACTCTTAAAAATACCGCCCAAAAATCACCTAGAGAAAGTAGGGAAATTAAACAAAAAAGATGTTTAAGTTAAAGTCAAAGAAATAAAATAATACTGTTTTATTAATAATCAATAAAAACAATTTTTATTACAAATTATTAATCATTTTTAATTAAATGACTTGTTCGAAATGCTCTCCACCCTCTTGTTAACAACAAGGGCTCTCCTGATCATACTAGTTGTTGTCCAATGCAATTGTTAAGGGTTACCTTTGTTTCTGCTGCAGCAGCGAAAATTCTTGCTGTCAGAAATAAAAATCTAGGGGCGTAAGATCAGGGGACCTTGGCGGCCAGGCTACAGGACCTCCTCTACCGATCCACCGTGGATTATTTTCATTCAAATTATCACGTAATATCTTAGCAAAATGTGCTGGAGCTCCATCTAATTGTAGCTGCATTCGCCTTCTCCTCAACAATGGCACTTTTTCCATGACAACGTGATTCCTGAAAATTCTAATAATACGTGTTGATCAAGCCTGTTTATTACCACGTAAGGTCCGATAAGTTAATCGTGGATCATTCCCGCCCATACATTTATAGCAAATTGGCTCTGGAAAGCTGTCTCCTTTACGACGTTTGGGCTTTCGACGGCGCAAACATGGAGGTTTCTATAATTTGTTATACCCGCCCTGGTGAAAGTAGCTTTATCTGTCCACAATATTCTCGTTATAAAATTGACATCACTTCTTTGCTGTGAAATTATCCAGTTACAAAAAACTGATCTGGCACGATGGTCCATATCTCCTAGATATTGAGCACGACGGAAGTGATAAGGATTAAGGCCTTCTTGACCTCGATATGCTTAATCTAATAGTCAGGCAGCTGATACTTGTCGTAGGGTCAGCGTGTATTAATCGTAATAAATCCTCTTCCAACGTGTACGTTAATATTCACGCTGGACTCGTGTTGTTGTTGGAATAATCCTTGTTCGGAAAAACGTCGATGTATTGCAATGAATGTCCTATACCCAAGTACTGGCCTGTTGGATATCGATGCCTGTATTTTTCGACAGCAACGCGTGCATTTCCATTACAGAACAGGTTTACAAAATGCATATCGGCTTCATGAGAAGGTGGTAGATCACGCAAATATGTCATTGTAATGATTAAGCGTTTACTTAACACAAACTGTCCTTTTAATTTTCACACAAACTTAAAATTGTTAAAACACAGAACACTGAGAGTACATATTGTCACACGATCGGTTAGCGAACAACTGAACTATTTATTATTACTTACCAATTTAAGTTTTCGATCATTTAAAAGATTTGGTTAGATAACATCACTATACATAAACGGCTACAAACGCCATTTTATCGACAAATTGGTGTTCGAATATTTTATGAGTTACTAAACAATGTTTTAATAATTATAAATAAAATAACAATGTCATGGGACATTTTTTCGACTTACAGTTCATTGTTTTTAAAAAGTAGAGGATTTTTTAAATAAAAAAAACGTTTAAGTAAAAAAATGTGATTTTCCCATAATTTGTTACATTCTTTACAAAAACATGGCTTAGTGTGCAAATTAACCAATAAAGTGACTCATAAGCTTTCAAAAACCGCAAAGAGAATTAAAATCGAGCCCATAACTTGGGAGATATGATGAAAAATGTGAAAAGCTATCACCAACACACAAGAGGTCACTTGCCGACGAAACAGATTGTATTTAATTTAAAATTATTTCTATTTATCAATAAAAATTTTCATTTAAATTGAAAATAAAGGCAACACAAAATCCCATATGATTGTGTTTACGTTCCATTGGAAAATAAAAATCTTTATTCCCTTAACACCACTACAAGTATTTTTTTCATGACTTTTTATGTAGTGGCATTGCATAGGATCATATCATCGTACTACCATACCACCATACCATCAAACCATCATGCCATCATACACGACATAACATTATATCATCGTTCAATCGTACCATCACACAATCATTTGTACCGCCGTACCATAAAAACAGATTTTTGGAAAAAAAAATTCTAAATCGGATAAGCGATTCTCAAGATATCATGGGTACAGACATCCAGACGTCCAGAAAGACGGACAGATATATATTTTTTTTTTCTTTTTCGGACTCAAGGACTTTCAAAACGTCGAGATAAATGATTTTGGATCAAACAAATTTTTGGCCATTTTTGACAAGATTTCAATACATTGGTCTTTTTAGACCGAAGTAATTTTCCCTTTAAAAGAAAAATTAGCATACACAACCATTTTTAATATATTTAATTTAATATTAAATAAATAAGCTATTATTTACAAAAATTCACAACAATTATTAATTTTAAGTAAAGAAAGCGTCCGCTTCGCTTAAAATTCTCAGTTATACTAACATTTTCAATCATCTCTTTCGAAATCTTCTTAGTTTTTTATTCCTCTCTTCGTAATTTTCGTAATGGTTTCAAGAATACTAATTTATGATTTCACTATTACGATTACGAAAATATTGTGCATTACGAAAATTTTCGTAATGTTTGAAGACAGGGCATTTAAAATAATAAAACAAAATTGTTCCAAATGAACTTAATGAATGATAAAAATCACACTTTAAATTACACATTGCATTAATTAATTTCCAATCATTACAATTTTAATAAATAAATGTAATAGTTAAATAGGCAATATTGCTTTAAATAACATATTTTTGTTGTATTGAATCACATATTACATTTTTGTCCGCTATAGCCAATTGTCAATTACGAAAAAATCTCATACCCTCACACGTATTGTTTAAAATTAGAAAGTGGTCAAGCATTTAAAAAAATATCCCAAGATTTAGGTTTACGTCATGTAAATACAAAAATTTAGAAGAAAATATCCTTTTGTTCTAGTTAGGTAGTAAACAAAACCGAATGCATATACATAGTTATGTACATCGTTATCTTGAAATAAATAATACATATTTTTAAGAACACGTGAAACAAAGAAAAAAAAGGTACGCTTTTGTTTTCATTTTTTTATAAAATATTGAGAATAGAAAATATTGAGTTTTATGAACATCCTTATCAATATAATTAACACAAAAATCCAAATGATTTCATTGGTATGCAATGGGAAACGAAAAAACCATTACGAAAATTTTAGTAACGTTCCGTTGCGAAAATTTTCGTAATACTATTTCAAGAATACGATTTTAGGGTTTTCGTAATACTTTGACACTAACTCGCAATATGAAAGTTTTCGTAATGGTTCAAGAATAGCACCCCAGAAATAATTCGCTTAATATTGCACCTGTGCTATTTTTGATATGTAATCTTATTTCTTCCAACAGTTAATAACCTAGGATTACTATTGAATTCAAAACTTGCTTGGAATGATCATGTAAGTTCTATGTGCCAGCGTGTTAGTTACAGTTATATTCGCTCAGCCTCAGACTAATAGAAAAGTTTTGCACAGTTGACTTACGCATATATGTATGTACATATCTTGTTAAAAGTTTAATTATACCTATTTACAGATATTGTGATGTGATATTTTCTAATTGTGATAGTTCCTCAAAGCGGTTACCGTTAGTCACGTTTAATAATTGTGGGAGATATGTTCATGACCTTAGAAAATTTGATCATGTTTCTGAATTTAAAGATTCAAAGCTTGGTTGCGACTTTTTTGAGTTTTACTTTATAGAACTGCTGTCTTTATTTTCCAAATAATTAAATCGGGTGTACCATTATACTTGCATGATAAATTACATTTTTCTTTGCCATTGAGAACTAGTAACGTTAATTTGCCTGTTAATAGAACTAATGTTTACAAAAACTCTGGATTAATAAATGCGATTATCACTTGGAACAGTTTGCCTACAGAATCAAAATATATAAGTACCATTAATAAATTTAAAAAGGTTATGTTTAAATTAGTTAGTAACTTCAAATCAAAGTTCTTGTACATATTGTAATTAATTATGTATATATATTGTTGTATTTTCAATAAAAATGGAGAGAATCCACATTATATGTTATGCCGTGGGTTTTATTACAATAAATTATTTAAAAAACAAATGAAATTGTTTCTATTTATTTGTTTTTACAATTAACGAACGTTTTCACAAATAAAAAATTTGTTTTTTTTAATAAAAACTTTACACAAATAAAATGTATATTAAATTAAGATAAAAAACAATAGTTATTTGTTGAAATATCTTCTTAAAGTAATAATATTGATTTTGTAAAAATGGAAGACTACTCCCTGAGTAGTTAAAGGAAGACTGGTTTCGGATTTTCATCTATCATCAGTTCCAAACAATTCTAACTACTCCCTGAGTAGTTTTGGAACTGATGATGGATGAAAATCCGAAACCGGTCTTCCATTTTTACAAAATCAATATTATTACTTTAAGAAGACATTTTAACAAATAACTATTGTTTTTAATCTTAATTTAATGTATACATTTTATTTGTGTAAAGTTTTTATTAAAATTTGTGAAAACGTTCGTTAATTGTAAAAATAAATAAATAGAAACAATTACATTTGTTTTTTAAATAATATTGTTGTATATTTGCTAATTATTCTTATATTGATATTGAAATATTATTATTGTTAATTTTAAGTTATTCTCTACTGTTGTAAATATGTGTAATGTTTAAAACCCTCGGATTATACATTGAATAACGCATTTTTATTATTATTATTATAGTCCGAAAAAACCACAAAAAAAAATATCCGGTCTGGATGTCTAGATTTCTGGTTGTCTGTGCTTATCATATCTCGAGAACAGCTTGTCCGATTTGGATTTTTTTTCTCCAATCTGTTTCTATGGTTAAGGCGGAGAATTAAACAGATTTTGCAACCTGTACATCAAAAGAGTGGGGTACCTGCCATACAAATTGACTCAAAATCGCCTGATTACAAATATTTACCAATTTTTTATATATGTTGGTTTCAATATTGAATTGGATACTGAAATTAGGGTTGACTTAAAGGTTAAGTTAGAGGTAAATTTGCGGGGTGAGTTAAAGAGTTGAGTTGGAGCTGTGTTGGGGTTGGATTAGGACAAGATGATCAGTTAACCAGTTTTCTTCGGGAGTCGGGCGTTGAGTTTGTGGTTATGTTGAGGGTTGAGTTGAGTTCCATTTGGGGGTTCAATTGAGGCTGAGCTGGAGTTGAGTTTGGGTTTTATTAGGCTTTAGTGAGCAATTGAGAAATATATATATATATATATATATATATATATATATATATATATATATATATATAAAGGGTGGTTAAATTTTAA